>CM054059.1:62228121-62828121 GCA_028641055.1 Alopecurus myosuroides
CTATCAAATCAATAGTCCATAAGGAATTGTCATTAGTTACCAAACCCACACATATGGCTCCATGCACTTTAAACAACTTGATAACTTCGTCAAGAAAATTATCCCAATTTATTTCAAAGTACAAGATGGAGAACCCTCTGGTCCACATGCTTTTTAATTCTTCAATTTGAAAAATATCATAAACTGTTTCTATATATGAAAACTCTACACATGGCTTACCATTCAAATAACGATTACATTTTGGCTCTATCAATTGAAAATATCACGGCTGGCGAGAGACTCAAATCATGTTTTTAAAAGTTCTTGAAATCCCATGATGACCTAGCATCCCATAGTTGCATAATCATTTGTCTAGTTAACTTCCCCCTCACAAAGATCTTTGCTACAATTCTTTCAGGCTCTCCACTAAAATTTTGGTGTTTATATCTCCTTCTTGTAGCTAGTACATCATCGGCCTTACATCCACATCCTCTCCTTTCGGCAAAGTAGCTTATTCATAGAATTTCTTACCCTTCATATCATATTTTATCCACATTCATATTCATCAATTCTTATAGTTTTGTTAAAGATTTTCTCCAATTCCTTCGTAACTATACCATATCTTGCATTCCTCCAGGTTGGGAGATGCAATATGACCTTTCTAAGGTCTGCTCAAATGTCACCAGAATTAGGTTTTGTCCCAGGTAGTGTTAATCCTTTGAGCCAAACTATGGTCTCAGAGCACATGCACATGGAAAGGGACTTAAGCCCGCTGCTCTCTCAGCCCAACACATCAAACAAGTAACTAACAAAATGATCCAGACATATGAATTCTCAAGCATGTATAACTATTATATCCATGCATGATCAACATAAAAAAGAACCAGCTACCATATCAACATTTTTATGAATCTTGATGACATGCCATCTGCATATACCCATCAGTCGACTATACATTAATTGTGCTCATATCTATACGAAACATACAACCCTTGTCTTGTGTACATAGGATGCAATATGGTAGAAAGGTTGTCTCCCTCAACACATTCAATTTTTAGTAATACGCTAATACATTTGATGCATTCTTCCGATCTTGCGCTTAGTACAACGTGGGACATGAAACTTAATATCTAGGAACTAGCACGGCAACCCGCACATTTCTTCGGCTAGGTTTCCAACATAATGTCATGAACGTTGTTTTATAGTTTCCATTATCTCTAGTTCACAACTTTGTTCGATATTTTTTATATGAATATTCTTGTGAAAATTGATAGAACAATCAAAATAAAGCCGTGCAAAATAAAATTTTTATAATTGACAAATCAAAATATTTTCCATATTGGTACGCATTCTTCATGAGCTAATATTTTGATGATTCTTAAAAATCTTTGAGATTTTTCACCTTTTACTTATATTTAATAGTAGAGTGATAATGTTGCAACATGTTCTTACCATACCCTAGTTTACCTTCTTCTGTGCACCGAATGATATATTTTCATGAATAATTTTTGTAAAATATTGTTAACACTTTCTCTCCATCACGCTTGCCATAACTTATCTATTTCTAGCCGTGGTCATGTTGCTTATGTCAAATCATACAATTTACCACAACTAAGAAACTAATTACATATTTGACATGCATGATTTGTAGTTAGTGCCTCTAAAAAGGATTGTAAATGATTTTATACGGAAACCAAATGTGGTATTACTATTATCTAGTCTCAAAATTTGAAGGAAATATACGGTAAGCACTTTGCCCAATATTTATTCTTTCCAGATTTTTTTACTCGATTTTCAATGTACGAGATGAGTATTTTAGGACATGTACATGTTGCTTCCATACATACTACACTTATCTCAACTTAAAATACATGATTGTGAGGATTCTATGAAATACAGACACGCCTCAATGATTTTTTAGGGTAGCCAATATATAGATCCCTCAATCCCTAGTTTCCTACAAACGAAAAAATCATTGTTGCCTTGGTTGCGGGGTGACTGGTCTGTCCAAAGTGGATGAGATGTCCGCTGTGGGTGTCAAGATAGATTTAGGCTCAATGCGTTATAACTATCATGTCGAACTATGTAACTCATCTTACTTAATTCAACGACAGGCAGACCTCCTGCGTTTCTCGGGAAAAAATTATGTCCGCCGATAAGGACATGGGAGAGTTGTGCAGATGTGTTTAATAAATGAATTTCATGACCAATATCGGTGATTGATACATTGATCCTCTTGTGCTACTTATTTCAGGACATGATTAGTACTATAAAAAATAATTAATAAAATGACTTTGTGCATCGAATAATCCAGAAGGTAGGGCTTTTCCCCATTTCAAAAAAAAATCCTGGACATGAGAAGTTTATCTGGAGCGGCAATCACACACATGTGCATTGAATGCATTTATTCTTACTCAGACACTTCCATATAGGCATATATGGGAGTATATCATATAGTACATTGTATACATCCCAAGTAGTCTATGTTGTTGTACTATGTTTCCATAATCTTGATTAAAAATTAATGGTGGAATACTCAATATGGACATAAATATAAAAATCTCCATCTTTACTTTTTATATCCTTTGAGTGATATAATAAATAGATAGATGCTACCCTTTTTTCGTTCGATGTTTTGAGGCTTGAATTGCTTCCCAGAATTGTAAACATATTGCTGGTGTATTTTATTTATGAAATCCCTCTGGTTCTCAACTTTATTCAACTCATCCCCTTACACTTACAGACATCGATGAGTGCAAACATCACAAAGTTTATCCATGCGTGCACGGAACCTGCATTAATATGCCTGGGACATACCAATGCTCAACAAAGAAAAGGATCAGCCTCCCTGGTACGAAACTATACAAATACAACCCCCTCACATTACATAAAGCTTTGCATAGTGATATAAGTACCTAAGAATTTTCATGATTACCGGTTATATATACATGAGTAGACTGGATACAGAAGCAATAATATTGCATTATACGACTATAGAAACATATAATCTACACCATTCTAAGCATCAGCCTCAGACTATTTAGGTAGGAAAGGAAAACAAAAGAAGACGAAAAATCAACACAAAATGGTATGTGCTTCATAAACTTTTAAACCATGCATGTGACCACCAAACAAAACGAACGTCTAATATGATCGCGACATTTAGTACCGTTAATTCTGACCTTCATTTTTTGCAGGTTTAATTACCGTGATCACAATTAGTGCTGGTTTTGGCGTGCTATTTCTATTTCTGGTTATTTTCAAAATCGCCAATAAATTTAGGCAACAAAGAGCCAAGAAGTTGAGGAATAAGCTCTTCAAGAAAAATCAGGGATCTCTACTGCAACAAATAATCACTTCAAATAAAGGTATAGGAGAAAGAGCCAGGATTTTTAGCTTGGAGGAGCTGGAGCAAGCAACCAACAAATTTGACCATAATCGGATCATTGGTGGCGGTGGCCACGGGACGGTGTATAAAGGCATCTTATCTAATCAGTGTGTTGTGGCCATCACGAAGGCTAAAATTGTGGTTCAACGGGAAATAGACCAGTTTATAAATGAGGTTGTAATACTTTCACAGACTAACCATAGGAATGTGGTGAAGCTCCTTGGTTGCTGCCTTGAGACAGAAGTTCCTCTACTGGTTTATGAATTCATATCAAACGGAACACTCTCACATCATCTCCATATCGAATGTGAGAACCCTTTGTCATGGAAAGATAGGTTGAGGATTGCACTGGAAACTGCAAGGGCCATTGCATATCTACACTCCGCTGCTTCCATATCAGTATACCATAGTAGGGACATAAAGTGTGCAAATATACTACTTACGGATACTTTTATAGCTAAAGTATCAGATTTTGGAGCTTCCAGGTCAGTTGCATTAGATGACACAGGGATACTTACGGCGGTCCAGGGAACTTATGGTTACCTTGATCCTGAATACTTCCGCACTAGTCGACTCACAGAGAAGAGTGATGTTTACAGCTTTGGTGTCATCCTGGCAGAGCTACTAACAAGGCTAACACCGGTTTTTACTTCACATTCGTCAGAAGTGACAAGCCTAGCATCACATTTTGTATCACTAATAAGAGACAACCGTTTGTCAGATGTTCTAGATAAACAAATTGTGGATGAGGGAGGAGCTGCCGATGCTGAGACGGTTGCAAGACTTGCAAAAGCATGCCTAAGATTAAAAGGGGAAGAAAGGCCCACGATGAGGCAAGTGGAGACAACACTTGAAGACGTGCAAACCCTGAAGGTCAATCTCGATTCTCATAACCAGAATGCTATAAATGACTAGTCATACCAGGGAATCAATGGTGGCCAAGGAACTAGACTGTACAGCTTGGAAAAGGAATTCATACATTCATCTGAAATTCCAAGATGATTACACTTATGTGGTGAAGTGTCGTGGTTACTTTCTATTAGTTTGGGTGCCATACTATAAATCCAATGTAAATACGAAATCTTAATTATATTTGTGTGCATTTCCCATGCTAATGCATGGGTTACGTAGAGCGAGTATGTGGAAGTAAAAAAAATGAATTCAGTTACATATTTCACATAGAGTCATTTGTCACATTAGCAATTTGGAATAGGATCAAAGATTCCCATGCTCTAAGCGTCCACTGTTATTATTTGGGTCAAATTGAGGGGCAAGTTGGGTGGGCACTGATATACCACTGTACCTGAGGGCTGATGGTAGGCAAGCGACCGGTATCCAGACGACCCGTGGCAGAGCTGCGCAGAGGGGCCGTGCACCTGCAGCCACACGGCAGCTCACCTCTTCTACTACTCCGTCCCAAGGTTATTCGTGTTGCGGGGGATCAAGAGTGAAACTGAGATATTTTTTCGTGAATGGATTAGAGTCATGACATCTTTTGTTAGATCTAGGTTTTTGGCCATGGAGGTGAAATGTTGTATGCAGATTAATAGCCATGTAACTCGAGAAGTTCAAATCAAGCAGTTCAGTAAACATGTGCTTTTTTTTGAAATTTAAAACCAACTATATAAAAAAGAGCAAGCAAGCCGCCTCATTAAAAACCTTCCGGTCCCCTTAGGTACCCCGGTAAGGAAAAGAGTGCGAAAGAAACTTGCTTCTCAACAGTATACACCAAGGTTACATCATCTAGAAGCAGTTGCGAAATAAAACTAGGGGGTTCATCGACCCAATTACAGATAGTCTCTTTACTAAAACCTTCTCTAGCTATGGAATGAGCCACCTTATTGCAGCTTCTATTGCAATTATTAAATTCCACCTTACCAATCGATGCAATGGTAACAAAACAGTTTGAGTAGATAGCAGTGACATCATTCTAAAGTTGATCATCACCTGAGCAATAGTTAATAACTCCAGTAGAGTCAGATTCCGCTTCGAATAAACAGTTCCCTGTCTGATTAGCCAAGTCCAAACCATGCTTCATAGCCAGGGCTTCCGCAATCGAGGCAGAAGCAACATCAGGGATATATGCACAAGAGGCTACGACAAAAACTCCCCTGTGGTTACGAATAACCGTACCAGTTGCCCCTGTGTGAGAAATCTCGTCGAAGGCAGCATCGACGTTCAGTTTCAAATAATTTTCCTTTGGTCTCGTCCAAGAAACTTTATCAGGCACACAAGCAGTAGTGGTTTTGGCCGCGCCATTAGCTACCATAGCCCTAATGAAAGTGGTACATGACCTGATCAGAGGTATTTTCTCACCATGTGACGACGCCCTGCGTAACCACCAGATGTACCAGACCGTAGTAGCCACTGCTTCAGCAATTTTGATATTTGGAAAATCCGGGGCTGAGAGGAGAATTAATAGACATTAAATTTTCAAGGGCCACGTTCCTAGAACCAGCACCCAAGCATGCAGTATTGATCCGATTCTCCAATTGTAACGAGTTCCAGAGCTGAGCATCCCTATTGCATCGAAATGCCATGTGCATAACATCTTCAGGCCCTAAGCTACAGATTGGGAAATTATCAGAATCACTAATATGTCTCATGGCCAAAACAGACTTTATTGGAACAATCCAGCAGAAAATTTTAATTTTTGCTGGAACATTAAGCTTCCATAGCACCTTCCAGGTCGGGTTACTAATAGCTGTCCCTTGGATGAGATTTCTACAAGTTTGACCATTGAATTGATGTCTCCATTCCATATGATAAGCGGACCGGACAGAGAAAACTTCATTCTTATTTCCCTGCCAAGCAATAAAATCATCAAAATTATTCAGATTCAGCGGAATTTCCAAAATTCTCCTAGTGTCCTCTTGATTAAAATTACTAGTGATCAGATTAGAGTCCTAATTCCCTATGATAGGATCAATCAGCTCACTGACACGAGATAAAACACAATTGCCCCGAACAGTAACCACTCTCCTCGTGTTGCTTGTTGGTAACCATTGGTCATTCCAGATGTTTATAGACTCACCATTACTAACTCGCCAAATATATCCCCTTTTAAATGTTTGAATACCTGCAACAATGCTCTGCCAAGTAAAAGATGAACCAGCTTTTGCTCCAGCTTTTAAAATATCCCCTGAAGGATAGTACTTAGCTCTCAAAAATTTTGCGCATAAAGAATCTGGGTTTGAGATTAATCTCCACACTTGTTTTGCTAGCATTGCCAAATTAAAGGAGTGAAGATCACGAAACCCCATACCACCTTCCCTTTTAGGGAAACAAAGCTTCCACCATGCATACCAATGCATTTTTTTCCTTGGTCATCATCACCCCACCAGAATGGAGAAATAACATCTGTGATCTTCTTGCAAACGTTTTTTGGGATTAGGAATACAGACATAGCATAAATCGGAATTGATTGGGCCACTGCCTTAAGAAGAATTTCTTTACCTCCAATTGATAGAAATTTCTCCTTCCGTCCCTTAATCCTTTGCATGACCCTCTCCACAAAGTGCATGAAAAAATCACTTCTGTCAGCACCAACCGGTGCTGGGAGACCCAAATATTTGTCAGAGAGAGCTTAATTATCAATATTGAGAATAGAACAAACCTCTTACCTTTGAGTAATATTAGTATTTTGGCTGAAGAAAATGATTGACTTGGCAACACTAATAAGTTGTCCCGAATTTGCACAATAATTATCAAGAACCTGTTGCAATGAGGTTGCATTACTCGAGTCTGCTTTCAAGAGAATTAAAGAATCATTAGCGAATAATAGATGTGAAACTTATGGTGCATTCCTGCACACTTTAATCCCTTCAATACCACCAACCTCCTCAGCTTGCAATAAACAACTTGATAATCCTTCTGCACAAATGAGAAATAAATATGGGGATAGGGGATCCCCTTGTCTGATACCTCTAGTTGGAATAAATGATTCAATCATTTGAGAGTTATATCTAATCTGATATGAAAACGAGGATACACAAGACATAATTAAATCAACCCAATGATGATGAAAACCAAATCTTAAAAGCATCCTTTCCAGAAAGTTCCATTCAACTCTGTCATAGGCTTTGTGCATGTCAAGTTTCACCGCACAATAAGAAGATTTTCCTTTCTTTGTATTTTTTATCTTATGAATACACTCATAAGCCACTAGCACATTATCAGTAATGAGTCTTCCCAGAACGAAAGCGCTTTGAGTAGGCGAAATAATCTCGGGGAGAATTTGTTTGAGTCTAGCTGCCAACATCTTTGAAATAATTTTATAAACCACATTGCAAAGAGAGATAGGACAAAATTGAGATACCTCCTCCGGGGTTTCTGTCTTAGGGATAAGCACGATAATAGTGTCATTCCATCCATGAGGGATCTCTCTGTTGTTAATAGAAAGTAAGACAACATTGGTAATATCCTCCAAAATCAGATGCCAATTTGTTTTTTAAAATATGGCATGTAAACCATCCGGACCCGGTGCTTTGAAATCCCCAATACTGAACACCGCTTGCTTCACATCTTCGGAGGAATATTGCTTCAATAAATTAATATTCATCTCCATTGTCACTTTCGGTTGGATCTTCTCTAAAAATTGTCAGTCTATATCCATGATCTCATCAGAAAATAGATTAGTGAAATAAGAAAGAATCAAGGGGTTTAGCCCAACATCACCTTCAACAAAATCGCCCGTGGCATTTTTCAGTTTTCTGATTTGATTTTTCTTCTTTCTCGCAGATGCATATTTATGGAAAAAGGAAGTATTTCGGTCTCCGAATTTAATCCAATTTGAACGTGATCTCTGGCTCCAATGAATTTATTCTTGTTCAAGAAGATTCTCAATATGTTTAGCAAGAAAAAACTTCTCTTGATCACTGTCATCCGAAACAGGCCCTCTCATAAGCCTGTCAAGCTCACGTTGAGCCGCACGGAGCCGCTGTTTGGGCTTTTTGAACATAGACCGATCCTACGCGTGCAGCCCAGAATGCATTATTTTAAATTTTGAAGAACGTCCATTGAATTACCTAGATCTTTAGCCTTCAACCATTCAGAATTAACCACATCTCGAAAACCCTCTTATTTAAACCACTTAGCTTCAAAGAACAATTGTTTAGGCCCCTGTGATCCATAATCAGTCGCCCAATACTCCGTGTCAAGCATTATAGGTCTATGATCAGAGTGATTATACTCAAGATTTATAACAGCAGCATCCGAAAAATCCACCCTCCAAGCTGAATTACTAACAGCTCTATCCAACCTCTCCCGAATTGCACCTCTATGCCAAGTGAAAACGTCACCAATAAAACCCAAATCAGACAATTCACATTCCTCAAGGGTTTTTTTGGAAAGCTTCCAAGTATTTGCTGGGTCTTTTCCTCCCTCCTTCCTTCTCATGGGAATAAAGAATTTCATTCAGGTCACCCATAATCAGCCAAGGTAAATTATTCCGTTGATGAAGAGAACAAATTATGTCCCATGTTTTGTATTTTTCCGTCCATTTAGACTCTCCATACATCGCTGTGAATCTCCATATCTTATTATTGTTCTCTTCCACTTCCACATCAATATAATTTGGGTGCGAATAAACTTGTGAAATTTTTACCTCCTTCTTCCAAAAAAGAATAACACCTCCACATCTATCACTAATATGCTGCACTATCTTAAAATCCATGTGGATTCTTCTCCTTAAACACTCAGCGGAAAAATTTCGAGGTGGGTCTCCGACAAAAACACCACCTCGCGGTTGTAGCGCCTCAAGACATCCAGAAGCGCATGAATTGCCGCGGCATTACCCAACACGCGACAATTCCAGGATATGATTTTCATTGCGTCCGGACGGGTCTCTCCCTGGAGCCCGCCGATCCAATTGAGCTGTTAGAGGAAGCCCCCTCCTTTTTTGATTTCTTCTTTGCCTGATTCTCTTTTTGAGTTTCAGAAAAATCATAGTGTTACCCTGTTGCTCATCATAAGATTGCATGTCGCCAATTGCTTTTACTCCTGTTCCCTCAGCCGATGTGATCACTGCCTTCTCCAGATTATCCATGTCAATTCTCCTTTTAATAACATTATCCGTACCTCTCATCTCCTCCATCTCTGTATCCTTCTTTTTTAGAGGACTAGTGGCTGTGTCCATTAGAGAATCATCATTGGTTGTATTCTGAGTGGTTAGCGGGATTGCATTATAGCACCAGCTTGTAGTATCTTTCATATCATTAGGACTGAAACGTCCCCTTCCTCCTGGCGATCTGCCTCTGCCTCCTCTCAGACCACGGTTATCGGATGTATATCTGCCTCTCCATGTTTCAAACTCCGCTCTTAAGAAATCCCCCCATTTAAGATCATCCGCAGTGTGTTCCCCTGTACCGAATTCAGTGTGAATATGGCCAAAGAGACCACAAGCACCACAAAATTTCGGGATTTTCTCGTATTTGACCGCATAGAATTCTCTTTGCCCTCCACGAGATACAGTGACGAATCGGGCCAAAGCCTTCCTCACATCAAGTCTGACTCTAACCCTGACAAAATTACCGGCTCCCTGAACATTTATTTCCACTTCTTCTACTTTCCCAACCTTATTTTCTATCAAATTTGTAATCAACGATATTTTCCAGTATCCGACGGGAAGCTTATGGATTTGTAGCCAAACAGCTATGTAATTCAAGTCTATTGAATCCGTGGGTGACAATCCGTCATATGCTTCGATGGAGACAGCGTTTTGACGAAATAACTACGGGCCACCTTTCTCCACTTTCAACCAGTCACCCAGACAGAAACATTGCACCGAGAATAAATTCTTCTCTAGTGGCGTGATCACGATCTCTTTCGCAGGACTCCAAGCGATTAGCATGTGTTTCTTGAAGTTCTGATTGCTATAGAAGTTCTCTGTATGTACTTTTGCTAATGCAGTCCACTTCATGCCCTCCTTCGGAGCCTCGTCTTCATCCTCGAACACGAGATCATCAATCTCGTTGTCATCGATTCCCAGCCTGAGCAGCATGTCATCCAAATCCTCCTTCCTTGTTGCCGATCCACTTGTGTGGCTCGATTCCTCTGATTCTGCCATGAAAAAGCTTGCACGCCAGAAACCCTAGATAGTTCACGACTCGGGCTCTGAAGTTTAGACGATCGAAAGCCGTACCCTCCACCGAAAGACTGACGAGGAGCGAGGTTATGGAGAGGGATTCCAGAGCAGACCACTACCGGAGACAGAAAACAACCTTCTCGCCGGATCGGAGCCGGACACGGGAGTCAAAAACCCTAATCGCCCCCCGGAGGCGGCGATTAGGTCGAAAAAAATCTTGCTTTTACAGTTCAGTAAACATGTGCTAAGTGTGACCGGCTATATGACTATTCAAAGTTGGAAAACAATAAGCATTTTCAGCCACCTTAGCGGTTCATGTTTAACAACAGAGCCAAGATTACCTTCAAATTGAAGTTTCTTCTTGAGTCAGATAGCTCCCGCATCCCCTCGCGACCATATTGGTACGCATTCTTCATGAGCTAGTATTTGGATGTTTCGTAAAAATCTTCGAGATTTTTCACCTTTTATTTATATTTAATAATATAGTGTTAATGTTGCAACATCTTCTTACCATACCCTAGTTTACTTTCTTTTGTGCACCGAATGAAATATTTTCATAAATCATTTTTGTTAAATATTGTTAACACTTTCTCCCCATCACGCTTGCCATAACTTATCTATTTCTAGCCGTGGTCATGTTGCTTATGTCAAATCAAACAATTTACCACAACTAAGAAACTAATTACATATTTGACATACATGATTTGTAATTAGTGTATCTAAAAATGACTGTAAATGATTTTATATGGAAACCAAATGTGGTATTACTATTATCTAGTCTCAAAATTTGAAGGAAATATACAGTAAGCGCTTTGCCCAATATTTATTCTTTCCAGATTTTTTTATTCGTTTTTCAATGTACGAGATGAGTATTTTAGGACATGTACATGTTGCTTCCATACATACTACACTTATCTCAAAATAAAATACTTGATTGTGATGATTCTATGAAATAGAGACACGCCTCAATGATTTTTAGGGTAGGTAATATATGGATCCCTCCATCCCTAGTTCCCTACAAACGAAAAAATCATCGTTGTCTTGGTTGCAGGGTGACTGGTATGTCCAAAGTGGATGATATGTCCGCTGTGGGTGTCGAGATAGATTTAGGATCAATGCCTTATAACTATCATGTCGAACTATGTAACTCATCATACTTAATTCAACGACAGACAGACCTCCTGCGTTTCTCGGGAAAAAATTATGTCCGCCGATAAGGACACGGGAGAGTTGTGCATATGTGTTTAATAAATGAATTTCATGACCAATATCGGTGCCTGATACATTTATCCTCTTATGCTAGTTATTCCAGGACATGACTAGTAATATAAAAATTAAGTAATGAAATGGCTTTGTGCATCGACTAATCCAGAAGCTGGGGCTTTTCCCCTATTTCAAAAATCGTGGACATGAGAAGTTTATCTAGAGCGGCAATAACACACATGTGTGATGAGTGCATTTATTCTTACTAAGGCACTTCCATATAGACATATATGGGAGTATATCATATAGTACATTGTATACATCCCAAGTAGTCTATGTTATTGTACTATGTTTCCATAATCTTGATTAAAACTTAATGGTGGAATACTCAATATGGACATAAATAGAAAAATCTCCGTCTTTAATTTTTTATATCCTTTGAGTGATATAATAAATAGATAGATGCTACCCTTTTTTTCGTTCGATGTTTTGAGGCTTGAACTGCGTCCCTGAATTGTAAACATATTGCTGGTGTATTTTATTTATGAAGTCCCGCTAGTTCTCAATTTATTCATCTCATCCCCTTACTCTTACAGACATCGATAAGTGCAAACAACACAAAGTTTATCTATGCATGCACAGAACCTGCATTAATATGCCTGGGACATACCAATGCTCAACAAAGACAAGGATCAGCCTCCGAAACTACAAATACAACTCTCTCACATTACATAAAGCTTTGCATAGTGATATAAGTACCAAATTTTTTCATGATTACCGGTTATATATACATGAGTAGACCGGATACAGAAGCAATAATATTGCATTATACAACTATAGAAACATATAAACTACACCATTGTAAGCATCAACCTTGGACTATTTAGGAAGGAAATTAAAACAAAAGAAGAAGAAAAATCAACACAAAATGTTATGTGCTTCATAAACTTTTAAACCATGTGACCACCAAACTGGAAAACGAATGTTTCATATGATCGCGACATTTAGTACCGTTAATTCTGACCTTCATTTTTTGCAGGTTTAATTGCCGTGATCACAATTAGTGCTGGTTTTGGCGTGCTATTTCTTTTTATGGTTATTTCCTAAATCGCCAATAAATTTAGGCAACAAAGAGCCAAGAAATTGAGGAATAAACTCTTCAAGAAAAATCAGGGATATCTACTGCAACAAATAATCTCTTCAAATAAAGGTATAGGAGAAAGAGCCAGGATTTTTAGCTTCGAGGAGCTGGAGCAAGCAACCAACAAACTTGACCATAATCGGATCATTGGTGGCAGTGGCTGATACGTCTCCAACGTATCTATAATTTCTGATGCTCCATGATAATATTATGCCAATTGCTACATGTTTTCTCCCTTCTTTATAGCATTTTTACACGTTTTCCGGGACTAACCTATTAACAAGATGCCAAGTGCGAGTTCCCTGTTTTCTGTTGTTTTTTATTTCAGAAAAGTTGTTCTGGAAATATTATCGGAATTGGACCCCACAAAGCCCGAAGTGCCTCCATGTTTAGATCTCGTGAGCTGCCTATCATGATCGAGATTGATCTTATGTAATTCTATATGCTATGTTTGTTGGGATCCGAGGAATATTGAACTTATGCCAAGTTGATTATAGTCTTTATTGCATATGTTATTTGTGATCTTGCATGCTTTCCGTTGCTAGTGGTTGCTCTGGCCAAGTAGTTGCTAGTGACTCCAAGAGGGAGTATTTATGCTAGATACTGGGTTCATGCCTCCTTTTCTCCTGTGCTCGAGTGACAGAAATGTGACGGGGGAGGATGTGCTGTTGCCACTAGGGAGAAAACAGCGGTGTGAGTGCCCGCGTGTATGATCATTTCTTACTTTACACACATTGATTAATGCAGTTATCTGTTGCTTGCAACTTAATACCTAAGGGGGTTAGGATGATAACCTGAGGGTGGATTATTAGTCATAGATGCAGTTGGGTTATGGTCTATATATTTTGTTGTATTGCCCGCACTAAATATCATAGTAGTCTTCATGTCATGATGTGCACTACGGTGCAACCTTTATTTGTCAATTGCGCAGCTGTAATTTGTTCACCCAGCATGCTATCTTTTATGGAGAGACACCACTAGTGAACCTATGAACCCCGATCCATTTTCTTACACTGTTAAACAAACCACTACAATTTCTGCTTTCTTTACTTATTGCAAGCATACACCATTTTCCACACTATATGTCTAATCTTTGTTTTCAGCAAGACCGGTGAGATTGACAACCTCACAACTTCATTAAAAATAATAATTTCAACAACAATGCTTATGGAAATAATTTTGGTAGCAACAATTATAGGCCATATCCTCCCAATAATAGCAATGCTTATGGTAATTCTTATGGTAACTCCTATAACAGCAACAAAAGTGTACCCTATGATCTTGAGAACATGCTTAAGAATTTTATTAGTACACAAACTGCTTTCAATAAATCTGTTGAGGAAAAAATTGGCAAAATTGATTTTCTTGCTTCTAAAGTTGATAGCCTTGCTCTTGAGTTGATTTTATGAAACTAAAGGTTATGACTCATGATGTTAAAGAAAGTAAAACTTTAAATGCTATCCAAATTTGAATTGATGATAATGTTAGAATGTTAGCTGAATTGCATGCTAGATGGGAAAAAGAAGATGAAATAGCTAGAAAGAATAATATAGCTAATGTTTGCACCATTACCACCACTAGTAAAACTGAAGCTTCTCATGCTATAAAACCTTCTTCTATCAATGGTAAGGTAATTGGTGTTGGAAACAATCCCACTTCTGCTTTTAGAAATGCAAAATTGCCTGAAACTGCTAAAAATGCTGCTGATAATAGTGCTGGAGTTTTTAGAAACATGGGAGACAATAGTCCCATTATCTTTGATAAAAATTATCTTGACTTTTTGTAACATCCCAGTGTTTGGGAGGTTATAAGGATCTAAATATAATATGTGCTTTGCAAAGTATGCATCTAAAAATACGAGAAATTTTGGCGCGAAAGTTTAAACAAAGCAAAGTGACCAATGTTTCACTTGACATGATGAATTATGTTTACATCATCTGGTCAAGAGTATATTTGGAGTGATATTTAAAACATAGTATCTCAACAAACTAAATCATCTGATTAAACAAACCATAATTGGTTGTGATCAACACAAACTCTCAACAACCTTAACCACAATTCTTTAAGTGACTTGGGATAATTCACTAGGTATCTAGCACTCAAAGAGGGGTGAGTATCCAAATCACATAACTTATGATCACACTTTCAAAGTTGAGTAATGCATAATTAAATCATATCATCAGTAGAGATATTATGATTCTCTAATCATGAACTCTTTAAGTTATCAACCATCCACACATCTTTCCAAATTATTTAGTACCTACTAAGTGAACCTTCACAAGTAAGTAATAAAGATTCAATAGAACACAAATGATACAAACAAGTGTTAACCCGAAACCCACAAGTGGGAAATGACTTAATAATTGTATTAACATATTTATCGAATATGTACATATCTCCTCAACCATAAAATAAGTACCTAAAAGAAGAAATAAATCTTTTTAACCTAGTGTTAAACCTTGATTATTACTTATGATATTCCCAAACCTCTATATCTGCATTATGAATGACAAAGGTAATAAAGAGAATAATATAAAGTAACAACATGATACCTGAGAAAAACAACTAACAACTGTGACATAAGTCATTAAACTCCAATAACCTTCACATGCTCATTGTTTCAATCATGTTTTACAAGTGAACATATGAAATCTCAACACACCAATGAACCATTTGATCAACTTAATATTAAGACATCATTCCATAAGCATTCTACACTTCTATTAAAATCCACCATTCACTAACTAAAGTATATCTTTGGAAACAACTAATGTATAACAACAAGTTATAACTTCTATTAAAGGAATTGAGTTGAAAGCTAAGTAAAACCAGTCATGTATGAGACAAGTACATATCTTATGGGAAATACAACAAGAAGTATATGGAAGGGTAATAAAAGCATGAACTAACTCTTAATCTAGATCTTGTTATTTTGGCTAGACCATTATATCTTGTTTTCCAATCTTCTCTAAGTCATTCTGCAAGTGAAGCAACCCCAAGAAAAGAGGAACTACCACAGAAAGATATTCAAGAAGATTATTGAGAGTATTCTAGAAGTGTTAATCCAATTTATCATAAGAGTATTTGGAAACTCTTATATCTTCATATGATCTTATAAAGTACTCAAGTAATAGTGTGATATTCCAATGTTAGTGCTATATAGAAGTAATTTGGTAACAAGCCTGTACACCTTGTTAACAGATCAATTTTGTATACTCAAACAATTGAGTGTCACACACAAACAAACAGAAGGTTGAATAACGTGATACATCTCAGCCTATTGTATATGAGTAGTAATTTGGAGGTAAGACTAGCTACCTTGATAACACATATGCATAAGTGCAAATTGATGTCATAACATATATCTACATTCTATTCTAATTATCTAAAAGAAATCTTTGCTTGGATAAGATGGTTGTCTTCACCACAAGGGTGAGACAGTGAAGGTGAAATCCAAGAGATGATTTTACTTTCTATTGAACAACGAAACATATGAAGACAAGTGGCAACCAGATAAAAGAACATCAAGCAACAGAAGTCAACAAGGAGAAACACTACATCTATAAGGGAGATAAGAAATTATCCAGTGAATCATTAAGTAATATTAGAGACCTATAATCTCTATTCCTCGTCAAGCTCATCAGAGATGAGGAACACATGACAAACTTCTTAAAGGAAACCATTATCAAATCCTTCTCATCCATAAGACTAATGGATAATAACAAGAATTCATTCGTTCACCAACATGTAAATGATTACATGTTCTAAAAACAACATTGGATAATACCCCTACTTTTAAAACAAGGTTCTGGAAAACAAACATATAGTCTCTTGATATTGGGAATCAATGTGAGCATCCTAAGCCACTCATGTTATCCACTTTATCAAGTACTGAAAACAACAAACATGGCTTACACACACTTAATTTATGTGTCAACCAAAAGTAACAAAGTTGATTGGACTATCTAGTCAGCTGTTGTTCTAATAAATTTCCTTCTCATATTAAAGCATCAATTCACATCAAATAGGAGTGCATCAACTTGTTCAACATCAGGAGGAGTTAGGAAATGAAGAAATACTCTATTCCTATCATTTTTCGCACCTATCTTGCCATAAGATTTGATCACAGGCAGAACAATTGTAAATTATGTATCCACAAACAGAGGATCATGTTTCCATGTGATTTAGTTTTCAGCTACCATCAAACAAGGCCACTGTGATAATACATCATGTTTGGTAAGCAATTGGAAGAAAACAACTTGAATACTCTTGTAGTCATCACTTCGAGCAAATTGGGTATTTATTGTTGGGCAACAATTTGAGGTGCCCAGGAAATACTTAAAGTATCCAAAGCACAAATTCTGAATACCTATATAAAGTTTTATATCTACAAGTAAGAAAAGAAAATAAACTCTAGTAAATTGAAATAAATAATTGACTCAAATAATGAGTACATAAATATATATTTATATTGAAATTCAGGCATAACAAAAAATATGAAGTATAAGCCACCAATTTATAAAATAAATAAATCCAAAGTGTCCAAAGTAACTTTAATTTGTGGAGGAATTCAAAAGATATAAAAAATCCCAATTTCCAATGTTGGAGTGAACCTCCTTGTGAGATTTTGAATCTTCAAGGACCTTTTTATAATTTTTCTGTCACAAAGGGGCCCACTAAAAACCCAAATGGGAGAGCAGGAGCCTGTTAACAGTTATTCCCGTGAAATCCAGAAAAGCCAGGGGGTTATGCACAAATTTTTAATTCTTTTCTTCCACCTCCGGTTAGAAGGCCAAAGGCGAGCCGCCGCCGCCGACTCGGCCGTCCACGTCCTTCTTGCCGCTATTTTGCGCGGATAAGACGGAGGAGAGGCCCTCCAACTTGCACTCTCTGTCTCTCTCGCCGAGGAACCACGCAGAAAACCCTAACCCTAGCCCGTACGGCCGCCGGCCATTGCCGTCGATTCCGGCCACTCCTGGACCAGCTGATGCCACCGGAAGATGCACCGTTCTTGCCTCTACCTCCTCTATGAACCTCTTTTGTCGGAGTGGTCTAAATCGGTCGGGACACCATCGTCTTCTCCTTGTCCGATGAGAAGCCCTCGTCGTCGATTCGTTGTCGTGCTTCCCCGTCTCGACCACGAGCATCACGGTGAGCGTAGGAACCTCCGAGTATTTTTCGTTTGATTTATGGCGCCCAAAATCAAGTTTTAACCGTACACCGCCGTCCGCCGCCGCGCCTTGCTCACCGCCGGTCAGCTCCGGCGACCATTTGGTCGACCGCCACCACCCACAGACTCGTTATGGTCTTGTCTACACGCCCAACTAGCGGAATTGAATCAATTTGAGCCCGAGCACCCGAATCGAATCTCCAGAGGAGAAATTCCTCATATAATTTTTATTTTTCTTTTACTTTTTATTTAAAAATCAAATATGACAGGTGGCACCCACCTGCCAATTTAAAATAGGCAGAAAAATGATTAAAATTAATAATTCAATACCTTTTAATCCAATAATCAGAAAAATAAAAATAAAATATGGAAATGTTTAGAAAAATATAACCTAAATGTTTGTATCAAATTTTCAAAAATGTTTGATAAATTTTAAAATTTATTATTTTCTTTAATTAAATTAAATCATTTAAAAATTGAGAAAAATAAGAAATAATTCATAAAATCAGAAAAATACAAGTTATATACCAAAATTTTCTCTAAATGACAAATGAAACTCATCTATGATGTTTAAAAATTCATTTGATGAAGTTTTGATGTGTGCAATATTTTGCCTATGCATTTATTTCATTTAATAACTTATTGAAATATTTTCAGAAAACATAAAATGTTATATCAAATTAAAGAGAAAAACATTTACAATTAAAATATATCAAACATAAAACATTTTGTTTAACTTATAAACTTGTTTCTAAACGTATAATGGAATTCTATAATATTCCATTATAACGAGAAATAACTGCCATAACATTATTTGCTTTATTAATAAAACCCTCATGTTTTCACACCTATTAAATATATAATCACTAGGCAATAGAAAGTTATGTGATGACCGAGTTGGTTGTATTAGTTACTCGTTGTCCATTCAACTCTTTGTCATTAGCTCTACACTTTTTAAACACAATCTAAAATGTGTCTATTATCTTTTCAATTGTTGTTTTCCATGTGTTGTTGTATTATTAACTAACTATGGGATAACACTTCTACCTAAACATTATAACCATTATTTGTTGAATAAAAGTGATACACATGTAAGTCTAAAAGAAGTAATAACCACATCACCACAAGTAATGAAACCATTCACCTAAAACATGTGTGATTAAGTTATCGTATCGATATAGATTACACTTGTAAGATGGGGTATTTTCTAGGGTATTTCGCGATGCATCTCATTACTACGCATGTATTATCTTTCCAGTGTTTTCAGTAGTCCTTACCGGGACTATTTTGCCATCTTTCAGATCTTAGGATTTTCTACGCGACCCTTGAACCTGAAGACATGGATTATTATGGTTATTTCAATATCACGAAAGTTCATCACTTGCTCATATCATTTGCAGTATTTCATAACGAACTATTTGCAAAAACCCTGTTGTATTATCACCTACTCTCAAAAGAATGCATGATCCTATTTTTATAATAATATGACTACTTGAATGACTACCCGAGTGATAGTGTTCTGTTTGGTGGGCGGATGAGACCATGGTAAGATGAATAGGTCAAAGGAAGGTTCCATCTGCATGAGAAAGTATTACCTAGGAATTAATCACAAATGCCGTGAGAACTCGGTGCACCGTAAATACCGCGTTAACCATGGGTCTTCTATGGGGGGAGTAAGTCAGCTGTGATCTTCTCTCGTTCGCATGTCAACGGGCTGCCAGAGACGTACGCTGTAGATCTTGTGAGACTACATGCACATGGGTGGGATCCCTTAATTCCCGCGGACTCTGGGGTGTATGAGTATATGCCAGGGGCACCTAGATATCCATCGTGAGGGGTGGAACAAGGGGTTCAACCTGCTGGTGGGAATGAGTTGGCATGTGTTGTGCAGTGAAGCACGGTTTGGCTTGGACCAACAACCGGGCCCCTCACCTGAGTGGGAGTGGACAGGAATGTACACCTGGTTGTGCAATATGGTCTTGGTCGTCCATGGGTAAAGTAACACACCTCTGTAGAGTGTAAAAGGATGTGGCATGCTACCCCCTGTTCCCGGAAGGAACTATGAACGCTACAGGATAGGCAACTCCATGAAGTTCTAGGCCTCTGATGGTCTGCGGCGGGCATAGTTTTTAGAATTAAAAGCAACCTATTGAAAAACGTTTTACAAAAACTTGCATTACCTTATGACTCTTTCGAGTCTAAAGCTGTAGTTAGTGCATCAAACTACCTTCTATATATCAGGAACTTGCTGAGTAACGCTCGTTACTCGTTCGTTCCCGCTTGACCCCCTGCTTAATTAGAGTTGAAGCCCTATGGAAGCCGTCATCGTGAAGCCATCGCTACATCATGAAGCTAGGTGGAGTGATCTATTAGTTAGTCGGTAAAGCATCAACACCAACAACGCTGGTGGAGGAGAAGCTATCAAGGTGTAGGTGCACTCCATTCTTGGACTTAGCTGTTTCAAGCCGTAGATTAGGGCTAACATTAGCCATACTGGATTAGTACTGAGCTAGAGTTCTTCTCTAGCTTGGAGCTTCGAATTGCTTCTTCTGATGTTTCATTTGCTGGAGATCTTTTTGATTCATCAAAGAGATTCTCAAGATTTTGTAATGAAGTTTGTATCATATAGTTTTGCTTGGACCCGCTGTGTTTCTGTTGTACCACTCTGAGAGATGTAATATTCACGGATAAGTCCTTCTATGAGTATTATGTCACCGACTTGTGCACTACACATGAAGTGGTGTGCCGGGTCACCACAGATGGTATCAGAACGAATCGACCTTAGGTTTAGAACCTTTTAGGAGATCTGTAGGTTGGAAAAGACTATAGGAAACCAACTTATCTAAACCACATTTCCTACAACTATGATGATCACTCACTTGAGAATGATACAGTCATACTTGTATAGAATATTCTTACTCAACTTGAGTAAATCTACCTATCTATTTCTTTATACCTAAGTATAGAATATTCTTTTCATGTTTTAGTAGTGCCAAATAAGGTTTCTGACGAGAGTTGGAGTTGGTTTTTGGATTTCTGTGCAGGAAACAGATTTCTGTTGTCCACCTAAAAAATCGTATAATTCATAGGAAAATCGAAATTACCTGAAATTTCTTTTGACTATTCCTCGGCCAATTCCGCAACTGTTTTGTTCTTTAAGTTTTCGATTTGAGCAACGTAAGTGCCTCGAAAAATTTCGTTTTTACAGGCTATTCTAGTTTTGACAGATTCTGCCATTTTTTTATTGCATCGGCTCTTTTGCGATGTCAAATAGATTTCTTTGCTTCACAAAACATCAGTGGCTGTAGCTAATGTTTAAAAGTATCAATAGCACTTGTGCCATATAGAATCCATGGATTTTTTTATTGTTGCACTAACCCTCTAATGCAAATTACTGTTTGAGTATGGTGTGAAGGAAGTTTTCAATGGTCAAGAGAAGAGGTGATATATGTGATCAAGAAGAGTGCAAGGTCAAATCTTGGGGCTACCCCCATGGTTCATCCAAGCATATTTTTAGAACACTCAAGCATCTAAGCTTGGGGATGCCCAAGGCATCCCCTTCTTCATCAACTATCTGTCAGGTCACTTCTCATGAAACTATATTTTTATTCGGTCACATCATAGGGCATCCCCTTCTTCATCAACTATCTATCAGGTCACTTCTCGTGAAACTATATTTTTATTCGGTCACTTCATATGAAGTTTACTTGGAGCGTCTGTTTGTTTTTCTTTTGTTTTCCTTAGTTTTCTTTTGTTTTCCTTGCTGCAATAATATCATTGGACCTAGCATCCTTGTTTGGGAGAGAGACACACTCTGCTTTTTCATTTGAATACTTGCTATGCTAGTATTCTTAGTTTTTCTTCTAGTTACTGCAAAAATTCCTGTTTAGCTCTTGTTTTCATTACATATCTTATTCAGAGATGTGAGTTTTAGTAGTGTTATGTGAGTACTCTCATGTTTTCTTGCTGTAGTATGTAGAGAATTTTTGGTCAAGCATGTCTTGTATGGTGCTTGTTGGGAAAAGAAATTGCTGCTTGAGGTCAAATTTTTAACGGTGTAAGTAGAAGCTTGTATAGACTGTGTCTAGACTTTTTCATATTATTCTAGATGTTATTTTAGTTCTAAAGCCTTGTGGTTATTGAGTAGCATGATTAGGCTCAAATAGCTGAGAGTGTTTAATTGGCTATTGAAAGAATCATGAGTTGTTCTTGTCATATTGAAGCATAAATTTGTTGTATTCTCCTTTGAATCTTTTATTTGGTTGACTTGGCGCATGCTCACACCATGTTTATGACTACGAACCAGTCACTAATAGCCTCTATGATCATTTAGTTTTTGAACTTTTGGTACCACTTATGCTTTGATTAATGATGTTTATGTTGCCATGCATGGTTATGGCTCTTATGCTCTCTTGATTTTTCGCTCCCAATCTTTTGCTAGCCTCCACCTATACTGAGTATGAGCTCTACTCGTGCAATACAACCCCCAAAAACCAAAGTTTTACCATTATGTCCACCATACCTACCTACATGTGGTAATTAACCGTCACTCCAAGTAAATTGCTCATGTGTTACCTTTAAAAACCTTCAAAATTACTCATGCTTTCTGTTCCTTTTTTGCTCATGAGGACGTAAATAGAGAATCTTTATCTCACTTGTTGATTGGATTTCACACCCTAGACTAGTGGCTTTATACGCTTATCCAATTGATAGAAGAGCTGGCTGCGGGTTGCCCAGCCCCAAATTAATACACACAAATTCTCTTCACTATTTTTGCCCCTGATTTATGAGTCAAACCATAATTGTGTAAACAAAAGACAAATAGGGATGGCCTTCTGCACCAGTTGCGTCCTTCATATGGGAGCCACTCTTGTGAAGTCTAGTTGGCTTGTGACGTATTGTATTTTTTTTACCATTCGTTGATATTAGCATACACCTCCCAAAACATAGACACTCCTCCACGGTATGTGTTTGTTGCCAGGCACCCGAGGATTCGGTTAGCCATGGTTTGTCTAAGATGGTTGGGAGGAGTGTCAAAGATTTTAATACATCTATTTAATAAAATAAAAGCTCTAGCACATGAGTGATCCATGCTTCCCTCTGCGAAGGGCCTTTATTTTACTTTTATGTTGAGTCTCCATCTTCTAACTTTATGCACAGTTGAGAGAGCATATGTGCCATTCTGAGTTTTATGTGAATTTGTCTTAGAAACATTATTAATTGATTCATGATGTGTTATTGCTTGTTCTCTAATTATTTGTTCTAGTATTCCTCGTGAACTTTGAAGGTGTCCTGGCATTTATGTTTTTCCCCACTCTTAAGGACTAGCTAAATATCACTTTGCCATGCTTTCTCTATACTTGAAACAAACGTATATATTTCGTTGCATTGTTATTCATGATATTTTATTTGTGTTATTTCTCATGATGCAAGGTGATTGATATGCTTTATCATTAAATATCTATTTATCATGCTTGTGTTAAAGTTCTATGATCTCAGCTTACCAATGTTTTTACATTACTGACGATCAAGTTTTTGTTGGTAGGATGTCACCTCAGAAATTATATGTTTCTATCGTTTACCTACTCGAGGAAGAGTAGGAACTAAGCTTGGGGATGTTGATACGTCATAAGCGTATCCTTAATTTCTGATGTTCCATGTTGTTTTCTTATTGTTTCCCACATGTTTGCTATACACTTTATGTCATTTTTATCGATTTTTTGGACTAACCTATTGACAAGATGCTACAAAGCCAGTTCCATGTTTTCTGATGTATTTAGTTTCAGAAAAGTCATTCTGGAAATATTCTCGGAATTAAAAAATTCAAAACCCGAAAGTCTTAGAATTCTCGAAGGTTCCACGGAGTCCCGAAGAGACCCGGAGGGAGGCCTCAGGGGGGGCACACCATAGGGCGGCGCGCCCCCCTGGCCGAGCCATGGGGTGGTGTGGGACCCCAGGTCTCCACCGCCTCTGCCCTTTCGCCTATTTAATCCTCCCGAGACGTAAACCCTAAATATATTCCACTTCGTCCCAAAAATACCCGATGCTGACATCATCGTCATCCCAAGATCGGGAGGGTTTTGGAGCTCTCCCCGGCACCCTGCCGGGAGGGAAATTTATCACCGGAGGGGTCTACACCACCATGCCCTCCTCTGAAGTGATGCGTGAGTAGTTTATCCCTGGACTACGGGTCCATAGCAATAGCTAGATTGTTGTTCTCTCCACTTTGTACCCCATGTTAGGTCTTGTGAGCTGCCTAACATGATCAAGATCATCTTTATGTAATGCTACATGTTGTGTTTGCTGAGATCTGATGAATGCTGAATGTTATGTCTTTAGATTATCAATCTATCATGTTATCTTCATGCATATGTTATTTATGATCTTGCATGCTCTCCGTTATTAGTAGATGCTCTGGCCAAGTAGATGCTAGTAACTCCAAGAGGGGGTATTTATACTCAATAGTTGGTTCATGCCTCCTTTGCATCTGTGCTCGAGTGACAAAAACGTGATAGATGGAGGATGTGTTGTTACCATTAGGGAGAAAACAATAATGCTTTGTCTAAGGATGATTTTATTGTTTACATTACACACTTTGCTTATTGTAATTATTTGTTGCTTGCAACTTAATACCCAACGTTTGTTCGGATGACACTACTAGGAAAACAGCTATAGGAGTGATGATACCTGTGACGCACCAGGCAAAAGGTGCGTCACGCCTAATAGCGGTGGCGCACCTCGAATCGATGCGTCGCACGTATAGAGTTACCCGCGGCGCACCGGACAGAAGACGCGTCGCGCCTATGTGTGGGGCCAGGGTAGCGAGCCTCCGAGGCATACCCGCGACGCACTGTACCTGTGGTGCGTCACGGCTATGTGGTATAAGGCGCGGCGCACGTGCCGGCGCTGCGCCACGGATTAGATAGGCGTGACGCACCATCCGCTGGTGCGCCACGGCTACGGGGAGTACAGGTATACAGCCGTTCCCCTCCTTCCTTCTCTCCACACCACACACACCAACACTACGCACCGCCGCCCTTCTGCATCGACGCGCCGCCGCCCTTCTGCATCGACTAGGAGGAGCCGCGGGGGAGGAGGACGAGGAGCGCCGCCCTTCTGCATCGACACCGGCCGTCTGCCTTGAAGGGTAAGCCCCCTCTTCTCCCTCGCGCGTGGTACCTCTTCTCCCTCGCGCGCGGTATAGTGTCAGGATCCGATGCAGTCCGCCGCGCCCGCCTCCTTGCCGGTGTCTGCCGAGGATGTAGTCCACCTGGCGCTTGCCGACCTGGCGGAGCTTGGACGGCGGCGGCAACCTCGCGACGGTCTCTTCTCGTTCACTGGGTGGATGGAAGCTCTGAGGCTCGATTGCACGCACGATCTGGATTTCGGGGCGTGCCTCCCGGTGCCGGTGACGGCGACCGCTCTCTCCGCTCTGCACAAGCATGACGAGCTATCCACCTATCCAGCACGAGAACAGGAAAATGTTTCAGATAGCTAAACAAAGTGTGAGGAACATGGCAGACTGAACCAAGAGCAATGCCACCATTCAAACTGTCAGTTTTTTTCTTAACGCGTGTTGACATGAATTCGTGTTTCAGATAGCTATGTACATTTTCTTAACGCGTGTTTCAGATAGCTATGTACATTTTTACACATGATTCAAGAGACTCAGTTATACTGTTAAAAAAAAGAGTCTGAGGTATGGCCGGTACCTTGAATTCGTGTCTTCCAGACTCTCAGGTTCCGGTCGTTGTGGTTTTTTCGGTTTCCCTTTACCTCTTTTGTTGAGGTGTTCTCATCCAGGGTTCCATTCAGTTGTTGAGGTGCCAGGGATTACAATTATTGTGTGTTAGGAGAGTTTGCCGCCGTGGAGTTTTCATGCTTTGTGAATAGTTCACATTTGTTTCTTTGTATCGATTGCCGATTTTCCTGATAATTATAGATTAAGGCTAAACTTTTGTCCCTGATTCAATATAAAATGGTATTTGAAATGTTAAACATTACCGAGTTTGATATCCAGTGATTGGTAATTTCTCTTAACCGTGGTTACCAGAAATCTAGGCCTATCCTACCCTAGGTTTAATATTGTTTGTCGGTAGACAAATCATTGTTCATTTGTCAAGTTTGAGCTTGTATTATGTTTTACAGTTTGAGGGGCTCTGGCATGGTTGACAATGTTGTGACAGTCTATACAGATGTGGATGTGCATAAGCTCATTAATGATATGAAAGGAGATGTGTTCGATTTAGTTGTAGGTCATTGTGCTTTGCACTTGGTGAGCATTGATGTTAGCATTTGATAAAAGTGAACTGTTGGAATTTGGATATCCCATTGGAAATAATGTATGTTGATTGGTCTGAGGTCAAATTTGCCGTGGTAATTTCGTATGACCGTGCTAATTCTGTTGGGTGCTATTCACAAAACAACAGAGTTTATGCAGCACATAAAAGGAAAATCTATCTGGAGTCTTAATTGAGCTACACGGCATATCATAATTGGAAAAGAATCTATGGGTAGGAGATAGAATAAGGAATCATGCTCTCTGTTACAACACAATGATACTCCTAGTTTCCTTTTCTTTTCTTTTTTTGAAAAGGGGGGCCACCCTGGCCACCATGGTTAGTGCCTTTGTCAAGTTTACTTTCCATCAACCGTAAAATAAGATGTAAGGACCGTGTCCATTTGTTCCCGGTCGACGCCTTTCTAAATTCACTATTTTGAGGATTTTTCATTGCAAACTTGGCCTATGAGTGGCTTGAGACAAGGTTTTATCATTAAGGTACTTGTGATGCAAAACGTTCTGTGACTTGCCTTCCTCATGTAATGTATCGAACGGTCTCCATATGAGAACATCTTATTCACTAAGCTAGATTGTTGCTTATCAAAATATTATTCACACCATGTTCTCTTAAATGTTCTCTTAAATGGTATCTGTAGGCATGCAAGTTTGTGTTTCTATAAGCATATCTGTAGGAATTCAAGAATGCGTATTTCCATGACAAATCAATGGTCTATGTCCCCAAGTGTTGCTTTGTTTTTGGATATTCCATTAAAGTAGATAGCCTTTCTGCATTTGTTTTGTGATATGTAGGTTCTGCCATTTGTCTTTGTTTTGTGATAGCTATGCTCCTCTAACCTCTATGTGTACTTTCTTAATTTAATAGAACATGGCTTGCGAAGTATGTCGGTCCCGATGTGCCCAAGGACGATTCACTGGGACTTCTTTTATGCTTCAGCTCCACGACGGTGACGTTGATTCGTTGGTAATTAACAATTCTTTTTATGTTAACTTGTTCTTTCGTTTTACTATCTAGCTTGAGACTTGTGTTTCTTAACAAAAGATTCTTTATATTTCTTTTTCAGATTCTACCATGCAATATTCGCGAAGAGTTCAACGAGTTAGTTGTCAATAACGTGGATTTAAATGTTCACGGGACCACCTACATTCTTCGAGTGAAAAAAGAAAGAACGAAGACCTATTCTGCGGGGAACAATTGCAGGCTATCATCGCCACGTACAATTTAAGCGGAGGTGATTACATTCACTTCTCTATGGAAGGACCGCAACCTCGCATCAAAATTCTGTATATGGGCGGGATTGGGAGCGAGGATGGCGGGAGTGAGGAGGAAACTGGGAACACCGAGGATGATATGGACACTGAGGATGATATGGATGAGGAGGACCCATGGAAACATATGGTGGTTGCTCAAAGAGCGAATCTTAGCGAGTTTGAGAAGGACTGTGTCCTTCAGAAATTGCCGAGATAGATAGCTACATCGGGTCCCCTTTCGTGCATCGCATCACCAACACTAACATCTCCAATGGACATGTCATGGTATGTTTCTTAACACTTTCTTATTCGTATAGTTTCTTATGTTATAATGTGGCCGGTATTTGACATTGTGCTTTTATTCTTTCTTGGAATTGTGTGTTGTAGAAAATACCGATGGCGGTAGCGGACAGTGCTGGCATGGAGCATAAAGGTACCATTGGAGTACGCCGTGGAGAATCAGGACCTGTCACCGCAGTTCCGATCACCAGGGATAACGCTGATGGTCGCGTCATCCTCAACTCTCAAGCATGGAGGCAGTTCCATTCCGCAAGAGTTGGTATGGAGGTTGGCCGAGCTATTCTGATCACCATGAGGAATAGTGACATCGCCAACTTGGACATGATGATGGTCATCGACTACATCAGCGCCCGCTAGATAGATGAACTATGTGGTGATGATCGAGACTATGTAATATGGTTGTTTTCGAGACTAACTCCTGGATTTATTAGTAGTATATATGGTTGTTTTCGAGACTATGTAATATTTCTGCTATGAAAATTTATTCTGTCAATTGCATACCTGTATTTGAGCTACTGATATTCTTCTGTATTTTGTCTACTGACATTCTTCTGTATTTGAGCTGTATGTACCTGTATAAATACGGTACTGCCTTTTTAAAAAAAATACAGCATAGTATAGCCGTGACGCACCAAAACGAGTACCCGTGACGCACCTGAGAGATTAGGCGTGACGCACCTAGAACTAGCCGCGGCGCACCACCCCAGTGCGTCACGGGTATAAATAGGTGCGGCGCACCATCTTGGTGCGTCACGGATAAATCCATAGGCGCGGCGTGTTAGCCGTGACGCGCCCAGGTGCGTCACGGATAAGAAACTTGGTGCGTCACGGGTAAGATTTTCCCTAGTAGTGTGATATTCATTGGGTGGATTATTAGTCATAGATGCAGTTGGATGACGGTATATGTATTTTGTTGTAATGCCCGCATGAATCACATAGTAATCTTTATGTATTGCATATGCACTACGGTGCAGCCTTCATTTCTGTCAATTCCCAGCTGTAATTTGTTCACCATACATGTTATCAATCTTTCACGGAGAGACACCACTAGTGAACTGTGGACCCCGATCCATTTTCCTCATATTGATAAAACACCTAATGCTTTCATACTGTTACTACTTCTTTCATACTGTTCTCCTACTGTTTTCCACACCATACGTTTAACCTCTTTGTGTTCAGCGAAACCGGTGAGATTGACAACCTCACTGCTTCGTTGGGGAAAAGTGATTTGATTGTGTTGTATAGGTTCCACGTTGCTTATGAACCGGTAGTGTGCCCTTCCATCTCAGTTGCTTCAACCTTGTGAAGTTACTCCTTCCTCCTACTGGTCGATTCAACCTTGGTTTATTTTGTGGGAAACTTGCCGCTGCACTCTTCATACCTTCCTCTTGGGGTCTCCCATCGAACGTGTCGTCACACGCATCAAGTGTCAAGCCTTGCAAGTGGTACATATCTGCTAGACGCCAATCTGATGAATGTACAATCAGGGTGAATGAAATCCCAAATGACCATACTTGTATTACAAGTTCACATACAGTATCAACAATGACATCACAGCTATGGGTTGCAGAAAATATCACCACCATTTTGCCAAGACACCAAACAATACCGCCAAGAAACTCAAAGTAGACTTGTAAAAGCTGTAACCAATTAAGCTAACATATACCACGGTGTGGAAGGAAAATCAATGGGTAATGAAACAATTATATGGTGATTGGGAAAATACCTTTAGGATGCTTTATAACTTGAAAGCGGGGGTGGAGAATAGGTCACCTGGCAGTATTATGGAGATAAATACTGAGGTAACAATGGATGGCAAAGTATCCTTTTCTAAGTTCTTTATGGATTTAAATCCTTTCATCGATGGCTTTAAAGCAGGGTGCCGTCCATATCTGAGCATAGACTCATCTTTTCTGACTGGCAAGTGGAGTGGCCAATTGGCAGCATCAATGCTCTAGATGGACACAACTGAATGTTCCCTATGGCTGTTGGCATTTTGTTGTTGGCATGTTTCAGTTAGAGACAGATGTCTGATGGACATGGTTCATGATGCAGTCGAAAAGATGCATAGGGCTAGTGTCGCCTTTGGAAATGCACATATATGCATGTAAAGGACTATAAAATGCAGTCAAAATTGTTTTCCCCATGCCAAGCAAGGGAGTGCTTTAGCCATATGTGGATGAATTTGATAAAAAAGTTCAGAGGAGAAGAATTTGGTCGTATGTGGCCAGCATCAAGATCTTACACTACACAAACACATTCATATCATCGTGGTAAGATAATACAAGCCTGCATTAAGTTTCGCACATGGCTAAACACCTACCATTCTCTGTTATGGTTACTGCCATCAAGTGTGATCATATCAACAACAAATTGGCAGAATTTTTTAACAACAGGGTGAATCAGTTGAAAGACTTGCCTGTCCATGATATGGATGTCCAAATCAGGATCATGCTCATGTGTTGTGGTAATTGAGAAGAAGGATTGGTGAATGTCTGCAAGGAGATAAGCTTCCTGCAATGGGACAACAGGTGGTCAACAGAAGCAGGAATCTTACACATTGTTCTGTTGAGAAATTTTCAGTATGGGGCGCTGAAGTTGGAGATACTAAGACTGGAAGGAGGCATGTTGTTAAGACTGAAACGCATGACTACACTTGCATCGAGTGGCACACTGGAAAACCATGTGAGCATGCGATACTTTTCTTAGTATCTAAGCCAAAGCTAAACATGCACCCATATTTGCATGAATATTACTCAGTACAAAAATTCAAGGCAGAGTATGCAACTCCAATTCCAGCACTTCCAGATGAGTCTCAATGGCCTGAAGTGGAAATTAAATTTGCGTTGTGTCTTTAAGTAACTAAGAGAAAGGTTGGCTGGCCAAAACAGAGTAGATTCAAGACATGGTTTGAGAAAGGTGGTAGTAGTAAGAAAAGAAAGAAAGACGCAAAGCCTAAAAGGTCCAAGAAAGGTAACCAAAATAGATGCAAATTGTGCGAAGAGCTAGGGCTCCGAGTTGGATCTACCAAGTGTCGTTACACTCCTGAAAGGCCAAAGTATGTTCATATATTTTCTGTTTTTTTTATTTGGTTGCTTGTTTAACTTACTAAAGAAATGATAAGATTTTTTTCCTTTTCTTTTCAGAAAGAAGTGTGCACCACAAAATAACTCCCAGCCCCTTGTTGTTGAGGATAGCTGGCCAACGAAAAAGGTAAGACTCAATGACAGTAGAAAAAAAGAAGCGTGCAGATCTTATTTAGTTGTTAAAATGACACACTTTTGGATGTTGTGGTGCAATTTGAACCTACGTCAGCCGCTGAGGTGCAAACTTTAGGTATTTCTGCTCTAGAGTTGCAACATGATCCTATTCCAGCTATTTCGGATGAGTTGCAAATTTTAGCTATTCCTGTTGTTGATGTGCAAAATGTAGCTATTTCTGTTGTTGAGGTGCAACCTGAAACTGTTCCAGCTGGTGAAGTGCAAACTGAAGTTATTTCTGCAGTTGAGGTGCAACCTGAACTTGTTCAAGTTGCTTAAGTGTAAACTGGAGTTATTTCTGCTGTCGAGTTGCAGCCTGAACCTATTCCAGCTACTGAAGTTACTTTTGGTGTTGAGATACCACCTGAACATATTACAATCGTTGAGGTGCAAACTGAAGGTCTAGGACGTGATGTAGGGCGGATCACATGTAGTCTTTTAGATAAGTAAGGGTGTCGAACCCAACGAGGAGCTAATGGTAGGATAAGTATTCTGTCAAGTTCTATCAACCACTGATACAACTCTACGCACACTAAACATTTACTTTACCTAGGAAATAATACTAGAGCAACAATACGGGTAAAAAGATAGTTTTGCAAGATAATAAATACCTGAAAGTAAAGTTAGTTGCTACAGTAATAAATTAAACTAAATGACTATAAACTAACAATAACACGAGTGTGAAAAAATGGTGGAAAGTGTGATGGATTTGTCTGTGATCAAATAGTCAAATACAAGGTTGATATTCCTCTTTTTTGTGGGAGAGGCAAATCTAACAAGATCTCACTATCCAATGGTTGCAAGTACTCATGATTGAAACTCTAGCAAACATACGTAACTACTAGAAGATACATTAAGGTAAAAATACCCAACCATAGCACTAAGATAAAAAGGTCATCTTTATCCCATATGCTTTAATCACTAGATTGGGGCTTATGTTTCTGTCACTCAAGCATCCCCCTCTAGCTTTCTCCATATACTACAAACCCTAGGATGTGATCGATGCACGCATAAACATATGATGGCACCATACGACTGTAAAAAATTCAACATATATCTCAAACCATCCATAGAGATTCAACAATCAATCATATGATAAAAGGGATCCACACAAACATGACATAGATGCAATAGATCATCTGCAAAAAAAAAATTATAACGTCAAACACCATGTTTACATAGGGTGGTACAGAGGTGTGGGAGGATGAACCACTGTATACAAGGAGGAATTGTCAATGGAGATGGCGGAGAAGACGGTGGACAGAACAACGCGGACGCAGGGCGGCGTCGGCGGTGGCGCAGGGACTCCTTCCCTGCACCGCCGACATCTGTAACATCCAAGTATGAAAACTACCTAGTGTTTCTGTTCCTTGTTTAATTTATGCAATGCATCATGGCATCATCCTCATTTTATTTTCTGTTGCATTGTTTTCTTAATGAAATTCAATCTTTAATCAACAGTTGTTTTCATACTTGTCTATTACAATCTTTTCAAATAAGGAATTGCAAAAACAAAACCTCCCTTGTTTTCCAAATAATTCATTAATGATCACTTCTCAAATTGTTGCTTTAAACCAAACAAATATTTCAATCAATTAATTCTAATTCACTTCAATTTCAAATCCAATGTATTTCAAATCAGTACCTATTTCAAAACCATAAAATTCACCACACAATTGCACTCTTTATATCCTTCTAAAAACCCTAGGGGTAACCTTATTCAAATGCATGTTTTCATAAGGGTTTATTAATATTAAAAATCTCCCAAATTGGTTTCAAATACAAACATCTTTTTAAATCTCAAACTTTTGAAATCCAGTCTTGCAATATGGTTTCTAATTACCTAACCAACCTAACCTAATTTTTCCAGAATTTTTACTGATTTAAAAACCCTCTTTTTCTTCCAAAAGCAAAGCTACAAAAAAAAACAGAAAAAGGAAAAATAACAAAAAGTGAAAAATGAGGCAGCAGCACCTACCCCCAGCCCAGCCCGCTATCACTTGGCCCAGTACCCTCCAGCGATGTCGTTGTCTTCCTCCTCTGGATGACGTCACCTGCGTACGAACGCACCCCCTCCGTTGATCGTCCTCTCACCCTCCCGATGGCTCGCCGTACGCTTCCATCGCTCCATAAAAACCACGGCGCCCCTCCTCCTGCCGCAAACCCTAGGCTCTAACCACCCCCTCGAGCTCCGCCGCCGTCTGCCCTTGTTTCCACCTCTCCTCCACCGATCCGCCCTCTGTACTGAACTTCGTCGCCACCTCTCTGAACTCCGACGACGACCGCCGTCTCCGATGGCTAGCATCGTGCGCTAGCCACGGGAATGGGTAGGCCCCGGTACCATCTTCGTCATCAACACCACCGTGGAGCCTGAGGAGGGCCAGATCCACGCCGCCGTCCGTGATTCCTCCGGCGAGCCCCTGCATCGACACTGCTACACCTGCAGCGCAGGTGAGCGACACCGTCGTTCCCCCTCGCCCCTACTTCTCTGCACGATCACTCACGCCCTAGGCCACACCCCAGCAGCACAACGCACCACTGTACCGCCCCGAGCAGCAGCCGCTGCAACGCAGCGCCACTCCGGCGAACTGGCCGCGGCAACCTGCCCCTGTTAACTGAAACTGCAATTTCAGTTTCAGTTGCGAGTGCAAACCTGAACCTAAAAACCCCACGCACCCCCTCATCTGTCACAAGTGCAGCAACAGCGCAGCTGGCCTGTTCCTTGCGCGCGCGAGCCAATCGATCCCGGGGTCGAACCCCCGCAGAGGCAAAAGCCTCCGTTTTTCTCATCTTTTACCGCGCTGACGACGGGGTCCCACCCGTCAGCGGGTCGCTGCGCCACCTCATCTTCTAACCGCGCCACGCTGGCCAGGCCCACAGGGCAGTGACTAGGGTTAGACCCCGTGACTGTAACAAAAGAATTAAAACCTTTTCTGTTTTGTTTTCTAATTTCTTTAATTGGCAGAATAAACACCAAACTTTAAAAATCCATAACTTTTAATCTATAATTCTGATAAATAAAACTTGTATATGTTTTCTGTTCAAAATTTCATAATCTTTCCAACTAACCTATTTGTGTTCTGTTTTGAGTTTTCAAAATACATTTGAAATTCAAATTTGAATAGTTCAAATGTAATTTGCAATAATTCATCAATAATTCATACTAATTCCAAATAATACAAATAAAATATGTTTTTCACACCATTTTGAATATCCTATTCAAATATAAAATTTGTTTCATTGTTTGAATAATTTAAATAGCCTAAATAATTTAATACTTGTTTAATTCAATTAAAAATTGATAAAATCATAACTTGCTTAATATAAAATATTTTCGAACATGCAAATTATGTTTTCAAACCATCAAAGTGTGAACTTTTCCAATGTGAATTTGAATTTATGATTTGAACAACTAAAATTCAAATAATATTTAAGCTTGTTTTAAATTCAATTAAAACTTGTTTAATATTGTTTAATTCATAATAAATTCAACCTAATTCAAATTTCAAAATGTGAAACATGTAATCCAACTAAAATTTGATGTTCTTTTCAAATATAAATTTTGTTAATTGTTTTGCACCCTTTGAATTAATGAAAACAATAATTGTATGTGTGGCATGTTTAAGTAACCAAAATTTTCCAAACTTAATAAATAAGTTCTAAACTTGTTTTATTCCATTTTCCTTTGCATCTATTATTGTTATTTGTTGTTATCTTGTCATCATCATCATGCATGCATCATGATAACAACTATCACATAATAAATAATTGTAAATCATTTGTTCCACTTATTTCAATGGATCCTTTTCCATATGCAACCCTTGCATATGGGTCCATTTAACTTGTGCTATCATGTTAGTCAGTTTATTCTGCTGCACTATTAATTTGTCATGCATCATATTGATTGTGCACAGTGCCATGGCAATGATTGTTTACATTCCTGTTTTGTTTGTTTGCTTCTTCTCGAATAGACGACGACGTTGAGGCAGACGACCTTTACAGCACCCCTTCTGAGGATCTAGCTCAGTACCCAGCTGTTGAGTTTGCAGGCAAGTTATCACTCACATGAACCATTGTGTTCCTTTCAACCCTGGTTACCGATACTTTCCGTTGTCCATACTTGCTAGCCTTAGTGGTAGATGTTTCTGTTACGAACCTATCACATGAATCCTTTAACCCTGATAATGCCTCATCATCCCCTCCTACACCCTATTGATTGAGCCAGTGTCTTACTAGCATGCTTAGGTTGTTTTGCTCGAGTCTGTTACCCGTTACTTTCAGTTACTATATTTCATTATGTTCTGGGGGGCTCGATGTTTAATCAATCAATCAATCATGCTAATGTTATTACTGTTAATAATAATTTGATGATAAGGCACCGGCAGGAGGCCCTGTGTGGTTTTGAGGCCTGCTAGTGTCGACCCTAATAGGAAAAGGGTCTTGTCTACTGATCCATGATGAGCGCACTACCCGCATGTGGGAAGCGAGTATGGGCGCCCCCCTCAATTTGATTCGATTCGCATCTCGTCCAAATCATCTCATTTAGTTCGTGCTTTCTATTTGCCGCATGCATGTTTTTGCGAGCCCAGCGCAGGGTGGAACTTTTGTAGTCGGCATATAGGGGGACACGTTCTTAGAGTGCTATGAGGGTCCATTTTCTTCTGGGCTCGATTAGCCGTGCGCCCAAGGTGCTTTGGGCTTGATGCGGAGAAGAGCTGAGTTGTGTTGAGTGCCCCGCTTGGTGGGAGGCATCCCATCTGGCGGGTTATTCATACGTGTACAGCCAAATTGGTGCAACCCTGCAGGGATAATCTTCTCGAGAAGCCGTGTTTTCCGCGGTTATGGATTACTTGGTGAAAGTACTGGCTAACAAGTACTCAGGACAACTTAAACATAATGATCAAACATGTTACACCCCATGATTAATAACTTGACTAGTAATAGGATTATTGTCACAATAACTTGATTCATCTTAATCCAACTGTGTGAGTTATCCTCGGATTGCTTCTTTGGATAAGGGGCGAGATCCAGGATGGGTTTGTTTGATGTTATCTTTCAGTTGGTTACAACCCTCGATCTTATCCCCTTTCTGATAGTTGGAAGTGATAGAATCTCTGTAGTTGGTTAGTGCAGCCAGTTGCAGCATCTTATATATATCCCCTTCTTTCCGTTGAACCAAGTCATCTGTGCTTGTGTTGACGGGCTATACTTTGGTGAACTGTGAGTCTTGCTTGCCAGTACTTGGATGTACTGACCCCGTTGGGGCTGTGGTTTACGCAGACTACGACTACGGCTACGATGACCACCAGGATGGCTACTTCGTGGACTTTGACGAGACTGCAGACGAGTAGATAGCTGGACCAGGGCTGGATCCAGAACCTACGTGGATGGGCTTCGTCTTCTTTATTTTCTCCGGCTTCTTAAGCCTGTTGGATTTGTCTGTACTCAGACACCTTTGATTGCTTCCGCTGATGTAATGAATGCTATATTGGGACATGTGTCCTATGGATGATTTTATTTGCTATCTCTGCCTTAGTGAAGGCCATTTGCAACCTTATTTCAATCTTTTGTGTCTTAGAGATAAGTTGTGATCATCATTCGTTCAAAGCTGTTGACGTACAGTGCGTGATTGATATGAAGTACGTCGACAGTAGTGCCTATGACTTCTAGTGGATAGTTTACATCGACGGTGGAATAGCAGGGCTTGTGTTGTCGCGCATAAGCGCAGGCCTACCAGGAAGCTGGGACGTGGGAGCAGTTATGCCCCATAATCCAAGCACCTGCTATCCAGTTCGTACGATGGGTATCCCTTAGAAGCCAGGGTGCGACAAATGGTATCAGAGCCTGTCTGCCTGTAGGATCCCTTTTTACTGGTCGCAGTTGAGTCTAGAAACTATTTTGTAGCTATATAGGAAAAATGAAACGTGAGAGTAGGAATTCTGCCATTTTCCTTCTTTCCCCACCCACCCACCCTTTTCTGGTAAGGAAGTGCAACGTTGTTTTCTGTTCTCACCTAAACTTTCAAGTTAGGATTTCACGTGTTTTGGGTCCTCTGTAGTACCTCAGGAGTTTTGGTCTCGAGTTTCCCGATGTTGCTTCGATATCCTGTTCTTTTAAAGAACCTTTCGTCCGTTGAAATCTTGTTGTTGTTTTCCACATCCTTGTTCTTCTACCGGAGTCTAATCAAAACCTTCCCCGATCATCTGCAGATGGATCTCAGGTTCTACCCGCAGGTGGTTCGGATGACTCGCTGTGAGAGCACCGCCGGTTATCCGGAGATGCTGAGAGACATGGTTACCTATCTGGGGTTCCGTTGGGCACCAGAGTACCAGGTCTACGAGCAGCAGCGAGAGTTTGACCAGACTTGCTACCGGGCTATCGTCTACATTCTGTCGGATGATGGCAGGAGCATTGCCCACCGCTACGAGGCAGTAGGTTCCACAGTGGATATGGCCGTGCAGCAGGCAGCGTACGTGAGTCTCACCGTTCTCCGTGCTGACTACTGGGGGTTTGATGATTCCATCTATCGTCACATCCCCCGTGGTTACATCACGGCAGCGGGAGTTCACTTCACCCTCCACAGAAACCTGGATACCTACGAGTCTGATAGCTCCAGGCTGCACACCACTGCCCAGTTCGTGAGGCACAGTGACGCAGTTGCTTCCACACTTTCTCAGGAGTTAGCCTCAGTCAGGGAGCAGCTCTATCTGGCGTTGACTCGTCTGGCGACGTACACCACAGACTTCGTTGGAGACGAGCGCTTTGCACGTTTCACTCAGACACTTGGTTTTCCTCTGCCAGATGCTGGAGGTTACGAGCCGATCAGAGGCCCACTTCTCGACCTCGGAGCTGGTTACACAGGGATTCCCCGCTATGGAGCACAGGGAGACGACGCTTTCTACTTCACCACACCGAGAGTTGCTCTCAGAGCAGTTCCTATCTACAGGGATCGTCGTGATACCTACTTCGTGGGGTTCCTCCTCACCGTATCTCTCGTCGTACTACTCACCGCCGTCCTGCGTGATGAGCATGGGAGTATCGATGTATCGGTTCCTAGCTATGTTTAGTTATCCTTGTCTTTCGAACCATGTATTGGTCTGTTGGATATTCTGATGTATTTGAACATGTGATGATGTACCTGTTGGTTATCTATTCATGCGTCGGAATAATCTATCTTTCGGTTACCAAGTCTATCCTTTTCTGTTGTTGTGCTAAAATGAATTTCTGTTCAGGATGCCTCCAACCAGGAACAACCCGCCTCCGCCACCACCAATGGGGGAACTGTTAGCTCAGATGACCCAAGTGGTGACACAGATGGCCCAGATCCAGGCTAACCAGCACCACAACCAGAATGCTCCGCGAGTCAGCATTAAGGAGTTTCTGAGCGTGGGGCCGAGGGCTTTCGTGGCAACACGTGAGCCTCTGGATGCTGATGACTGGATCAGGGAGATCAACAGGGCTCTGGAGATAGCTCATGTTGCTGAGGAAGATAAGGTCAAGTATGCCACCTACCTACTGAAGGGTCAGGCAGCTACTTGGTGGGAGAACTACCAGACCATGAGAGATGGCTTTCCTATCACCTGGGGATGTTTCAAGGATGCCTTCCTGAAGCACCACATCCCGGATGGTCTCATGGAAAGGATGCGTGAGGAATTCTGCTCTCTCAGACAGGGCAAGCTGGACGTCCTCGGCTACCAGAACGAGTTCAATCGTCTCGCTCGGTACGCTGGTGACGAAGTGTCCACTGAAGCCAAGAAGATGGCAAGGTTCCGCCGAGGTTTTAACCCGGAACTGAAGTACGCTCTCACCAACATCAAGTGCAAGGACTTCGTGGAGCTCGTGAACACCGCGCTCAATGAGGAGAATGGGCGCAAGGCGTTCGAAGAGTCGCGCAAGCACTCGCGTGAGGGTGGTTCCTCCTCCAACATGACCACCCCTCCGCAGAAGCGCCGCATCTGGGTGCCAAATGGTGCTGTCACTCGGGCTCCAAATGCCCAAGCTTCTCCAGGCTTTGGTCCCCGCCCACCCAACCCATCTCAGATGCAGGGTCAGAGGATTCCAATGGGGCAGCCAAGGCCACGTCCTTCTCGTGTCGTCACTTGCTACAAGTGCAAGGATACTGGACACTATGCTGATAAGTGCACTCAGAAGCAGCTACCCCTACCTCCTCGCCCCAACACCAACCAGGCAATGGTTCGTGCTCCCCCGGCTAAAGCCTTCAACTCCAACAACAGGCCTGTCGGGAGGACCGCGAGGGTGAACCATATCAAGGCCGACAAAGCTGAGGAAGCTGCTGACGTCGTTCTCGGTATATTACTCGTAAACTCTATTCCAGCTAAAGTGTTGTTTGATACTGGAGCATCGCATTCTTTTGTGTCAAAGATTTTTGCAAAAGCATACAACCTAGTTCTGGTTCCGCTAAGCAATCAAATGACTGTTCACTCTCCGGGACCGCAAATGTTGACATCCAAGATAAGCATGGACAATCAGATCCTAATTGGAGGTCGCATATTCCTGGCTTCACTCATGTTGCTGGGAAATTCTGACATTGATGTCATTCTGGGTATGGATTGGTTGAAGACCCACAAAGCTAAAATTGACTGTGCTCAAAAGTCAATAACTCTCTCCCACACTTCAGGCCAGATAGTCTATTCTCCATATGGATCAAGTTCTGTTCAGCTGTTCAACCTCGATGCTAAACCCCTTCCTGCAATTGAAAATGTTCCGGTGGTTTGTGATTTCCCTGACGTCTTTCCAGAAGAATTGCCAGGGATGCCTCCGGACAGAGCAGTTGAGTTCGTGATCGAGCTTGAGCCAGGTACTGCTCCAATCTCTAAGCATCCATACAAGATAGCTCCTCCTGAACTGAAATTGTTGAAGGAGCAAATCGATATGTACATGGAGAAAGGTTACATTCAGCCTAGTTCCTCCGCTTGGGGTTGCCCAACTCTGTTTGTTGCCAAGAAGGATCAAACAAAAAGACTCGTGGTTGACTATCGTCCTCTCAACGAGAAAACTATCAAGAACAAGTATCCACTTCCTCGTATCGATGATCTTTTTGATCAACTTGCTGGAGCCTCAATATTCTCAAAGTTGGACTTGAGGATGGGGTACCATCAGATAAAGATCAGAAAGGAAGATATTCCTAAGACAGCTTTCACCACTCGTTACGGTCTATATGAATACACCGTCATGTCCTTTGGTCTCACCAATGCACCGGCAACGTTCTCAAGACTCGTGAATTTTGTCTTCCATGAATACCTCGACAAGTTTGTTGTGGTATATCTCGATGATATTCTAGTCTACTCCAAATCCGAGGAAGAGCATGGAGAGCACCTTCGTCTCACTCTCATGAAACTTCGCGAGCATCGTCTGTATGCCAAGTTTTCCAAATGTGAGTTCTGGATTCCAGAAGTTGCATATCTTGGTCATATCATCTCTGCCAAAGGCATTGCCATTGATCCTGAAAAGGTTAAGGCAATTGTTGACTGGAAACCCCCTAAGACGGTGAAGCAAGTCAGAAGTTTTCTTGGCTTGGCTAGCTATTGCCGTCGTTTTGTCCAAAACTTTTCCAAGATTGCTAAACCTCTCACTGATCTCACAAAGAAGGACAAAAAGTTCGTTTGGACTCCACAATGTGATGAGAGTTTCAACCTCCTGAAGACTAAACTCACTTCCACCCCTGTTCTGGTTGGCCCAGATACTACCAAACCTTTCCAGATATTCTGCGATGCATCTCTCCAAGGCCTAGGAGCAGTTCTTATGCAAGAACGTCAAGTTGTGGCTTATGCTTCACGTCAGTTGAACCCACATGAGCAAAACTATCCCACTCATGACCTAGAACTTGCAGCAGTTGTGTTTGCCCTCAAGAAATGGAGACAATACTTGTTGGGTAACAAAACTGAAATCTTTTCCGATCATAAGAGTCTGAAATACATCTTCACTCAGCCAGATCTGAACCTCAGGCAAAGGAGATGGATTGAGAAGATTAAAGACTTTGATCTCACCATTTCTTACACTCCAGGCAAGGCTAATGTTATGGCCGATGCTCTCAGTCGCAAATCCTATTGCAATAATCTCATGATCATGGAAAGCCAACCTCCACTTCATGAAGAATTCCAGAAGCTGAACCTTGGTCTTGTCCCTGAAGGATACCTTGCTAGCTTGACAGCCAGTCCAACTCTCGAGGACAAGATTCGTTCTGAACAACTTCGTGATAATGAAATCAAGAAGATTGTAGAGCACATCAAGGAGGGCAGTGATAAATTCAAGTCCTTCTCAATTGATGACAAGGGAACTGTGTTCTTCGAAGGACGCATTGCAGTTCCTCAGAGTCAAAGTCTCAAGGATATCATTCTCAAGGAGGCTCATGAAACTCCTCTATCCATCCACCCTCGAAGTACAAAGATGTACCAGGATCTCAAGACTCTGTATTGGTGGCCTGGCATGAAACGTGAAATTGCTCAATACGTTTCTGAATGCGACGTTTGTCAACGTGTTAAGGCAGTCCATCAGAAAACAGCAGGTCTACTCCAACCTCTGAAAATTCCTGAGTGGAAGTGGGACATGATTGAAATGGACTTCGTTACTGGGTTTCCAAAGTCCAAGAAGGGCAACGATGCAATCTTCGTTGTTATTGATCGTCTCACTAAGGTAGCTCACTTCTATGCTGTAAAGGAAACTATCTCAGCTAGCCAGTTAGCAGAGCTCTACACAGCAAAGGTTGTTCCTCTTCATGGTGTTCCATTGGAAATAAGCTTAGACCGTGGAAGTATTTTCACTTCTCATTTCTGGAAAAGCTTTCAAGAAGCATTGGGCACCAAACTTCTGTTCAGCACAGCTTACCACCCTCAGTCTCAGGGGCAAGTCGAAAGAGTCAATCAGATTCTCGAGGATATGCTCAGAGCATGTGGTCTCTCCTTTGGCATGAAATGGGAGGATTGCCTTCCATATGCTGAATTCTCCTACAACAACAGCTACCAGGCAAGCCTAGGCATGGCACCATTTGAGGCACTGTATGGTCGCAGATGCAGGAGTCCAATCAATTGGTCTGGAGCTGGTGAACGTTCACTTTTAGGCCCTGACATTGTTAAGGAAGCCGAGGAGAAAGTTCGTATCATTCGTGACAATCTCAGGATTGCTCAGTCTCGTCAGAAGAGCTATTATGATAGCAAGCACAGGGATATGATCTATGCACCTGGTGATAAGGCATATCTCCGTGTAACTCCCCTCAGAGGCACTCATCGTTTTGGTGTGAAAGGAAAGCTTGCACCAAGATACATTGGTCCTTTCAACATCCTCTCAAGACGTGCAGAAAATGCTTATCGTCTTGAACTTCCGGAAAAACTATCCAAAGTGCACGATGTGTTCCACGTGTCACAACTCAAGAAGTGTTTCAAAGATCCAGATCGTGCAGTTGATCATGATTCCATTGAACTGCAAGATGATCTATCTTATGAGGAGCACCCTATTCGTATTCTCGATGAGACCGAGCGTAAGACTTGCAACAAGAGCACCAAGTTCTTGAAAGTCCAATGGTCGCATCATTCCGATAAAGAGGCAACGTGGGAGACCGAAGAGGATCTTCGCAAGAAGTATCCGGACCTTTTCACATCTCAGTAAGGAATCTCGGGGCGCGATTCCTTCAAGGGGGGGCGTTTTGTAACATCCAAGTATGAAAACTACCTAGTGTTTCTGTTCCTTGTTTAATTTATGCAATGCATCATGGCATCATCCTCATTTTATTTTCTGTTGCATTGTTTTCTTAATGAAATTCAATCTTTAATCAACAGTTGTTTTCATACTTGTCTATTACAATCTTTTCAAATAAGGAATTGCAAAAACAAAACCTCCCTTGTTTTCCAAATAATTCATTAATGATCACTTCTCAAATTGTTGCTTTAAACCAAACAAATATTTCAATCAATTAATTCTAATTCACTTCAATTTCAAATCCAATGTATTTCAAATCAGTACCTATTTCAAAACCATAAAATTCACCACACAATTGCACTCTTTAAATCCTTCTAAAAACCCTAGGGGTAACCTTATTCAAATGCATGTTTTCATAAGGATTTATTAATATTAAAAATCTCCCAAATTGGTTTCAAATACAAACATCTTTTTAAATCTCAAATTTTTGAAATCCAGTCTTGCAATATGGTTTCTAATTACCTAACCAACCTAACCTAATTTTTCCAGAATTTTTACTGATTTAAAAACCCTCTTTTTCTTCCAAAAGCAAAGCTACAAAAAAAAACAGAAAAAGGAAAAATAACAAAAAGAGAAAAAGGAGGCAGTAGCACCTACCCCCAGCCCAGCCCGCTATCACTTGGCCCAGTACCCTCCAGCGATGTCGCTGTCTTCCTCCTCTGGATGACGTCACCTGCGTACGAACGCACCCCCTCCGTTGATCGTCCTCTCACCCTCCCGATGGCTCGCCGTACGCTTCCATCGCTCCATAAAAACCACGGCGCCCCTCCTCCTGCCGCAAACCCTAGGCTCTAACCACCCCCTCGAGCTCCGCTGCCGTCTGCCCTCGTTTCCACCTCTCCTCCACCGATCCGCCCTCTGTACTGAACTTCGTCGCCGCCCCTCTGAACTCCGACGACGACCGCCGTCTCCGATGGCTAGCATCGTGCGCTAGCCACGGGAATGGGTAGGCCCCGGTACCATCTTCGTCATCAACACTACCGTGGAGCCTGAGGAGGGCCAGATCCACGCCGCCGTCCGTGATTCCTCCGGCGAGCCCCTGCATCGACACTGCTACACCTGCAGCGCAGGTGAGCGACACCGTCGTTCCCCCTCGCCCCTACTTCTCTGCACGATCACTCACGCCCTAGGCCACACCCCAGCAGCACAACGCACCACTGTACCGCCCCGAGCAGCAGCCGCTGCAACGCAGCGCCACTCCGGCGAGCTGGCCGCGGCAACCTGCCCCTGTTAACTGAAACTGCAATTTCAGTTTCAGTTGCGACTGCAAACCTGAACCTAAAAACCCCACGCACCCCCTCATCTGTCACAAGTGCAGCAACAGCGCAGCTGGCCTGTTCCTTGCGCGCGCGAGCCAATCGATCCCGGGGTCGAACCCCCGCAGAGGCAAAAGCCTCCGTTTTTCTCATCTTTTACCGCGCTGACGACGGGGTCCCACCCGTCAGCGGGTCGCTGCGCCACCTCATCTTCTAACCGCGCCACGCTGGCCAGACCCACAGGGCAGTGACTAGGGTTAGACCCCGTGACTGTAACAAAAGAATTAAAACCTTTTCTGTTTTGTTTTCTAATTTCTTTAATTGGCAGAATAAACACCAAACTTTAAAAATCCATAACTTTTAATCTATAATTCTGATAAATAAAACTTGTATATGTTTTCTGTTCAAAATTTCATAATCTTTCCAACTAACCTATTTGTGTTCTGTTTTGAGTTTTCAAAATACATTTGAAATTCAAATTTGAATAGTTCAAATGTAATTTGCAATAATTCATCAATAATTCATACTAATTCCAAATAATACAAATAAAATATGTTTTTCACACCATTTTGAATATCCTATTCAAATATAAAATTTGTTTCATTGTTTGAATAATTTAAATAGCCTAAATAATTTAATACTTGTTTAATTCAATTAAAAATTGATAAAATCATAACTTGCTTAATATAAAATATTTTCGAACATGCAAATTATGTTTTCAAACCATCAAAGTGTGAACTTTTCCAATGTGAATTTGAATTTATGATTTGAACAACTAAAATTCAAATAATATTTAAGCTTGTTTTAAATTCAATTAAAACTTGTTTAATATTGTTTAATTCATAATAAATTCAACCTAATTCAAATTTCAAAATGTGAAACATGTAATCCAACTAAAATTTGATGTTGTTTTCAAATATAAATTTTGTTAATTGTTTTGCACCCTTTGAATTAATGAAAACAATAATTGTATGTGTGGCATGTTTAAGTAACCAAAATTTTCCAAACTTAATAAATAAGTTCTAAACTTGTTTTATTCCATTTTCCTTTGCATCTATTATTGTTATTTGTTGTTATCTTGTCATCATCATCATGCATGCATCATGATAACAACTATCACATAATAAATAATTGTAAATCATTTGTTCCACTTATTTCAATGGATCCTTTTCCATATGCAACCCTTGCATATGGGTCCATTTAACTTGTGCTATCATGTTAGTCAGTTTATTCTGCTGCACTATTAATTTGTCATGCATCATATTGATTGTGCACAATGCCATGGCAATGATTGTTTACATTCCTGTTTTGTTTGTTTGCTTCTTCTCGAATAGACGACGACGTTGAGGCAGACGACCTTTACAGCACCCCTTCTGAGGATCTAGCTCAGTACCCAGCTGTTGAGTTTGCAGGCAAGTTATCACTCACATGAACCATTGTGTTCCTTTCAACCCTGGTTACCGATACTTTCCGTTGTCCATACTTGCTAGCCTTAGTGGTAGATGTTTCTGTTACGAACCTATCACATGAATCCTTTAACCCTGATAATGCCTCATCATCCCCTCCTACACCCTATTGATTGAGCCAGTGTCTTACTAGCATGCTTAGGTTGTTTTGCTCGAGTCTGTTACCCGTTACTTTCAGTTACTATATTTCATTATGTTCTGGGGGGCTCGATGTTTAATCAATCAATCAATCATGCTAATGTTATTACTGTTAATAATAATTTGATGATAAGGCACCGGCAGGAGGCCCTGTGTGGTTTTGAGGCCTGCTAGTGTCGACCCTAATAGGAAAAGGGTCTTGTCTACTGATCCATGATGAGCGCACTACCCGCATGTGGGAAGCGAGTATGGGCGCCCCCCTCAATTTGATTCGATTCGCATCTCGTCCAAATCATCTCAATTAGTTCGTGCTTTCTATTTGCCGCATGCATGTTTTTGCGAGCCCAGCGCAGGGTGGAACTTTTGTAGTCGGCATATAGGGGGACACGTTCTTAGAGTGCTATGAGGGTCCATTTTCTTCTGGGCTCGATTAGCCGTGCGCCCAAGGTGCTTTGGGCTTGATGCGGAGAAGAGTTGAGTTGTGTTGAGTGCCCCGCTTGGTGGGAGGCATCCCATCTGGCGGGTTATTCATACGTGTACGGCCAAATTGGGGCAACCCTGCAGGGATAATCTTCTCGAGAAGCCGTGTTTTCCGCGGTTATGGATTACTTGGTGAAAGTACTGGCTAACAAGTACTCAGGACAACTTAAACATAATGATCAAACATGTTACACCCCATGATTAATAACTTGACTAGTAATAGGATTATTGTCACAATAACTTGATTCATCTTAATCCAACTGTGTGGTTATCCTCGGATTGCTTCTTTGGATAAGGGGCGAGATCCAGGATGGGTTTGTTTGATGTTATCTTTCAGTTGGTTACAACCCTCGATCTTATCCCCTTTCTGATAGTTGGAAGTGATAGAATCTCTGTAGTTGGTTAGTGCAGCCAGTTGCAGCATCTTATATATATCCCCTTCTTTCCGTTGAACCAAGTCATCTGTGCTTGTGTTGACGGGCTATACTTTGGTGAACTGTGAGTCTTGCTTGCCAGTACTTGGATGTACTGACCCCGTTGGGGCTGTGGTTTACGCAGACTACGACTACGGCTACGATGACCACCAGGATGGCTACTTCGTGGAGTTTGACGAGACTGCAGACGAGTAGATAGCTGGACCAGGGCTGGAGCCAGAACCTACGTGGATGGGCTTCGTCTTCTTTATTTTCTCCGGCTTCTTAAGCCTGTTGGATTTGTCTGTACTCAGACACCTTTGATTGCTTCCGCTGATGTAATGAATGCTATGTTGGGACATGTGTCCTCTGGATGATTGTATTTGCTATCTCTGCCTTAGTGAAGGCCATTTGCAACCTTATTTCAATCTTTTGTGTCTTAGAGGTAAGTTGTGATCATCATTCGTTCAAAGCTGTTGACGTACAGTGCGTGATTGATATGAAGTACGTCGACAGTAGTGCCTATGACTTCTAGTGGATAGTTTACATCGACGGTGGAATAGCAGGGCTTGTGTTGTCGCGCATAAGCGCAGGCCTACCAGGAAGCTGGGACGTGGGAGCAGTTATGCCCCATAATCCAAGCACCTGCTATCCAGTTCGTACGATGGGTATCCCTTAGAAGCCAGGGTGCGACAACATCATGGGGGAGCGCCGCCCCTTAGCCCTCTTCCTTCATGGTCTTGGGAGCGCTCCCTCATGGAGATGTGATCCATGGTGGAGGCTAAAACATGGCTTTGGTGGCTGGAAATTCGTGGTTTGGGGTGTCTCCCACGACCTAGGTTTCCTCCATTTATATAGTCTCTCGGATTTCCGTCATCCCATTTAGGGCTGCAGTAAATCGGGTGAATCTCGGCGTTCCGAACTTGGAATGAGGCGAATTTAAAGTCTAGAACATACTCCTCCGTTCCAAAATAGATGACTTCCATTTGTCCAAATATGCATGCATCTAGACATGTTTTAGTGTATACATACATGTATATTTAGACAAATGAAAGTCATCTATTTTTTGAACTGAGGGAGTACGTCGCAAAATTTCCCACAATTTTGTCTTCTGTGAGATTTCCGTTTGACGATGTCTTCGACCCGTAACAAGGAAATCTTTGAAAAGATTTTTCATACAGATTTCAGGAAAGTCCCAATTCGACTCCAACAAGGTTTCCTCTTTTATTTTTGATAATTCCTACACATCAAAGTGTAAAACAAGAACATTGTGCACTTTTGCAAGTATTAGTAGGTTAGTCCAAATAAATCATAAATTTAATTTAAAAACAATTATCAAAAGCATAAAAGTAGTATGAAACCATCAAAAATTATAGATACGTTTTGGTCGTATCAACATCCCCAAACTTAGTTCCTACTCGTCCTCGAGCAGATAAAATAAAAAAAAATGAGGTGACTTGATACCAACATAATCTTGATCATCATATTTATAAAAGCATTTGTAAGCTGAGATCATAGCACTCTAAACATAGACATGATAGATATAATTCTAACAATGAAACTTAGCAACCATGTTGCAACATAAAAACAACACAAATAAAAGATCATGAATAATAACGCACTTGAAAGTTATACCTTTGTTTCGAGCATAAACAAAACATAGCAACGTGATATTTCGCTTCTCCCTAAAAGTGGGGCAAAAAATAAATGTCAGGAGACCTTCAAAGTTCAAGTGGATGACTAGAACAAATAATTTGAGAGCAAGTAATAACACATCATGAATCAATCAATAATAATCTTTGGGACCGATGCACAATAAACTCAGAATGAAAACTACACTCTCTTAATTGTGCATAAAGTTAGAAGATGGACATAAAAGTAAAAGAAAGGCCCTTCACAGAGGGAAGGAGGGATTAACTCATGTGCTAGAGCATTTTATTTTATTAAATAGGGGTATTGAAAACAATTTTTTTGGAGAGGTATATGCTTATGTCAACGAATGGTAAATAAAAATACAGTACGCCATAATCAAACTAGACTTCAAAAGAGCAGCTCCCATTGAAGGACGCAACTGGTATAGAAGGTCATCCGTCTTCTCTTTTGTTTACACAATTATGCTTTGACTGATAAATCAGGGGCAAAATTTTTGAAGACAATTTAATAGTAACCAATTTTGGGGTTGGGAATCCCGCTGCCAGCTCTTCTATCAATTGAATAAGCGGCTGAAGCCACTGGCCCAGGGTGTGAAATCAAATCAACAAGTGAGATAAAGATTCTCTATTGACGTCCTCATGAGCAAAAACAGGAACACAAAGCAGGAGTAATTTTCAAGGTTTTAAAGGTAACACATGAGCAATTTACTTGGACTGGCGGTTAATTACCACATATAGGTAGTTATGGTGGACACAATGGAAAATATTTGATTTTGGGAGTTGGATTGCACGAGTAGAACTTCATACTCAATACAGGGAGCGACAAATCAAGAGAGCATAAGAGCCATAATCATGCATAACGACATAAACATCATTAATCAAAGCATAAGTCGCACCACAAGTTCTAAAATTAAATGATCATAGAGGCTATTATTGACTAGTTCGTAGTCATAAACATGGTGTGTGCATGCGCCAAGTCAACCTAATAAAACATTCAAAGGAGAATACCACAAATTTATGCTCCAATATGACAAGAACAACTCATGATTCTTTCAATGGCACATTAAACAATCTCAGCCATTTGAGGCTAATAATTATACTCAATAACCACAAGGCTTTAAAACTAAAATAACATCTAGCATGATATGAAAAAGTCTAGCCATAGTCTATACAAGCTTCTACTTGCACTGTTAAAAATTCTACCTCAATCAGCAATTTCTTTTCCCAACAAGCACCATAAAAAACATGCTTTAACAAAAGTTCTCTACATGCCACAACAAGCAAACATGAGAGTACTCACATAACTCTACTAAAACTAACAGCTCTGAATAAGAGATGCAATGAAAACAACATCTAAATAGGAATTTTGTGTAGTAACTAGCAGAAAAACTAAGAATACTAGCATAGCAAGTATTCATATCAAAAAGCGGAGCGTGTCTCTCTCCCAAACAAGGATGCTAAGTCCAATGATATTATTGCAGCAAGGAAAACAAAAGAAAACAAAGGAAAACAGAGGAAAACAAAAGAAAAACAAATAGACGCTCCAAGTGAACTTCATATGATGTGACCGAATAAAAATATAGTTTCACGAGAAGTGAGCTGATAGGTAGTGATGAAGAAGGGGATGCCTTGGGCATCCCCAAGCTTAGATGCTTGAGTCTTATAAAAATATTATTTTATGAACCACGGGGGCATACCCAAGCTTTGACATTGCACTTTTCTTGATCACATATATCACCTCTTCTCTTGACACTTGAAAACTTCCTTCACACCATACTCAAACAGTAATTCGCATTAGAGGGTTAGTGCAACAATAAAAAATCCATGGGTTCTGTATGGAAAAAGTGCTATTGATACTTTTAAACATTAAATACAGCCATTGATGTTTCGTGGAGCAAATAAATCCACTTGACATTGCAAAAGAGCTAATGCAAGAAAAATGGCAAAATCTGTCAAAACCAGAACAACCTATAAAGAAGAATTTTTCAAGGAACTTAAGTAGCTCAAATCGAAAAACTTAAAGAACGGAAAAGTTGCGGAATTAGTCTAGGAATAAGAACAAACAATTTCAGGTCATTCTGATATTCTTGGATTTTTCATGATTTTTTTACGATGGACAGAAGAAATCTGTTTTCTGCGCAGAAATCCAAAAACCAACTCCAACTCACGCCAGAAACTTTACTTAGCGCTACTAAAACATGAAAATAAAGATACAAAGGAGTTACTACAGATGTATACAACACCTTGAATCAAAGAAAAATGAGAAAAACAAAGCAAAAAAAAACCATGGGTTATCTCCCAAGAAGTGCTTTTCTTTAACGCCTTCTAGCTAGGCCCAGAAAAATGGAATCAAGTATTTTCAAGTGAAGAAGATTCTCATATAATAAATATGAATTAAAGCAAAAGAGAGCATCAAGAAGCAAGTATAAAAAAAATTAAGTCTAACCCACTTCCTATGCATTGGAATCTTGTAAAGAAATAAATTAAATAAGCTCAAACTAGAAATCATGGGAAAGTAGAACAAGAGCAACTTCAAAACTTTAAATAAAAAGAGAGGTGTTTTAGAAGAAGAGCAACTTCAAAATTCCAAAAACCATATTTTCCCCTCTCATAATAATTTCCAGTAGCATCATGAACAAACTCAACAACATAATTGTGCAATAAGCATGTTTTTCGTGGTCTAAAAGCACAAAATTCATATCAAGCGCCAAAACAGTGGGATCAAAATTTAAAATCAGCTCCTCTTTTCTCCTACTTTAAGAAATATCAAAACAAGATGATTGGTCACTCTTAAAAGGTATAGGACACATTATTGCTATCCTATTTTCATTAACATTATAATTTATAACATAAAGTAACGTAGGACCATCATCTCGAGCATTATCATATAAATTTTCTAAACAAACTTCTTCATTATAATGCATATCAACAGTTGGAATAAATAGAGTATTATCATAGGATTTAAAGTAGCATGGATTATCATAAATAACAGTAGCAATATGATTCTCACAAGCTTCATTCATATTAGTATCAAGGTCACAAGTATAGCAAGTATCAATTTCATCAAAAAGGGATATTTCAAAAGAATCAATAGGATCATCACAATTACGAGTTAAAGAGTTCCTATCATCGGGAGGTAGAGATGGTAGCTCCATTCTTACTCCTCTTGATCATCACTCTCCTCCTCTTTTTCATCCAATGAGCTTCCAGTTTCAGCAATTTCCTCTTCCATAGGCTCCTGCAAGGCTTTAGCCTCTTCCTTAGGTTGAGAGCATTTATTAAGATATTTCATTATGTAGTAATTACAATCCTTGTAATTATCAAAGAAATATTCAAGTACAGCATAAATCTCGTATTTATAAGGTGCATGATCAATACTTTCAAGTAAATAGGGAATTTCTAATGCACCCTTCCAAGCAATAAATTCTTCAATTTGTTCCACATCATAAAATTCATAATTTCCCTTAACATAAGAAGATATGGTAATATTATAATTATACTCACATTGAAAAGGGAGGTGGTATTCCTACTACAACAACTATATTTATCAAAGAAATAAGTAACATTATAAGTAGAGCACAAGTTTCTAGCATAGTCATGCAATTTATTAATTTGCGCCAATAAGTGTATCCCTTTTTCTGACAAGCGGTGTTCATTATAATATTTTTTTGTTCATCCATGAACCCACCTTGCCTATAAGATCTAGTTTCAAAGACATCAAACATTGATAACAAGCATGATAAAGAAAAAATAAAAACTAAAATAAGAACTAATATTTTTGTTTTTTTATAAAGACAAGCAAACAAGACAAAATAAAATAAACTAAGCAAAACTAAAACAATGTAAAGAGATTGAAGTGAGATACTCCCCTTGCAGAAATTCTCTTCCTCCCGGGCAACGGCGTTAGAAAATTGCTTGATGGTGCAGGTCTTGCATTCGTTGGGAAACCCCAAGAGGAAGGTATGATGAGCACAACAACAGTTTTCCCTCAGAAAGAAACCAAGGTTTAATCGACCAGTAGGAGGAAGGAGTAACTTAAGAAGGTTGAAGCAGCTGGAATGGCAGGGCGCACTACCGTTTCAGAAGCAACATGGAACCTACCCAACATAATCAAATCACTTTGGCCCCAACAAAATAGTGAGGTTGTCGATTTCACGGGTTTTGGTGAACACAAAGAGGTTAAACGTATGGTGTGGAAAACAGTATGAAAGCAGTAGCAGTAGTATGAGAGCAGTGGAAACAGTGGTTGTGATGACCCACTTTGTACTCTCCACTTTATGAGAACAGTAGAAGCAGTACGATCTTTATGTAATGCTACATGTTCTGTTTGCTGGGATCTGATGAATGTTGAATGCTATGTCTTATGATTATCAATCTATCATGTTATCTTCATGCATATGTTATTTATGATCTTGCATGCTCTCCGTTATTAATAGATGCTCTGGCCATGTAGATGCTAGTGGCTCCAAGAGGGAGTATTTATGCTCGATAGTGGGTTCATGCCTCCTTTGCATCTTGCGTGAGTGACAGAAATGTGACATATGGAGGATGTGTTGTTGCCATTAGGGAGAAAACAACGATGTTTACTTCGTTTACATTGTTTACATTTCTCACTTTGCTTACTGCGATAATCTGTTGTGAAGAAGTGTTGAGATGTTTTAAAAGTTGACTTCTTTCAATTATGCAATGATTTTCATTCAGGGCATCTCTCCTTGCAGAGTATAAATGATTCATACATCACTCTCATCCCAAAGATTAACTCCCCCGAGACAGTTAATGATTTCAGACCAATATCATTGACTAATACTTGCCTGAAATTTGTTACCAAGCTGATTGTTAATAGAATGCAGAACATTATTTGTGACACTATTCATGATAATCAATATGGTTTCATAAAGGGTAGAACTACCCAGGACTGTCTTGCATGGTCCTTTGAATTCTTATTTCAATGCCAGCAATCCAAGAAGAAAATTGTGGTCCTCAAAATTGATTTTGAGAAAGCTTTTGATACCCTGGATCATGATGCTATTATACAAGTTTTGAGAGCTAAGGGCTTTCCAGAATTATTTATTTTTGGGTCAAGGAAATACTAGCTTCTGGTTCTTCCTCTGTGCACCTTAATGGGATTCCTGGCAAGAAATTTCTCTGCAAAAGAGGGGTTAGACAGGGTGATCCACTTTCCCCTCTTCTTTTTGTTGAAGGTGCTGATTTATTGCAAAGCCTGGTCAATAAAGCATACAATGATGGTTTGCTTTTTTTCTCCTATTCCAGTCAGAAAAGATTTTCCTATTATACAGTATGCTGATGATACCATAGTTGTCCTGCCAGCCTGTAAAAAAGATTTGAATGTGTTGAAAGGAATTTTGTAGACATATGCTGCCTTCACAGGATTGAAAGTTAATTTGCACAAATCTTCAATGATTCCTATAAATCTTGATTCTAAGGAAACCATTGCTCTGGCAGATTTTTTCCAGTGTCAACTTGGGTCTATGCCTTTCACTTATCTAGGTTTTCCCATGGGAACTACTAGACCCACTATCAAAGATTTTTCTCCTCTCATTGATAGAGTTGAAAGAAGATTATCTGCCACATCCTCTTTCCTTTCTTATGGTGATAGGTTGGTACTGGTGAATTCTGTTCTTTCCTCTTTACCAACTTATTACATGCTCTCCTTGGTTATTCCTGCTGATGTAGATTGTTTGTGGAGCAAAAAAGGAAAAGATAAAGCTAATTCTATTGCAGCTTGGTTTATGGTGTGTAAGCCTAAGAAGAAGGGAGGACTTGGGGTTTTGAATTTGAAAGTGCAAAACTCTGCTCTATTACTGAAACATCTAGATAAATTCTGTAACCAGGAACAAATACCATGGGTCCAACTCATTACTGATGCCTATTCTCATCAGTCTGTTCCTCATGCTGTGGTGGAGTCAGATTCCTATGGTGGAAAAACATTCTGGCATTATCTGATGAATATAGAAACACAACTACATGCTTTGCGGGTAATGGTTTCACTGCCCTTTTTTGGGAGGATAAATGGCAACCTCAACTAATTAAGATAAATTTTCCAAGGCTATTCTCATTTGCTAAAGATAAGCTTCAATCTGTCCATGAATTCTTCTTGCACACTGATTGTATTTAGAATTTTTTCCTCCCATTGACTACCCAAGCAAATGATGAGCTAATGGTGTTGACAAAAATGATACTTAACTTCAATCTCCAGTAAAGTGGGAAAGATCAATGGAGAAGTTCTATTTCACCTGCTAAATTCTCTCCAAGCTCTATTTATAAACATCATTCCTGATGATGTGCTATCCTATGGGATTTCGAAGAGTAAATGTCAGTCTAAACATAATTTTTTTGCCTGGTTATTGCTGCATGATAGAATTAACACCAGAGACATGTTGACTCGAAGACATTAGAATGTTAGTGATTCTTCTGAGTGTGTTTTCTGTTCTGCTCATGAATATGAGGACTGGAGACATCTATTCTTTAATTGTACTTACAGTACAAGAGTATGGAATTACCTGCAAATTCCTTGGATACCAGGATTTACAAATAATTCAGTTAGGTTTGCCAAGAAGCATTTCTCTGGTCCCTGTTTTCAGGAGATAGTTATCTTGGCATGCTGGGGCATTTAGAAACAGAGAAATGGTTGGATTTTAAATAACATCAGACCCAGTTTTAGGGGTTGGAAGGCCCTGTTTGTTGAGGAGGTCACCCTGCTTAAGTATAGGGTGAAGAGAGATATCTCTATTTTTTTGACATCATGGATTGATTCACTCCCCTGATTCCCTTGTAATTAGTGTACATATTGTAAATAACTTCTTTCTTTTTTATTAATAAATGGGGGGCTGTGGGGGATTCCCCCACAGCTTAATACCCAACCTTGATCATTGGTGCAGCCTTCATTTCTGTCAATTGCCCAGCTGTAATTTGTTCACCATACATGTTATTTATATTTCACGCGGAGAGACCACTAGTGAACTGTGGAACCCGATCTATTTTCCTCATACTGATAAAACACCTACTGCTTTCATACTGCTGCTATTGTTTTCATATTGTTTTCCTGCTGTTTTCCACACCATACGTTTAACCTCTTTGTATTCACCAAAACCGGCGAGATTGACAACCTCATTGCTACGTTGGGGCAAAGTGATTTGATTGTGTTGTGTAGGTTCCAGGTTGCTGCTCAACCGGTTGTGCGCCCGCCACCGTAGCTGCATCAACCTTCAGTGATTGCTTGTCCTCCTACTGGTCGATTCAACCTTGGTTTCTTTTCTGAGGGAAAACTTGCCGCTGCACTCTTCACAACCTTCCACTTGGGGTTTACCAACGTTTGCATCACCCGTCTCCTCCTCCTCTTCGCCGTCTCATTGGACCCAGTGTCCTCTCTTCCCCGTTAATGGTATGTGATTTCTTCGGATCTATGAAGTATAATAGGGTAGATCTAATATGATCTGTGATTCATTTTGTACCTCTACTTTTTAGGAGGATCATTATCGATTGTGCCACAACCCTGAAGGCCCATGCGACTTGACGAACGAAGGAAAAAGGTCAAATTTTGTCATACGTATTCCCGAGGACAAAATTTACATCGTACGTATTGGTTCACCAGGTGCTCGCATATAATTTCTTTCTTAACTACCATCCGAATAGAAGTTCAACACACATGTATTATGTGTCTTGTAATTTTGGTTTTGTATAAACGATATCTGACTGTTGTTTGTTGTAGTTTGTTTCTTGCTCTGTCAGGAAACAGATAAATAACACAACTGGGTACCAAATGAAAATTGTAACTCCAGATGGATTTCTGTATAAACTTATTCTCGAGAAAGAAGAGGACGCCACAGAGATAACTGGTGCAGACTGGGACCTTGTCAAGCACTACGGATTATACGACTTTTATAAGATAGTGGTTGGTTTGGATCACCATGAATTCTTTAAAGCTACTATACTTGACCACTCAAATGAAGAGAAGGACCTGCTCGTTGAGCCAGTGTATATATATATATATATAATATCCTGTATATAGAAAGACAAGTATATATCTATAGACATGTATGCAGATATATATTGTACTAACATTAACTGTAATGTAAGATATGCAGATCGACAAGTTAATGTGTTTTAGTATCCGTTAGATATGCAAGGTAACAAAATTAACAATCAACGACTCATGTTAATTCATGTCTGTTGTTATTAGTTTCTTGAGAATTACAACCTCATACTACATAGATGTTATATTATAATATTGTGCTTTCTTTCTTATTTTATAGAATACGCGGAAGTACTTGATTGTTTCAAATGCAATGAGTCATTGTTGTCACTGCTTTCTAAACATCTACAAAGAATTATTGATTTTGCTAGAAATCACTATCAACGCTTGGATTTTCTTATTGTCCATAAGGTTATAGACAAAAACATTGTGGGTGCTATGCTAGTAAGTAACAATATAATTAGTCAATGTTGGTATGTACGGTCCAATTTGCAGAAGATTGAAAATGGATTTCATCAACAATTCAACATCCCCTCCTCAGGTGTACTATCCTTGTCGATGGAACGATAAAGCCATAAACCAATGTACCATGGTTTGTAGATAAAAGAGGCAAATTTACGCTGGAGAAGATATTGTGGAATGCATTTGCTAGCAACGCTGGGATTAAATCGGATCGGTCATCGCTCTCTGTGCTGAAAGGATCAACAGTGCTATCCATATGTGTCTTCATCAAGTAATGTGACAGCTAGTATTCTGTATAATAGGGTACTTCAAACATATGACGTAGCTCTGGTAGGATTTAGATCAAGGTATGCAATGATTCTCCTTTCGAGATTCGGGGATAATGAATCAATTGAACGCGCTTCAAAGATTTGTTCCACTTTTGGAAGACCTTGCGTTATGTCACTAGATCTCGATTTTTCATATATAAACGTAACTAACCTATCCCCCTTGTAAAGGATTTCTCCATAATGACCATTAACAGTTGCTCCGGAGTAAGTGCTACTCCTGCATTTGGTCATCATGTACTGCAATGTCAATGCTCAATTATAATTATATGTACTCATTTGCACCAATATCTAGCAAAATCCGGACCATCCGATAATAGTATGGAATTTCCGAAATTACGTACCCCGTTGATACGTCTCCAACGTATCTATAATTTCTGATGTTCCATGTTGATATTATGCCAATTGCTACATGTTTTCTCCATTCTTTATAGCATTTTTACATGTTTTCCGGGACTAACCTATTAACAAGATGCCAAGTGCCAGTTCCCTGTTTTCTGCTGTTTTTATTTCAGAAAAGTTATTCTGGAAATATTCTCGGAATTGGGCCCCACGAATCCCGAAGTTCCTATTTTCTCCGGAAGCATCCAGAAGTCCGAAGAGGAGTCGAAGACGGGCACAAGGGGGCCCTCAACATAGCCAGGCGCGCCCCCCTTGGCCGCGCCTGGCGGTGGTGAGGCCACCCTGGTGGCCCACCGACGTCTCCCTTTTGCCTATTTATTCCCCTCCGTAGGAAAACCCTACGTACTTGATCAAAAATCCTCGAAAAGTTCCGCAGCCGCGGTCATCGTCAACCCTAGATCAGAGGGATTCTGAAGCTGTCTCTCGGCACCCTGCCGAAGAGGAGATCATCACCGTAGGCCTCTTCATCACCATGCCTGCCTCCGGAGTGATGCGTGAGTAGTTCATCCTTGGACTACGGGTCCATAGCAGTAGCTAGATGGTTGTCTTCTCCTCCTATGCCTCAATGTTTAGATCTCGCGAGCTGCCAAACATGATCGAGATTATTCTTATGTAATTCTATGTGCTGTGTTTGCCGGGATCCGATGAATATTAAACTTATGCCAAGTTTATTATAGTCTTTATTGCATATGTTATTTGTGATCTTGCATGCTTTCCGTTGCTAGTGGTTGCTCTGGCCAAGTAGTTGCTAGTGACTCCCAAAGGGAGTATTTATTCTCGATAGTTGGGTTCATGCCTCCTTTTCGCCTATGCTCGAGTGACAGAAACATGACGGGGGAGGACGTGTTGTTGCCACTAGGGAGAAAACAGCGGTATGAGTGCCCACGTGCACAATCATTGCTTACATTACACACATTGCTTAATGCGATTATCGGTTGCTTGCAAATTAATATCTAACGGGGTTCGGATGATAACCTGAGGGTGGATTATTAGTCATAGATGTAGTTGGATTACGGTCTATGTATATTGTTGTAATGCCTCAAAGTAGTCATCATGTCATGAATGTGCACTACGGTGCAACCTCTATTTGTCAATTGCCCAGCTGTAATTTGTTCACCCAGCATGCTATCTTTTATGGAGAGACACCACTAGTGAACCTATGAACCCCGGTACATTTTTTCTACACTGTTAAACAAACCACTACAATTCCCTTCTTTCTTTACTTACTGCAAGCATACACCATTTTCCATACTTTACGTCTAATCTTTGTTTTCAACAAGACCGGTGAGATTGACAACCTCACTGTACCATTGGGACAAAGTATTTTGGTTGCCGAGGAGGAAGAATTCTTCTGGCAAGAGGAGTCTCTCACCCTCAACCTCTTTATTTTGTTTATTGTCTTGTTTTTATTATTGTCTTGTTTTGCTTCTTTATATCAAAAACATAAAACAATTACTTTACTTCAGAGCTGTTATTTTTTGCTTTTCTGCTCTTAGTTTAATCTCTAATCATGATTCTACCCAAGTTTACCTTGCAAGACGTACCAATAGGTAACGGTGATATAATTGGGAGAGATAATATTGGAGAGTTATTTAATTATGTTAGTAAGCACAAAGAATTCGAGGATAAATCTTTAGCTGAACTTGGTCCAGATTATGAAACCGCTGCAGCATCTCTAGTTTGTATGCTGGAAGCTAGGTTTGTTAACCTTAATCCCATAATACAGCAAATGTTCCTCAACCTTGATAACATTAAGGATAGAGAAAAAATAGAGTTTATTCTATAAACTTTGTTTAAAGAATTTTCTGATGTTGCCATTGAGGCTAGAAAAGTTTTTAACCGACTTGAGGTGTCAGGCTCATGTGTACAGGTTAATAGCATGCCGGGTAAAGCCAATGATACGGAAATTAAAATACGAATACCCTTTAAATTGGTAGGAATGCACGAATCTCTAGAAAAGAATTTTGATTGGATTGTTCCTGCAAACCCATTTGATGAAAGGCTTTGATGCTTCTTCACTTGAAAATACTTGAGTTGCTTTCTATGCATAGCTGAAAGGTGTTAAAGAAAAGCGCTACCGGGAGACAGCCCGTTTTATTTCTCCGTTTTCAACCTGTTTTCCTTCGTTTCTTTCTGTGTGCTTTGCACTTGGGTGTTGTCTATTTCCATAGAAACCCCTCTGTATCTTTTCTTTTGTGTGTTTCTTCAGCCAAGTAAAGCCTCTAGTGGAAAGTTGAGACTATATTTTGGATTTCTGCGCAGGAAATAAATTTCTGCTGTCCACTATTAAATTCGAATAAAATCACAGAAAATTCAAAACGACCTGAGTTTTTTTTGTGCGTAATCCTAGGATATATACGCAACCTTTCTTAGTTTAACACTTTTTGATTTGATAAACAGAACATTTTCGAAAAAAATCATCTTTACTTGCTGTCCTGTTTTGACAGATTTCTGCCAATAATTGCATTTACATCTTAATCTATTTCTTTTGGTGTTCTTTTGCGAAAAAGAATTTTAAAAGAAGTTGTGACTGTAGCTAATTTGTTTATGAGTGTTAGTCTTTTGTTGAAACTGAACCATGTGAATTTATTATTTCGATTGCACTAACGTTGCTAATGAAGATTGTGAGAAGTTTGGTGTGAAGGAAGTAAGGGTCAAGAGAAGAGGATGATATGACGTGATCAAGAAGAGTGAGAAATCCTAAGCTTGGGGGTGCCTCGGAGGTACATCCCAGAAAATACCAAGAAGACTCAAGCTTATAAGCTTGGGGATGCCCAAGGCATCCCCTTCTTCATCGACAAATTATCAGGTCACTTGTAGTGAAACTATATTTTTATTCGGTCACAACTTATGTGCTTTACTTGGAGCGTCTTTATTTTTTCTTTTAGTTTATTTTTATTTTTGCAATAAGCTTGGTTGGACCCCAGCATTCTTTTACTGGAGAGTGACACGCTCCGCTTTTTAATGGGAATACTTTGTATTCTTAATCTTTGTCTGGCTGCTGCATTTATTTAGCTCCTGTTTTGCATTCATCTCTTATTTAGAGCTGTTAGTACTCTCTAGTTCTCATTGCTATATGCTTAGAGAGAGTTTTTTTTGTCATATATATGTGCTTGGTTGAGAATATAAATGCTTATGTGGTAGTTGGTATAGTGGAAAAATTCGCATGGTCTTGTAGATCACTAAACTTCTTCACTTGAATCACTGTTGTTGTTTTGAGATATTAATTTGCTTAATGGATAAACGGGAAGGACTAGTAAGTAGAAACTTTTAATGGTTGGTCTAACAAACTTGAAACTATGACACACTTAAAATTACCAGCTGAGAGATACAATGATATATGATTTCTACGAGTGATACATTTATGATCGGCCTTTTGTTACGCGCTACAGTCGGGGTAGCTAACAGTGACTTGTCACTGCCACGGACCCTCTTGGAGTGATTTGCATTGTTCCTTGTAAAGATGATTTGCGTGCTGCAACCTTTTAACTCATGAGTCTATGTTGCGGTTCTTGGCACTTCCACAATCCATATTTGCTAGCCTCTTCGGTACTGTGCATTGCCCTTTCTCACATTGAGGGTTGGTGCAAACTTCGCCAATGCATCCAAATCCCGTGAGAGGACTTTGTTCTCCTACACATAAGCGCATACATTCTTCCTCAAAACAGCCACCATACCTACCTATCATGGCATTTCCATAGCCATTCAGACATATATTGCTGCACAACATCCACCTCCATTATGTTACTTGATGACGAGCTTCATGGTTATTTATGCATACTGCTAAACTGGCAGGAGCATACAGTTGGATACATCAGAGATATTCCATTATGAGTTATGAGTACTAAAAGTGTGATGATTCATTGTAATATAGGATGTTTCCCCTATCGGTGAGGATATATAAAAAAAATCAAAAAGGCCAAAAAGAAAAAAATAGAGGGCCAAAGAGAGAATAAAGAGAGAGGCGGTGCATCACTATCCTTTATACCACACTTGTGCTTCATGTTTAGCACCAATACTTCAGTTTGGAGAAATTTTCATATTATCATTCATTCATAACTGTGTGGGGAATTTTAAATTATAGAACTTGGCTTGTATATTCCAATGATGAGCCTCCTCAAATGAGCTCTAGGTCTTCGTGAGCAAGCAAGTTGGATGCACCCCCACTAGTTCCATTGGAGAGCTTTCATACACTTATAGCTCTATGTGCATCCGTTGTGTGGCAATCCCTACTCCTTGCATAGATTTGGTTGTAAGACTTTCTCTTGTCTAATGACCACTTTTAGCTTTGTGAGCCTTTCTTCCATCGACCTTCCAAACCCCCCAAAATGTTCTCTTTCCATAACATCACGGTGCCAGGGACCACGCAGAACACTTGCTTGTTTTTAGTTCGCAAATAGTTTAAGATTCACGCATTGCATCGTGTGGAAAACTTGACTTGATCCTAACAGGGGTTGTGAAGATCGTTTTTAGTGCATGATATTGTTGTTCTTGAAAGCTTAAATCATCTCTAATAAACTTTGCACGGTTTATAATCTTTTAGTATTGATTCATTAAATTTTTTGCTTCTTTCTTCTTTGTTTATGCATTACTTATTGTTATCAAATATAGATCACAACTTTAGTTCATTTGATCCTAGTTTACATGCTCTGTTTTACATATTATGATCAATATTGTGTCGTAGCATGTCACCTTAGAAATTATTTTGTTTTATCGTTTACCTACTCGAGGACGAGTAGGAACTAAGCTTGGGGATGCTTGATACGTCTCCAACGTATATAATTTATGATGTTCCATGTTGATATTATGCCAATTGATACATGTTTTCTCCCTTTATAGCATTTTTACACGTTTTCCGGGACTAACCTATTAAAAAGATGCCAAGTGCCAGTTCCCTGTTTTCTGCTGTTTTTTATTTCAGAAAAGTTGTTCTGGAAATATTCTCGGAATCGGACCCCACAAATCCCGAAGTTCCTATTTTCCCTGGAAGCATCCAGAAGTCCGAAGAGGAGTCGAAGACGGGCACCAGGGGGCCCTCACCATAGCCGGGCCTCCCTTGGCCACGCCTGGGGTGGTGAGGCCACCCTGGTGGCCCAGTGACGTTGCTCTTCTGCCTATTTAAGGCCTTCCTCCCGAAAACCCTAACCGAATCGGAAAACTTCCACGAAACCTTCCGCAGCCGCCGTCATCATCAACCCAAGTTTCAAGGGACAAATCTCTGTTCTGGCACCCTGCCAGGACAGGGAAGTGTCTCCGGAAGCCATCTCCATCGACTCCACCGACATCTCCATCGCCGTTGCTGTCTCCTATGATGAGGAGGGAGTAGTTCTCCCCCGAGGCTAAGGGCTCTACCGGTAGCTATGTGGTTCATCTCTCTCTCCCATGGTGTGATCTATATGTGATCGTGAGCTTTGTAATCTAGTTGAATAAGTAGATGTTACTCTCATATATTGTGCTACTCAAGTGTTTTATTAATATGAACTTTGGAGTCACCTTGTCCCGCGGTGTGAAGGTGACAGTGTGCACATCGTGTGTGTCTCCTATATGAATTGTGGTGTTTTTCTAGTACCTTCTAGGGCGCTCAAGTTGACAGTGTGGGGCTAACTAGACATGGGAATACTTACTTCAAGGAATGCTTTTTGCAGCCCTAACATTGATTAGTGTTTATTATCCAACCGGAGAGGGTTAAGAGTAGTATAGTGAAGAGAATATATTTAATTATTCAATTTTGTGATCATTGTTTAGACTGTCCACTAGTGAAAATAGAATCCCTAGGCCTTCTTTCCAAGCATTGAAACACCATTTTCCGCCTCTTCTGCTACATGTTTGCTTGCTGCCATATTTATTTCAGATTTCTATTATTACTTATAACCATCCATATTACTCGCATTTCACTATCTCTTCGCCGAACTAGTGCACCTATATACCTGAAAAGTATATTGGGTGTGTTGGGGACACAAGAGACTTCTTGTATCTTAATTGCAGGGTTGCTTGAGAGGGATATCTCTGACCTCTACCTCCCTGGGTTCGATAAACCTTGGGTGATCCACTTAAGGGAAACTTGCTGCTGTTCTACAAACCTCTGCACTTGGAGGCCCAACACTGTCTACAAGAATTGAAGCGTGCGTAGACATCACCTTTCATCAGATATTTTAATTGAGATACAATTATTTGAATAGATGACAAGACTATTAGTGTAACATATTACAACAGATAGTTTTTCATTACTACATAGGAAAACATATCCTTAGCATTTCTAAAATTGCATATGGATCTCTCCCACCGTTGTCTCACCATCATATGAATTATCCTGCTATTACATTCTATATCATAGACTCATCTGGTTGCGTACATAGCATGGCACATATGACTTAGAAATCTCAATTTCATTATGCTCATCATGTGTCAAAACACTTAAATATTGCTCAATTGTTTTCCATGTGGCAAGAACTCCTTCTTGTCATTTCGATATTGACTTACTTCAATACTTCATTTATGTAATTTGGCTCAACCATATTAGGAGCTTCAATCCATCTCTTATAGATATTGATGCTCAATATCTCCTAAGACTTTCATTGATATGAAAATTTTAACCCTGTTAATTTAAAATACATATTTTCCAATGAACCATATGTCATCTACATAAAGCATTGGAAATATGTCTTAGCGCTCCTACTTAATTTCTTGTAACTCCACAAGAATCTTTACCATTTATGATGGAATCAAACTCTATTGATAACTTCATGAAGGTAATGGTTCCAACTTCGTTATGCTCACTTCAACCATTGAAGTTTGCATACCTTTCTGGCAACCTTTTGAATTTTACAAAACTCTTAGAATGTGTCAAGTACACATCTGTAATCAAACTTCCTTGAGAGGAAAGTTGGTTTTTGTTATTCAACTGCCATATCATAATATGTAACTTTTTCTTGAACTATCCGCAAAGTCAAAAGCATCACTACGGACGATCAAAATATTGTAGTAGTCAACTCTTTGAAATTTCTCGTAAACATCTTTTCGATAAGAACAACTTTCAAAGGATGTAAAAATCCATGTGTTTGTCGCTATATAGACCCGGTTGCTATCGTTAGGCATCATGCCTTTTGAAAAGACTACCAATTCACATACTTGATATTCATACAGGAATACTATCGCGGATATAATGACTCATATCCAATTTTACGAAGTCAGGGCCTATCACTTGCTTCCTTTATAAGTTCCAGGTCCTTTATTATCAAAACAACACTTTACTCTTAAACCACAAGTTGGTCTAAGTACAAAGTTTTAGGACTTTTGTGGTTCAGTTCGCAAACTCATTCGAAGTATCTACAACAATGTAGTGACTTATAGTTTGTCAAAATAGGAAACCCCAGAACAACTTCCAGTGTTGCGCTACACTTGACATGGTAACGAAGATTCTCTAATCTCGTCAAGTTTGTACTATCCTCCCACTCACTTGTTTCGCAAGAACTACTTTCTCGAGAAATCAACCTTTTCTGACAAACAACATTTGTCTTTGGTTCGGTGATAGGAGAAATACCCAATGGATTTGTTGGGATAACCTTATAAACATATATGTATCCTATTTTGGTTGTAAACATTTCACACATGCTTTGAATACCAAAACTTAAGAAAAAGACAATTCGGGTCACTACCCAAGCCATAACTTATATGGTGTCAGTTTCAACGGATCATGATGGCGCTCTTTTCAGTGTGAAAGCGGCTGTCTCTAATGTATAAACTACAAAATTGTAATGGCATTTTTAATTTATCTTACCATTTCCAACAAGGTTTGATTTTGTCCCTCGAACACTCCATACTTATGTGGGTTATTCGAGAAGGATAAATTGTAGAACAATTCTTCATCTCCTCAGATGTTTTGCTAAACTTGTAACTGAAACTTTATTCTTTATTATCCAATAATAAATACTTAATTATCTTGTTACAATTATTTGTACTTCATACTAACAATAGTTTGAACCAGTTAAAAAATGTCAAACTCCATTCTCTTTAAATAGATATACTCATGTATTTACTTAAATCATCGACGGAATTTTATGAAGGAAAAATTAATCCACCAAACATGACTATACATAATGGACTATATACATCAATATGTACAATCTCCATTAAATTAGTCGTACATTCTACTTTGGCCCATGAACGAAATTATAGTCATCTTTTGGAAGAAGTCTGATACGTCGAAAACGTATCTCCTTTTTCGAACACTTTTCTTATTGTTTTCCTCTAAAATTGTGAGTTTTGGATACCACTAACACGGACTAACGCTGTTTTCAGCATCATTACCTTGGTGTCTTGTTTTTGTGCAGAAAACACAACAGAGCGCCGTCGCCACCCCGAAACTCAATTCGGGGATCATAAGTTCCTGTTCTGGCACCCTGCCGGGACGGGGATTCGAAGGAGATCATCGCCATCGACACCGCCAATCCTTCTCCATCAACCATCCATGTTTCCCCCCTCCATGAGTGAGTAAACCCCGCTGTAGGCTGAGAGGGATGGAAGGGATTGGATGAGATTGATCATGTAATAATGCCAGATTATTAGGGCATAGTGCCTAGTATCCATTTTTTAGTTTTTTCTAACGTTGTTGCAACTTGTTATGCTTAATGCTTGTCAGCAGGGCCCGAGTGCCATGATTTCAGATCTGAACATGTTATTGTTTCATGAGTATAATTATGTTTCTTGATCATATGTGCAAGTTGTTTACACACATTGTTGTACGGAACCCGAGGCCCCAAAGTGACAGAAATTGGGACAACCGGAGGGGATGGCTGTGATGCGAGGATCACATGTGTTTATGGAGTGTTAATGCTTTGCTCCGGTGCTTTATTAAAAGGAGCACCTTAATTACCAGTAGTTTCCCTAGAGGCCCCACACCCACGGGCTGGTAGGACAAAAGATGTTGTGAAAGTTTTTCATTGCGAGCACGTACGACTATATTGGAACACAACCAATGGTTTGCCTACATGTTTGATACTTTATTATTATTATCTGCAATTCCCCAATTATTATTATTACATGGCCCTTGTTATCCATGCAACGCCCGTTCATCCATTCCCTCTATGCCTACGGTACTCCCATCTTGTTGTTTTCCGCGATTGCTACTCATATTACTATTTTACTACTGTTGTTATTTAATTTCTACTGCTGCTATAAAACTGTTACCATTGATAAATTGTTGCGAGCAAGTCTCCTTTCAGGTGCAGCTGAATTGAAAACTCAGTTGTTAAGGCATATAAATATTCTTTGGCTCCTCTTGTGTCGAATGAATAAATTTGGGTTTTACTTCCCTCGAAGACTATTGCGATCCCCTATACTTGTGGGTCATCAAGACTATTTTCTGGCGCCGTTGCCGAGGAGCATAGCTTTATTTATTTGCTCACTTGATTGTGATATTGTTTGCTGCAAGCCATTCATCATGGGCAAGACTCGTGATGGAAAAGTTCCCATATTACCATCCACTACAAGGAGAGGTACAACTGTGAACACCTCTGTTGCTCTTGATTCACTGTCTGTTATGAGTAAGCTTCTTACCCCACCACATGCTACACACACTGTTACTTCTGCTGAGTCTGAGAATGCTTGTGATACTTTTGATGGTGCTTCTACTCTTCTTGATGATACTGGTTCTCTAGGTCTTTTCGTAAATGCTACTATTGCTAAATCCAAACAAATTAAAAACACTGTAATTCATGTTGAAATTATTGGTACACCTGTTAATTCCACTGAGTATATTGATGATCTTGATGAAACCTATATTGAACTTAATGATGATTTTATTTAAGAAGCTCGTGCTACTACTGTTGCAAGTCCTCTTAAGATTCTTATTGCAAGACATGCTGTGAAATATAAATCTTCTCTTGATGCTAAGTTTGCCACATCTCCCATACACATTGTAGACAAGGATTATGATTTCTCTTTAGATTTATCTTATATATCCATTATTGAGAAGGAACCCATTTGTGGACTTGAAAGTAAAAGTGCTATGGAACACACAAATGAGCTTTCATCTATGATTAGTTTATTTTCTGATGATACCAAGATGCGTACTTTTTTTATTACCAAGATTTTTCCTTCTTCAAGAAAAGATGAAGATAAAACTCTGTTTAACAATCTGCCACCTGGATCTATTACTTGTCCTATGGATTTGATTAACGCTTTCTTTCAAAAATATTTCCCTGCTAGTGCTCAACATGCTGCTGTGCAAGAAATCTTTAACTTTGTGAAAATTAAAGGAGAAAAATTACCTGAATCTTGGACAAGATTTTTTCCTTTAATAAGAGCTTTCCCTGGTTATCCACTACCTAAAAATGAGCTCCAAGATATATTTTATAATTGAATAACTGTTGAATCTAGGACATACCTCGATAGTTGTGCTGGTTGTGTTTTCAGGAAAAGAACTCCAGAAGAAGTTGAGGAATTAATGGCTAAAATAGCCAAAAATAATGATGATTGGAATATACCTGAACCTACACCTCCACCCGAGCCAACATCCAAGAAGAGAGGGATGATTGAATTAAATGATGAAGTGATGAAGGAAGACAAGAAATCTCTTAAGGAGAGGGGTATTGAATCTGAAGATGTGAAGAATTTACCTCCTATAGAAGAATTATGGAAGCCTATTCCTCATCCATCAACTGTTGAGGTACACTCTCTCCAATACTTTGATAATAGAGATATTCCTTACTCTAAACCACCTGATCAATGCTTAGATGAATATCATAATTATGTTGTTAAGCAAGATAATTTAAATATGAGAGTGCAAAATCACCTTATGGAAAACTATAGATATTGATAATTTGCATGGTATTATTGAAAGAACCTCTAATGATGTTAATTTTTTTCGAATGGTTCAAACTCAAATTGATCAATTTACTAAAGTGCAAAAATACATGCTAGATAATGCTTCTAGAGATAAATATGTTTGCGAAATAATTACTAGAAGTGGTATTTCTACTCAGGACCCCTTGTATCCTGAAGGAGATCCTAAAAGAATTGAACAAGATTCTCAGCAACCTAAAAACATTAGTTCTCCTTCTAAGAAAAGAAGCAGAGACATAAAAATGTTGTAGAATCTTCTGAACCTGCTAAAGATCCTAATAGTATATCTATTTATGATGCTGAAACTAAAAGTGGTAATGATAAAAGTGATGCTTCTAATAAAGAAGAAACTGTAGCTGAACCTGAAAGGCAAACTAAAATTGTGAAGTATACTAAGGAGGATTTCATTGCCAATAAACATGGTAAAGAAATAGAGCCTTGGGTAAAAAAAGAAATGCCTTTTCCTACTAAGAACCACAAATCGAAGGAAGAAGACCATTATAATTAATTATGTGATTGGATGAAACCTTTGTTCTTGCAAATTCCTTTGACTGATGCTATTAAGTTAGCTCCTTATTCTAAATATATTGTCTCAAACAAACGGAAAATTCCTAATGAGGAAATTTCTACTATGCTGGCTAATTACTCTTATAATGGTAAGGTTCCAGAGAAGCTTGGAGACCCTGGTATTCCAACTATTACTTGTTCCATTAAAAACAATTATGTTAGAACTTCTTTATGTGATCTGGGAGCTGGAGTTAGTGTTATGCCTTTTCCTCTTTATAAGAGACTCTCTTTGGAAAAATTAATATACACTGATATATATTTACAAATGGCTGATAAATCTACTGTTATTCCTGTTGGTATATGTGAGAATGTTCCCGTGCAAGTTGCTACTAATTGTTTTATATTAACGGACTTTGTTGTGTTGGAAATGCCTGAAGATGATAATATGTCTATTATTCTTGGGAGACCCTTTCTTACACTTAAGGGGCTGTTATTGATTGCAATCAAGGAAAAGTAAATTTTAATGTTAATGATAAAGAACATACTATTTATTTTCCCAAGAAGATTGATAGAAGATATGGTCTAAATTCAATTGAAAATATTGAGACCATCAAAATTGGCGAATTTTATTGTCCCATTCCAGTACCACCAAAACAATATGAAATTATTATGATTGGTATTATGTATATCAAGGTTGAGGTAACATAGTTATTTAGTGTTGAACAAAGTTTTTTTTCATATGAAAATTATTCTGCTAACAAGACTTGATCACCCTTGTTAACAAAAAGATTTTGACTGGAGAAGACAATGTTTTCACTATGTTTTCACCTTCCCTATTATATTTTCACCATATTTACCTCTGTTATCACCTTGCTACTTTAGTACAATCATGTTTCCATCATCCAGAACCTTGTTTTCACCATCCATACTTTTGTTTTCATAGTGATTTCTCCTTTTTTCACCATGATATGTTTGTTTTTGACCAACCATAATTTTGTTTTCACCACTTACATCTTTGTTTTCACAAGGTATTTACACATTAGAATGTTTTGGAACCTCTGTAGTTCTGGTTTTGGTTTTTTCCACCTTTTCATAATTGTTTTCCAGGTTTTAATTAATTATTAAATTCTGAAAAAACCTCGAAATAAAGTTTCTCGAAAAATTCCAGAAAAATTATAATAAAATTTTACGTTCAAAATGAGGCAGAAAGCCACCTTGAAGACCCTAGGTGCACCAACCAGTCAGGCACACCATAGGGTGGCACGGCCTGCCCCCTGGTGGCGCCAACACATGGTGTGGGGCCCCCTGGTCCTCCACTTATTCTCTCAACTGCCAAAGCTTCTGTCTCACCCCCCAAACTGAAAACATTTCCTGCAACCCATGTTCTTGATGTTCTTCCTCGATTTCTTTCAATCTCTTTGCTCAGCCCATCATTTGTGCTGAAATTTGGTGCATTTTCTCTCCGGTATGTGACTTCTCCGATAATCCAAGTAGAAATTTGTTTGGTGGAGTACTTCTTGAGTATTTTGGTACTGTAGGTGACAACTTATGTGAGTTTGCATGCTGGATTTGATTAGAATTTTTTTATTTTTGATGCATCTTTAGCTCTCCTATAAGTCTCTATAGTAGTTTCCACCTTATAGTTGCTTGAAATCAATTTTTGTGATGATTGTTCAAAAAATATCAGAGATAGAGCATAATGTATATCAACTAAACCAGCATGAGTTGGAGTTGGATGAGGTCATGCCTATGCACTGAGAAGAAACAATGTTCCAGTCAATCTATCCGTTCTAGGAATTCATGCGTATTACGGGAATTCTGTAGGATTTTTACACTCTTGTGCATAATGCAGGGTGGATAATTTCGTTGAGGATGAGCCTACCCAACACATTAAATTAACCATGGCTGCGGTGCATGATTTTTGTTTTAAGTGGTATTCATCTAAGCCTATGGTCCAATATAAAATTTACAATAAAACTGTAAACTTGCCTTTCAGTGATTTTTGTGCAACTATTAAGGTACCAGAGTGGGGTACATGTGAGAAGATAAGAGGGCAACCTAAACCACAGCTGGAACTATATGAGGAGATTTGCCAAGGCAGAAGATTCACAAGGGGAAGTGGTAAAATTTGAAAAATTCAACTCCCTAGCATTCGATACTTTGCCTATTTTATTTTTAAATGTGTCCTAGCTAGGAAAACTGCCAACAAGCTGTCTGTCTATGATCTAGCTTTTCTTTCAGCTGCTTTGAAATGTGATAGGTCTTATAACTTTGGTGATTTAATTGCTTAACGTCTCTCGCATAACCGTGAGAAGGGCGAAATTTGTGGAGGTCTTATTGCCTCTCGCTTGCTAGCTTTGCATGGTTTGGAGCCACACCCTCTAGACCTGCGGTTTCCTGTAGAAAGGCTGGACCTTGTTTCCATGATTCAACATAAGTTTCTTTCTACCCATGCTCACTTGCATAATTTATCTTTTGAATTAACTTTCTCCAAACAATTCGGGTGGAGAGTGACTAAAACTGTTAGAGAAGTACTTTTGTCTACATCTCTTTTGCTTAACCTTGATCGCAGGCAAGGATGATCACTTTTAGAGAGTGATCTGGATGCATACTTTGAGCAGAAGCCCCAGCATGTTGAGGACGCAGGAGAGGGGGGCAATGGTGATTTCGTCCAGCCCTCCGACACCACGGGGACCCCTTACGAGCAATCTGGATATCACTATGCACCTGCTGCTTCATCTTCTTCTTGGGCGCCCGAGTACGACCATGCGAGGGACGACCCACCACAGTGGGGAGGTTTCTCGCGTTATGGATGATCTCCACTTAGGCCAAAAGCCTAAGCTTGGGGGAGGTATACCGACATAACACTCATTTATATATAATGTTCGGTCGGTTCTTTGTAAATCCATGTTTTCGTTTCTTTTGTTTTCTTTCGTTTCTTTTTGTTTTATCATTTGTTCTTGTTTTCCAAAACACAAAAAGACCAAAAATATTTATGTTGTTTCTCTTTGTTTGCTTATTTAGTTTGTTTTCTTGGTTTGCCTTCTTTTCTCGTTTCAGTTTAATATTCAAAAATCGAAAAATGTTTTGTTTTGTTTGCTTATTTCTTCCCGATCTTGTTTCAATTCGAAAACCCAAAAATATTTTTTGTTCTTCTTTTGTTTTGTAAAGTTGTTGAAGAGTTCACCGGATTTCCGTGTCTCCATTGGAGCTTGATTATCATTCTATATTATTCGATCCACACAAGTGAAGAGCAGTAATGATGATTTACGACAATCCAAATTATGGTGAGAAACTGGTATGAACTCTATTTGTTTTATTTTTGCACATATACCCATCGTATGAACATGCTTATTCCGTTCATGTAAGGTATATGTTATTTAATTGATGGTTAGTAGTTCATGCTCTCACGTGTTAGATCCAACTTATTAATATAAGATAGCTTGTCGTATAGATGTTTGTTTGCATTTTTCTATTCATAGAAGGGTATAACATTGTGGTACCTCCCTCTGTTTGTTTCGCTTGAATCGACTTGGCACATGCTCACGCATGTTAAGAATGAAAACAAAAATTCACTTAAGCCTCTATGATTTATTTTGCGTCAGAGTATTTGTATCACTTTTATGCCCCTGTTAATTTTGTTTTGTCGCAAGCATGATTATAACAGCTATCGCTCTCTCGATTATCGCTCCCCGTCTATTGCTAGCCTTCACATGTACTGAGTATGAAATGCTACTAAGGCAATCCAACTCCCAAATACCAAAGTATGCAAAATGTATCCACCATACCTACCTATATGTGGTATTTAACAGCCACTCCAAGTAAATTGCTCATGTGCTACCTTTAAAACCTGCTAAAAATTATTCCTGTTTTGTGCCCCTGTTTTAGCTCATGAGGACGTAAATAGAGAATATTTATGTCACTTGTCGATTGGATTTCAAACCCTGGACTAGTGGCTTCATCCGCTTATCCAACTAATAGAGAGATGGCAGCTTGGTGCCCAGCCCCAAATTAATACACACAAATTCTATTCACTATTTTTGGCCCTGATTTATCAGTCAAAGAATAATTGTGTAAACAAAATAGAAAGAGGAATGACCTTGTACACAAGTTACGTCCTTCACATGGGAGCCGCTCTTGTGAAATCTAGTTGTCTTATGACATACTGTATTTTCTGTTAACCATTCGTTGACATAAGCATACACCTCTCTAAAAAAATATTTTATACCTTTGTTTAATAAAATAAAATCTCTAGCACATGAGTGATCCATGCTTCCTTCTGGGAAGGGCCTTTCTTTTACTTTTATGTTGAGTCTATACCTTCTCACTTTATGCACCTTCTTGAGAGCATGGTTGTTATTCTTAGTGAAATGTGCTTCTCCCGGAACACAGTTGATAGTGGTATAAATTTGGTGCTTTTATCTTTGATATCTTTATTTCTAGTCTTCATTTGAACTTCGGAGGTGCCCTAGCATTTATGTTTTTCTACACTATTAAGGGAAATCGTATATGCTTTATCATACCTTATTATGAGCATTGCAATCGTGCAAATTGATATAATTCATGTTGTCTATTATTAGTTTGTTGCCATCTTTTCATGGTTTGCATAACCGCTGGGTAGCTTTTATTTTCCATACATCTTATTATGAATTGCCTCAGCACTTGATCATATAGTGAGTATATTTACATCATATGAAACAAATGTGTTCGTAAAAGTATTTTATCTCACTCAGTTGTCACTGAATTGCTTGAGGAAAAGCAATAAGCTAAGCTTGGGGGGAGTTGATACATCGAAAACGTATCTCCTTTTCCGAACACTTTTTTATTGTTTTCCTCTAAACTTGTGAATTTTGGATACTACTAACACGGACTAACGCTGTTTTCAGCAGAATTACCTTGGTGTCTCGTTTTTGTGCAGAAAAATCAACTTTTGGGAAATTGCCTAGAAAAGACCCCGTTGGCCCTAAAACACCAGAAGACCCCGGAAGCCAAAAGGAGACCCGGAGAGGGGCCAGGAGGTGGCCAACCCACCCCTGGCTCGCCCCCTAGCCCGCGCCACCTGGTGGTGTGGGCCACATAGGCACCCCCTCGGACTCCCCTTTTGACTACATATTGCCTTCAACCCAAAAACGCGAGGGGTTCGTCATATCCACATAAACACAACAGAGCGCCGCCGCCACCCCGAAACTCAATTCGGGGATCAGAAGTTCTTGTTCTCGAACCCTGCAGGGACGAGGATTTGAACGAGATTATCTCCATCGACACCGCCACTCCTTCTCCATCAACCATCCATGTTTCCCCCGTCCATTAGTGAGTAAACCACGCTGTAGGATGATTGAAATGGAAGGGATTGGACGGGATTTATCATGTAATAATGCCAGATTGTTAGGGCATAGTGCCTAGTCTCCATTGTTAGTGTTTTCTACCGTTGTTGCAACTTGTTATGCTTAATACTTGTCACTAGGGCCCAAGTGCCATGATTTCAGATCTGAACATGTTATTGGTTCATGAGTATAATTATGTTTCTTGATCATATCTGCAAGTTGTTTACACACATTGTTGTCCGGAACCCGAGGCCCCAAAGTGACAAAAATTGGGACAACCGGAGGGGATGGTTGTGATGTGAGGATCACATGTGTTCACGGAGTGTTAATGCTTTGCTCCGGTGCTTTATTAAAAGGAGCACCTTAATTACCAGTAGTTTCCCTAGAGGCCCCGCTGCCACGGGCTGGTAGAAAAAAAGATGTTGTGCAAGTTTCTCATTGCGAGCACGTACGACGATATTGGAATACATGCCTATGGTTTTCCTACATGTTTGATACTTTATTATTATTATCTGCAATGCCCCTGTTAGTATTATTACATTACCCTTGTTATCCATGCAACGCCTGTTCATCCATTCCCTCTATGCCTACGGTACTCCCATCCTGCTGTTTTCCGCGATTGCTACTGCTGTTACTATTTTACTACTGCTTTTATGTTATTTCTACTGCTGCTATAAAACTGTTACCAGTGATAAATTGTTGCAAGCAGGTCTACTTTCAGGTGCAGCTGAATTGACAACTCAGTTGTTAAGGCATATAATATGCTTTGGCTTCCCTTGTGTCGAATCAATAAATTTGGGGTTTACTTCCCTCAAAGACTGTTGCGATCCCCTATACTTGTGGGTCATCAAAGTCTCACAAGCGTCAATTTATTCCAAAATAAAATGACTCCGTAAGTCCATTAACATGTAGTTCCTTCATGTTTTCCTTTCCGGTATGAACTAAAATGGTGGTGTCACAATTTAAGTGATATTCTTATACGTGTTGCAATGTTTAGCGTTTAGTCTTATAGATGTTTTACTTTACCAACACTACTTATATTAACTCATCCATCAATTATGAAATATGGTTATAGTTTGAACAATGTCATTTGTTCTCACAAAAGACCGGAACAAAATAACAACTTATTAAGTTCTTAAAATAAATCTTGAATGTTTGGTTCGATACGACGAACACAATAACACTTTATTTCTGTTCTTGTCATGATCGATTCCACATCTACTACTAGTTCCTTTTAGGCCCTTGTATTTCTTGCATTGTGTTGCTCTGTATGAAAACTCATCCAACCAATATGGTATCAAAATACCCAAAAAAAATACTTTGTTAACTAGAAATACATCTATAACTTGTATATCAAGCATATACTCCTGAGCTGGACTTTTCTAGTTATCTTCTATTCTTCCATATACCCTTTTGTAATTCTATTTTCAATATTCCCTTTTCTTTACAGAAGAATCATTCAACATCAAAGAATTCTCGTCATACTAGCACATTTTCCTTGGCGTGTTAGTCATATACTATCACCCATTGAGTCATACATTGAGTTTGATTGTTCTACTAATATCACCATATTAATAACATTCTTCCGGATTCCACTCTTAGCAATCTCCAGGCAAGGTAAACGATTTTTACCCATACTTTTAATCCATCCCATCATAACAATTTTGTGATGAAACTAATATAGCTCGAAGGAAGGAATTTAGAGGATAATATTAGCACCCAACTTCTTGGAAGATTCAAACGTCTAGCGTCTTCAATCATTGCATATATTCAAATAATATAAGCACATTCTCATTCTAAATTATACTAAGTCATGTTGCCACAAATAAGTTTCTAGATATCAATATCTCTTTCACTTGATTGTTTCTGAAAACAATTCTTTTCAGTTCCTAATTCACCTTGATCAACAAAACATTGTTTTGAAGATAAAGTATTATGGAAGCAAGCATGACACTAGATTCTAAGTAGGAATTATTTGCTCTCTAGATCAATCAATCATTAATCATAGGGAGCTAGGTAGGTAATACTGAAAATCTACAATAGGACTCGATTTTAAATTTCACTAATACGGTACCAATCTTAAATGGTTTTTTTACGAGAACATAACTGTTATATCTCAATTAAGAATATAAGTGTAAAGTAGTTTGTGGATGCCAATGAATACTACAATTTATGCAAATTCACTTTGATTGGTTGTTCATGATAAAATAAGTTCAAGTTAATTCAAAATTACTACGTGAACTCCCACTCAAAAACAATATCCCTCTAGTTGTTTTAGTGATTATACAAACCAAATTCACTACACCGAAACCGATCATCACGTGAGACGGTGTAGTTGAAAAGGTGAACATCAACATGTTCATCATATCATCCATATGACTCATGCTTTACCTTTCGGTTACGTGTTCCGAGTCCATGTCTGTACATGCTAGGCTCGCCAAGTAGAACCGTAGTATTGCGTGTGTTCTGAGGCCATGTATGTACATGCTAGGCTCGTCAGCACCCGTTGTATGCAAACGTTGAGTCTGTCACACCCGATCATCATGTGGTTTCTCGAAACAATGAACTTTCTTAACGGTGCATACTAAGGAAGAACACATTATTATCTTGATATTAAGTGAGAGGGATCATATTATAATGCTACCGTCACGATCTAATCAAAATAAGATGCATAAAAGGATTAACATCACATGTATGGATAATGTGATATGATATGGTCCTTCTTGCACTTAATCTCCATCTTGTGCATCATGGTATGATCTCCATCATTCCACCAGCATGGCACCAAGAACCATGGCACCTCCATCTTGATTGTCCATCAAAATTACAACATATCACATGGATATGATATACATCACGATGGCCATACATAATAAGACAAACATATGGCTCCTACCGGTATATCAATAATTTACAAAAGAAATCATCTCATAATAAAATTTGTAACATTGACCATATCATATCACATTCCCTGCAAAAACTAGTTAGACGTCTCTAATTTATTTTTGCATATTTTACGTGGCTTTGGGCTTTCGAGGATAGAACCGTTCATACCTACGAACATCAACCATAACGTTGATAAACATATTTTTAATAACCCTTCGTAGATTGATACGTCTCCAACGTATCTATAATTTCTGATGCTCCATGATCATATTATGCCAATTGCTACATGTTTTCTCCCTTATTTATAGAATTTTTATACGTTTTCCGGGACTAACCTATTAACAAGATGCCAAGTGCCAGTTCCCTGTTTTCTGCTGTTTTTGGTTTCAAAAAATTTGTTGTGGAAACATTCTCGGAATTGGACCCCACAAATCCCGAAGTGCCTATTTTCCCCGGAAGCATCCAGAACACCGAAGAAGAGTAGAAGACGGGCAACAGGGGGGCCACACCATATGGTGGCACGGCCTCCCCCCAGGCCGCGTCAGCTATGGGTGTGGAGCCCCCTGGCCTCCACCGCCTTTGCCCTTTCGCCTATTTATTCCCCCCGGATGGAAAACACTAGACACCTGATAAAAAATCCCCGAATAGTTCCGCAGTCCCCGTCATCGTCAACCCGAGATCAGGGGGGTTCGAGAGTTGTCTCCCAGAACCCTGCCGGAGAGGAAATCATCATCGAAGGCTTCTACATCACCATGCCTACCTCCGGAGTGATGCCTGAGTAGTTCATTCCTGGACTACGGGTCCATAGTAGTAGCTAGATGGTTTTCTCCTCCCCATATGCCTCCATGTTTAGATCTCTTGAGCTGCCTATCATGATCGAGATTGATCTTATGTAATTCTATATGTTGTATTTGCTGGGATCCGATGAAAATTGAACTTATGCCAAGTTGATTATGGTATTTATTGCATATGTTATTTGTGATCTTGCATGCTTTCTATTGCTAGTGGTTGCTCTGGCCAAGAAGTTTCTAGTGACTCCAAGAGGGAGTATTTATGCTAGATAGTGGGTTCATGCCTCCTTTTTGCCTATGCTCGAGTGACAAAAACGTGAAGGGGGAGGATGTGCTGTTGTCACTAGGGAGAAAACAGCGGTGTGAGTGCCCGTGTGCACAAGCGAAGCTTCCATTACACACATTGTTTAATGCAGTTATCTGTTGCTTGCAACTTAATACCTAAGGGGGTTCGGATGATAACCTAAGGGTGGATTATTAGTCATAGATGCAGATGGATTTCGGTCTATGTATTTTGTTGTAATGCCCGCACTAAATATCATAGTAGTCATCATGTTATAATGTGCACTACGGTGCAACCTCTGTTTGTCAATTGCCCAGCTGTAATTTGTTCACCCAGCATGTTATCTTTATGGAGAGACACCACTAGTGAACCTATGAACCCTGGTCCATTTTACACACTATTAAACAAACCACAACAATTTCCTGCTCTCTTTACTTACTGCAAGCACACGTCATTTTCCACACTATACGTCTAATCTTTGTTTTCAGCAAGACCGGTGAGATTGACAACCTCACTGTACCATTGGGACAAAGTATTTTGGTTGTGTTGTGTGCAGGTTCCACATTGTTGCTGACACCGGTGAGGCGCCATCACCACCGTCAGTGGCATCAACCTTCCCGAGATCCTCTTCCTCCTACTGGATTGATAACCTTGGTTCTTAACTGAGGGAAATTCTTGCCACTTGCTCATTAAACCCTCCTCTTGGGGTTTCCAACACACCAGCGCAGGCATCAAGAATTTATGGCGCCGTTGACGGGGAGGAAGAAGTCTTCTGGCAAGGGGGGTCTCTCACTCTCAACCTCTTTATTTTGTTTATTGTCTTATTTTAATTTTTGTCTTGTTTTTCTTCTCTATATCAAAAACACAAAAAAATTAGTTTACTTTATAGCTGTTATTTATTTGCTTGATGTTATTTTTTTATGCTCTTAGTTTAATTCCTAATCATGATTCTAACCAAGTTTACCTTGAAAGACGTACCAATAGGTAGCGGTTATATAATTGGGAAAGATAATATTGGAGAATTCTTTAATTATGTTAGTAAGCACGAAGAATTTGAGGATAGATCCTTAGCTGAACTTGCTCCAGATTATGAAACTGCTGCAGCATCTCTAGTTTTTATACTGGTAGCAAGGTTTGTTAACCTTAATCCCATAATACAAAAAATGTTCCTAAACCTTGATAGCATTAAGGATAGCGAAAAAGAGAGTTTAGCCTAGAAACTTTGTGTAAAGTATTTGGTGATGTTGCTATTGGGGCTAGAATTTTTTTTAATTGATTTGAGATGTCAGGCTCATGTGTAGATGTTAATAGCACACTGGGTAAAGCCAACGATAAAGAAATTAAAATACCAATACCCTTTAAATTGGTGGGATTGCATGAAACTCTAGAAAAGAATTTTGATTGGATTGTTCCTGCAAACCCATTTGATGAAAGTAGTATGCCTAAAAGTGCTGATAAAGGGACACCTAAAACTTCTATAGATGAAATACCATTAATTTTTTAGGAGATTTCTAAGCTTAATTTGGATGCTTCTTCACTTGAAAATACTTGAGTTGCTCTTTATGCCTAGCTGAAAGGCGTTAAAGAAAATCGCTACCGGGAGACAACCGTTTTATTTCTCCGTTTTTATTCATTTTTCCTTTGTTTTATTTTGTGTTATTTGCACCTAGGTGTTTTCTATTTCCTTAGAAACCCCGCTGTATATTTTCTTTTGTGTTTTTGTTGAGCCAAGTAAAGCCTCTAGTGAAAAGTTGAGACTATATTTCGGATTTCTGCGCAGGAAACAGATTACTTCTGTCCACTGTTAATTACGTACAAAATCACAGAAAATTCAAAATTCCCTGAGCTTTTTTGTCCTTAATCCTGGGCTATATACACAACTTTTCTTAGTTTACCACTTTTCAATTTGAGCAAGATAAGATTTTCTAAAAAAATTGATCTTTGCCTGCTATTCTGTTTTGACAAATTTCTGCCAATTATTGCATTTGCATCTTAATCTCTTTCTTTTGGTGTTCTTTTGAGAACAAAAGTTTTAAAAGAAGTTGTGACATTAGCTAATGTGTTTTTTAGTGCTAGTCTTGTTTTGAAACTGAACCATGTGAGTTTATTATTTCGATTGCACTAATGTTTCTAATGAAGAAGATTGTGAGAATTTTGGTCTGAAGGAAGTTTTCAAGGGTCAAGAGAAGAGAATGATATGATGTGATCAAGAAGAGTGAAAATCCTAAGCTTGGGGATGCCCCGGTGGTATATCCCAGAAAATTCCAAGAAGACTCAAACTTCTAAGCTTGGGGATGCCCAAGGCATCCCCTTCTTCATCAAAAAATTAGCAGGTCACTGCTAGTGAAACTATATTTTTATTCGGTCACACCTTATATGTTTTACTTAGAGCGTCTTTTATTTTTGCTTTCAGTTTGTTTTTATTTTCATAATAAGCTTGGTTGGACCCCAGCATTCTTTTATTGGAGAGTGACACGCTCCGCTTTTTATGAGAATACGTTGTATTCTTAGTCTCTGTCTAGCTGCTGCATTTAATTAGCTTCTGTTTTGCATGCATCTCTTATCAGAGCTGTTAGTTTTAGTAGTATTATATGAGTACTCTCATGTTTTCTTGCTGTATCATAAAGATTATTTTTGTTAAAACATATCTTGTATGGTGCTTGTTGGGAAAAGAAAATTGTTTTTGATGTAGAATTTATAACAGTACTAGTATTAGCTTGTATAGACTGTGGCTAGAAATTTTTCATGCCATGCTAAATGTTATTTTAGTTTTAAAGCCTTGTGGTTATTGAGTAGCATGAATATCCTTAAATAGATGAGAGAGTTTAATATGTCTTGAAAGATTCATGAGTTGTTCTTGTCATAGTAAAGCATCAATATATGGTATTCTCTTTCGAATGTTTTATTTGGTTGACTTGGCGCATGCTCACACCATGTTTATGACTACAAACCAGTCACGAATAGCCTCCATGACCACTTAGTTTTGAACTTGTGATACCTATTATGCTTTAATTAATGATGCTTATGTCGACATGCATGATTATGGCTCTTATGCTCTCTTGATTTGTCGCTCCCAGTCTTTTGCTAGCCTCCACCTGTACTGAGTATGAAATTCTACTCGTGCATCCAAACTCCTTAAACCAAAGGTTTCCCATTGTGTACACCATACCTACCTACAAGTGGTATTTAACTGCCACTCCAAGTAAATTGCTCATGTGTTACTTTTAGAACCTTCAAAATTACTCCTGCTTTGTGTTCTTGTTTTTGCTCATGAGGACGTCAATAGAGAATCTTTTTCTCACTTGTTGATTGGATTTCACACCCTGGACTAGTGGCTTCATCCTCTTATCCAAATGATAGAAGAGCTGGCAGCGGGGCGCCAAGTCCCAAATTAATACAAACAAATTCTCTTCACTATTTTTGCCCCTGATTTATCAGTCAAAGCATAATTGTGTAAACAAAAGAGAAAGAGGGATGACCTTCTACACCAGTTACGTCCTTCACCATGGGATCCTCTCTTGTGAATCCAGTTGGCTTGTGACTTACTGTATTATATGTTTACCATTCGTTAACATAAGCATACACCTCTCCTAAAAAATAGACACTCCTCCACTGTGTCAAACTTTAAATACCTATGTTTAGTAAAATAAAAGATCTAGCACATTAGTGATCCCTGCTTCCCTCTGTGAAGGGCCTTTCGTTTACTTCTATGTTGAGTCTCCATCATCTAACTTTATGCACAGTTGAGAGAGCATTTTTGCCATTCTGAGTTCTATGTGCATTTGTCCCATAAACATAATTAATTAATTCATGATGTGATATTATTTATTCTTAAATTATTTGTTCTCATGAACTTTGAAGTTGTCCTGGCATTTATGTTTTGTCCCACTCTTAAGGACTAGCGAAATACCACTCTGCCATGCTTTCTCGATATCTGAAAAAAATATCTTTCTTTGCATTATTATCCATGATCCTTTATTTAACATACTCTTCATGATGCAAAGTTATTGCTATGCTTTATTATTAAAGTTCTATTTATCATGCTTGTGTTTGAAGTTCTAAGATCTCAGCATACATATGCTTTTACATTATAATGATCTAGTTTATGATAGTACCATGTCACCTTAGAAATTATTGTTTTATCATTTATCTACTCGAGGACGAGTAGGAACTAAGCTTGGGGATGCTTGATATGTCTCCAACGTATCTATAATTTCTGATTCTCCATGATCACATTATGCCAATTGCTACATGTTTTCTCCATTATTTATAGAATTTTTATATGTTTTCCGGGGCTAACCTATTAACAAGATGCCAAGTGTGAGTTCCCTGTTTTCTGCTGTTTTTGGTTTCAGAAAAGTTGTTCAGGAAACATTATCGGAATTGGACCCCACAAAGCCCGAAATGCCTATTTTCCCCGGAAGCATCCAGAACACCGAAGAAGAGTCGAAGACGGGCAACAGGGGGGGCCACACCATAGGGTGGCGCTGCCTCCCCCCTAGCCACGCCATCTATGGGTGTGGGACCCCCTGGCCTCCACCGCATTTGCCCTTTCTCCTATTTAATCCCCTCGGATGGAAAACCCTAGACACCTGATCAAAAATCCCCGAAATGTTCCGCAGCCTCCATCGTCTTCATCAATACATCAGGGGGTTCTAGAGCTGTCTCCCGGCACCCTGCGGGAGAGGAAATCATCACCGGAGGCTTTTACATCACCATGCCTGCCTCCGGAGTGATGCATGAGTAGTTCATCCCTGGACTACGGGTCCATAGCAGTAGCTATATGGTTGTCTCCTCCTCATATGCCTCCATGTTTAGATCCCGTGAGCTGCCTATCATGATCGAGATTGATCTTATGTAATTCTATATGATGTGTTTGCTGGGATCGGATGAATACTGAACTTATGCCAAGTTGATTATAGTCTTTTTAGCATATGTTATTTGTGATCTTGCATGCTTTCCGTTGCTAGTGGTTGCTCTGGCCAAGTAGTTGCTAGTGACTCCAAGAGGTAGTATTTCTGCTAGATAGTGGGTTCATGCCTCCTTTTCGCCTCTGCTCGAGTGACAGAAACGTGACGGGGGAGGATGTGTTGTTGCCACTAGGGAGAAAACAGCGGTTTGAGTGCCCGCGTGCACAAGCATTGTTTACATTACACACATTGTATAATACAGTTATATGTTGCTTGCAACTAAATACCTAAGGGGGTTCGGATGATAACCTGAGGGTGGATTATTAGTCATAGATGCAGATGGATTTCGGTCTATGTATTTTGTTGTAATGCCCGCACTAAATATCATAGTAGTCATCATGTTATAATGCGAACTACGGTGCAACCTCTATTTGTCAATTGCCCAGCTGTAATTTGTTCACCCATCATGTTATCTTTATGGAGAGACACCACTAGTGAACCTATGAACCCCGGTCCATTTTCCACATTGTTAAACAAACCACAACAATTTCTTGCTCTCTTTACTTACTGCAAGCATACATCATTTTCCACACTGTACGTCTAATCTTTGTTTTCAGCAAGACCGGTGAGATTGACAACCTCATTGTACCGTTTGGACAAAAGTATTTTGGTTGTGTTGTGTGCAGGTTCCACGTTGTTGCTGACACTGGTGAGGCGCATCACCACCGTCAGTGGCATCAACCTTCCCGAGATCCTCTTCCTCCTACTGGGTTGATAACCTTGGTTCTTAACTAAGGGAAATTCTTGCCACCTCCTCATCAAACCCTCCTCTTGGGGTTTCCAACACACCAGCGCATGCATCATAGATTAGATCTTAACTATAGTAGGAGAAACGGACACCCCCTCAGCCACAAGTGAGACAGGTCTCGCGTACGAAGTACATGTAAAGTTTGTCTAGGGCAGCTTCATCCTACTATGCCACTAAGATCATAAAATACTTAAGGAGGCAAAAACATGATCATCAACGCCCACATACACCTATGTGTTCTACCCATACAAATCATCTACACATAGATCCGGCTCTGATACCACTGAAGGGTTCGTTGGATACAAAACAAAAAAAATCCTACGCGAGAGACACCCGAAAGGCCAAGATCTAATCTAGGAGATGAAAGCAACGGGCATCGAGAGAGTCTTAAGATAGCATACCATCTAAGACTCTAAGCATTACGAGATCGAATCTCGTTGTTGGCGTAGTCATACTCACATCGATCTCAAGACCAATAAGATGTGCACCGCAACCCGGCGGTGCCTCCATGATCTGTCACACGTACGGCTTGGTGACGACCTCCGTTCCCTCGGTCCAACGGGACAGCTAAAAGTAGGGGATCCCTCGGAAATCCAGCAGCACGACGGCGTGGTGTGGTGGATAAAACTTTGTTCAGGGCTTTGCCAAGAGCATGAACATGAGGTGGATCATCGAGAGGAGGGAGATGGAGATGACACCAAGTGTGTGAGGAAGAGGGAGCTCATGCCCTCTATGAAAGTAGTGTATGGGCACCTACGGGGGGATGAATAGGTGCTATGACCAATTTTAATTTTTCTTCAAGATTAGGCTTGACACAAAGGTAAATTCTCTAGATAGTGCAACTATGGTGAATTTACCTACTCCCTCCGTTCCATATTAGATGACTCTCAAGTAGATGTATCTAGTACAGAAATATGTCTAGATACATGCAGGTGGGAGTCATCTAATATGGAACGGAGGGAGTATATGAGAAGTACAATAATAAATGCAACACAAGTACAAGTAAAGGATAAGGGAACGAGATAACCGATCGGAAGCACGCGGAGACACGATGTATTCCCGAGTTCCTCCTTGTTAAGGGAGTACGTCTCATTGGAGGGGTGTGAGATCTCCACGAAGGCATACTCAACGCCACAAAGGCCTCACCTATGCTCCGATGAACCCCTCCAGAAAAAGACATAGTCCACCTTCCACTATTGATCCCCTTTGAGGCGGGAATCGAGTCCTTTACAAACAAGTTTGGGGCACACACCCACAACCAAATTGGGGGCTCCCAACAATCACAAGAATAACCAAGAGAGACAAGATGTCTAGGTTCTCCACAAGAGGAAACCTTAGACTAGTTCCCCTCAAGCAAATGAGGGGGGAAATGAAATCCGGTTGGTGAAGACGTAGATCGGGGCCTTCTCCTTCAATACTTCAAAGATCAAGGCTTTTGGGTGGAAGGATTTGGAGATCTATCAAGGTGGGTGAGCTCTAGCAATGGTGAGATCTATTTGGGACAACCTAGATGGAGGTAGGTGGAGGGGAGGGGGTATTTATACCCCTCATTAAGTTTGGAGCCGTTGGAGACGTGTCTGCCAAACTCACACTCGAGACTCCGGTATGAGCTTTTCACCAGGGCATCAGTCCGGAGACTCCGAACACATTCCGGTAAATCTCCGGTGTGGATACATCGGGCGGCACCACTTCCTTCAGCTTCATTTTCTTCGGAGAAACCACTAGTCCGGAGACTCCGGTGTGGAGGACTGGAGACTCCGGTCTTGCCAAGCATGCGCCTTATCGCCTGAGTGCAGAGTGTCGCACCCGGACTTCTAGAGGATACTCGCAGTTCCGTTGAACAGTAGTTGATTGGATTACGGGGCTTACCGGCACCCGCATCTCTAACGAGTAGGCCAACACACGTATGTGTGACAACCAACCCCTACTGTTCATCGTCTACGTAAACCATCCCATAGAAATCAGGATACTACCACTGACGTACTTCATACCATACACACATGGTACGTCAACGGCGTTTAACAGAATGATAACACAACATATCTCTAGGACACAAAAGATGGAAATAAGTTGCAAATAGCTCTCACTAGAGCAGAGATACTAAATACAATCATCCAGAGGACACATGTCCCAACATAACATCATTACATCTCAGTGGAAGCATTCAAATAGTCTGAGTACAGACAAATCCAAATAGGCTTAAGAAGCCGGAAAACGAAAAGACGGAGCCCATCCACGATGTCTCGGATCCTGCCCGGGTCCGCTATCTACTCGTCAGCAGCCTCGTCAAACTCCACGTAGTAGCCGTCTCGGGGATCCTCGTAAGCGTAGTCTGCGGAAACCACAGCCCCAAAGGAGTCAGTACATAAACGTACTGGCAAGCAAGACTCACAGTTCACCAAAGTGTAACCCATCAACACCAAGCACAGATGCCTTGGGTTCAACGGAAGAAAGGGGATATAAAAGATGCTGCAACTGGCTGCTCTAACCAACTACGAAGTTACTAACACTTCCGGCTACCAGAAAGAAGATAAGATAGCGTATCGTAACCAACTATAGCTAACCACCAAGAAAAACCCATCGTGGATCTCGCCCCTTATCCAAAGAAGCAATCCGAGGATAAACTCACACAGTTGGATTAATGATGGTTCAAGTTATTGTGTCAATAAGACTATTACTAGTCAAGTTATCATTAGTTAGGTGTAAGTTGTTCTGAGTACTTGTTAGCCAGTACTTTCACCAAGTTAACCATAACCGCGGAAAACACGGCTTCTCGAGAAGATTTATCCCTGCAGGGGTGCACCAATTTAGCCGTACACGTAAGAATAACCCGCCAGATGGAATGCCTCCCACCAAGCGGGGCACTCAACACAACTCAACTCTTCTTCGCATCAAGCCCAAAGAACCACGTGCTGTGCGTGCGCGGCTAATCGAGCCCCATGAAGAAAAGGGGACCCTCATAGCACTGGAAGACCACGCCGCCCTAAATGCCGACTACAAAAGTTCCACCCTGGCCTCGGGTTCGTACCTGCATATGCGTGCATCAAATGGAAAGCCCGAACTAAGTGTGGCGATTTGGACGAGATGCGAATCGAATCAAATTGAGGGGGGCGCCCATACATGCTTCCCACATGCGGGTAGTGCGCTCATCATGGATCAGTAGACAAGACCCTTTTCCTAATTAGGGTCGACACTAGCAGGCCTCAAAACCACGCCGGGCCTCCTGCCGGTGCCTTATCAGCAAATTATTATTACCTCAAAATTAACAGGTTGTTGTTTAACATCGAGCCCCATAACGTAGTGAAAAATATAGTAACAGAAAGTAACGGGTAACAGACTCGAGCAAAACAACCCTAAGCATGCTAGTAAGACACGGGCAACAAACAAAGGGGTGATAGGGGTGGAGGTGAGGCTGTATTAGGGTTAAAGGTAACATGTGATAGGTTCGTAACAGAAACAACGATACATATGGCTAGCAGAAATGGACAACGGAAAGTATCGGTAACCAATGTTGAAAGGAACACAGTGGTTCATGTGAGTGAATACTTGCCTGCAAACTCAGCAGCCTGGTACTGAGCTAGATCCTCAGAAGGGGTGTCGTAAGTATCGTCTGTCTCAACGTCGTCGTCTATCCGAGAAGAAGCAAACAAACAATGCAGAAAGATAAACAATCAATAACATGGCCTAGTGCACAATCATGGGATGATGCATGTCAATTTAATGGATGCATCAAAATAAACTAGTTGACATGGTAACAACATGATTAAATGGACCCACATGCAATTTGGGGTTGCATATGAAAAGCCCATCAAATAAGGTTGGAATATTTGTTTTTTCAACTAACCAACAGGTGAAGGTGGTTTAGTATGATGAATGGATGAGGAAAACAACAAAATAACAACAATAGAATCAATTGGAAATAAGGTTTACCAATTTAGAAATTTATTTATTAAGTTAGGGAATTTTTGGTTACTTAAAGGTGTTACACAAGTACTTGTTGTTTTCACCAATTCAAATTGTTCAAAACAGATAGCAAAGTTCATATTTGAAAAGAACACAAAATTTTAGGTGGATTACATGTTTCAATTATTGGAAAAGGAATTACAATGATTTAATTATGAATTAAACAAGTTTTAAATGAATTTAAAACAAGTTTGAATATTATTTGAATTTTATTTGTTCAAAACATAAATTCAAATTCATATTTTAAAAGTTTATACTTTTCTAGTTTGAAAACATATTTTACATGTTCAAAAATATTTTAATTTGAGCAAGTTATGAATTTAGTAATATTAACTGATTTAAACAAGGTTTAAATTATTTAAGCAATTTTAATTATTCAAAACATGAAAAAAAATTATATTTGAAAAGGTGGTTTGAAATAGCATGGAAAACATATTTTATTTGCATTATTTGGATTAAGTATGAATTAGTTATGCAATTATACAAATTTCAAATGAATTGTTCGAATTTGAAATTTGAATGCAAATGAATTATTCAAAACAGAATACAAATGTTATAAACAGGTAGAGAATTAAATTTGGTGCAGTGTACATATTTTATTTTTGTTATTTGGAGTTATAAAATAAAAGTTATTAGCTTTTTAAATTGAGGGACCAATCTGTAAAAGTTTAGGACTTAAATTGAAAAAGAAAAGGGCCGAAAACATTTGTTACCCTGCAGTGGCCAGCCACTGCCATTGACAGAGGGGTCCAGGGCCAGCGTGGACGCACGCGTGGCAACACTGTCATACAGCAGCTGACAGGGGGGGCCACCCTGTCAGTGCGCTGCGCAAAAATTGGTTTTAATCGCGAGAGCCAGGGATCGAACCCTGGGCTCGAGCGCGCGCGCAACACCTGCTACCACTGCGCTGATCGAATCGTTCTTATCAGTATAGCCAACGCAAACAGGTTAAGGTTCAGTTTGCGCTGGCTATCTGAAACTGACGAAAAACGCGACTGTTCTGAACCTGACGGAATCGCACGCCGGCGGCGAGCTGCTGCGCGCTGCAGTTGCCGTGCTGCTCGTGTGCGTGCACGGATGCGTTGCGAGCGTTTGCGTGCACGAGAGGGAAGGGAGAGAGGGAGTGGACGGTGGCGCTCACCCTCGCCGTAGTCGAAGCAGAGGCTCGGGGTGGTGGTCGTCGCCGGCGGCAGCAAAACGGACGGCGGCGGTGTTGTGGCCCTTCTCGGGCTCAACGGAGATGTCGGGGGTGTAGAGGGAAGTAAGGGGGTTCAGTTCCCGTCGCTAGCCAGGACGGAGGAGCACTGCAACGGCGGCGGCGTCCATGGATTCAGAGGACGCGTTTCCGGTGAGGTTGCAGAGAGGGGATCAGGGCAGAGAGATGGTGATCGACGGTGGCGCGAGGGAGGGAGTAGGTGGCCTAGGGTTAGGGCAGCGGCGCGGGGCCTAGGGGGTAGATATAGGGGGTGCAGGGCGCTCACGGCCGTCTGCTCGCGGCGGCGTCGACGTGGCGCCGCTCAGATGCCTGCCGTACCGCGGGAAGAAGAGAGGGGAGGGGATCGAACCGGTACCAGGCCGTGCGGGGAAGGAAAACGGGCTGGGCCTGCGTGCTGGCCCCCCTCCTCTGCGTTTTTTCTTTTTATTTTTTTGTTCTGCTTATATTTTTTTTTGCAGAAATAGAAAGGGAAGAAAATGGAAAGGTTTTTGAGCTAAGAAAAATTAAGTAAAATTTGGGTGAGTTAATTTGGTCAACAGCAATCACTTGCCAAGTTCTGTTTTCAAAAAGTTCAAAATTAACTTGCTGTTTGTAATTTGATTTAAATTTGAATGATTTTTTATATTAAGTGATTATTGAAAACAAAAATTTAAATAGGGTGAACCCTATTGTTTAATTAGGACAAATGATTAGAAAATGTTTTGGTAATTTCCAATAATTCCAAAAGGTTGTTGTTTGAAATTTGCTTTGAATTTTGAATAACATTTGAATTAATTGATTGATTAAAAGCCACCATTTTTAATAGTTGAACCTTATAGATTAATGGAAACAATTGGTTGTTTTTACTTGAACTTTTTATTTGAAAAGTTGTAACATAACAAGTATGAAACAAAGGTTTGAATATTGGTTTGAATTTGAAATAGAAAACAATTGAAAACAGATGCAAAACAAAAGGAAAACAAATGCAATGATTAAGATGCCATGATGCAAAACATTAATTAAACAAGAAACAAACAAGCTAGGGTTGTTTTTCATACTTGGGATGTTACAAAACGCCCCCCCCTTGAAGGAATCGCGCCCCGAGATTCCTTACTGAGAAGAGAAAAGGTCCGGATACTTGTTGCGAAGATCCTCTTCGGTCTCCCACGTTGCCTCTTTATCGGAATGATGCGACCACTGCACTTTCAAGAACTTGGTGCTCTTGTTGCGAGTCTTACGCTCGGTCTCATCGAGAATACGAACAGGGTGCTCCTCATAAGATAGATCATCTTGCAGTTCAATGGAATCATGATCAACTGCACGATCTGGATCTTTGAAACACCTCTTGAGCTGTGACACGTGAAACACATCGTGCACCTTGGATAGTTTTTCTGGAAGTTCAAGACGATAGGCATTTTCCGCACGCCTTGAGAGAATGTTGAAAGGACCAATGTATCTTGGTGCAAGTTTTCCTTTCACACCAAAACGATGAGTGCCTCTGAGGGGAGTTACACGGAGATATGCTTTGTCACCAGGTGCATAGATCATATCCCGGTGCTTGCTGTCATAGTAGCTTTTCTGACGAGACTGAGCAATCTTGAGATTGTCACGAATGATGCGAATTTCTCCTCGGCTTCCTTAACAATGTCAGGGCCTAAGAGTGAACGTTCACCAGCTCCAGACCAATTGATTGGACTCCTGCATCTGCAGCCATAGAGTGCTTCAAATGGTGCCATGCCTAGGCTTGCTTGGAAGCTGTTGTTGTAGGAGAACTCAGCATATGGAAGGCAATCCTCCCATTTCATGCCAAAGGAGAGACCACATGCTCTGAGCATATCCTCGAGAATCTGATTGACTCTTTCGACTTGCCCCTGAGACTGAGGGTGATAAGTTGTGCTGAACAGAAGTTTGGTGCCCAATGCTTCTTGAAAGCTTTTCCAGAAATGAGAAGTGAATATGCTTCCACGGTCTGAGCTTATTTCCAATGGAACACCATGAAGAGGAACAACCTTTGTTGTGTAGAGCTCTGCTAACTGGCTAGCTGAGATTGTTTCTTTGACAGCAAAGAAGTGAGCTACTTTAGTGAGACGATCAATGACAACGAAGATTGCATCGTTGCCCTTCTTGGACTTTGGAAAACCAGTGACGAAGTCCATTTCAATCATGTCCCACTTCCACTCAGGATTTTTTAGAGGTTGGAGTAGACCGGCTGTTTTATGATGGACTGCCTTAACACATTGACAAACGTCGCATTCAGAAACGTATTGAGCAATTTCACGTTTCATGTCAGGCCACCAATACAGTGTCTTAAGATCCTGGTACATCTTTGTACTTCCAGGGTGAATGGAAAGAGGAGTTTCATGAGCCTCCTTGAGAATAACATCTTTGAGACTTTGAACTTGAGGAACTGCAATGCGTCCTTCGAAGAACACAGTTCCTTTGTCATCAATTGAGAAGGACTTAAATTTCTCCTTGCCTTCTTTGATGTGTTCTACCATCTTCTTGATTTCAGCATCACGAAGTTGTTCAGAACGAATCTTATCCTCGAGAGTTGGACTGGCTGTCAAGCTAGCAAGATAACCTTGAGGAACAAGACCAAGGTTCAGCTTCTGGAATTCTTCATGAAGTGGAGGTTGGCTTTCCATGATCATGAGATTATTGCAATACGACTTGCGACTGAGAGCATCGGCCATAACATTATCCTTGCCTGGAGTGTAAGAAATGGTAAGATCAAAGTCTTTAATCTTCTCAATCCATCTCCTTTGCCTGAGGTTTAGATCTGGTTGAGTGAAGATGTATTTCAGACTCTTATGATCGGAAAATATTTCAGTGCGATTACCCAACAAGTATTGTCTCCATTTCTTGAGGGCAAACACAACTGCTGCAAGTTCAATATCATGTGTGGGATAATTTTGCTCATGTGCATTCAACTGACGTGAAGCATAAGCCACAACTTGACGTTCTTGCATAAGAACTGCACCTAGACCTTGGAGAGATGCATCGCAGAATATCTGGAAAGGTTTGGTAGTATCTGGGCCAACCAGAACTGGTGTAGAAGTGAGTTTAGTCTTCAGGAGATTGAAACTTTCATCACATTGTGGAGACCAAACGAACTTATTGTCCTTCTTTGTGAGATCAGTGAGAGGTTTGGCAATCTTGGAAAAGTTTTGGACGAAACGACGGCAATAGCTAGCCAAGCCAAGAAAACTTCGTACTTGCTTTACCGTCTTAGGAGGTTTCCAATCGACAATTGCTTTAACCTTTTCTGGATCTATGGCTATGCCCTTGGCAGAGATGACATGACCAAGGTAAGCAACTTCTGGAATCCAGAACTCACATTTGGAGAATTTGGCATATAGACGATGCTCGCGAAGTTTCATGAGAGTGAGACGAAGATGTTCTCCATGCTCTTCCTCAGATTTTGAGTAGACCAGGATGTCATCAAGATATACCACAACGAACTTGTCGAGGTATTCATGGAAGACAGAATTCATGAGTCTAGAGAATGTCGCCGGTGCATTGGTTAGACCAAAGGACATGACGGTGTATTCATATAGACCGTAGCGAGTGGTGAAAGCTGTTTTTGGAATATCTTCCTTTCTGATCTTTATTTGATGGTAACCCATTCTCAAGTCCAACTTTGAGAATATTGAGTGTCGAGACATCGTAGTAGTTTTCATAGACTGGGGTGCCATGAGACTACGGTAGAGACGTGGGGTAACGGGATAGCGTAGTAAACACAGAACACGGGATTTACCCAGGTTCGGTACGTCGCGACAGTACGGCGTACCTACTCCTGCACTTCTCACTATGAGGGACTAAAGCCCGTATAATAAGGTTACAATGTAAGGGAATAGATCTAGCTACTCGACGAGGATGAACTTCCCGGCGAGTTGCGCAAGGCTTAAGCTAGAACCTAGACCTTGGACTAAAGGAACTTATTGAACTTATGAAATCTATCTCCCGTCCGGCTTTATATAATAGCCGGATTAGGGCTTACAGAACCAGAAACCTAGAAGACTACGTTTAACTTGTAACTTGGAAAGTAAGGAATCCGTCTTCTCCTCCAAGCCAGATCACGCGGGCCGTGATCCGGGTTCTTCTAGAATCCGGCTTCTACGCGTCGGACTACTGGGCCGCCCAATGGACCTAAGTCCATTACCTTGCAGGCCACCCTGGTAGTCCAGCTCTTTTGTCTACCATCTTCTATACCCCTATTCGGTATATATCCGACAGTAGCCCCCAGGAAGGATCAAAACTCTGAAACTCCGCCTTTCGTCAAATACATTTTGTCCGGGAAACTTGATTCAGCAGTCTTGATTCTTTCTTCTTTCCTTTCAAAGGAGATGGTAACATAAAACTCGGAACTATGAAAATCCGGCTTTTCTTCTCGCGATCCTTCGCGGAAAAGGAACACGTGACATCAGCGCTTTAATCATGCTGACGCAAGCGCCGCTTGGTTCCACGCGGGAAACCCTGCAACGTATCTCTGACAGATTCTCACGAGAAACGAGGAGATAGCCATCATTCCTCTGTCGTTCCGTTTCCCGGATTTTCCGGCGAGCGACACGCGTCAAACATCCAACGGTCAAAAGAGCCGTTGGCGCGTATCTAGAGGGTTTTCAGGCTATAAATAGCCGTCTCCTTCCTCCTCATCAACCTTCTTCACTCCCTCACTGCCTTCACCATTGGTGCGAACACGAGCTCGAGAGCGAGAACAATTCCCTGCCCCGACGAGCCCTTCCCACGCCGGAACGCACCAACGCCACCGAGAAAGATGGCGTCTCCGCAATCATCGCCCGTTCGCGCCTCCGTCGACGAGCTCCTGAACGATCTAGACCCCCAACTTGGGTCGCCCAAGCGCGCCGGCGGCGAGCCGGAAAAAACTTCGGCGTCCACAGCGGGCGGAGGGAACATCTCCGCCAACACGGATGCTGCGGGACCAAGGACCGCATCAACCCCGCCGTTCGCTCCCGAAACGGCGGAGGAAAAGGTGGAGCTCCTCGACGAGCAGCTCGCCGCCGCGAAGGCCGCCACCACCGCCGCCGCTGGAGGAGATGAAGAAGAGGAGACTGCAGGCAACTGGATTGCCTGCAGTCTTCCCCCGGCTCTTCTTCCCAACTTGGAGAAGGAAGGCCTGGTTTTGAAGAAGAAATGGCGGCTCCCGGAAGAGGAGACCGAGCCCGCGCCACAAGAAGGCGAAAGGGTGCTTCTCGCCTCCCACCTTCTGCGAGGTATGGGGCTTCCCCCTTCTTCTTTCTTCCTCCAAGTTCTAGCTCACTACAGCATCCAACCTCATAATCTCCCTCCTAATTCCATTCTGTATATGGCCGGCTTCCAGGCCTTATTCGAGGGTTACCTAGGAATAGAGCCTAGGTTAGATTTTTGGTTGTACTGCTTTGGGGTTAAGCGTAACTCTTCGGAGGGCGCACTCCCAAATTGCGGAACCATTTCCTTTACTCTTCGGAGATTCCGAGAGGATTGGTTCCCCAAAATAAAAACCTCGGAATCCGTCAAATTCTGGACGGGTTCCTTCTTTTATCACCCCGACGTGCCTTTTCCTAAAAAAGCCGTCGGGGTTCCACCTTTTGTGAACTCCGCCGCTGTTCCCCAGGATAACTGGGTTACAGAGGCCGTCCAGGTTCTGCCTCCAGATCTACTAAGGATCAAGAGGCGCATCGCCAAACTCACTTCCTCCAAACCCCCTTTGACCGGAATGGACACGGTCTTTTGCTGGCTGAATAGGCGGATTCAGCCACTGGCAAATCACGGAGGCCGTCTCCTGTGTGAATACACAGGAGCCAAGGATCCAATGCGGACATCCGTCAAGGATTGGCCCGCAAAGGAGCTCAGGCGGCGCATCAACCAGTTGGTCGCTTCACGCGATCAATACACGGAGAGTCGGCCAATGTATACGGCCGACAATCCCGCGCCTAAGGTAAATTTCCCGTTATTTAGGTATAATATCACTTCCTGGAAAATCTACCTTTCGATTCTGATTGGTTTTTTCCAACAGCTTGTGGATCTTCCAGACTCGGAGTTAGCCTCCGAGGCCGAGCTGGATGCGCTGCGTACCGCCACCACTGGTGGGCGCAAACGCAAGAAGATAATTTCTTCGGATGAAATTATCGACCTTGACGGAATCCCCGTCGCCACGTCCAGGTTATTTTCTTCCGGGTTTTTTCTTTTATGGGATCCTTTTCGTCCATCTTCGGTATTTTAACATTTTCCGGGTTTTCGGTTTTTAGCTTGCCCCCCTCCACCTTGAAGCCGAGGAAGTTGAAAAAGCTCAAAGCTGCTTCCAACCGAGGCAGCCAACCATCTCCCGCCGTCGCCCCGGATACGCCGCAGTCAATGGCGGAAGAACTTACTGCCACCACCACCACCAAGCCCCCAGAGCCCAGCCAGCCCGTTGTGCCCGAGTCGGACACGAGGGAAAGGGCGGCTCCAGAGGTGGGGAAATCTTCTCGGACATTCGACGAGGAAATCCCCACCTTTGACAAGGATTTTAAAGCTATAAATGATGGCTTGAACGCGGCCGAAAGTCATTTCGCGGAATACGCGAAGGAATTCCGGGAAAACTTAGCAGGTTTGCAACGCATGAGCCAGGTATGTAACTCTAGCCCCCAAGCATTAAACAAAAATGCATGCTTTTTTGCTTTGATGTTTTTATTAACCATACTTTTCCTTGCTGTGTTTCAGCAAACCTCCGAGGCCATAAACCTTGAAGTTTTCAGGAAGCTCACTATCAAGAATAAAGAAGTTCGAAGTCTTCTTTCTATTCTTGAGGAGAGAGAGGCGGAGCTGGAATCGTCTCAGCTTGCTTTGACGGAAACGAAAGGTAGGCTTTTTCGTTTTGAAATTTCCGACTTAAAACTTTGTTGTGGTTTTCTTCTCGAGGAAATTGATCAACTCGGATTTGCCCTTTGCTTTTTCAGCTGCTTTAGCTGAAGCTAAACAAGCAGCGGAAGATTCCGGCAACGCCGAGATTCTCCGCAATGAGAATATTGAGCTTCACAAGAATCTTGTGAAGGCTCAAAAAGACCTGGAAGCCAGCAATCTGGACCTTGGAGTGGCTAACTCCAAGGCTTCCGAGCAGGCGGAGAAAGACAAATCCGCTATCCAGGATTTGACTGAAGCTCTGAACCTTCGCCTGGAGGAAGTTTCGGAAATCGATAAACTCATCGGTAAATTTTTACCCTTGTCTTCATCTTTCCATGTTTTGCTTTCTCTGTTTGTCTCCTTAACCTTTTGTATGCTTTATCGGATCAAACAGGAGACACCCCAGATGGCGCTCGGGCTGCAGGCATCCGAGCTTTCGGGGAAACATGGAACTTGATGAAGGCTGCTGCAACGCAGTTGGTAGGCAAGTTTCTTCCCGAAAAATCTGGGGAGTGCTCGGAAGTTGAAAAACTTCCGGGTATCATCATGGAGGTGGCGGAGTCCAAGGAGTCCGTTCTCCGCTCCGCTGCACGGGGTGGTGCGCGTATGGCCTTAGGCCTTATGCGCATGCACTACCCTAGTGCCAAATCCTGGCGTGTGGCCACCGGTGTCCCTCAGGGATACACGGATGCGCAACGATCCACCATCTTTGGTGAAGTTAAGGGCCACGCCACCCAGATTGCCGCCATGGTAAATGTCGGCGTCCACTATCCAGAAGAAGAAGCTCCTCCGATTCCCGATGAAGAAAGCAGCGAGGAGGAGTCGGATTCTTGAAGGGTTACCTGGAACCTGGATAGAAGATTTAGACAATAGGAGCATTACTGTTCTTTCATTTGTAATCCAAAATGTAATGCTTCTTATGTATTAATGAAAATTCCGCCTTTTGCAGTTTAAACTATGAAATTACTTTGCAAGTTGTTTGAATTTTACTATTCCTTTATCTTCTAAGTTCTCTGGTGTATATGCTTTAACTGTCCTTAGTGTTTGAAATGGCTCAAATAGCATTATGAATCGTTATGCCGAGTAACTGGGGACGAACCAAGCAGTTTTGAAACTCGAAAACATGAATCATGCTAAAGGCATTTTTACTAACTAGTTCCAGTAACCCAGCATACGCACGATCAGATAAGACTTAGAGAAACAAGGAAAGTTTTAAGTGAAACTTGGGCACGCAGGCAATTCAAGTTTCCTTTAGCCGTTAAAAGGCTGAAAAATCATTCAGTTATGTAACGCCGAGTACGCAAGCACAATTCGGGTTAACATTGAGAAATTTGTAAGATCATTGGGAAATAGATGAGGCGGAAACACTTTGCACTTATAAGAAACATGGATGACAGCATTCCGACAACTTTATTTCATGATCTCAAAAGATGTTTACATAGATTTGAACTGAGTACAGAAGGGGACATAACTTGCTAGATGTTCCCAGGCTTCCGCAATCCACTTGACCTTGTCAAACTTCTCCAGCATTTTGCGAAATGGTAAGGTTTTAGCCCCCCGCCAACTGAGAAATCTTTTTATGGCTGTGGCGGAACCCGGCAATTCTGGGACATCTTTTTCACACGTAAGTTCTGAGATGCTCGAGATTGCCTTTATCTTTTCCGGGTTAATTTCTATTCCTCTGTGAGAAACGATGAAACCTAGAAGTTTTCCTGAGGGGACCCCGAATACGCACTTAGATGGATTCAACTTCATCTTGTAAGTGCGCAAGTTTTCGAAGGTTTCTCGCAAGTCCTCAAGGAGTGTATCTTTTTCCTTGGTTACGACAGCAATATCGTCCACGTAAACATGGACGTTTTTTCCAATCTGACTATGCAAACAACGTTGCATGCAACGCTGGTATGTTGCACCTGCGTTCTTCAGGCCAAAAGGCATGGTTACGTAGTAATACGTCCCGTACGGGGTTATAAAAGAAGTCTTGATTTGATCTTCCTTTTTCATGCGTATTTGGTGGTACCCGGAGTATGCATCCAAAAAGCATAAAAGCTCAGAGCCTGCAGTGGCATCTATTATTTGATCGATTCGCGGCAGCGCAAACCTATCTTTCGGACATAACTTGTTCAATCCTGTGTAATCTATACACATTCTGAGTGCAGTTGTGTCTTTCTTCGGTACTAATACCGGATTTGCGGACCAGTCAGTATGGATTACCTCCTTGATGAAATCCGCTGCTAAAAGCCGGATAATTTCCTTGCCAATAGCCTTCCGTCTTCTTCCGTCAAATCGACGGAGACCTTGTTTGACGGGTTTTGATCCGGGAATAACCTTGAGTTGGTGCTCAGCAAGTTCCCTGGGTACGCCTGGCATGTCAGCTGGACACCAAGCAAAAATGTCCCAGTTCTCACGGAGGAACTTGATGAGCTCGCCTTCCTATTTGTCGGTCATCCCGGTCCCTACAACGACGAATTTTGTCGGATCTTTGGGGTCTAGGATTACCTGTCTTGTATTCTCGGATGCCTTGAAGCTATCTGTTGGCTTCCGAGTTTCTTTTCCTGCCGGCATTTCTTTCGGCGATACCTCCTTGGCTAACTCCTTTAATTCTTCCTGAGCTATAACTCTTTGAGCGCAAAGGGCGTTTTGCTTCTCCAACTCGTTTGCCAGCTTGAAATCACCGGCAATGGTGATTACTCCTCCTTTGGGTCCTGGCATCTTCAGCTTGTTGTAGATATAGCAAGATCTTGCCATAAACTTGGCGAAAGCCGGACGTCCGAGTATTGCGTGATACACGCTCTCGAACGGCACAACTTCGAAGGATACTTTTTCCTGCCGGAAGTGATCTTTATCTCCGAAGGTGACATCTAGGGAAATTTCTCCTAGGGATCGTGCTTGCCTGCCAGGGACAATGCCATGGAAGCGTATATTGCTGTAATTGAGCTGGGACTCGGATATCTTCAAGTGCTTCAGTGTATCCAGGTACATTATATTGATGCTGGATCCTCCGTCCATCAGCACTCTTCTTAGCCTAGTGTTTTGAACAATAGGGCTTACAACAAGAGCTTGTGTGCCGGGTTCAGGGATATTTCCGGGATGATCAGACTGATCCCAGATTATCGGTGTGTTGGAATACTTCAAGAATTTTGGGGTTGCAGGAACAACCGCGTTTATTTCTCGAAGTGTCCTTTTGGCCACCTTTGCTGACGGGGTTGCTAGGAAAGTTAGCATTGCTTCTCCGTCAACTCTCGGAAATTTGGGTTCGCCTTTTCGCTGTTGTTCCTGGATTTTATCATCAGTGTCCGATTCACTGTCTTCTTTTTCAGCTTCTGGCTTTTGTTTGGCAGGTTTCCTCTTGGAGCCCTTCCCTTTATTTCCGGATCCTGCATTGCCTTTCATATGCTTGTTTAGCCGGCATTGCGCGTTCGTGTGGGTTGGCTTCCCAAATTGAGAGTGGTGGACGCAGGGTTCCGACTTAATTCTCTCCCATTCCTCAGGAGTGTAATTGATGGGATCCGGACTGCGGCCTTTCCACTTGTTCCCTTTTTCTCCTCCAAAGGCTAAGTTAACCTCCTTGGGCTTTGTTGTTGACTCCGGGGTTCCTTTTTTATCAGAACGAGGTGTTTTCTTGGCCAGTATCAGTGACTCAATATTGCCTCCTCTTGCTCTGATATCGTCTTCGGCTGCAGCATGCTCATTAGCGGTTGTAAGCATAGATCCGAGATCTTTGTGCTTTTTGGAGCCAACCATGAACGGTACAAGTCCGGGTTTTAGGCCATTGACGAAAGCATGCATTGCTTGTACGTCAGTTACCCCAGAGCAACTATTCTTCATTGCAGTCCATCTGGAGATGAAATCCACGTATGGTTCGTCTTCAAATTGGGTGCAACGGTTTAGCTGATTGATGCTATTTGGGCGTTTGTACGTTCCTCGAAAATGCTGAGTAAATACTCTCGCCATATCATCCCAACTGTCGACAGTTCTTGATGGTAAACCATTAATCCAATCTCTGGCTCCGTCTAGCAACATTAGGGGAAGAAACTTGACAGCTTCCAGGTCTGTCCCGTTGTTGATCTGGACGGCTGTGTAATAATCTGAAAGCCAGGTATCCGGGTTTGTACTGCCGGTATATTTTTGGTAGGTTGGACCAACTTTGGCAAAGCCAGAATGCAGGGTTATCCTTCGGATCCTGTCAGTGAAACACTTAGGACCAAAATATAGATCATCCTTTTCTGCTCTGTCAATATGCGCAGAATATCTCCCGGCTGAATGGACAGAAGGGGATCTACTCCTTTCTTTCCCATTGTTACGCGGACGCGTTTTTCCGAGGTTATCTCTATCTCTTCCGTTGTCACGCCCTCTGGGATTAGGTGGAGTCCTGCTCCTGTATCTTTCCTTATCTTTGGGCGGTGTCCGAGATCTTTCACGCCTGTGAGGTGTATCGTATCTTCCAGCTTTTTCAGCTGGGTTTCTCGGAGGTGGCATTATTTTGCCGTCGTTCCGGTGTTTGTCTTCCCGATCGTGTGGTTTATATCCATCTTTCGGGAGATGAGGTCCGGTTCTAGACGCTGCGTCCCGGTTGTCGGGGTTTTTCTTGTCTTTTCTCGGATCCTCTTTTTTATCCGAATCTCCGGGTTCTTCCGGCCCAGGTGCTCCAGCAGCGCAAGTAACAGTTTTGCAGAGGGCGGAATTATCATGCAGCCTCCCAGATCGCTCTTGTCCTCGCTGTTGCTGCTGTAATGCTTTTCCTAGGAAGGCATACACCCCTTGGAGTTTTTCCCCGTTGGAGTACAGATCATTGTTCAAGATGGCGAACGCTGCTTCCGCATTTTCAGCTGCGGTTTTGTATATTGGTTCGCCCTTAGCATCTTTGCCGTTTAACTGCTTTTGCCAAGATGGGTTATAGAACCTTTCTTTCGGCGGCAGTTCTTCCGGTTTTGTAATTCCGGGTAACCTTGTAGGTTTTAAGACAGATCTGTGCTTTCTCTCGTACTCCTCAATTTCCTCCTTCATAATTTTGATGTCATTATGGGTTTGTTGGAGGTGTTGCCGAGATCTAAGCAGTTGTTGCTGTTGCCGTTGGAAAGCTTGTCTCCTGGCTTCCAGCATCTCAGGGGGTTCATTGGGTCCCACTGGAGTTTGTAATAGTTCCTGCTCTTCCAGTTCTGTCATTGGCGGAGCAGTGATTTCCTTAGATTTCTTTTCCGTAGGCTTTGTGCCACTAACATCTCCAACTTCCAGGTTTTCATCAGCGAGATCAGCTGACTTTTTCTTCCGGAGTTTGTACTGGAGTTTTTTAGAAGCACGGTGCTTTTTCTTGGAAGAGGGAGGTTTTTTGACAGGTTCATCCTCTGTCATCTCCTTGACATTAGGAAATATCGGAGAAGTTTCTCCGTCTTCCCTCTCCTCTGCTGGCGGAGGGGTTTTAGGGCTTTCCTGGCTATCGGCACCCGTTGTATCGGCTGGTTTTGCCATTAGCACTTCATGGAATCCCTCTTGAAAGGATTTAACTTTTCGTACGAAGGCATCGTCATCTTCGTCTTCGGAAAAGTTATCCGATCCGGTTTCCGACTCCAGTCTCGCCTCAATGGCGGCAAGCACGGACTCTATTTCCGAGTTCATCGTCTGGTTGACAGATGTCGGATCTTCCGTCTCTGTGACGGGTATTGGTTCTTCCGTCTCTGGGACGGGTGTATTGTTGTCTGCCTCTTGCACTGGATTTCCGTCATCCGTGTTTTCGGCGATCTCGGATTGCACCATGCCGATAAAGTGGGTATCACTGTTTTGTCGGCGATCTGAGCAAAATCCGGCATCATAGTCGTCTTCGACTGGGTATAGGGCGGGTGGGAGATAATTGCTTTCACCGCAAAACCCCATTGCTTCCGCGGTTAATCCGATAAAGATATTTGCAGATCCAATCGGTAAAACGCAGGCACTTACCAGATGGTTTTGCGCCGGGATGTAGGATCCGTTGTCGAGGAAGCGCCCGACGTCGTTGTCGAATTCCAAGCTTCCGACAGTGATCGATCTTCCGATTCCGCCTAAAATCCCAGATCGGAACTTCACGCCTGACGTCGTTAGCCCCACGGTGGGCGCCAACTGTCGAGACATCGTAGTAGTTTTCATAGACTGGGGTGCCATGAGACTACGGTAGAGACGTGGGGTAACGGGATAGCGTAGTAAACACAGAACACGGGATTTACCCAGGTTCGGTACGTCGCGACAGTACGGCGTACCTACTCCTGCACTTCTCACTATGAGGGACTAAAGCCCGTATAATAAGGTTACAATGTAAGGGAATAGATCTAGCTACTCGACGAGGATGAACTTCCCGGCGAGTTGCGCAAGGCTTAAGCTAGAACCTAGACCTTGGACTAAAGGAACTTATTGAACTTATGAAATCTATCTCCCGTCCGGCTTTATATAATAGCCGGATTAGGGCTTACAGAACCAGAAACCTAGAAGACTACGTTTAACTTGTAACTTGGAAAGTAAGGAATCCGTCTTCTCCTCCAAGCCAGATCACGCGGGCCGTGATCCGGGTTCTTCTAGAATCCGGCTTCTACGCGTCGGACTACTGGGCCGCCCAATGGACCTAAGTCCATTACCTTGCAGGCCACCCTGGTAGTCCAGCTCTTTTGTCTACCATCTTCTATACCCCTATTCGGTATATATCCGACATTGAGGCTCCAGCAAGTTGATCAAAAAGATCATCGATACGAGGGATTGGATACTTCTTTTTAATGGCTTTCTCGTTAAGAGGACGATAGTCAACAACGAGTCTCTTTGTTTGATCCTTCTTTGCAACGAACAGAGTTGGGCAACCCCAAGCGGAGGAACTAGGTTGAATGTAACCTTTTTCCATGTACATATCGATTTGCTCCTTTAACAATTTCAGTTCAGGAGGAGCTATCTTGTATGGATTCTTAGAGATTGGAGCAGTACCTGGTTCAAGCTCGATCACGAACTCAACTGCTCTGTCCGGAGGCATCCCTGGCAACTCTTCTGGAAAGACGTCAGGGAATTCACAAACCACCGGAACATTTTCAAGTAGAGGTAGAGGTTTAGCATCGAGGGTGTATAGATGAACAGAACTTGATTCATTGGGAGAATAGACTATCTGGCCAGAAGGGTGGAACAGAGTTATTGACTTCTGAGCACAGTCAATCGTAGCTTTATTGGCCTTCAACCAATCCATGCCAAGAATGACATCAATGTCAGAATTGCCAAGCAGAATGAGGGAAGCAAGGAATATGTGACCTCCAATTAGGATCTGATTTTCATGACTGATCTTGGAAGTTTGCATAGTTGCTCCAGGGGAGTTTACTACTAGAGGGGAACCCAAACCAACAAAGGGTAGTTTAACTGCTGTTGCAAAGATCTTTGACACGAAAGAATGCGATGCTCCGGTATCAAACAACACTTTAGCTGGGTTAGAGTTTACGGGGAATGTACCGAGAACGACGTCAGCAGCTTCCTCAGCTTTGTCGATCTTGACATGATTCACCCTTGCGGTCCTCCCGACAGGCATGTTGTTGGAGTTGAAGGCTTTAGCCGGGGGAGCACGCACCATTGCCTGGTTTGTGTTGGGACGAGGTGGTGGTGGAGGTAGCTGCCTCTGAGTGCACTTGTCAGCGTAGTGCCCCGTCTGCTTGCATTTGTAGCAAGTGAAGACACGAGGAGTATCTGGCCTTGGCTGCCCCATTGAAAACCTCTGACCTTGCATGTGAGCTGGGTTGGGTGGGCGGGGAGCAAAGCCTGGAGAAGCTTGGGCATATGGAGCCCTAGTGACAGCACCATTTGGCACCCAGATGCGGCGCTTCTGCGGAGGGGTGGTCATGTTGGAGGAGGAACCACCCTCACGCGAGTGCTTTCGAGACTCCTCGAACGCCTTGCGCCCATTTTCCTCATTGAGCACGGTGTTCACGAGCTCCTCGAAGTCCTTGGCCTTGATGTTGGTGAGGGCGTACTTGAGTTCCGGGTTAAAACCTCTACGGAACCTTGCCATCTTCTTAGCCTCAGTGGACACCTCATCACCAGCGTAACGAGCGAGGCGATTGAACTCACTCTGATAGCCAATGACGTCCAGCTTGCCCTGCTTGAGTGAGCAAAACTCTTCACGCATCCTTTCCATGAGACCCTCTGGGATGTGGTGCTTCAGGAAAGCTTCCTTGAAACAACCCCAGGTGATTGGGTAGCCAGCTCTCATGGTCTGGTAGTTCTCCCACCAAGTAGCTGCCTGACCCTTCAGTAGGTAGGAGGCATACTTGACCTTGTCTTCCTCAGCAACGTGAGCAATGTCCAGAGCCTTGGCCATCTCACGGATCCAGTCATCAGCATCCAGAGGCTCGCGTGTTGCCACGAAAGCTCTCGGCCCCAGACTCAGAAACTCCTTGATACTGACTCGTGGAGCGTTCTGGTTGTTGTGCTGATTAGCCTGGAACTGGGCCATCTGCGTCACGACCTGAGTCATCTGAGTCAACAGCTCCGTGATTGGCGGTGGCTCAGGCGGGTTGTTCCTTGTTGGCGGCATCCTGAATGGAAATGCATTTTAGCACAACAACAGAAAAGGATAGACTTGGTAACCGAAAGAGAGATTATTCCGACGCATGAATAGATAACCAACAGGTACATCATCACATGTCCAAGTACATCAGAATATCGCACCACAAATGGTTCGAAAGCCAAAGGATAACTAAACATAGCTAAGAATGGATATATCGGTACTCCCATGCTCATCACGCAGGACGGCGGTGAGTAGTACGGCGAGAGGTACGGTGAGGAGCACGCCCACGAAAGTAGGTAGAACGACGATCCACATAGATCTGACGTGGTCTGAGAGCGACTCTAGGTGTGGTGAAGTACATAGCGTCGACTCCCTGTGCTCCAAAGCGTGGAATCCCAGTGTAACCAGCACCGAGGTTGAGGAGTGGACCTCTGATCGGCTCGTAACCTCCAGCATCTGGCAGACGACGACCAACTGGCTGATCGAAACGTGCAAAGCGCTCATCTCCAACAAATTCTGTGGTGTACGTCGCCAGACGAGTCAAAGCAAGGTAGAGCTGCCCTTTCACTGAAGACAACTCCTGAGATAGTGTGCTGGCAACTGCGTCACTGTGCCTCACAAACTGAGCGGTGGTGTGCAGCCTGGTGTTATCATGCTCATAAACATCCAAGTTGTCGTAGAGAGTGAAATGAGCTCCCTCCGAAGTGACATAACCACGGGGGATGTGGCGATAGATAGAATCGTCAAATCCCCAGTAGTCAGCACGAAGGACGGTGAGACCCACATAAGCGGCCTGCTGCACAGCCATATCCACTGTGGAACCTACTGCCTCGTAGCGGTGGACAACGCTCATGCCATCATCTGACAGAATGTAGACGATAGCCTGGTAGTAGGTCTAGTCAAACTCTCGCTGCTGCTCGTAGACCTGGTACTCTGGTGCCCAACGGAACCCCAGATAAGTGACCATGTCCCTCAGCATCTTCGGATAACCGGCAGTGCTCTCGCAACGAGTCATCCGAACCACCTGCGGGTAGAACCTGAGATCCATCTGCAGATGATCGGGGAAGTTTTGATTAGACGCCGGTAGAAGAACTGAAGTGGAAAGCAACTACAATGTTTCAACGGACAATAAGGATGTTGAGCAGAACAGGATATCGAAGCAACATCGGGAAACACGAGACCAAAAACTCCTGAGGTACTACGGAAAACCCATCCGGGCATCTAAAGGATCAATATCTACTGCTTAAGGAATAGAGAATCTGCTTCCGGGGCTTACACGCCTCCATTCTCAATCGTGAGTAGGCAACATGATAAATCATGTCACAACCACCTCCATTCCTATGGTCTAGTAGATATAACTATCCTAGAGAAACCAAGATTCGTGAAAACCTAACTTGAAAGTTTAGGTGAGAACAGAAAACAACGTTGCACTTCCTTACCAGAAAAGGGAGGGTGGGTGGGGAAAGAAATAAAATGGCAGAATTCCTACTCTCACGTTTCATTTTTCCTATATAGCTACAAAATAGTTTCTAGACTCAAACTGCGACCAGTAAAAGGGATCCTACAGGCAGACAGGCTCTGATACCATTTGTCGCACCCGGACTTCTAGAGGATACTCGCAGTTCCGTTGAATAGTAGTTGATTGGATTACGGGGCTTACCGGCACCCGCATCTCTTACGAGTAGGCCAACACACGTATGTGTGACAACCAACCCCTACTGTTCATCGTCTACGTAAACCATCCCATAGAAATCAGGATACTACCACTGACGTACTTCATACCATACACACATGGTACGTCAACGGCGTTTAACAGAATGATAACACAACATATCTCTAGGACACAAAAGATGGAAATAAGTTGCAAATAGCTCTCACTAGAGGAGAGATAGTAAATACAATCATCCAGAGGACACATGTCCCAACATAACATCATTACATCTCAGCGGAAGCATTCAAATAGTCTGAGTACAGACAAATCCAAATAGGCTTAAGAAGCCGGAAAAAGAAAAGACGGAGCCCATCCACGATGTCTCGGATCCTGCCCGGGTCCGCTATCTACTCGTCAGCAGCCTCGTCAAACTCCACGTAGTAGGCTTCTCGGGGATCCTCGTAAGCGTAGTCTGCGGAAACCACAGCCCCAAAGGGGTCAGTACATAAACGTACTGGCAAGCAAGACTCACAGTTCCCCAAAGTGTAACCCGTCAACACCAAGCACAGATGCCTTGGGTTTAACGGAAGAAAGGGGATATAAAAGATGCTGCAACTGGCTGCTCTAACCAACTACAGAGTTACCAACACTTCCGGCTACCAGAAAGAAGATAAGATAGCGTATCGTAACCAACTATAGCTAACCACCAAGCAAAACCCATCCTGGATCTCGCCCCTTATCCAAAGAAGCAATCCGAGGATAAACTCACACAGCTGGATTAATGATGGTTCAAGTTATTGTGTCAATAAGACTATTACTAGTCAAGTTATCATTAGTTAGGTGTAAGTTGTTCTGAGTACTTGTTAGCCAGTACTTTCACCAAGTTAACCATAACCGCGGAAAACACGGCTTCTCGAGAAGATTTATCCCTGCAGGGGTGCACAAATTTAGCCGTACACGTAAGAATAACCCGCCAGATGGAATGCCTCCCACCAAGCGGGGCACTCAACACAACTCAACTCTTCTTCGCATCAAGCCCAAAGAACCATGTGCTGTGCGTGCGCGGCTAATCGAGCCCCACGAAGAAATGGGGACCCTCATAGCACTGGAAGACCACGCCGCCCTAAATGCCGACTACAAAAGTTCCACCCTGGCCTCGGGTTCGTACCTGCATATGCGTGCATCAAATGGAAAGCCCGAACTAAGTGTGGCGATTTGGACGAGATGCGAATCGAATCAAATTGAGGGGGGCGCCCATACACGCTTCCCACATGCGGGTAGTGCGCTCATCATGGATTAGTAGACAAGACCCTTTTCCTAATTAGGGTCGACACTAGCCGGCCTCAAAACCACGCCGGGCCTCCTGCCGGTGCCTTATCAGCAAATTATTATTACCTCAAAATTAACAGGTTGTTGTTTAACATCGAGCCCCAGAACGTAGTGAAAAATATAGTAACAGAAAGTAACGGGTAACAGACTCGAGCAAAACAACCCTAAGCATGCTAGTAAGACACGGGCAACAAACAAAGGGGTGATAGGGGTGGAGGTGAGGCTGTATCAGGGTTAAAGGTAACATGTGATAGGTTCGTAACAGAAACAACGATACATATGGCTAGCAGAAATGGACAACGGAAAGTATCGGTAACCAATGTTGAAAGGAACACAGTGGTTCATGTGAGTGAATACTTGCCTGCAAACTCAGCAGCCTGGTACTGAGCTAGATCCTCAGAAGGGGTGTCGTAAGTATCGTCTGTCTCAACGTCGTCGTCTATCCGAGAAGAAGCAAACAAACAATGCAGAAAGATAAACAATCAATAACATGGCCTAGTGCACAATCATGGGATGATGCATGTCAATTTAATGGATGCATCAAAATAAACTAGTTGACATGGTAACAACATGATTAAATGGACCCACATGCAATTTGGGGTTGCATATGAAAAGCCCATCAAATAAGGTTGGAATATTTGTTTTTTCAACTAACCAACAGGTGAAGGTGGTTTAGTATGATGCATGGATGAGGAAAACAACAAAATAACAACAATAGAATCAATTGGAAATAAGGTTTACCAATTTAGAACTTTATTTATTAAGTTAGGGAATTTTTGGTTACTTAAAGGTGTTACACAAGTACTTGTTGTTTTCACCAATTCAAATTGTTCAAAACAGATAGCAAAGTTCATATTTGAAAAGAACACAAAATTTTAGGTGGATTACATGTTTCAATTATTGGAAAAGGAATTACAATGATTTAATTATGAATTAAACAAGTTTAAACAAGTTTTAAATGAATTTAAAACAAGTTTGAATATTATTTGAATTTTATTTGTTCAAAACATAAATTCAAATTCATATTTGAAAAGTTTATACTTTTCTAGTTTGAAAACATATTTTACATGCTCAAAAATATTTTAATTTGAGCAAGTTATGAATTTAGTAATATTAAATGATTTAAACAAGGTTTAAATTATTTAACCAATTTTAATTATTCAAAACATGAAACAAAATTTATAATTAAAAAGGTGGTTTGAAATAGCATGGAAAACATATTTTATTTGCATTATTTGGATTAAGTATGAATTAGTTATGCAATTATACAAATTTCAAATGAATTGTTCGAATTTGAAATTTGAATGCAAATGAATTATTCAAAACAGAATACAAATGTTATAAACAGGTAGAGAATTAAATTTGGTGCAGTGTACATATTTTATTTTTGTTATTTGGAGTTATAAAATAAAAGTTATTAGCTTTTTAAATTGAGGGACCAATCTGTAAAAGTTTAGGACTTAAATTGAAAAAGAAAAGGGCCGAAAACATTTGTTACCCTGTAGTGGCCAGCCACTGCCACTGACAGAGGGGTCCAGGGCCAGCGTGGACGCACGCGTGGCAACACTGTCATACAGCAGCTGACAGGGGGGGCCACCCTGTCAGTGCGCTGCGCAAAAATTGGTTTTAATCGCGAGAGCCAGGGATCGAACCCTGGGCTCGAGCGCGCGTGCAACACCTGCTACCACTGCGCTGATCGAATCTTTCTTATCAGTATAGCCAACGCAAACAGGTTAAGGTTCAGTTTGCGCTGGCTATCTGAAACTGACGAAAAACGCGACTGTTCTGAACCTGACGGAATCGCACGCCGGCGGCGAGCTGCTACGCGCTGCAGTTGCCGTGCTGCTCGTGTGCGTGCACGGATGCGTTGCGAGCGTGTGCGTGCACGAGAGGGAAGGGAGAGAGGGAGTGGACGGTGGCGCTCACCCTCGCCGTAGTCGAAGCAGAGGCTCGGGGTGGTGGTCGTCGCCGGTGGCAGCAACACGGACAGCGGCGGTGCTGTGGCCCTTCTCGGGCTCAACGGAGATGTCGGGGGCGTAGAGGGAAGTAAGGGGGTTCAGTTCCCGTCGCTAGCCAGGACGGAGGAGCACCGCAACGGCGTCGGCGTCCATGGATTCAGAGGTGGCGTTTCCGGTGAGGTTGCAGAGAGGGGATCAGGGCAGAGAGATGGTGATCGACGCCGGCGCGAGGGAGGGAGTAGGTGGCCTAGGGTTAGGGCAGCGGCGCGGGGCCTAGGGGTGTAGATATAGGGGGTGCAGGGCGCTCACGGCCGTCTGCTCGCGGCGGCGTCGACGTGGCGCCGCTCAGATGCCTGCCGTACCGCGGGAAGAAGAGAGGGGAGGGGATCGAACCGGTACCAGGACGTGCGGGGAAGGAAAACGGGCTGGGCCTGCGTGCTGGCCCCCCTCCTCTGCGTTTTTTCTTTTTATTTTTTTGTTCTGCTTATATTTTTTTTTGCAGAAATAGAAAGGGAAGAAAATGGAAAGGTTTTTGAGCTAAGAAAAATTAAGTAAAATTTGGGTGAGTTAATTTGGTCAACAGCAATCACTTGCCAAGTTCTGTTTTCAAAAAGTTCAAAATTAACTTGCTGTTTGTAATTTGATTTAAATTTGAATGATTTTTTATATTAAGTGATTATTGAAAACAAAAATTTAAATAGGGTGAACCCTATTGTTTAATTAGGACAAATGATTAGAAAATGTTTTGGTAATTTCCAATAATTCCAAAAGGTTGCTGTTAGAAATTTGCTTTGAATTTTGAATAACATTTGAATTAATTGATTGATTAAAAGCCACCATTTTTAATAGTTGAACCTTATAGATTAATGGAAACAATTGGTTGTTTTTACTTGAAATTTTTATTTGAAAAGTTGTAACATAACAAGTATGAAACAAAGGTTTGAATATTGGTTTGAATTTGAAATAGAAAACAATTGATAACAGATGCAAAACAAAAGAAAAACAAATGCAATGATTAAGATGCCATGATGCGAAACATTAATTAAACAAGAAACAAACATGCTAGGGTGGTTTTTCATACTTGGGATGTTACACAGAGTATGTCTAGGGTCAATCGACCAACAAAGGTACCAGTCTGGAGACTCCGGACAGTCTCCGGTCTAGATACAGGAGGTGACACTAGACAAACCAAGCACTGTTTCTTAAAAGTTTTGCTCACTCCGGAGACTCAGTTGTTTCTCCGGTTAGTCTCCGGTCTGGGTACAGCGGGTGACACCAGACAAACCCAGCGCTGATTCTTCAAAGTTTTGCTCACTCCGGAGACTCCGGTGTTTCTCCGGCTTGTCTCCGGTCTGGGTACAGCGGGTGACACCATAATTTCCAGAGAACAAAATCCCTCGAATAACTTTACATCGGAGACTCTCGTCTGAGAGACTAGAGACTCCGGCCTGGAATAAATTCCAGCGGAAGTTTTTCCTAGAACTTTTCATGTTTTTGTATCTCAGTACCACCACAGTAAATATGTTATTTAGTACCTGAAAAACATCAACACACTTAAGGATACACATATTGTCATCAAACACCAAAACAAGATGATTTAAGCGCGTTTGCACTTTCACTCTATTTATAGGAGGAGGGGCAGCCTAAAGGCCCCATGCGGCCAAGCATGGTGGTCCCCCACCTCTCCCCTCATCATGTGACTGGATTCTCCACTCACACCCACTCATCCTCCACTTAAACTCCACTCAAAAATCCCAAAGGTTTTTCTTTAATAAATAAATACAACATTTTTATTTCTTTATTTCAGCATTTGTTAATTCTGTTAACAAACATTTGCATATATCACCTCGAATCATTTGTTAATTCACTTCACAACCATTCGATGAAAAACTGATCGAACTATTTCAAATTTACCCGAAACAATTTCGGTATTGTCCAAACCATTCTCCGATATTCCGTATCCACTCAATCGCGTCGTCAAACCTTAAGTATGTCACCCTAGGGTTCGCGAATAACATAGACATGATCGAGACACCTCTCCGATCAATAATCAACAGCGGGATCTGGAGATCCGTGATGACTCCTATATATGAAGGGTTCGTTGCATAGAAAACAAAAAATTTCCTACGCAATAGACACCCGAAGGGCCAAGATCTAACTAGGAGATGTAAGCAACGGGGAGAAAGAGAGTCTTAAGGATAACATATCCTCAAAGACACAAAGCATTATGAGATCAAATCTCACTGGTGATGTAGTCGTACTCACATCAATCTCAAGATCGCGAAGATGAGTGCTGCAATCTGGCAGCGCATCCGCACTCGGTCACACGTACAACTCGATGACGTCGTCTATTCCATCGACCCAGCGGGGCAGCGGAAGTAGAGAATCCCTCGGAAACCAGCAGCACACGGCGTGGTGTGGTGGAGAAAAGTTTGTTTAGGGCTTCGCCAAGCGCATGAACATGCGGTGGATCAGCGGGAGGATGGAGATGGAGATGACACCAAGTTGTGTGTGGAGAGAGGTCCAACCCCTCTTTATATAGGAGGGGGAGGCAGCCACTAAATTTTTGTGCCTCCATCTCTCCCCTCATCATGTGGGTGGAGTCTCCACTCAACCCACTCATTCTCATCAATTCCCACTCAAAATTCCAAGGGTTTTCTTTAATTAATATATTAAACAATTTTATTTCTTTATTTTAATATTTGTTAATCCTATTAACAAACATTAACACTCACCCCCTTGAACTATTTGTTAATCAAACATTAACATATACCACCTTGAACTATTTTAACATTCCCCGAAACTATTCCGGTGACTATTTCAATATTCCCCGAAACAATTTCGGTGTTGTCCAAACTTTTCTCCGATATTCCGTATCCACTCAATCGCGTCATCGAACCATAAGTGTGTCACCCTACGGTTCGTGAATAATGTAGACATGATCGAGACACCTCTCTGATCAATAGTCAATAGCGGGACCTGGAGATCCGTAATGACTCCTACACATTCAACGATGAATCTAGTGATCGTGTGAACCATAAACGTCGTAACTAATTCCCTTTGTCTCGCGATATTTTACTTGTCCGAGATCCGATCATTGGTATCAACCATACCTAGTTCAATCTCGTTACCGGCAAGTACTCTTTTACTCGTTCCGTGATATGACATCCTTGTGACCTAGTCACATGCTTGCAAGTGGTGTCGATGTGATATCACCGAGAGGGCCCAGAGTATATCTCTCCGTCATTTGGATAGACATATCCTACTCTTGATCCATGATCCTCAACTAATACTTTCCGAATACCCAATGACACCTTTATAGTCACCATGTTATGGTGTGACATTTGATTACTGATGACCCACAAGTATAGGGGGTGTATCATAGTACTTCCTATAAATAAGAGTGTCAAACCCAACGAGGAGCAGAAGGTGTTGACAAGCAGTTTCGATGAAGGAATAACTGTAATATTGAAAGATAAATTTATAGGGGTTTTTGATATTGCAGATAAATAAAGTGCGAGTAAATAAATATAGTAGTAATAATTGCACCAAGTGGCCCAATCCTTTATTCAGCAAAGGACAAACCGGTGGGTTTACTTATGATTAACAAACGTTCTCGAGAACACACGGGAGGTTTCTGTCAAGTGCTTTTGTTCCATGCCGCAGAAAAATCTTAGGTGTTTTCATAAGTGTTGTGTGGGTGAACGTATGCTAATGTACCTTCCCATCCAACACTAATACATACTTGTAATTATACCCCTTGCAAGAATCCGCAACTACAAGAAAGTAATTAAGAAGTAAATCTAACCACAGCTTTAAACTCCGGGATCCTACGCTCCCTCGTGTAATGGTTTCCTAAAGGGGGTTTAGGTTTATGTCACTCCGGCAACCCCACAATTAGTAGCCAAATACACGATGCATTCCTCTAGGCCCATAAATGGTGAAGTATCATGTATTCGACGTTCACATGACACCCCTAGAAGAATAACACCACAACTTAAATATCAAACATTAAATATTACTCAACATTACTTCACTACTAACAACTTGACTTCTCCCATGTCCTCAAGAACAACACGAACTACTCACAAAACATAATATGGGTCATAATCAGAGATGATATAATGGATGATAACAATCTTGTCATAAAGTGCAAACACCGATAAATCTCACAAGCATCAACTACTAACAAGTAATCCACACCGGGAGAGAGATCTAATGTAAAAAAAGATAGAGGCCCCAAATTGTTACAGCGGGATGATGGATGATGATGAGGGTGATGGTGCTGGTGGTGATGATGATGATGATGACGATCTTGATGATGCCCGGAGTGATGACGGTGACGATGGCGGTGATTTCCCCTCTCCGGAGAGGAATTTCCCCGGCAGATTTCTCCCTGCCAGAGAGCTTTTCTCTCTCGGGTGTTTTATGCCCCCAGGTGGCGGCGGAATAATTCTTCGATGATGGTATGAGGCTTAGGGTTCCCTGGGGGCCAAGTACGCGAAAGATATCCCCCATAGGTGGGCCAGGGTGGCCACACCACCTGGTGGCGCGGCCAAGGGGCGCGCCACCTCATGGTGTGGGCCCCTGGTGGCCCCCTCTGGCTCCTCTTCTCGCTGGACTCCTCCTCTGAACTTCTAAGGCACCCCGGTGTCGCACTTCTTCTTCTGATCTTTTGAAATATGGTATCTCGGCGGTGCTTTTTCCATCAGATTTCAGGTCCCGGTGTTTATTCTCCAAAAATTATGAAACATGCAAAATAAGATAAAATAACATAAGGGATGCATCATAACATGAAATATATCGATGAATAACAGAAATTTATAATATAAAATAGTGATGCAAAATGGACGTATCAACTCCCTCAAAGCTTAGACCTCGATTGTCCCCAAGCGAAACTGAACTCAGTAAACATGACCATAGGTTTATGAAGTGAAGAGTCGATAAATAAAATACGGACAAGAAGCATCACATTTATCTATGCACCAATCATAATAGACAGCAAATTCCTCTCATATAACCTAACTTTAAACGAGTAATGGGAGTCACAAACAAATATGCAAAAGAGAGAATCAAAATTGGTGATGGCAAACTTCATTATTGATCAGAGAACATTTAATGATATCATACTTATCTTAGGTGAAGTCTTTATAACAAGGCTTATATTGTAGAGCTTAACATGTTTAATTATAACTATTCTTTTACAGTGATTCATAGCTTTCAAAGTAATATTCATTCAGATAATAAAGCATGTGATAAACAAAGAAGGATAGAAAACATGATTGAATAAATCAACATATAGATGGTGAGATCATAACAACTAAAATGCTTGCTGGAGACAGAAAGGAATGGATTTACTGACTGAACATAAATGTAAAAGATAGGCCCTTCGCAGAGGGAAGCATTGATCACTCATGTGCTAGAGCTTTTATTTTGTAAAATAGAGGTATAAAAGTTTGACACTCCTCCCATCCATCTTACACAAACCATGGCTAACCGAATCTTCGGGTGTCTGCCAACAATCACAAAGCATGGAGGAGTGTCTAATTTTGAGAAGTGCATGCTAGTGTCAACGAATGGTAAACAGAAAATACAGTACGTCACAAGCCAACTAGACTTCATAAGATCGGCTCCCATATGAAGGACGCAACTGGTGTAGAAGGTCATCCCTCATTCTCTTTTGTTTACACGATTATGCTTTGACTGATAAATCAGGGGAAAATAGTAAAGAGAATTTTTGTATTAGTTTGGGGGCTGGGCACCCCGCTACCAGCTCTTCTAGCATTTGGATAAGCGGATGAAGCCACTATTCCAGCTGTTTGAAGTCCAATAAACAAGTGAGATAAAGATTCTCTATTGACGTCCTCATGAGCAAAAACGGGAACACAAAACAGGAGAACATGAGCAGTTAACTTGGAGTGGCTGTGAAATACCACATGTAGGAAGGTATGGTGGACACAAATGGCAAGGTTTTGGGGGTCAAGGTTTGGATGCACGAGTAGAGCTAATTTTCAGTAGATGTTTTTTTTGGCTAGCAAGGCTGGATAGCAATCATAAGAGTTGAGGGAAAACAAGCAAATATGCATATGATGAAACCAATCATGCAATATTCATTGAAAGCCCAAGCGATATTAACTTGTGAATACTAAGTTTATGAGCTAATAGGCAATTCCTATTTCTTATACTAGCATCTCAAATTATTATTTCTACTGACCCAAGCTAAGTTTGCCAAAACTAACTAGATTAACTTGATGATCTCCAGAGTGATACCAAATACTAACAACAAGCTTAACCAAATGACGGAAATTGAAAACTAAAATAATGTGTGCAGAAAGTAAATGATGAAACTTCTCATAAATATTTCAAACCGGCAACTCACACCAACGGATACAACGATAAGCAACTAAGGAGAGATACTTCCATACTGCAAACCATCCTATATGATAACTTCTCTACTCATCATATGACTCTACTGAAAAAGTAAAAAGATTAAAGATAGTGACGCGATACGGCGGCACTCCCCCAAGCTTGGAACAAGCCGAGGGGATGCTGAAACCAATGACGAATCAATTCTTCGGTGGTGGTGACTGATACGTCCATTTTGCATCACTGTTTTATATCATAATTTTCTGTTATTCATCGATATATCTCATGTTATGATGCATCCCTTATGTTATTTTATCTTATTTTGCATGTTTCATAATTTTTGGAGAATAAACACCGGGAGCAGGAATCTGATGGAAAAAGCACCGCCAAGATACCATATTTCAGAAGAACAGAAGAAGAAGTGGGACACCGGGGGTGTCTTAGAAGTTCAGAGGAGGAGTCCAGCCAGAAGGAGAGCCAAAGGGGGGCCACTAGGGGCCCACACCATGAGGTGGCGCGCCCCCTGGTCGCGCCACCAGGTGGTGTGGCCACGCTGGCCCACCTCTTGGGATATCTTTCGCGTACTTGGCCCTGAGGAAACCCTAAGCCTCATACCATCGTCGAAGAATTATTCCACCGCCGCCTCGGGGCAGAAAACAACCAAGAGATAAAAGCTCTCTGGCAGGGAGAAATCTGCCGGGGAAATTCCTCTCCAGAGAGGGGAAATCACCGCCATCGTCACCGTCATCACTCCGAACATCATCAAGATCGTCATCACTCCGGGCATCATCAAGATCATCATCATCATCATCATCACCACCAGCACCATGACCCTCAACATCCACCGTCATCCCGCTGTAACAATTAAGGGCCTCTATCTTTGTTTTACATTAGATCTCTCTCCCGGTGTGGATTACTTGTTAGTAGTTGATGCTTGTGAGATTTATCGGTGTTTGCACTTTATGACCAGATTTTTATCATCCATTATATCACCTCTGATCATGATCAATATGATGTCTTGTGCGTAGTTCGTGTTGTTCTTGAGGACATGGGAGAAGTCAAGTTGTTAGTAGTGAAGTAATGTTGAGTAATATTTAACGTTTGATATTTAAGTTGTGGTGTCATTCTTCTAGTGGTGTCATGTGAACGTCGACTACATGATACTTCACCATTTATGGGCCTAGGGGAATGCATCGTGTATTTGGCTACTAATTGTGGGGTTGCCGGAGTGACAGAAATCTAAACCCCCGTTAGGAAACCATTGCACGAGGGTGCGTAGGATCCCGGGGTTTAAAGCTATGGTTAGATTTATTTCTTAATTAATTTTTTGTGGTTGCGGATGCTTGTAAGGGGTATAATCACAAGTATGTATTAGTCTTGGATGGGACGGTACATTAGCATAGATTCACCCACACAACACTTATCAAAACACCTAAGATTATTCAGCGGCATGGAACAGAAGCACTTGACAGAAACCTCCCATGTGTCCTCAAGAACGTTTGTTAATCATAAGTAAACCCACCGGCTTGTCCTTTGCTGAAGAGAGGATTGGGCCACTTGCTGCAATTATTATTACTGCATTTTATTTACTCGCACTTTATTCATCTGCAATATCAAAAACCCCTACAAATTTATCTTCGAGTATTTACAGTTATTCCTTCATCGAAACTGCTTGTCAAAAGCTTCTGCTCCTCGTTGGGTTCGACACTCTTATTTATCAAAGGTACTACGATACACCCCCTATACTTGTGGGTCATCCGTGACGGTGGAATCATCTGGACAGGACTCAAAAAGTAATTGATGATACGACGAAGCTTAATGTTTTTCGCCTCTAGAATTGCTATCTCGGCCTTGAGAATACGATATTGTTCGCAGAATTGATCGGCGACCCGGTGTGCTTCAGCTAACACAGGAAATATGTTAAGGTCTTGATCCTGAGGCAAGGTCCCCTGCACATTATGAGAATAACGACGCTGAGGGTTAATGGATCCCACAAAGGTGGAGTTGCTCGTTGGCGCTGGTGCAGCCCTCCGGATCTCTTCCCTCAAGTTGTTAATCATGTCTTCCCTCCTTGCATCTATCTCCTCTTCCGTTGCCCACCCGGCGAAAGCACCCTAGTTGATGTCTTGCTGGATTTGTCGAAGACGACGTGCAGCGTAATCCTCAATGCTATATCCGAAGGAGGACATCCTTGACCTAGAAACTCCGGACTCCTGACAGGAAAACAGCTCGAAACGAAAACACGGCGAGAAAACGATATACGGACCTCGGGGGGTCCGGGGGATTATATAGCAAAAAGTTTCATAACGAAAGGAAAGTCCAGGTCCAAAACGAGTCGTAGAGGGGCTCTGGGGCGCCCACACCATAGGCTGGCGTGGCCAAGGGTGGGCCCGCGCCACCCCATGGTGTGGAGCCTCCGGGCTCCTTCTCTGCCTCGTTTCCGGCTCATAATTTTTCATATTTTACCAAAAACAGCAAAAATAAAAGTTGGAAGATGTTTCGCGAACGTTTTCTTACCAAAAATGATACCTATTAAAAAACTGACTCTGTAGTTTCTGAAATATGCTTCTTAATAAATTTCTCCGGGATCATGGCTCGAATACAATAAACATTTTCATTATAAGGATCTCTAGAAATATAATGCATGAGACTTTGGCCATTCACCACTTGTGAAGTGTTCTCTTCAAGGGAAACAATTTTAATTTCCCCCAAACAATGTACCTCTTCGAGAACAAAGGGTCCTTCCCATCTCGAGAGTAATTTTGTTGCAAAAAATCTGAGACGAGACCTATACAATAGAATTTTCTCACCTACAAGAAATTCTCTTTTAATAATTCTCTTATCGTGCCACCTTTTAACTTTTTGTTTAAAGAGCTTAGCATTTTCATATGCTTCACTCCTCCATTCATCTAAAGAACTTAAGTCAAGCAACCTTTTCTCACCAGCAAGTTTAAAATCTCTATTTAGGTCTTTCACTGCCCAATAAGCTTTTTGTTCTAATTCTAGGGGAAAGTGACAAACTTTTCCATAAACCATCTTATGAGGAGACATGCCCATGGGATTTTTATAAGCAGTTCTATAAGCCCACAGAGCATCATTTAATTTCTTAGCCCAATTTTTCCTAGATTTGTTAACAGTCTTTTGCAAGATAGATTTGATTTCTCTATTTGATAATTCTACTTTCCCACTAGTTTGAGGATGATAGGGTGATGCAATTCTATGATTAACATCATATTTAGCAAGAGTCTTTCTAAAACCACCATGAATAAAATAAGAACCCCCATCAGTCATAAGATATCTAGGCACACAAAACCTAGGGAAAATAATGTCTTTAAGAATTTTTAATGAAGTTTCACCATCAGCACTTTTAGTAGGTATAGCTTCCACCCATTTAGTAACATAATCAACAACAACAAGAATATGAGTGTAGCCTTGTGAAGGAGGGAAAGGGCCCATAAATTCAAATCCCGAACAATCAAATGGTTCAATAACAAGAGAATAGTTCATAGGCATTTCATTATGTCTAGAAATATTTCCAGCCCTTTGACATTGATCACAAGATAAGAAAAACTTTCTAGCATCTTTAAAGAGAGTAGGCCAATAAAAACCTGATTGTAGAACCTCATGTGCAGTTCTATCTCCAGCGTGATATCCTCCATAAGCACTACTATGACATTTTCTCAATATCTCTCGTTGTTCATATTCAGGAACACATCTTTGCATAATACCATCAACACCTTCTTTATATAAGTGTGGGTCATCCCAAAAATAATGCCTCAAATCATAGAAGAATTTTCTTCTTTGCTGAGCTGTAAAGGTAGGAGGAAAATACTTGGAAACAATAAAGTTAGCATAATCATCATACCATGGACTCTCTTGAGAGCTCACTTTTATTGCAGCTAACTGTTCATTAGAAAAACTATCATTAACAGGAATAGGGTCATCAGAGATATTTTCTAATCTAGACAAATTATCAGCAACGGGATTTTCAGCACCCTTCCTATCCACAATATGTAAATAAAATTCTTGTAAAAGAAGCACCCATCTAATAAGCCTAGGCTTAGCATCTTTATTTTCCATAAGGTACTTAATAGCAACATGATCAGTATGAATAGTAACTTTAGAATCAACAATATACTACCTAAATTTATCACAAGCAAAAACTACAGGTAGGAACTCTTTCTAAGTGGTAGCATAATTCTTTTGAGCAGCATCAAGAGTTTTACTAGCATAATGAATAACATTTAACTTCTTATCTATCTGCTGTCCAAGAACATCACCTACAGCATAATCACTAGCATCACACATAATTTCAAACGAAAAATTCCATTCTGGGGGTTGAACAATATGGGCAGATATTAAAGCCTTCTTTAAAATTTCAAAAGCTTCTTCACAATCTTCATCAAAAACAAAAGGTACATCCTTTTGAAGAAGATTAGTAAGAGGCTTTGATATTTTAGAGAAATATTTAATAAACCTTCTATAGAAACCAGCATGACCAAGAATACTACGAATACCTTTGACATCCCTAGGACAGGGCATTTTCTCAAAAGCTTCAACTTTATCACTATCAACTTCAATACCTCTTTCAGAGATTTTATGTCTAAGACCAATTCCTTCATTAACCATAAAGTGGCATTTCTCCCAATTAAGAACAAGATTAGTCTCCTCACATCTCTGCAAAACTTTATCAAGATTCTGCAAACAATTATCAAAAGAAGTTCCATAGACGGAGAAGTAGCAGGAGCATTACATAAACCAAAAGGCATACGTCTATAAGCATAGGTTTCATAAGGACAAGTTGAAGTTGTTTTCTCTTGATCAAGCTTTCTAACATCAATTTGAGAGAACCTAGAATAACCATCCAGAAAGAAGAAATGAGTTTTCTTAGACAATCTCTCTAACATTTGATCAATAAAAGGAAAAGGATAATGATCTTTCTTAGTAACCTTATTAACTTTCCTAAAATCAATACACATCCTATAACCAACCACTACTCTTTGAGGAATAAGATCATTATTTTCATTTGGCACAACAGTCATCCCTCCTTTCTTAGGGACACAATGCACATGACTAACCCATCTACTATGAGCAATAGGATAAATAATACCAGCATCAAGGCGTTTTGATACCTCATTTCTTCCCACATCCTTCATCTTAGGATTTAAACGGCGTTGATGTTCAACAACTCGCTTTGCATCAGGTTAAATATTAACAACATGCTGACATATAGCAGGAGAAATCCCTTTCAAATCGTCAAGAGTATAACCAATAACACCTCTGTGTTTCCTCAATATTCCCAATAATCTCTCCTCTTCTTCACAAGAGAGTTTAGAACTAATAATAACATGACATAATTTCTTATCATAAATATGAGCATATTTAAGATTGTCAAGCAAAGGTTTTTAATCAAAAATAGGGTCCTCCTTGGGTGGTAATCTGGTACCCAAGTCTTCCACCGGTGAATTATGTTTCAGCATCGCTGGCAGATGTAGGAAAATCTCAACAATTTCATTTCTTTCTTCCATAAATACATCACTTTCGTGGTCTTCCATGTATTGCTGCAAAGGATGTAGCGTTCCCAAATTTAAATAATGCAAGGACACCTGTGTTATTGTGCTAGTCCCTGGATCAATTGCTAGCACCACAGTACAAAATGAAATATCATGCAAATGCATCAATTTCTATTACATCGTATGATCCAGTCTTTACAAAATAGTATTACAACTTGCATAGTCTTAGAAGACTAGCAGAAAACAAAGTATTACAGCGGAAAACATAGAACAACATTGAGCCCATCTTCTTCATGTGCCACAGGCAAAACATGTTGGCGATAGTCTCGAGATCCTAAACGAAATCCTCACTCGTCTTCAGAAATATCTGCAATATGGAATATGCAGCCACAAGGGAGTCAATACAATTTAATGTATTGGCAAGTAACACTATGGTGGATATAAATGGCAAGACTAATACTACATGCTTATTTGGCTGAGTGGAGTTTTGGCTAAGTTTGCATAAAGCCAGTTTTGTCCTATCTCTTTTGTAAAACAAACTTTTCTTTTCAAAGGGGTGGCAACATTGGATTATGATCCAAGCACCACAAATACTGTCCACTTGGTCAAATTTTACTTATTGAAATTGATGATGAGATTCTTCCGTCCTTCCTTGTCCAGCTGCTCATAGTTGTCCATAACCGGGGACACGGCTAAGATCTTAGTTTGTTGACTCTGCAGAGCTTGTGCACTTTCACCCTTTATCTTCAATTAGCCCAAACATCCTATACACCCGGAGTGCATCATGGAAAGGAGAGAATTGAGACGAGATCTTTCAGAAGAAGAAGTCCAAACCCACCGGCAAGACCCGTTCCACCTATAATTTTGCTACATCTGCTTGTCAAGCCTGGGCTGAACCCTCACAACTTAATTGATCAAGACAGAGCCCATATTGTCAAAAGGCTGCACGGGAAGCTACTAGATTTAGAGGGACATAGTAATCTCTTTGTTCCTGGGTGGCCATCCTCAAGTGACAACCTCAAGTGGAATAACCCTTAGATAAGGGCCCTGAGGAAACACTCAACATAACCCAGTCTTACCACTTCCACCCAGGTGGTTCATTCATTAGTTATACTTAGGATTTTTCCTCAACATCTAGTAAAACAATTTGTAACATTGCATAGCACCTAGTAAATTCTAAGGCTATCAAAATAATCAGGTAAAAGGGATGGCTACACACTACTAGGATAATAGCATAGCATAGTATAACTTAGTAAAATTTCCTATCATGCATACTACTAAAAATCAACTAATGCATATAGAAAATAATGGGTAGTTGATGATGTGTTACTTGCCTTGTTGAAGTTGGTGAAGATATCACACTCTCTTCACAAAAGATCGTTGCTCTCCGTACAATCTATTCATTGAAAACATAATAACAAAATAAACAAGCATCCTAGCAATCAAACACATAGGTGGAGAAAGCAAACATAGCAAATAACATAACAAAGGAGTTGGACCCAGTTGGCTAGGACAAGGTCAAGATTTGAGTTCAATACTTGTTAAGGAAATTCCAATGGTTTACTTGGGAAGGTACTAGGTTGAATTTGATGTGATCTAACTTTATTATAATCATACTTGTCGAGGAAGTTCCAAGAGTTCACTAAGAATAAACATATTACCTTTTCAACTAAAGTAATACATGCAAACACTTGGTCATATTCACCTTCAAAAATATTTAAGTGACTATGTTAGTATTTTCCATTGTGGTTAGGGTAGGTCTACTAACTTCATCCTCAAAGGTAAAATATTACTAAGTCTTGGGTTTTCCATTTGGGTCAATGGTTGGACAAAATAACTTATTATTCTTCAACTTGTATGGATTGCTTCTAGACCTCATGTGATTGCCTTCTTGAAGATCACCTTCATGCTCCTATTGTAGTCTTGTTACTTGGATGGATTTCTTCTCTTGGTCTTGATAAATTCTTCAGGGCTTTCACTTCACTAATTGGTTTGGGTATGGGATGGGCACAAATACCACTAAGTCAAATTGAAAGAAAATTTAAGAAGAAGGATAGAAAGAGAGGGGGAGATGTTTTCTTCTAAATTTCTTCACACTTGTACTTCTTGAGTTTTCTTCTAGGTGTGGAGTACAAGTCCTTTCTTCAAAACTTCTTCATTGATCTTCCTTGTAGCTCTTCATGTTGCCACCAAGTTGAAAGGAGAAGAATAGAAAAGGGGAAGGAAAAAGACTTAGAGAGAAAGGGTGTTAGTCCTCTAGATGTTTCTCTGGTTTTCTTCTAGTGCTTCCACTTCTTGGAGATTCTTATGAAGTTTGTTTTATTTTCCAAGTCCTTCAATGGTCTTCTATCTTCATGTTGAAAAATCTCTAGATGGTTAAGTCCTTCATTGCACTTCATGGTTCTCACAAATCCCAACTTGATGAAATCTTGAAGCATGAAAGGGGAGTGGAGAAGTAGATAGCAAACTAAATTTTACTACTTGGTACTATATGTGATTTGCACATTCTAAGGACATGGCTTGGCTCCAAATGGACATAACAAACAATGGTAGAAAGAATACAAACAGAATCTAAGACATGATAAACTAGTGGTTCACTATGATGGATTTTTGGCTAAAATACATGGTCATGGTCCAAGGGTGTCCAAAATGGTTGGGCAAGGTTGTTTCTAGTTCAAGGTTATCAAATGGAACAATTTTGCAAAAGGAACTATATTGAAATTATTTATAGAAATTAATATATGTCAAAAATACTAAAATAGACAACTAAATTCTAAATTCAATTTTAATTTGTTCAAATATTATTTTGGGACAGAGGATATGAAAGTACACATACTAAGGTTTCCAAATATATTTTATTTGCAATTTTTGGATTTGTATAATTTGAATTATGCCAAATTTCATCAAACAAGCATATTTAAATTTTAACAATTTTAACTTTTTCAAATTTGAATTTGGCCAGTGTCAAAAGATTCTAAATGTCAAGGGCTTTTCAAAAAGTCCAAGATTGCTAAATTTGGCTTCATGGATCAAAAGATATGATAGATCTAAGATGCAGGGACTAATCTGTAAAACTGCCAATTAATCCTAGCGGGAGAAAAATTTGAATTAAAGGCTGGGCCACGTGGCTGGATCTAATTGGGTGCTGGTGCTGACTGTGCTGCTGACTGGGACGATGACGTGGATAAGTGGATCAATCTGAGCCACTGGATCTGAATCCAACGGTGGCGTACCCCTTCGATTAAGTGATCTAATCACACGCGTAGGATTTAGATCTAACGGCCAGGGATGAAAGGGGAGCTCACCGGGCGGCGGGATCTCGCCGGAAATGTCTAGGCGGCGGCGCTGTGCTCGGAGATCGACGGCGTCGATGTTCCGGTGGTTCCCCGCCTCGATGGGGATGACCAGGACGTGCAGCGCGAGCTGGCGAGCTCGATGGCGGCCACGGGGTGCTGTCTCGCTTCCGGGAGCGGCGGCGCGATGATGTCCCGAGACGGCGCGGCTCCGGTGGTCGTCGAGGATGTGGTTCCGCTGCGGGATAAATCGAAACAAGGACATGAGGTGGTGCAGGGGGTTGAGGGGAAATGAACGAGCACGAAATCAGCCGCGGGGACATACATCTGTGGTCGGAAACAATGGAAAACGGCGGCGGCCCGTACAAACTCCGGCGAGCTATTCCGGTGGACTCGGGAAATAATTTGCAGAGGAGGGAGAGGGGAAAGGAAGAGGGGATCGGGGGCCTCTTATAGATGCAGAGAGGGGAGGGGAACACGGCCTTAATGGCCTTGATTCGATGGCGAAATTTTCGGCCGAAATGGCCGTGGCTTTCCTTCCGTGAGGAAGAAGACGGTGACGTCACTGATGACGTCATCGATTTTATTCTTTTTATTTCTGTTTAATTGATTAAATCATATCTTCTGTTTTATAACTCCAATTAATATGAAACAAAAATCTAAATTCTTAATATTTCAATTACTTTCCAATAGTAACATTTTTGGAAACAAAATCATCATATTTTATTTTTGAATTTGGGAATTTGAATAATTCCTTAATAGTTACTTAATGTGATTTAAAATTTTTTTATAAAACATAGTTATTGGTCAACTAAGATTTTAGTGACATTATAAATATTGAAAACAAGATTTTGAAAGTCATTCCACCATGTTTTCACAATTATTTATTTTGAAAAATAAATAAAGCACTAATAATACTTTAAGGCCATTTTATAATTTAGAAAATAATAAATTTATGTTATTGTCTAAATAAAATTTCAGAGACATTTTACTTGTCATAAATTATTTTTGGAAAGTCATTTTAAAAACTATTTCACATTGTAATATGAAGGATTTACTAATAGTAACTTAATGTTATTTAATTAGTTCTTATCAATTAATTAATATTGTTGATCAATAAATTTAGGATAAAACCACATGTCATAATATTGTTTTCAAAACTCCTTTTATGTTATTTTCCAAACAATGCATTTTATTTGTCACACCTTCATGTTTAAAACTTGGAATATCAACTAAAAGTTATTACTAACAATTTTATTCTCTTCAATTACCTTTGGGGCTTTAGAACTTTATTAAGGGTTATATATCTTTTATTGTTGTTGCCATAAAATACTTTTAAGGTAATATTTGAATTGAAAACCTTTTATGTAATAAAGTTTGCTAAAGATAAAATGGTTTCTTTATGTGAGAAAAATTCATTTGAGAGGGTTTTAGGGTTAGTGGTAAAATTCAATTTCATTGGATATGTATTGTTTCCTTTTGGTTTCTTGCTTCTCATTTGGTTTTTGGTGACTTGCATAACATGAAAACAAAAAGTTTCAAATTTTTGTGATTTTTGAGTTTTCCAAAAATCAGGGATGTTACAGACTACCACCCTTAATAGAAATCTCGTCCCGAGATTTGGGAAGGCTAGAAAGAAAGATTTTGGGTAATTGGATTCCAAAACAACTGGGTGGGCTACCACCCTTAAAAGAAACTTTTGTGGGTAGTCTATTTTTATTAGATTGGAGTGTAGATTGATTTGAGATTGGCTTGAGTAGAACTTTCCTTTGTGGTAGAGGTGTAGACCAACATAGATCTGCTGAACTACCTTTGACACTGAGGGGTCACTCTTTGGGTCAAACAAAAGTCCTTTGGTTCACTCTCAACTTGATCTTTTGATGTCCTTGGCAATCTTCCATCTTGTTGTTGTCATCCTTGAAGGCAAACACCATGCTATTTCTAAAGAAACTCTCTTGGTGGGCAAAATATTCCATTGCTTGATAGCTCCAAGGTTAGCTTGATCCTTATTAGGCAGTTGGCATTGATCATGGATGTGATTGTTCCTTCACACAGAAGAAAGAAATTTGATACTAGCATTCCTCAAATGGGATGGCTTGTGTACCAATAGGGTAAAGGTTGTATGATTCCAAATGGTTCTCACTATGGTTGGTGAATGAGTATGGTGTTGGGTTTGGTCTAGTAGGGATGAGTAGAGATTTAGAAAGAGACTAAAGAAGGTTCTTATCCAAACATAGCAGATCAAGGAAACTCATCTTACACATAACAAACATATAACAACACATTCATCACACCAACAACATAGTTTTTTTTTTTTTTGAAAACAAACTAATATTGTCATACCACACTCATTGGTATGATCAATACACTAATCGTTAACGTTGTTCTAACCAAGTAACTAGATTGGTGGTCTCACCTATATCTTCTTGAGCTTTTCTTCATATTCTTCTCTCCATGTCTTGAGGTGTTCTTGATTGTTGGGAAGTCTATGTTTTTCTTCAATTTCTTCAAAAATCTTGAGTGTACTGCTTCATATGGTGAAAATACTTCTTGCACTTCATGGAAGGGTCATCAACAATCTTGCCTTGAGGGTATTCAAAAGGTAGGTCATCTAAAATTTTTTGAAGGTGAATAATAGATGAGAGGATATGAGAAGAATTAAGATGATTGTTTTGTTTCTAGAAAGTTTGAACATAGAAATTTTCAATCCTAGAGTCTTTTCCAAACTTAGGGTCTCGAATTCTACAGGCAACACAATGCTCTGATACCATTTTGTAGCGTTCCCAAATTTAAATAATGCAAGGACACCTGTGTTATTGTGCTAGTCCCTGGATCAATTGCTAGCACCACAGTACAAAATGAAATATCATGCAAATGCATCAATTTCTATTACATCGTATGATCCAGTCTTTACAAAATAGTATTACAACTTGCATAGTCTTAGAAGACTAGCAGAAAACAAAGTATTACAGCGGAAAACATAGAACAACATTGAGCCCATCTTCTTCATGTGCCACAGGCAAAACATGTTGGCGATAGTCTCGAGATCCTAAACGAAATCCTCACTCGTCTTCAGAAATATCTGCAATATGGAATATGCAGCCACAAGGGAGTCAATACAATTTAATGTATTGGCAAGTAACACTATGGTGGATATAAATGGCAAGACTAATACTACATGCTTATTTGGCTGAGTGGAGTTTTGGCTAAGTTTGCATAAAGCCAGTTTTGTCCTATCTCTTTTGTAAAACAAACTTTTCTTTTCAAAGGGGTGGCAACATTGGATTATGATCCAAGCACCACAAATACTGTCCACTTGGTCAAATTTTACTTATTGAAATTGATGATGAGATTCTTCCGTCCTTCCTTGTCCAGCTGCTCATAGTTGTCCATAACCGGGGACACGGCTAAGATCTTAGTTTGTTGACTCTGCAGAGCTTGTGCACTTTCACCCTTTATCTTCAATTAGCCCAAACATCCTATACACCCGGAGTGCATCATGGAAAGGAGAGAATTGAGACGAGATCTTTCAGAAGAAGAAGTCCAAACCCACCGGCAAGACCCGTTCCACCTATAATTTTGCTACATCTGCTTGTCAAGCCTGGGCTGAACCCTCACAACTTAATTGATCAAGACAGAGCCCATATTGTCAAAAGGCTGCACGGGAAGCTACTAGATTTAGAGGGACATAGTAATCTCTTTGTTCCTGGGTGGCCATCCTCAAGTGACAACCTCAAGTGGAATAACCCTTAGATAAGGGCCCTGAGGAAACACTCAACATAACCCAGTCTTACCACTTCCACCCAGGTGGTTCATTCATTAGTTATACTTAGGATTTTTCCTCAACATCTAGTAAAACAATTTGTAACATTGCATAGCACCTAGTAAATTCTAAGGCTATCAAAATAATCAGGTAAAAGGGATGGCTACACACTACTAGGATAATAGCATAGCATAGTATAACTTAGTAAAATTTCCTATCATGCATACTACTAAAAATCAACTAATGCATATAGAAAATAATGGGTAGTTGATGATGTGTTACTTGCCTTGTTGAAGTTGGTGAAGATATCACACTCTCTTCACAAAAGATCGTTGCTCTCCGTACAATCTATTCATTGAAAACATAATAACAAAATAAACAAGCATCCTAGCAATCAAACACATAGGTGGAGAAAGCAAACATAGCAAATAACATAACAAAGGAGTTGGACCCAGTTGGCTAGGACAAGGTCAAGATTTGAGTTCAATACTTGTTAAGGAAATTCCAATGGTTTACTTGGGAAGGTACTAGGTTGAATTTGATGTGATCTAACTTTATTATAATCATACTTGTCGAGGAAGTTCCAAGAGTTCACTAAGAATAAACATATTACCTTTTCAACTAAAGTAATACATGCAAACACTTGGTCATATTCACCTTCAAAAATATTTAAGTGACTATGTTAGTATTTTCCATTGTGGTTAGGGTAGGTCTACTAACTTCATCCTCAAAGGTAAAATATTACTAAGTCTTGGGTTTTCCATTTGGGTCAATGGTTGGACAAAATAACTTATTATTCTTCAACTTGTATGGATTGCTTCTAGACCTCATGTGATTGCCTTCTTGAAGATCACCTTCATGCTCCTATTGTAGTCTTGTTACTTGGATGGATTTCTTCTCTTGGTCTTGATAAATTCTTCAGGGCTTTCACTTCACTAATTGGTTTGGGTATGGGATGGGCACAAATACCACTAAGTCAAATTGAAAGAAAATTTAAGAAGAAGGATAGAAAGAGAGGGGGAGATGTTTTCTTCTAAATTTCTTCACACTTGTACTTCTTGAGTTTTCTTCTAGGTGTGGAGTACAAGTCCTTTCTTCAAAACTTCTTCATTGATCTTCCTTGTAGCTCTTCATGTTGCCACCAAGTTGAAAGGAGAAGAATAGAAAAGGGGAAGGAAAAAGACTTAGAGAGAAAGGGTGTTAGTCCTCTAGATGTTTCTCTGGTTTTCTTCTAGTGCTTCCACTTCTTGGAGATGCTTATGAAGTTTGTTTTATTTTCCAAGTCCTTCAATGGTCTTCTATCTTCATGTTGAAAAATCTCTAGATGGTTAAGTCCTTCATTGCACTTCATGGTTCTCACAAATCCCAACTTGATGAAATCTTGAAGCATGAAAGGGGAGTGGAGAAGTAGATAGCAAACTAAATTTTACTACTTGGTACTATATGTGATTTGCACATTCTAAGGACATGGCTTGGCTCCAAATGGACATAACAAACAATGGTAGAAAGAATACAAACAGAATCTAAGACATGATAAACTAGTGGTTCACTATGATGGATTTTTGGCTAAAATACATGGTCATGGTCCAAGGGTGTCCAAAATGGTTGGGCAAGGTTGTTTCTAGTTCAAGGTTATCAAATGGAACAATTTTGCAAAAGGAACTATATTGAAATTATTTATAGAAATTAATCTATGTCAAAAATACTAAAATAGACAACTAAATTCTAAATTCAATTTTAATTTGTTCAAATATTATTTTGGGACAGAGGATATGAAAGTACACATCCTAAGGTTTCCAAATATATTTTATTTGCAATTTTTGGATTTGTATAATTTGAATTATGCCAAATTTCATCAAACAAGCATATTTAAATTTTAACAATTTTAACTTTTTCAAATTTGAATTTGGCCAGTGTCAAAAGATTCTAAATGTCAAGGGCTTTTCAAAAAGTCCAAGATTGCTAAATTTGGCTTCATGGATCAAAAGATATGATAGATCTAAGATGCAGGGACTAATCTGTAAAACTGCCAATTAATCCTAGCGGGAGAAAAATTTGAATTAAAGGCTGGGCCACGTGGCTGGATCTAATTGGGTGCTGGTGCTGACTGTGCTGCTGACTGGGACGATGACGTGGATAAGTGGATCAATCTGAGCCACTGGATCTGAATCCAACGGTGGCGTACCCCTTCGATTAAGTGATCTAATCACGCGCGTAGGATTTAGATCTAACGGCCAGGGATGAAAGGGGAGCTCACCGGGCGGCGGGATCTCGCCGGAAATGTCGAGGCGGCGGCGCTGTGCTCGGAGATCGACGGCGTCGATGTTCCGGTGGTTCCCCGCCTCGATGGGGATGACCAGGACGTGCAGCGCGAGCTGGCGAGCTCGATGGCGGCCACGGGGTGCTGTCTCGCTTCCGGGAGCGGCGGCGCGATGATGTCCCGAGACGGCGCGGCTCCGGTGGTCGTCGAGGATGTGGTTCCGCTGCGGGATAAATCGAAACAAGGACATGAGGTGGTGCAGGGGGTTGAGGGGAAATGAACGAGCACGAAATCAGCCGCGGGGACATACATCTGTGGTCGGAAACAATGGAAAACGGCGGCGGCCCGTACAAACTCCGGCGAGCTATTCCGGTGGACTCGGGAAATAATTTGCAGAGGAGGGAGAGGGGAAAGGAAGAGGGGATCGGGGGCCTCTTATAGATGCAGAGAGGGGAGGGGAACACGGCCTTAATGGCCTTGATTCGATGGCGAAATTTTCGGCCGAAATGGCCGTGGCTTTCCTTCCGTGAGGAAGAAGACGGTGACGTCACTGATGACGTCATCGATTTTATTCTTTTTATTTCTGTTTAATTGATTAAATCATATCTTCTGTTTTATAACTCCAATTAATATGAAACAAAAATCTAAATTCTTAATATTTCAATTACTTTCCAATAGTAACATTTTTGGAAACAAAATCATCATATTTTATTTTTGAATTTGGGAATTTGAATAATTCCTTAATAGTTACTTAATGTGATTTAAATTTTTTTTATAAAACATAGTTATTGGTCAACTAAGATTTTAGTGACATTATAAATATTGAAAACAAGATTTTGAAAGTCATTCCACCATGTTTTCACAATTATTTATTTTGAAAAATAAATAAAGCACTAATAATACTTTAAGGCCATTTTATAATTTAGAAAATAATAAATTTATGTTATTGTCTAAATAAAATTTCAGAGACATTTTACTTGTCATAAATTATTTTTGGAAAGCCATTTTAAAAACTATTTCACATTGTAATATGAAGGATTTACTAATAGTAACTTAATGTTATTTAATTAGTTCTTATCAATTAATTGATATTGTTGATCAATAAATTTAGGATAAAACCACATGTCATAATATTGTTTTCAAAACTCCTTTTATGTTATTTTCCAAACAATGCATTTTATTTGTCACACCTTCATGTTTAAAACTTGGAATATCAACTAAAAGTTATTACTAACAATTTTATTCTCTTCAATTACCTTTGGGGCTTTAGAACTTTATTAAGGGTTATATATCTTTTATTGTTGTTGCCATAAAATACTTTTAAGGTAATATTTGAATTGAAAACCTTTTATGTAATAAAGTTTGCTAAAGATAAAATGGTTTCTTTATGTGAGAAAAATTCATTTGAGAGGGTTTTAGGGTTAGTGGTAAAATTCAATTTCATTGGATATGTATTGTTTCCTTTTGGTTTCTTGCTTCTCATTTGGTTTTTGGTGACTTGCATAACATGAAAACAAAAAGTTTCAAATTTTTGTGATTTTTGAGTTTTCCAAAAATCAGGGATGTTACAAAGGATTGTTAGGAGCAAGAGCAATAGCAGCCAATTGTTCAACTCTATAATTCTCATTAAGTAATTCAGCTTCATAAGGTGCTTTAGAAAATTTAGAGAAATTAAATTGATAAGACTCTCCATCAAACTTTGTAATGATTTTATCTTTTTTACAATCTATAACAGCACCACAAGTGTTTAATAAAGGTCTACCATATATAACAGGATAAGTATCACTAGAATAAGTGCCTAGTACTAGAAAATCATCATGATATTTAGTTTTACAAAATAGGACCTCCATATCTCTAACAATACCAATCGGAGAAATATTTTCCCTATTAGCAAGTTGAATAATCACATCAATGTATTCAAGTTCACAAGAACCAATTTCATGCATGATTTGTTTATAAAGCTCATAATGAATAGCACTAGAACTAGCACCAAGATCACACAAACCATAATAGCAATGATCACCTATCCTAACATTTAGCACAGGAACACTAGGTTTCCTAGATTTACTAGGATGAGAGACAATATTAAAAGGATCTTCACAAAATATAATGTGTCCTTCTACATTTTCAGAAACAAGGTCCTTTACTATTGCTACTGTAGGTTCTACATTTATTTGTACCTCGGGTTCTACAGGTTTCCTTGCACTTTTATTAACCACACTAGCTAACATAGAATGTTCTTTTACCTTACGAGGGACAGGCATTTTCTCAATATAAGGTTCAGGCACAATAGAATCAACGGTATGAACTTCTATATCTCTAGAAGGAACACAATTAACAGTATCTTTATAAGGTGCATGGTACTTATCCCATTCCTTTTTGGGAATATCAATGTAATAAGCAAAAGCCGTATATAAGTTTGCAGCAACTTGAGAATCAAGACCATAAACAATACTAACATTATGAAAGTCATCGGATGACATAAAAGTTTTAATGCATTCATAATCATAATTTATACCTGACTTTCTATCTTTGTCATTCTCCCACCCTTCAGTGTTTTCTTGAATACGGTCAAGAAGATCCCATTTAGCTTCATCCTTCATACGTGTAAGTGATCCAGAACAAGAAGCATCCAATAAATCCTTATCATGAAGAGGAAGCCTTGCATAAAAATCATTAATAACAATATTACTAGGGAGATCGTGAATGGGGCATTTGAGCATTAGTAACTTCAATCTCCCCCATGCTTGGGCAATACTCGCTCCGTCATGAGGCCAAAAAACATATATATAATTCCGATCTCTATGAATTTCACTGGGAGGATAGAATTTAGAACAAAAGAGAGGTACAATTTCCTCCCATCCAATAGTCTGGCTATTTTTCAGCAGTTTGAACCATTCAGCGGCTCGGCCTGTCAATGATATAGAGAATAATTTACTCTTCACTTGGTCCATTGTAATACCCGCACACTTGAACAACTCGAATAATTCATGTAAAAAGATCAAATGGTCACCAGGATGGACAGTTCCATCACCTGAATTACAGTTATTCCTAACATGCTTAACAATCTTTATAGGTATTTTATAAGGATCCAAATCATCAGGCGGCGGGTCACTTACTAACGTAGCAGTGGAAGCAGTGTCCGCAAATCAGGATTCAAAAGGAGATCCAAACATAGTGTAATAAAGCAGTACACAGTAATAAAAACATCACTTACATCAGAAGCTTCCTTTATCAATTCCACTTCCCAATAGCGCATCACTCCCTGGCAACGGCGCCAGAAAATAGTCTTAATGACCCACATGTATAGTGGGTGTATCGTAGTACTTTCGATAAATAAGAGTGTCGAACCCAACGTGGAGCAGAAGGTGTTGACAAGCAGTTTCGATGAAGGAATAGCTGTAAAAACTGAAAGATAAATTTGTAGGGGTTTTTGATATTGCAGATAAATAAAGTGCGAGTAAATAAAATACAGTAGTAATAATTGCAGCAAGTGGCCCAATCCTTTCTTCAGCAAAGGATAAGCCGGTGGGTTTACTTATGATTAACAAACATTCTCGAGGACACACGGGAGGTTTCTGTGAAGTGCTTTTGTTCCATGACGCTGAAAACTCTTAGGTGTTTTGATAAGTGTTGTGTGGGTGAACCTATGCTAATGTACCGTCCCATCCAAGACTAATACATACTTGTGATTATACCCCTTGCAAGCATCCGCAACTACAAGAAAGTAATTAAGAAATAAATCTAACCACAGCTTTAAACTCCCCGATCCTACACTCTCTCGTGTAATGGTTTCCTAAAGGGGGTTAAGGTTTCTGTCACTCTGGCAACCCCACAATTAGTAGCCAAATACACGATGCATTCCCCTAGGCCCATAAATGGTGAAGTATCATGTAGTCGACGTTCACATGACACCACTAGAAAAATAACACCACAACTTAAATATCAAACATTAAATATTACTCAACATTACTTCACTATTAACAATTTGACTTCTCCTATGTCCTCAAGAAGAACACGAACTACTAACAAAACATCATATGGATCATAATCAGAGGTGATATAATGGATGATAACAATCTGGTCATAAAGTGCAAACACCGATAAATCTCACAAGCATCAACTACTAACAAGTAATCCACACCGGGAGAGAGATCTAATGTAAAACAACGATAGAGGCCCCTAATTGTTACAGCGGGATGACGGTGGATGATGAGGGTGATGGTGCTGGTGGTGATGATGATGATGATGATGACTATCTTGATGATGCCCGGAGTGATGACGGTGACGATGGCGGTGATTTCCCCTCTCTGGAGAGAAATTTCCCCAGCAGATTTCTCCCTACGAGAGAACTTTTCTCTCTCGGGTGTTTTCCGTCCCGAGGCGGCGGCGGATTAATTCTTCGATGATGGTATGAGGCTTAGGGTTCCCTGGGGGCCAAGTACGCAAAAGATATCCCCCAGAGGTAGGCCAGGGTGGCCACACCACCTGGTGGCGCGGCCAGGGGGCGCGCCACCTCATGGTGTGGGCCCCTGGTGGCCCCCCTCTGGCTCCTCTTCTGGCTGGACTCCTCCTCTGAGCATCTAAGACACCCCGGGTGTCCCACTTCTTCTTCTGATCTTCTGAAATATGGTATCTCGGCGGTGCTTTTTCCATCAGATTTCTGGTCCCGGTGTTTATTCTCCAAAAATTATAAAACATGCAAAATAAGATAAAATAACATAAGGATGCATCATAACATGAAATATATCGTTGAATAACAGAAAATTATAATATAAAATAGTGATGCAAAATGGACGTATCAATGACATCAAAGCACCCTTCCGGTATCAGTGATTGACATGATCTCATGGTCTAAGGAATAAGTTATTTCGTATGTTTGATATAACAATGTAAACTTAATGACATGATCGCATTGCTATATCCACTTTGGGTATATATTTATCACATCACTCTTCTAATGACATGACCCCGTTATTAACAACATCCAATGTTCATGATCAAGAAACCTTGATTACCTATTAATCAACGAGCTAGTTAAAAGAGAGGCTTTACTAGGAACCATTATTTTGTTTATTAAACACACATGTATCAACATTTTTGGTTAAAAACAATTCTAGAATGAGAAATAAACATTTATCATAAACAAGGAATAAGATAATAACCACTTTATTATTGCCTCTCGGGCATATTCCCTTCAGTCTCCCACTTGCACTAGAGTCAATAATCTAGTCTGTAAGCACTTAACACATATGTCAACTTGACCACATTATGTCAATTTTAAAATAGGGTTTTCATAAATATTTTGAAATTCCACAAAAATATTTTTACTTATAAAGCCTTTATGAAAAGCTAGGAATTATTAAACATGACGATCTTCAAATTTTGAATGCCGAAAGCTTATTAATTTCTTTAATAAAAAGCTTATTAATTTCTTTAATAAAAAACCCTTCATGAAATAGAGCATGCTTTAAATGTTTTAAAACATTTTGTAAACGAATTTTCTTTAGTTTCTATTAAATACCCATAAGCATGGTACTTTTATATAATACATTAAGCTTTAAAGATTTTCTTTGATCAAAACAGAAAGTTTAAAAAATTTGTGATTTTTAAACATTCCAAAATTTTGGGATGTTACAATTTCATGGAACTATGGTTTGATGAACTAGGGTGTGATGACCTAGGGTTTCAAATACAAAAGGGATTGGGATGAACAACAATAGGGAAGATGAACTAGGATGAACTAGGAGAGGGAATCAACTAGAATCACAAAAACCCATGATTTCAACAAAAAAAAGAGGTGAGAAGAGGGGGACATACCTTTAGATCTTCAAATCCCTAGCCAAACTCATCCGATCTACTCCGATCTACTCGATTTGGGGGTGGATTAGAGAGGGGATACGGAGAAGAAAAGAGGAGTTAAGAGTAGTGTGGAGAGGAACCGTTTTTGGAAGTGGGAGGGGCGCGGGACGAAACGTTTGACTTATTCAACCGTATAACGCCCCCGACGGCGGCGTTAAGGAGCATAACGCCCCTGAGCAGGTCGTTAAGGGCATAACGCCTCGGCTCGGGCCGTTATGTGTGCTGGCATGTAGGTTGTCGTGTCCAGAGTGGCACGGTCAATAACGCCGCGGAGGTGGGGCGTTGTGGCATAGAGCATAACGCCCTCGTGGCGGGTGATAAGCCAATGAGTTATTATTCGAATTTTTTGTTTTTAGAGGTTAAAGTGTGAATTTTCTGCGTCAAAAAGGTTATTTATGTAAGAATTCACCACAGTGAAAACCCTTGCTGGGAGTACGCTATGGCAGGACCGCAGGAGTGGCCAGCGGCGCGGACGGTGTGCAGCGGTGGTGTGCGGGCAGTGTTCCCGGGTGCACTTCTCGCCATTCAAATATCAGATTAACTAGACCATGATTGCGCGCGTTGCCGCGCCCCTCCAATTTTTGGAATTCATGTGAAGATTGTGAGATGTATTAAAAATTTGTGGCATTTGATTATAAGCATGACCCAACTATGCAGTACAACAGGTTTACGAGTAAATTGAGTCAGGAAGCAAAATTAAATAGCTGCATAGACCGAGACAGTATATTGTCATTCCTATATAGTTGTGCACACAAGTAAAACTAATAACTCAAATATGTGTAGGTAGAGTTTTCTAAAAGTGAGAATATAAACATCTTGCCAAACTAATCTTCACACTTACACTTGGTTGTATGGTGAGAGACTCCTAGTTGATCGAATCCTGGATATGTACGCGGCCAGGTTGTAACAACACATCAAAGTATGATTGGAGAACATGGATCCAAATGTTTTTCATGATCACAAACACATAGATATAGTATATTTCTCAGAATTTGTATACTCAATGTAAATGGTGGCACATATTTATAAGTTCAGATGTTATCCACTCACATACATATTTCTTACACACAAGTTCAATGAACTTTCCTCAACCTCGATAATGAAACCAGATATATACAAGAATTTCATTAGTTTGGCAATGGTTCAGTGCGAGACCTTTTTTCTCCATAATGGTGCTTACCCTTCTTTCCATCTAAAAAATCACTATGACTCAGCAACAAAAATTACATCAACATGGATCATTTTGCAAATCTTCTTTTCAAGAACTTGTACCCTAACTCTCCAATATTTGTTAGCAAGATCTTTTATTCTTCCGAGTCAAAACTGAGCACATTATGGTGTTTTAGGTTTTGATGCATCTGAACCAAATAAAATCGCTTGGAGAGCATTATAACCGTACAACAAAGATCGTCAAAGGAACGAAGCCCACATCCCTGTCCAGCCAACTCACTCTACTGAATTTCTCGACTCAAATGTTCACTCTCATTTGACATACCTTGTGTTGGCTATGAGGCAGCCATAACAAATAACTGTGTCTTTAACTTGCTATTTTATTCAACTGCAGAAAAAAGAAAAGCAACATCATGCAAATATTCTTTATCCGCCTCAGCAATAACTTTCTTCAGCGGTTACGTACCTGTGCAAGACATGATGCTAGTTAATGTATACGATGCAGAGACAAAAACAAGAAGAAAATTTTCAATATCAGTGCTATGACCTATGAGACTAAAATACTGGCTCCATCAGCGGTCCTATTTCTAACTCAGCAAGTTTGGTACCATAGTTTGGTAGACCAACCTTTATTCCTTTAGTTCTTCGATAGTAATTGTCCTGCCTTATCAGTGTACAGGTGCTTGAGCATTTCTTCTTAAGACCACAATCTCTTCCTCTCACAAGCTCTCTGAAATAATATGAAGACGACAGGAAAAATGAAAACAAAATGCAGGTATGATGTCAAGCAAGCAGGAAAAAGAGACAGAAGTTTAGGCAGTACTGCCAGTAAAATAGACACATAATTATTATTACCTTGAATTTCTGTTCACGTAAATTAGGGAGAAATTACTCAGTCACATTACTGCAGCGTTGTATTTGATTATATGAGCTAAACATACTAAGTATGATCCATAATTTTGTCAATATAGAAAGTAAATAGCAACAGATCTGAGTGCCACATGCTTCATAGCAGAAGTCTAGACTACTGCACCCTCTGCATATTCTTTATATCTGATTCTACATTGACCAAGAATTTCAGCATAGCCATCAGTTCCGCTGCAGCCTCATGAGGTGATCGATTTCAAGATATCTTTCGCCTGGGTATGCAAATAGAACATCATTCACATCTTGTTCAAGTTGCAGTGGGTACGGGTGTTCATGGGCCTGGAGGAGATCGTTGCTAAATCTAATACGTAATTTACTTACACCTACGCAGTTAGGCGAACATAAGCTTGTCCAGACCCATATTACCCTTTCAGTCGCTCTGAATGAAATTCCTGAACAACCAAGCACGGAAAAACCTGAAACAAAGAACATTAAGCTAATTGGTTACCTAATTTTGGCACCGATGAAATTACATAGAAGTAGGATGTCGGGCAAAACGAAAATCAACCTTAAGCAAGGTACATCTCTGATGAACAACCATAGGCCGAAGCCAAGAATGAAGGGGCAAATACATACGAGTGCACATATATATAAAGTGGAGAAGAGAACTGACAATAACGGTGAGGTAAATCACCATAATTAGAGGAGGTAGACGGTCGAAAATCATACCACCATGATTACGACGACGCCCACACGAAAGGACGGGGAGGCGTTCGTGGGAAGTTGGGCCGGGTCCAGAGTCGAATGGAATAATCCTGTTAGGAATTTAGGCAATTTACAGATTAAATTAATCCAAGTATAAATCACGAGCATGACGTAAACATACTGATAATTAACCATATTCATGCATACTAGATTGACAGTAGACACATCTACGCAAACTACTAGTATCGCACACATGAAAATAACAAGGGCAGGGATAAACGTGTTATACCCTGCAGTTGGCCAATTGGCAGTAGCCGTAGCAGAGGCGGCGGCCGCGGCGGCAGCAGCAGCGTTGGCGGCCTCAGCAGCAGCAGCGGCCTCGGTGGCAGCAGCGGCGGCAGCAGCAGCTCGTTCGGCTTCGGAGGCCATGTTGATGATGAGGTAGTAGTCGAAGTAGACGGCGAGCAGTCGCGTAGGAGAGGCTCCCCAAAAACCTAATCGCCTCTCTCCCGTACAGGATCTGGAGAGGCGGGGTTTCGGAGGCCTGCTCTCCCGTCGGCCGTGTACGCGGTAGACGGGATGGGATCACCGGAGGCAGCAACAGAGAGAGGAACAACAGTGGGTGCAGAGCGTATGAGTTGTGTATTTGTGTCCGCCCCTGCGACCTCAATATATAGGCACGGTAGGAGAACGGTCAGCTCACAAATCAATTTGGCGTTTACTACAGCCGTTACCACGTAATCAATGCGCCGTTTTACTGCGCGCGGTTAACACGTGATCAATGCGGTGTTTTACTGCGCGCGGCTGTTACCAAAATAAATGTGACGCAATAGACAGCAATCAATATGACGTCTCATATTATTGGCGTGTCTGTTGACTCCGTTTCCAACTGCCAAAATAAAGGCATCGGCTCGGCTCATTCCCGCAACCCGCGGCGCGTCGTGACGTGTCGTGTCGTGTCGTGTCGTGTGGTGTCGTGACGAGGCGAGGCGTGGCGAGGCGGGCGGCGGAGGAGGAGCGCGCGTGTGGAACACCTCCACTACTCCTCTCTCTTCATACCAACTCACACTAGTGGGGAGAGAGCTCACATTATAAACTGGTGCAAAACTCTCCCAACTAGCAATGTGGGACTAAACTCCCACCATTTGCTATGGCAGCATGGGCCTTAGGGATTAAATGGAAATTGCCTAATGGGCCTGCTAGCCCATTCGAATTTCAGCAATCCCCCACCAGATCCCGAAGACCCATGGTGTTGTCCTCTGTTCCATTCACTGTTTTTATATACCGGCATTTTCAGTGGAGACCCGTTAAGGTTGAACATCCACCTAGAACAAGTAGCTACACTACATCACAACTGAACAATGGACTATGCCTTGAATTGTCAGTTTGGCGTAAAATAGTTTCACTAAATGTCTTGCCAGTACTAGGCTGCCAAAGGCTGACCCCTCGGGTGGAGCATATTAGTCATACTCCTGGCCTATTCATGAACTTATTAGAGATCACCCAATCTCATAGACTGTGACCAGCAGTCAGGATCATATAGGTGTGTTCCTCCAAAGATCGCTCTGTAGGATAGCATCTTGCTTATACAAGCCTTGGAACACATTAAGACAAAAGTCAACCTGCCATACAGTTTTTGAGAGTACTGCATCTCCAGTGGAGTGGGTTAGTAAAAATTACTCTCCTCAGTTAACCACTAGCTTGTTTTCCCAGGTCCCACTTCACGGGATCTCCGATCACATAGGTTGGGTTACTGCCATGGCAACTCATGTGGGTCTCATACCCATCTCCCTCGATGCACTTTCTATCACAACACGTGATACCCCTTTAGTAAAAGGATCTGCCAGATTTTTAGCCGACTGGATATAATCCACCGCTATCACTCCGGAGTTTCTTAAATGTCTGACAGCTTTTAATCTCATTTTTATGTGCTTTGTGGACTGTGCATTGTCCTTTGAACTCTTCACCTTGACAATCACTGTTTGATTGTCACAGTTCATAAGGATAGCCGGTACTGGCTTTTCAACCACAGGCAAGTCCATCAAAAGATCTCGAAGCCATCCTGCTTCGACACTAGACGTGTCTAATGCTGTCAATTCTGCTTCCATTGTCGATCTCGTTAAGATCGTTTGCTTGCAAGACTTCCAGGAAACAGCACCACCTCCAAGGGTAAATACATACCCCGTTGTGGCTTTCATCTCATCAGCATCAGAGATCCAATTCGCATCATAATACCCTTCAAGTACCGAAGGATATCCACTGTAGTGAAGTCCATGGTTCACGGTACCTTTCAGATAGCGCATAATTCTTTCTACAGCATGCCAATGCACATCACCCGGATTGGAAACAAACCGGCTTAGTTTGCACACAGCAAACATGATGTTAGGCCTCGTAGCGCTCGCTAGATACATGAGTGAACCAATTACTTGAGAATACCTCAGCTGATCCTTAGCTGTGCCTTCGAACTTTCGAATCCGCACACTAGGATCATATGGCGTTGGAGAAGTTTTGCAGTCCGAATATCCAAAACGACTCAAAACCTTCTCAACATAATGGGATTGCAGAAGTGTAATCCCACCCTCATTGTTTCTCAATAGCGTGATGTTCAAGATAACATCAGCCACACCAAGATCTTTCATCTCAAAGTTCTGGGATAGAAATGACTTAACCTCATTGATTACTTTGAGGTTGGTCCCAAATATCAGTATGTCATCAACATACAAACACAAAATAACTCCTTCGCCCCCACCATGGCGATAGTATACACATTTGTCAGCTTCATTAACAACAAAGCCAACAGATGTTAAAGTTGTATTGAACTTCTCATGCCATTGCTTAGGTGCTTGTTTCAGCCCATATAAAGATTTCAGTAATTTACACACCTTTCCTTCTTGACCATCTAACACAAAGCCATCTGGCTGTTGCATATAGATTTCCTCGTCTAACTCTCCATTTAGGAAAGCCGTCTTAACATCCATCTGATGGACGAGAAGACCATGCGAGGCCGCCAACGAGAGTAATACTCGAATGGTGGTCAGTTTGGCCACAGGTGAATAAGTGTCAAAGAAATCTTCATCTTCTTTCTGGGAATAACCCTTGGCCACAAGTCTAGCCTTGTACTTTTCAATCGTACCATCAGGTCTAAGCTTCTTTTTGAACACCCACTTACATCCTAATGGTTTACAGCCATAAGGACGTTCAGTGATCTCCCACGTTCCATTAGCCATGATGGAATCCATCTCGCTACGGACTGCTTCTCTCCAGTAGTCAGCATCTGGAGATGCATAAGCTTCTGAAATAGAAGTGGGAGTATCATCCACAAGGTACATAAGGAAATCATCACCAAAGGACTTTGCAGTCCTCTGTCTCTTTCCCCTACCAAGGGTTTCCTCGTCATCCTTCTCAGGATTCTCATCATGTGTCTGTTCATAATATTCCATAGGAATGGCAGGTTCAGGAGTCTCCTCTGATTCCTGTCTAGAAGTGATTTGCATATCTCTCATAGAAAAAATATCCTCAAAGAATGTAGCATCTTTAGACTCCAAAATCGTACCGACCTTCACGTCAGGTACCTCAGATTTCACTACTAGAAATCTATAGCCAACGCTATTCTTAGCGTATCCCAAATTAACGCAATCCACGGTCTTTGGTCCAAGTTTACGCTTTTTGGGGATCGGCACATTGACTTTTGCCAAACAGCCCCAAGTACGTAAGTACGAGAGTGTTGTTTTTCTCTTCTCCCATTTCTCATAGGGAGTGACCTCATTGTCTTTCGTCGGAACTTTATTCAGGACATGACATGGTGTCAATATAGCCTCCCCCCACCATGCCTTGGATAAACCCGATGTATCTAACATGGCGTTAACCAAATCTGTTAGAGTACGGTTTTTCCTTTCGGCAACCCCATTTGACTGAGGTGAATAGGGAGGCGTCCTCTCGTGAATAATGCCATGTTCCGCACAGAAAGAGTCAAACTCATTAGAGAAATACTCTCCACCACGATCTGACCGGATTCGTTTAATTTTCTTTTCAAGTTTATTCCTAACTTCTGCCTTATAGATTTTAAAGTAGTGTAGAGCCTCGTCTTTAGTGTTTAACAGATATACATAGCAAAACCTGGTGGAATCATCTATTAACGTCATGAAGTATCTCTTTCCACCTTTAGTCAACACATCATTCATCTCACAGAGATCAGAATGTATGAGTTCTAATGGCGCCAAGTGTCTCTCCTCCGCAGCCTTGTGGGGCTTGCGAGGTTGCTTTGCTTGTACACACGAATGGCACTTAGAACCTTTGGCTAAAGTGAAACTTGGAATTAAATTTAGTTTTGCTAACCGCGTCATGCAACTGAAACCAACGTGACAAAGACGTGAATGCCAAACTTCTGTTTCATTAACACTCGAATGAATATTGTTCACGACTTTATTACAAAAATCAGCAAGGGAAAAGCGGAACAGACCTCCGCACTCATACCCTTTTCCAACAAACAGTCCATATTTCGTTACAACTACTTTATTGGACTCGAAAACCAACTTAAATCCTTCTCTACATAGAAGGGAGCCACTAACGAGATTCTTCTTGATGGCGGGGACATGCTGCACGTTCTTGAGCTGCACGATCCTTCCCGAAGTAAACTTCAGATCGACCGTGCCAACACCAAGTACAGAAGCACTTGCGCCGTTCCCCATCAATACGGACCCGTTCCTTGTGACCTGATAAGAAGAAAACAATGAGATGTCAGCACACACATGAATGTTTGCACCTGTGTCAATCCACCAATCAGTAGACTGACAAACTGAAAATACAGTAAACAAATTACCATACCCAGATGCCCCATTCTCATTGTTGCTCACGATCATGTTGACAGCCTTGGAATCCTGTCCTGGCTTCACATACTTCTTTGGGCACTTCCCAGCAAGTGTTCCAGTGAACCACAAGTGAAGCAGCCATCTTTCTTCTTATCCTTCTTGAAGGTCTTCTTAGCCTTCTTCTTGAAGTCGGTATTCTGCTGGACACCAGTCCTCGCCTTGTTCTTGTGGGAGTTGTAGTTCTTATGTACCATATTGGCCGCAGAAGTCCCTTCATTCCATTTTCCATGCGAGTCCTTTGCCCTCGAATTCTGCTCAACACTCAGATGGCCGATGACATCCTCTACTGAGAATTCACGCCTCTGATGTTTCAGAGTAGTGGCAAAGCTCCTCCAGGAATTAGGCAGCTTGGCGATTATGCATCCCGCGACATACTTGCCCGGTAACACGCACTTGAGAATTTCAAGCTCCTTAGCGATGCACTGTATCTCATGAGCCTGCTCCAAAACAGAACGGTTTTCAACCATTCTGTAGTCATGGAACTGCTCTATACTGTACATCTCGCTGCCAGCATCGGTTCCGCCAAATTTGGATTCGAGCGCCTCCCACAAGTCCTTGGCAACCCGCACATATAAATATGCGTCAACAGACTTCTCTCCGATCACGCTTAGAACGCATCCAACAAAGACGACGGTGGCATCCCTAAACGCCTTCTCCTGATCAGGAGTAATCGTTTCCGTGGGAGTGACACCGACGACCCAGAACACGTTCATAGCCGTGAGCCATAAGAATGTTTTGGTCTGCCAACGCTTAAAGTACGTCCCCTTAAACGGGTCCGGTTTCAGTGCAGTAGCAAAACCATGAATCGAAAATTGCCTACACATATTAGGTTTTTGGATTGTTAGGAATTTAGGTAATTTACAGATTAAATTAATCCAAGTATAAATCACGAGCATGACGTAAACATACTGATAATTAACCATATTCATGCATACTAGATTGACAGTAGACACATCTACGCAAACTACTAGTATCGCACACATGAAAATAACAAGGGCAGGGATAAACGTCTTATACCCTGCAGTTGGCCAATTGGCAGTAGCCGTAGCAGAGGCGGCGGCCGCGGCGGCAGCAGCAGCGTTGGCGGCCTCAGCAGCAGCAGCGGCCTCGGTGGCAGCAGCGGCGGCAGCAGCAGCTCGTTCGGCTTCGGAGGCCATGTTGATGATGAGGTAGTAGTCCAAGTAGACGGCGAGCAGTCGCGTAGGAGACGCTCCCCAAAAACCTAATCGCGCCTCTCCCGTACAGGATCTGGAGAGGCGGGGTTTCGGAGGCCTGCTCTCCCGTCGGCCGTGTACGCGGTAGACGGAGGCAGCAACAGAGAGAGGAACGACAGTGGGTGCAGAGCGTATGAGTTGTGTATTTGTGTCCGCCCCTGCGACCTCGGCGTTTTACCGTTTTACTGCGCGCGGCTGTTATCAAAATAAATGTGACGCAATAGACAGCAATCAATATGACGTCTCATATTATTGGCGTATTGGCGTGTCTGTTGACTCCGTTTCCAACTGCCAAAATAAAGTCATCGGCTTGGCTCATTCCCGCAACCCGCGGCGCGGCGCGTCGTGACGTGTCGTGTCGTGACAAGGCGAGGCGGGCGGCGGAGGAGTAGGAGCGCGCGTGTGGAACACCTCCACTACTCCTCTCTCTTCATACCAACTCACACTAGTGGAGAGAGAGCTCACCTTATAAACTGGTGCAAAACTCTCCCAACTAGCAATGTGGGACTAAACTCCCACCATTTGCTATGGCAACATGGGCCTTAGGGATTAAATAGAAATTGCCTAATGGGCCTGCTAGCCCATTCGAATTTCAGCAAATCCTAGACCCGCATGAAGGGAGCCCACTCCGTTACATGCCCGCCATCCGACCCGCGCCGGCGTCTTCACCGGAGAAGAAGCAATCGATTTGGGCTGGGTTTTTCTAAATCGATGCGAGGTAGAAGGAGACTGGCAACCCGCGAGCATACTGCATTCCCAGCCTCACCTATCTGGTTCTTGGCCGGCACGATTTTCTTGCGCAGCAAAGCAGTCATGGGATGAAGGTGCGGGCGGAGGAGGAACGTCGGCGTGAGACTGCGACTGTGCAACCATGGAAGAAAGAGGAATCAACAGAAAAAAAGAGGGCCTCAGCGGCGCATAAAATAAAAGCAGGGGAGAAGGCCGAAACTGTATTGCCCATATGAGCGTTGCGCGGCCCGACGAGTGTGGAGTGGGCTAGCTCGGCTTGTGGAGTAGCAGCCCTAAAACGTGACACTGGGCCTATAGCTTGATCGTATCTTACACGGTAAAAGGGAGTTAACGACTGTTTGGCATTCACATAGGTTCATCTGAAGCGTTCCTCCGATGGATCCGACGGTCCAGGGCGCTAAATCACTGTGAGAGGTCCTAGCTAGACGCGTTTTACTGTTTCTTAATAGAACCAGGTCGAGCTAACACATGCGGCTGCTCGATCGATCCACATCTCCAGACGGATGCGTGAAACTGAGCAGCCGACGCCGGTATTTTATCTATTTTATTTTATCGAAGCTAGCAAGGGCGGTGGGAATTCAACTCCCGCCTGTTCTCGAGGCAAGTGGCGATAAGCTTCTCTATTCCGCAGGCATGCCGCATGGGTCATCCAAACCAAGCCCACACCAAGCCTGCTCTGGCGTGTGCACTAACATCCAAGGGCAAGCACGAGCTCCCAACCCTGCCGCGGTGGATCCTGTCCCCCGTCGCCGTGCATAAATACCGCAGCGCCTCCCCTGTCCATGGCCATCTCATCCTGCCCTCTTTGTGCAGCTATCTAAGTGTAGACCGGCAGAACCAGAAGAGCCATGGGTTCCAACCGTCAGGGTAGCTTTGCGTGGTGTCTCCTGCTCGCCGGGCTTCTCCTGGTGGCCGTGATGGGGACCAAGGTGGAGGCCGGACGGAAATTCCAAGGCAAGACGCCTGAGTACTGCCAAGCTTGGTGCGCCGGCAGCGGAGGCAGCGCGGACTACATGATGTGCGTCTTGCAGTGCATCTTTGGCTGAGCCGCTCAGGTGGTGGTCTAGACGGCCTCCGTTCCGTGCCTTCCTTGCACCGGTATATATATGCTTTCAGTTCCTTTCCTCTGCATGCAGTTAGCAGATGAAATAATAAGGTTTGTGCCAGAATCGTCGCGTGTTCGCGCCGAGGCGGCTGTAGCGCTTCGACCTTCATTAGCTGGTTTTTAATTAGTTTCAGTGCGGCTCGCTGGCCACCGGTTGCCTTTTGCCTGCACGGGCCATTGGTGTGTAGCCCCCTCGGCCGGCTACGATTGACGTTGGTGTCTGGTGTAAGCTCTGTAAAATATTTTGCTACCACGAAATGAATTTTCAAGTGTGTTTGAGTCGTGTCATGGACTGTTGTGTAGAGCAACTTCATTATGCGTTGAATCTATGCGTCAGGCAATATCGCCATAGGTTTCAAGTAGATCGAATCGACAACTCCATGAAAGTGAGCTGCTGAAGCCGTAGTCCTCACTCATGCGTAACCGGGGAAGGAATTCCCAGCCGGGTCACCTATCCTCAATCCGCTCCAGGTCAAGCACGACTTAACCTTGAGTTTCTTGAGAATGAGCTTCCGAAAAATAAGGTATACCTAGCTAATACGAGTATCCTATTAGGATGTTACATCTTCCCCCTAGAAGACCAACACCCTCCGGTCAACACCCAGTATAGGAACTTCCTCTCTTGGCACCTGTCTGTGCGCCTGAGTGCCGTCACATGTCCACCCACTCCCGCACACGCCCGTGCAACCGCGAGGGCGCGCTTAACACGAGAGTTTTTTCAAGATGAGCTTCCGAAAAAGAAGTTGCAATTGTTACTATGAGAGCATCCACAGCCGTGAGCGCTTACCAAGGCTCTTATGCGATTAAAATAAATAGAAGAGGATAAAACATGCAGCTGGCGCTCGTCCCTGCCAACGCTGAGCGCTTAGATGAGACGCTAATTCATCCCACACGAGTATGTTTCCTCCATACCAGCCAGAAAAAACGATTAGTGCCCGGTGAAAACTCTGGCGTCCGACGCCCGGGATTGTAGACAGCAACGGTTGATGGACTGGGATTTTGATACTAGCGCCTACTTTTAAGCGTTGCACTGTGGATGCTCTGAGTATCCTATTAATCTTGTTGATCCCTCTCTCGGGATCTCATATCCTCCCCCATTAGTTAAGACACCAGAAGTGTGTTGCATTCACGCTGAGGCGTACGTGGCGTCGACTATAATTAGTTTTTTCTTCATTTCAGTTGTGTGTATAGCCGACAACTCACGGGGCATTCTTAGGTGGTGTGTAATCATGTTTAAACCGACGTTGGTGTTCTTGTATCGAGTTTGGTAATATTTACTACTCCCTCCGTCTCATATTAAGTGTCGCAAAATTGGATAAAAATAAATACATCTAGACTAAAACATGTCTAGATACAATTACTTTTATCCAGTTTTACGACACTTAATATGAGAGGGAGGGAGTATATTATTTTCCAAGTGTGTTTGAGTCGTGCCATGTGCTGCTGTATAGCTATTTGACTATTTCCGTTGTTTGCATACCAAAGCTACAAACTTCGCAAGGTTTTTCCTTTTTGTTTGCCGGGCTAGAAATTTGCAAATTCACGTTAAAACCATGCCCGTACTACACCCGCTCGTGCGATATCACGATTCATCGGTGCATCGATCTAGTCTTTGACTTGTAATTATAAAACTGATGCATACAAAAAAAATTAATGTCAATTCATTAATCACAATTGAGTGCATTATACAAATTGTCACGTGTCAATTACACGTGCATCAGGAAACCAAGTTCCAATGCACTTAATTCAACACATCATGCGTTCCTCCCTTTGCACCACAAATCCACAATGCAATGAACATAATCATACGCGTGGAATCCAACTAATGTGCTACCGGTTGTATACATCAAACCTACTGCGGTGACCCACCACACCAGCGAGGCGTCTGTGGTGACTTCGTCAATCTCAAGACCCGCCGGCTCAGTCTCTCGGTGCTACTCATAGGGGTAGGGTGTGCGTGTGTGCGTTCATAAGGGTGAGTGTATGCGCGTCTATATGAACGCTTGCGTCTGTACTGTGTTTATCAAAAATAACTCACAGAAGGACTTATCCGTGAATGTTACATCACTTAGAGTGGTACAACAAAAACATAGCAGATCCAAGTAAAACTATAGGATACAAATATATTCATTACAAAAATCTCGTGAATCTCTTTGTTGTATCAAAGAAGATCTCGTGCAAATGAAATATCAGAAGATGCAAAACGTAACTCTAAGCTGGCGAATAACTCTACCTATAAATTTAACCCACTACGACTATGATCACAACTCTAATCTATTGCTTCTGAGCATCTAAGTTCAAGAATGGACTCCTCCTTCAACTCTATAGCCTCCTTCACTGGCATTGTTGACGTGGTGTCTTCTTCTTCTAAATAGCATATGGCTCCTTCTAACTTCATCAGATGGCCTTGGCTTCACGATGAAAACCTCCTCATCATCATGTTGACGGATACTAACATCTACCTCCTTGATGGCTCCAAAGTCGCAAGAGGTTCAAAAGGGAGGGAATGAGTACAGCGTACTCAGCAAGTTCAGATAAATAAAGCTAAGGTGCCTTATTCTTTAGCTACAGCCATGACCATAGCTCATAGGAAAATATGCAGGTTTTAGGAAAATATATCTTCAGAGGTCAAGTTTTAGTTTCCGAATGCCCGTCAAAACTTACAGGTGCTAGAACTGCATGGAGTTCCTTTCCTGCAGTGTTCGTAGCTCCTTCCCGGAACAGGGAGTAACATGTCACAATTTTTTAAACTCTGCAGATGTGCGTTACTTTACCCATAAGCGACCAAGACCATATTGCACAACCAGGCAATCGTTCATGTCCAAACCCACTTAGGTGTGGGGCCCGGTTGTGGATCCAACCAAACCGTGCTACTCCGCATAACACATGCCCATCCATCTCATGCTAGACAGGTTTTCCCCTGATTCTACATATCGAGACTTTGTAGTTAGGATCATGGACGGGGGTGCCATAAAACTACTGGTAGAACCGTGGGGAAAACGTAGAAGTACTTGAAACGAGGACACGATTTACCCAGGGTCGGTACGACGCAACTGTGGCAATGTTCCTACTCCTGCAATCTCACTAAATCAGGCCTGAAGCCTGAAGTATACAAAGTACAACTGTGAGTATGGTTTTGCTAACTCGGCGAGGATGAACTTCCCGGCGAGTTGGCTTCTAGATATTAGAACCTCTGTTCTCTATTATATCTATTTCGCTCCCGTCCGGCTTTACATAGATACCCGGTCTAGGGCTTACAGGAAGGAAACCTAAAAGACTACGGAAAGCATCTAAACTTGGAAAGTACGGGATCCGACTTCTTCTGCAAGTCGTACCACGTTTGGGCTGTGGTCCGGGTTCTTCTAGAATCCAGCTTCCTGTGCGTCGGCTTACTGGGCCGCCCAATGGACTTTGTTCCATTGCCTGCAGGCCACCCTGGTAATCCGGCCTTCGGCCAATGCCGGATACACCCCTATTTGGCATATATCCGACAGTAGCCCCCAAGAAGAATCAGGACTCCATCTTGTCGTCTTTGGTGAATTTGTATTCTTTTCTGGAAAGTCGGCGTTTTTTCTTGAAACTTCTTTCATCGCAAACTCCTAATGACAAACTCGAATTTGCTAAAATCCGTCATTTCTTCCACGAATCTTCGCGGAGAAGGAACTTGTGACGTAAGCGATGAAATCGTGCTTACATCATGAACGCTTGGTTTCAGTCAAAAGTCCGAAACCATATCTCTGACAGATTTTACGCGAGAAACGAGATATACATTATCACCCTATCTCCTCGTATCCCGAGTTTTACGGCATGAAACGCGTCAATCATCCAACGGCTAAAATAGCCACTGGGACGAATCTTGGCGTAAAATGGCTATAAATAGCCTGCCTCAAGGCCTCCGGATCTTCTTCTTCCTCACTCTCCCCTCGAAGTCCTCAGAGCTCAAGCGCACGAGTGACCTTGAGATATAAAAGGAAAACGACCGAGCCCAAACCTCACTGGAGTTCCTAGTCATCGGTGGCGTGAGCTTTGTTCCACAGTTGCGCTGCCAAAACATGGCACCCGGGAGCCCTTCTCGCGCGACTGAATCAACTATTGACCCCGAACCGGCGGCGGAAAATATGGGATCTTCTGCTACGCCGATTCCCCCGAGCATTTCCACGGGCGCGCCGGAGAATCGCGCTGGCGCATTGGCGGGTGGATACTCATTCCCCGTCGTCGGTACCATGCCACCGCCGTCTTCCTCTCCTCTTCCTCCTCCTCCCGTCTTCGAATCTAGGGAGGGGGAATCTTCTGCCCATGGCGAAGAAAACGCGGCGACCGTCACCGCCACCGGTGGCGAGGAAGAAGAAGAAGGTGACTCCGGCAATTGGATTCAGTGCAATAATGCGTTGGCTCTAATGCGGAGTCTAGAGAATGACAGATTCATCGCTAAGGACAAATGGCGGATCAACGAGGAAGACATGGAACCCTCGCCGAAAGACAGAGAAAGGGTTATCCTTGCCTCCTGATACGTCCATTTTGCATCACTATTTTATATTGTTATTTTCTGTTATTCATTGATATATTTAATATTATGATACATTACTTATGTTATTTCATCTTATTTTGCATATTTAATAATTATGGGAGAAGAAACACCGGAACCATAAATCTGATGGAAAAAACACCGTCCGGACACCCTATTTCAGAAGATCAAAAGAAGAGGGGGAACACCGGAGGAGTCTTAGAAGTCCCGAGGAGGAAGCCAGCCAGTAGGGAACCCGGAGGGGGGCCACCTGGGGTCCACACCACCAGGCGGCACCCCCCTCTGGTCGTGCCTGGGGATGGTCTGGCCCCCCTGGCCCAGTCCTGGGTGCCCCCTTTCGTGTACTTGACTCTCAGGGAACCCTAAGCCCTAATAGGTCGTCAAAGAATTATTCCGCCGCCGCCTCGGGACGAAAAACACCAGAGAGAAAAGCTCTCTGGCAGGGAGAACACTGTAGGGGAAATTCCTCCCCGGAGAGGGGAAATCATTGCCATCGTCACCATCATCACTCTGGGCTTCATCGAGATCATCATCATCATCATCCTCATCACCAGCACCATCACCACCACCGTGCACCTTCGTCCCGCTGTAACAATTAGGGGTCTTTATTGTTGTTCTTCATTAGATCCTTCTCTCGGTGTGGATTACTTGTTAGTAGTTGATACTTGTGAGATTTATCGGTGTTTACACTTTATGACCAGATTGTTATCATCCATTATATCACCTCTGATTATGATCCATATGATGTCTTGTGAGTAGTTCGTTTAGTTCTTGAGGACATGGGAGAAGTCATGATGTTAGTAGTGAAGTTATGTTGAAGTAATATCTTGCGGTTCGGTATTTAAGTTGTGGTGCTATTCTTCTCGTGGTGTCATGTGAACGTCGACTAGACGATACTTCACCTTTATGGGCCTAGGAGGATGCGTTGTGTATTTGGCTACTAATTGTTGGGTTGTCGGAGTCACAGAAACTTAAACCCCCGTTAGGAAACCAATGCATGAGGGAGTGTTGGGTCCCGGAGTATTAAGGTTATGGTTAGATTTATCTTAATTACTTTCTTGTATTTGAGGACGCTTGCGAGGGGTATAATCACAAGTATGTATTAGTCCTAATTGGGCGGTGCATTAGCATACGTTCACCCACACAACACTTAACAAACGAATAAATATTAATCAACCGTATGAAGCGAAAGCACTTGACGAAATTCCCATGTGTCCTCGAGAACGTTTGGTAATCATAAGTAAAACAACCGAATTATCCTTTGCTCTCAAAAGGATTGGGACACTCGCTGCACTTATTTACTCGCACTTTATTTATCTGCTATATCCAGAACAACGAAAACCTGTTTGCTAGTGTTTACAGTGAATCCTCTATCCAACCTGCTTGTCAACACCTTCTGCTCCTTGTTGGGTTCGACACTCTTATTTATCGAAAGTACTATGATACACCACTATACTCGTGGATCATCACCTCCCACATCCTTAGAGGTATGTGTTCCCCCCTTCTGCCTTTTTCCTCCAAGTCCTGAATCATTATGGGGTTCAGCCCCATAATCTTCCTCCTAACTCCATCCTCTACATAGTCGGGTTTCAGGCTCTCTTTGAGGGCTATTTAGGAATAGAACCCAGGCTGGATTTCTTCCAGTATTTCTTTAATGTGAAGCTAAACACCTCCGACGGTGTTCTACCCACATGTGGGACCGTTTCGTTTAACATGCGTAGGTTTAGAGACGAATGGTTCCCAAAAATAAAAACTTCCGAGTCCATCAAATTATGGACGGGCTCGTTCTTTTATCATCCGGATGTTCTGTTTCCTAGAAAGCAGATGGGCATTCCGCATTTCGTGAATTACGCCCCCACTCCCAGAGGTAACTAGGCGTTGGACGTAGTCCAGGTTCTTCCTCCGGACCTTCTGCAGATCAAACAACGGATCTCGAGACTCGTCGTCTCTTCCCCTCTTCTGACCGGCATAGAAACAGTCCTTTGCTGGCTCGAAAGGAGGATTCAACCCCTTACTTTGCACGGCGGCTGGCTTCTATTTGAATAAATAGAGGGGGACCTGCTCCTCTCTGGTCCACTGTTGCGTGAATACCTCTTCTGGGATCATCCCAATTTTTTCTAGCATCCCTTGCTCTAGAATGAGGCGTAGTTTTGCTCCTCGCCCGTTCCTTATTTCTCGGAGGGGTGTGGTACCTCTCACGTCTGTGAGGATGATCGTATCCTCCGGCCTTATCGGCCGGGTGTCTTGGAGGCGGCATTTTTTTTTCCTTCATTCTGGTTTTTCTCTTCCCGGCCCTTATCGGTGAGGGGTTTTGTGTTATTTCCGCCTTTTAGTGGATGGGATCCTGTCCTGGACGATGCATCCTTGTTATCCGGGATTTTCTTGTCCTTTTTTGGATCTCCCTTCTTTTTCTTCTATGATTTGGAAAGCATCTTTTTGGCGGACTTCTTTTTCTTCTTGGAAGATGGAGGTTTTCTATTTGGTTCATCTTCCATAAATTTCTTGACGTCAGGATAAGTCGGACTTACTTCGCCATCTTCTTCCTCTCTTTCTTCCTCATCATATGGCGGAGGTGTTTCGGGATCTACCTCCTCTTCCTCTTCAGTATCCGACTTTGTTGTTGGTTTTGCCATGATTACTTCATGAAAGCTCCCCTGCATGGATTTCACCTTTCTTTCGAAGGCATCTGATGGTGCAGATCTTGCACTCGTTGGGAGACCCCATGAGGAGAGTGTGATGAGCACAGCGGTAGGAGTCTCCCCCTTAGTTAAGAACCAAGTTTATCAATCCAGTAGGAGAAATAGGACCTTCGGAAGGTTGATGCAACTGACGGTGGTGATGGCGCCTCACCGGTGTCAGTAACAACGCGGAACCTGCACACAACCAAAAATACTTTGTCCCAACGGTACAGTGAGGCTGTCAATCTCACCGGTCTTGCTGAAAACAAAGATTAAACGTATAGTGTGGAAAATGGTGTATGCTTGCAGTAAGTAAAGAAAACAGGAAATTGTAGAGGTTTTGTTTAATAGTGTAGGAAAATGGACCGGGTTCATAGGTTCACTAGTGGTGTCTCTCCATAAAAGATAGCATGTTGGGTGAACAAATTACAGCTGGGCAATTGACAAATAAAGGTTGCACTGTAGTGCACATTCATGACATGATGACTACTATGATATTTAGTGCGGGCATTTCAATAATATACATAGACCGTAATCCAACTTCATCTATGACTAATAATCCACCCTCAGGTTATCATCCGAACCCCGTTAGGTATTAAGTTGCAAGCAACAGATCATTGCATGCATTAAACAATGTGTGTAAAGTAAGCAATGATTGTACACGCGGGGAGTCACACCGTTGTTTTCTCACTAGTGGCAATAGAACATCCTCCCCCGTCACGTTTCTGTCACTCGAGCATAGGCGAAAAGGAGGCATGAAGCCACTATCGAGCATAAATACTCCCTCTTGGAGTCACTAGCAACTACTTGGCCAGAGGAACCACTAGCAACGGAAAGCATGCAAAATCACAAATAACATATGAAATAAAGACTATAATCAACTTGGCATAAGTTCAATATTCATCGGATCCCAGCAAACACAGAACATAGAATTACATAAAAACAATCTCGATCATGTTAGTCACCTCAGGAGATCTAAACATGGAGGCATATGAGGAGAAGACAATGACGAGGGGGTGAGTCCTGCACCTATCGGGTGAGGCTACCCGGTCCAAGGCCCAAGACCTAAGCCCTAGGAAAGGTGACACCAGCAGTTCTAGAAGGCCCAATAGAAGGCCCACCCGCAAGAGCCTTGCAGGTCAAGAAAGAAACTTGTAACCGACCTAAGCTAGGGTTTGTAACCCCCCGGTACGGTTTGAGACCTGGCCGCCTATATAAGGTCAGGAGAACCACTAAGAGGGGGATCCAAGCAATATCGCACTACCAAAGCCTTGAGATTGAGATCATACTCTTAACTCGAGTACCCCCCATTGTAACCGGTCTATTGATAATACATATCGACAGAAGCAGGAGTAAGGGTTTTACCTCTACGAGGGCCCCAAACCTGGGTACATCGTGACCCATGTTAGCCGACGATTGTCACCAGAGCCTACATGTTCTCCTAATCAAAACCCTATTGGCTCACCCGAGGGACTTGTTGAGATGCATATTCGACAATTGGCGCCGTCTGTGGGAACAGCGGGCGTTGGATCTACGACATCTTCGGCCTTATCATCGCCAACATTGAGCTGTAGCCCCGGAACCTCGACTCCAACAGATCCGATCCGATTCGGGTCGATCACCATCGCGCCACACTCACCGGAATCGCGCCCGACGTTCAGCGGATTGGAGAAAAGCGTCAGCCTGACGTTTGGGAGCCTCCACTTCTACGCCAACAAAGCAGGAATCCTGCACTTCTCCGAGCGAGCCGATCTCAGCGACTCGGACTCCGAGTCCGTCTCAAGCCCGGCAACCGTCGACTTGTTGCCTAATGACGCTGGTCACGATCTAGCGCCCAGCGGCGGATCCATCCGCCCCACCACTCGCAACTTCCACACCATCTCGGCCGAAGAACCTTCTCGGGTCGTCGAAACTTGTCAGCCTCCTCCTAGGACTCGTGGGCCATATCTGGCTCAAGTTTACATGGAAGGATTGGCCGAGCTACCCGAAGAAACAGAAGACATCAGGAAAGAGCGAGAGCACTTCAAAGTGTCCCGAGACGCCTGACACAAAGCAAAAAAGGTTGTACACTCAGGCCAGCCGATTGAAGAAGGGTCCCCTCAGGAAGATCTAACTGCATACCACTATCACCTAGTGAAAGCAGCGGAGTTGATCAGGGAAGCCTGCAAGAATATGGACGAATGGAAGAAGCTGGCGGACGAATCAAGTCTACGCCGTGCAGCTCTCTCCAAAACATATTCGGTAGGGAACAACCCCCAGAAGAAAAGATACGTCTCAAAAACCGCGGCCCTGGAGGGCGAGTCTCTCAGCGGGATCAGTAGAAGACTCGACACCTCCCTTATGCACGTCGATGACAACGGGAACGTACACCCGACGACCCCCGCCGCCGTAGTCCTGGCTGCGGCCACATACCTGCAGGAGAACCAGCCAAGGGAGAAGGACCCCCGCGCAGAGCAATACAGGCAAGTCCAGAAGGGGCTAGGAAGGGCGGCCGCGAGACTCGCAGCCCCAAGGCCGCAAGAACGCGACTACACAGGAGACTGAGAAAACCCCTCGGAAAGACAAAGAAACACTCCGCAGACGCGGGAGTACATCGCCTAGAAGGGAGAAGTTACCTCGTCGCGCCCGAGGAAAGGAGGCCCGGCGTCACGGTGATAGCCCGAGTAGCAGTGACGACAGCCCGAGGGATCGAGATCGTAGTCCACGCACCATAGCAGCCACTCGCGACACCGCAGCAAGGAGCCGCGGAAGGAGAACGATCGCGACCAGCCTGGATACAACGCGCGATCTGACATCGCGCAGAACAATATCAACAAGGCCCGAGCGATCAGGAACCGCGCACGGTCCCCGTCCACTTCCTCCGACGAAGAGGCCTGCAGCGCATTGTGCTTTACTCGCGACATCTGCGAGGAACCGATTCCCAAGAGGTTTAAGCTTACTACGGAAGTGCCAAAGTACGACGGCTCGCTGGAGCCCAAATCCTGGCTTTCAGATTACCTCACGGCAATAAAATGGCAACAGGGGAACAAGACCACAGCTATGCAGTACCTTAACCTACATCTTGTAGGCGCTGCGCGTAGCTGGCTCGAAGGAAGACCGAGGGCATGCTATGGATCATGGGACGATCTTTTCGACTTCCACAAGAACTTCCAAGCAACATATAAAATACCCGCGTCCATCGAGGAGTTGCGGGCTTGCAAGCAGAAGAGTGGCGAGTCTACTCGCGAGTACATCCAGCGATGTACTACGCTCAAAAATACGGTGGGAACACTGGTAGAAAATAGGCCTTTGGTACGCCCCCATTAGTCCCCAAAATAATGGACCCGCGACCATAGGGGTCTTTAGTCACGGTTCGGGACGAGACCCGCGACCAATAGTCCGGGCCCAGCGCGCTCGGCCCACAGCTGGCGGAGGGGAGGGGCTTTAGTCCCGGTTAGCCAGACCAACGGGGACTAATAGGTCCTCGGGCCGGCCCCACGGCCTTTAGCCGCGGTTGTCCAGGTGAACCGGGACTAAAGGCCCATCCCTATATATAGGACTCAGCTCGCTGCACTTGGCCACATTTGCTCACAATATTCACAAGGGGGTGGTGGGTATGCTTTTGGTTCCTACTATGCACACAAGGTGTTCGATGAAATGCCCCATAGCATGAAACACACTTGAGCGTTTTCATTTATTTTACCTCCGTGATCGCGGTTAGCAACTTGAACCTTTCATGATTTGTATTATTTCCAGCTAGCTAGTTAGTTTAACAGATGCATGATGGTTAATTATATACTTTATATAATAATAATGCAGATGAATCGGCAATGGATGTACGGTAACCGACTCTCCGGTGAGTTCACTACGGGTTTGAAAGATTTCCTCGTAGTGGCAAATGCGAACAAGCAGCGAGGTTTTATTATGTGTCCATGTGCTGAATGTAAGAATGAGAAGGGTCACTCCTCCTCAAGAGTCGTTCACATGCACCTGCTTCGGCACGGTTTCATGCCAAGCTATAATTGTTGGACCAAGCATGGAGAAAGAGGGGTTAGAATGGAAGAAGATGAAGAAGAGGATGATATCGATTTCAACTATCATGACCTTTTCGGTGATACTTTCATGGAGGATGATGCTGAAGGTGGGGAAGGGTTTGGTGAAGGTGAAGAAGAGGCACATGATGAGCCCGCTGATGATCTTGGTCGGACCATTGCTGATGCACGGAGACGCTGCGAAACTGACAAGGAGAGGGAGAATTTGGATCGCATGTTAGAGGATCACACGAAGTCACTGTACCCAGGATGCGACAATAGTCTGAAAAAGCTGGGCTGCACACTGGATTTGCTGAAATGGAAGGCACGGGAAGGTGTAGCTGACTCATCATTTGAAAATTTGCTGAAAATGTTGAAGAATATGTTTCCGAAGAATAACGAGTTGCCCACCAGTACGTACGAAGCAAAGAAGGTTGTGTGCCCTCTAGGTTTAGAGATTCTGAAGATACATGCATGCATTAACGACTGCGTCCTCTACCGCGGTGCATACGAGGATTTGAATGAATGCCCTGTATGCACTGCATTGCGTTATAAGATCAGAGGCGATGACCCTGGTGACGATGTTGAGGGCGAGAAACCCAGGAAGAGGGTTCCCGCCAAGGTGATGTGGTATGCTCCTATAATACCTCGGTTGAAACGCCTGTTCAGGAACAAAGATCATGCCAAGTTGTTGCGATGGCACAAAGAGGACCGTAAGTCCGACGGGGAGTTGAGACACCCCGCTGATGGAACGCAATGGAGAAAGATCGACAGAGAGTTCAAAGATTTTGCAGCTGACGCAAGGAACATAAGATTTGGTCTAAGTACTGATGGCATGAATCCTTTTGGCGAGCAGAGCTCCAGCCATAGCACCTGGCCCGTGACTCTATGCATCTACAACCTTCCTCCTTGGTTGTGCATGAAGCGGAAGTTCATTATGATGCCAGTGCTCATCCAAGGTCCGAAGCAACCCGGCAACGACATCGATGTGTACCTAAGGCCATTAGTTGATGAACTTTTACAATTGTGGGGCAAACCTGGTGTACCTGTGTGGGATGAGCACAAAGAAGAGGAATTTAACCTACGAGCGTTGCTTTTTGTAACCATCAACGATTGGCCTGCTCTCAGTAACCTTTCTGGACAGTCAAATAAGGGATACAAAGCATGCACGCACTGCTTACATGAGACTGAAAGTGTATTTTTGGATAACTGTAGGAAGAACGTGTACCTGGGTCATCGTCGATTTCTTCCCCGAAATCATAACGTAAGAAAGAAAGGCAAGCATTTCAACGGCAAGGCAGATCACCAGCCGAAGCCTGCGGAACGTACTGGAGCTGAGATATTTGATATGGTCAAGGATTTGAAAGTCATCTTTGGAAAGGGTCTTGGCGGACAATCAGTTCCGCAGGGAGTTGACGGGCACGTACCCATGTGGAAAAAGAAATCAATATTTTGGGAGCTACAGTATTGGAAAGTCCTAGATGTCCGCTCTGCAATCGACGTGATGCATGTTACGAAGAATGTTTGCGTGAACCTGCTAAGCTTCTTGGGCGTGTATGGGAAGACAAATGATACAAAGGAAGCACGGCAGGATCAGCAACTTTTGAAAGACCCAGATGACCGGCATCCGGAATGGTTTCAAGGTCGTGCCAGCTACGCTCTTACGAAAGAAGAGAAGGTCATTTTTTTTGAATGCCTGAGCAGTATAAAGGTCCCGTCTGGCTTCTCGTCGAATATAAAGGGAATAATAAACATTGCGGACAAAAAGTTCCAAAACCTGAAGTCTCACGACTGCCACGTGATTATGACGCAATTGCTTCCGATTGCTTTGAGGGGCCTCCTACAGGAAAATGTTCGAGTAGCCATTGTGAAGCTATGTGCATTCCTCAATGCAATCTCTCAGAAGGTAATCAGTCCAGAAGATCTACCACGGTTACAGAACGATGTGGTCCAATGTCTTGTCAGTTTTGAGTTGCTGTTTCCACCATCCTTCTTCAATATTATGACGCACCTCCTGGTCCACCTAGTCGAAGAGATTTCCATTCTCGGTCCTGTATTTCTACACAATATGTTCCCCTTCGAGAGGTTTATGGGAGTATTAAAGAAATATGTTCGTAACCGTGCTAGGCCAGAAGGAAGCATCGTAAAGGGCTATGGAAATGAGGAGGTAATTGAGTTCTGTATTGACTATGTTCCTGACCTTAAGCCGATTGGTATTCCTCAATCGCGGCACGAGGGGAGACTAAGTGGAAGAGGCACGATCGGAAGGAAATCAACGATATGTATGGACGGTCATTCTATGACTGAAGCACACTACACAGTTCTGCAAAATTCGAGCTTGGTGGCTCGTATTTCGAGCAACACAAGAATATTTTACGCTCGAACAACCCGGGGAAGACTGAATCATGGATTAGAAAGGCCCACATGGAGACTTTCGGCAGTTGGTTGCGAAAACATTTAATGAATGACAATGATGTTGGAGATCAGCTGTACATGTTGGCCAAGACACCATCTTCGACTATCACGACTTTCCAAGGGTACGAGATTAATGGGAATACATTTTACACGATCTCCCAAGATAAAAAGAGCACCAACCAAAACAGTGGTGTCCGCTTTGATGCAGCAACCGAGATTGGGCAAAAGGTCACATATTATGGTTACATAGAGGAGATATGGGAACTTGACTATGGACCCTATTTTAAGGTCCCTTTGTTCCGGTGCAAATGGTTCAAGCTAACAGGAGGTGGGGTAAAGGTGGACGAGCAATACGGAATGACAATGGTGGATTTCGACAATCTTGGTTACCTTGACGAACCATTCGTCCTAGCCAAAGATGTCGCTCAGGTTTTCTATTTGAAGGACATGAGTAGCAAACCGAGGAAACGGAAAGATAAGAAAACGATCAGTGCATCATGCGATGATCCAAAGCGTCACATTGTTCTTTCAGGGAAAAGAAACATCGTGGGAGTGGAGGAGAAGACAGACATGTCAGAAGATTATAATATGTTTGGTGAAATTCCGCCCTTCAAAGTGAACTCTGACCCAAGCATTAAGTTAAATGATGAGGATGCTCCATGGATACGTCCAAATCGTAAGAAAGCGGGGACACAAGGGAAGAATTGATGTGTAATAATTTATTGTACCAAACTTTGTTGAATGGATCATGTTTAATGCATGGATCATTTTGAATTATATTATCTCTAATTAATTTATTGTACCAAACTTTTACTAAAAACAGAAAACAGACGCGCTAGCGCGCCGCAGTGTCGCCGGAATGCAAATTCTTTTATTAAAAAGAGAAAACAGACGAACACTACTCCTCGCCGTCGTCGTCGGGGAACTCGTCGGTGACCTCCTCCGGGTCATCATCGTCGCCGAACTCGTCCGTGATCTCCTCGTCGTCGTCGGAGGTGCATGATGGTATGTCCGAGATAGGCCCCCACCTCGGATCATCGGAGGCCTAGACTTCGCCGGCGCGGTTGGCCCGACGAAGCTCCTGCAGCGCCCTCGTCCTCGCCTCCCGAGCGGCATCTAACGCGAGGTGGCGTTCGAGGCGGCGCTCCGCCCGCTGAGCCGCGCGGGTCTGCCAGAGCTCCTCGTCGGCGCTCTCCTCCCCCGGGTTGTTCCGGTAATACTCGCGGACGACGCGGTCTTCCCTGGCGTCGACTAGGCCCTGAAACGCGCGGTGGCGGAGGTGGAGGTGGTCGGCGGCAGTGATGATCTGCGGCTTCGGCGCCCTGGCCTCCGCTTCCCAGACGGTGTGGCAGTCGTTGAAGTTCATTAGCGACCGCGGGCGGTTGAGGTGCCAGGCCGCCGCGTCCCAGGCGCGGGCTGCCTCCGCCGCCGTCGCAAAGGTGCCGAGGGGGATGCGGTCGTCCCCCCAGCGGATATCTGCGCTGAACATTCCGTTCTGCCGTGCTCGGACACCGCGGAAGCCGGTGGTGCTGTTCCTCCTCGGAGGCATGGTGGAAGCGCGACGGTGCCCTCCTGGCATGCGTGGAGAGGAGAAGACGCGCTCGAGGCGCGACAGTTTATACCGCGCCCTCCCGGCCACGCGTCACAACTCCCGCGCCACGCGTCGCAACTCCCGCGCCACGCGTCACAATTCCCGCGCCACGCGCCACCCTAATTAACACAACCAAGCAAATAGTTGCACATTACTACTCGAGCTCAAAGTGAACACTGACCCAAGCATGGATGGATGTGTTAAAGGGGGGGTGTAGAACAAAACAATCGGTATCACCATCATACAGCCCCACCGTGGCTACTGGGTGCAGTATGCATTCCAAATGCACGGTAGGACGTATGATGGCGAATCCGGATGTTTTGTATTTGCTCGATGAACTGACCGGTGTATGAAGGTGGGCTATATATAGGGTCCTCAGGCTCACAAAGTGTTGTGCTAGGGTTTTGATCCAACGGTTAAGAAACCACCTCATCCAACGGCTCACAACAGCTCGAAAGAAACACACCGTAGCCCTGATCGAACGGCTCACAACAGCTCAAAAGAAACACACCCCGGATCCAACGACTCAGAAGCGCTTTAAAGAAACACACGATCCGTGTGATTCTATCTGATTGGTCCAAACGAAACCCTAACCCATTTAGTCCCGGTTGGTGTCCCCAACCGGGACTAAAGGGATGTTTTCTTCTCGCTATATATATGTGCATTGCCACACCATTGGCATAAACACATACAAACTCACCACTCTCTCATGGCTTCTACCGTACCCACTCTAACATTCATCCAGGCGGAGGCACTTTCCGCCTCGAACTACCCCTGCCCGCCCGGCTACTGTGTTCCCGCCGGTTGGATGCTGAGCGCCGGAGGAGTGCCGGTCCCTCCTCTTCCTCAAGGTGTGGCACGTCGGGCGGCCATCACGAACCATTACTACCACGAGCTCACGCCGGAGCAGCGGAGAGATCCCAGTTGGCATCCCGATAACCAACATACTTGGGATGCCTTCTTCATCAATCGGCGTGAGAGGGCGCTCGCCAGGTATGAGGAGGACGGCCTGCCTCCTGGGAACTTTCACGAGGCCGGTCGTCGGCTATGGTGGTCCGGCCGGACTCTACAGAGCGTCATGGACTACATCAGGGCCGGCGATATCCCCCGCCTGCGCTACCCTCAGGCCCAGTCCTGGGCTCTGAATTTTCTCGCATGTAGGCCTAGGCAGGAGTATGACTAGCAGCAGATATCAGATCATGCATCTATGCTCTCCGTTTAGGTTTAGATCCACTCTAGCCATTATGTACTGCCTTTTTTATCTATATATATATTCAAGATGTGTGTGAATCTTTATGATTAGTTTTATTTTTCTGAATTTTCTGATATATTATTTGTATTTTTAAGGTTTTAAAAAGAATTAGTTTTATTTTTCTAAATTTTCTGATATATTATTTGTATTTTTAAGTTTGGGAAAAGGAAAAGTATTTGAATAACCACCTTTAGTCGCGGTTCGTGTCACGAACCGGGACTAAAGGCTCGTTCTGCGCGGGAACGAAAACGCCGCGAAAAATTTCACCTTTAGTCCCGGTTCGTGACACCACCCGGGACTAAAGGCCCGCGGAGGGTACCCAGGGGACCTTTAGTCCCGGTTCGTGACACCACCAGGGACTAAAGGCTTGACCTATATATGTGCGATGCCTTCCTGCCCCAAAATTTTCTAAGTCCCCAAACCCTCGTCTTCATTCGCGCCGGCGCCCAGTCGTCTTCTGCCCCGTCTCCGTTCCCCGCGCAGATCGCCGTCGCCGTCGCCATCGCCGTCGCCCTCGTCGCGCCCTTCTCTCCACCGCCTCCACCCTGCTCTGCCCCTGCCCCGTCGCCGTCTCTCCGGCCGGTAGGTTCCCCGCGGGCCGTCACCGTCGCCCTAGAACCAACGCCATCGAACTAGAACCAACGGCGTCGCCCTAGAACCAACGCCGAACCAACGCCGTGGCCGCGCCGTCGCCGTCGCCGTCCCTCGCGCTCGCTCCCGCGGCCAGATTCGCCGCCAGCGAGACCACAGTGGCCGTGGCCTCGTCCCCATCTCCGTCCCCTCCCCCGTGGCGAGCAGCACAGTGGCCTCGTCCCCATATCCGTTGCATCCCCCGTGGCCGGAATCGTCGATCCGAGATCCTAATCTGCAACCGCCGGCCACGCCAGGGGTGACGTCATGATGACGTCACCTGCCCACTGTTCTAAATTACAGAATATAAATAACCTTCTAAATTAAATAACTTTTAATTTATAATTTAGTTTTTTTGGAAAAATATGCAAAATGTTCAGAAAAATGTAAGCTATCTGTTTATATCATTTTCAATCATGTTTGACAAAGTTCAAAATGAGACCATATTTGAATTTGTATTAAATTCATTAAAATAATGATGAAAATAAGTTTTAATTCAATAAATTCAGAATATTAAGTGTAATATACCAAAATGACCAGGAAAGCAAATGCAACCTAGCTATGGGGTTCTCCAAGTCATTTGAGAAACTAATCTTGGACACACCTCTAAAGTATGGTTTTCCCCCTCCGGTGGTTATCGTTCTTCCACCCAAAACCCTAGCAATCTGTTTTCCCTCCTTCTACGACAATATTTGCTAAGTCTCCTATATACTTAATTAATTTTTACTACATGCATGTCTGCAGGAGTGACATATGGCAGACAATAGAGACCTGACGGCGGAACAGGTGGCTGAAGGTTATATATTAGATATCATAGCCGGAGGAGGAACAGACATTGTCGATGATGTAATCTCTTCTTATCTGAACCTTGAGGATCAAGAAGGTGAAGGAGGAACAGACATTGTCGATGATCAAGGAGGTGAAGAAGGAACAGACATTGTCGATGATCAAGGAGGTGAAGGAATGGACATTGATGACGGAGGTCAACCGTCGACAAACGACGATCTCCAATTGCAAAGAACAACCACCTCCGGCGAGGTATATATTTTAGCCCTCGGTCTTATTTTAGCCCTCGGTCCAATTGCAAAGACTAACGCGCGCGACTCTCTTTTTTATTTTAGCCCTCGGTCGGATCTAGTATGACAAAGCGTGGCAAATCCAAGGCGATGAAAGATTCCGAAATATATACCATCGAATCAGTCAGTGAAATCGGCAAGCCCCTACAGCACACCACAAAGTTTATCAACCAATGCGGAGTCATTGTTAGAGACATCGTCCCGATCACCGTCCAGGAATGGAAGGAGCCAAAGAAAGCACGTATTGGTTTCAGTTATGTCGACAAGAGAACGAAAAAGATTATGTTTAGAAAGCTTATTGCACATTTCATTCTACCTCCGGAATACAACAAAAAAGATGAATTCGGTCAGGACGTTCCGGGTGGACGTGAGAGGAGGAGGATAGTCAAAGAGTTCGCTCTTCAGAAGATGGCCGAAGCATTCCGGAACTTCAAGAAAAAATTGTTCCGTGAATATGTCAGCAAGGGCAAGACTCCGATTTTCACTGGACAATATGAGAAACTGAGAGATGATTGGACAGAATTTGTGACGCAACATAAATCGGAGCATTTCAAGGAAATGTTGGCAAAAAATAAGGCTAATGCGGAAAAGAAACAGTACCATCATGTTATGGGGCCAGGAGGATACCGCGTTTCGGCGCCTAAGTGGCAGGCAATGGAGGACGGCCTAAGGGCAAGAGGAATCCGTCTAGGTACAGAGGGATGGGACGAAAGAGCCAAAATGTGGTGGTACGGGCATGGGGGATCGCTAGACCCGGAGACAGGGGAGTGTGTTCACCGGCAGAAAAAGTTTGCTCCCACAAAAGACCTTGTTGACGCAATGACCAAAGCTCAACAGGGCAAGATCACGTTCAACAGAGAGAGAGACCAACTGACCATTGCCCTCGGAAATCCTGAACACGGAGGACATATACGAGGCAAAGGCAGATTGCCGTGGAAAGTAGGGTTTTCCCAGGAGGGTGACCCGTACTGTTACAGAAGCCGTAGGAGAGGTACGGACCGGGCTGCAGATGAACTGTCGAATCTTGCAATGGAAGAATCTGAACTGAAGAAGGTCGTGGCGGGAATACTTGAGAAAGAAAAAGCGTCGGCTGCAGGGCCGCATCAAGAACATGCAACGGATCTCGGAAGCCAGCAGCGGAGAAGCAGCGTGGCTTCCACGGAGGCCCCGACTGCAGGTGCTAATGCACCGATGATCGAGAGTCGTGCACCGGAGCCTCACTACCCCGTGGATGACGTAAAGGAGATGAAAGAATGTGATCTGCATTATCCCGTGGGGAACATTTCCATGAAGGTGGCTACCGGCAGTGCTTTACCCTATACACATGGAGCACTCCATCACAACAACCCCATTCCATATGGCTATGCTCGTGTCACGGTGGAAGACATAGTCCAAGCGTTTGAGGACTTGGAGATTGACATAGCTACACCCGAAGGGGAGAGAAGACTTGGAGATGTCAAGCGCCAGTTCATTCTATGGAAAAAGAAGTACATAGTGTTTCCAGGCGAGACGCCAAGGCTAACAAGTCCACCCCCCTACGATGGTGCAGGTGCTGGTGGTGGTGGTGGTGCTGGTGCTGGTTCACCTACGCCTCCTTCACGCCATTCGACGCCGTCCCCCGATCTTCCTCCTCCGGCGGTTAAGCAGCCGTCGCCCATGATTCCTCCTCCGGCGGTTAAGCAGACGTCGCCCCCCATTCCTCCTCCGGAGGAAAAGCAGACGTCTCCCACTATTCCTCCTCCGGAGGAAAAGCAGACGTCGTCGCCCCCCATTCCTCCTCCGGAGGATAAGCGGACGTCGCCCCCCATTCCTCCTCCGGAGGATAAGCGGACGTCGCCCCCCATTCCTCCTCCGGAGGATAAGCAGACGTCGCCCCCCATTCCTCCTCCAGCGAAGAAACAGAAGCAGGCGGCCAGCAAGGGAACCCGCTCTTGGTCTATTAACCCGGACCCTTATGTACCTAAGACCACACGGGTACCGGAGCCATCACTGAAGCCTCTCCCCCAAGGCCTTGGGAACTTAGTGATGCTGAAACCAAATTGGTCGTGAAGGCTGACGTTGACAAATGGAAGGGCAAACTGAAGGCTCTAAAGGAGCCTGAGCCCAAGGAAGTATTCCCTCCGATTGTAGACTATTGGGCTACGGATTTTTTGTCGACAGTGTCCCAATCCGTGAAGAATTTGCCTAAAGACTATGATATTGAACTTCGTAAGCAAGCAGGAATATTGGAGGAGGAGAAAGAAAAAAGAAAAATGATAAAAAGCGGGAAACAAGTTGCCCAGCTCGGGATGCAGAGTAAACAATCGATCCCCCCCTCATAGTGAAAGCCGCTCCGGAACAGGACCCCGAGGTCATAAATGCTTTGGCAATAGTTGGAATGACTGTAGAGAGTGCCATGAAATGTGCGTCCGACATGGGTGTGTCTCTTCGTGCCTCGTTAGGCCTGGACGAGACGCCAATGGGTGAGGTAGCATTAAAATATGTGAAGAAAGGGCCTCTCGTCGAGCCTGCGAAGGAAAAGGATCTACCACCACTAATGCAAAGTCTGCTACGTTGGTACAAAGATTTCATAGCATTTACCGACAAAGAATATGTGTATGTGGATTATACAGAGGAGCATCACACCAAAAAGTACTCTGTAACAGTTGAGTTGAGTGAATTGTTCCAGCTGTTCAATATGCATGAGCTCGACAAATCTATCCTGAGCTGCTACGTTCTGTAAGTGATTTATTTCTACCTCATCTCGTTCTTCATTGCCTACACTATATATATATATATATATATATATATATATATAGACACCCTATTTGGCACCCTGGGTGCAGAAAATTTATTTTGCACCCAAAAATTTATTTTATGTTGCTAAGTCAAAATATTATATTACATATGTAAATATTTACGTTTATCTTGATCCATAATAGAAAAATCGGCGTAAAGAAATAAAAAATATGGTTCATGGCGACATAAAAGTCATAGAAATAGCATAAATATGTCTATTTTGTTATAATTTTGTAGCATCACATAAATAATTTCTTTACGACAAGGATATATTTTATTACGTTCTACTCGACATAACGAGTTCGACAAAATTTACGTGACGTAAAAATCATGTACGGTTGAGGAGATAGAGGGTGGGTGTAGAATAACTATCCTATACCCTGGGTGTCAAATAGCGCGACCCTATATATATATATATATATATATATATATATATATATTGTCCTAACTATATTGTTCCGTGCGCTATTATGCAGATTGAAGATTTGGGAATGCAAAGTAAGACTCATCCATGATGTTGGGTTAATTGACCCACAAATCATTAATGGAACTATGTTAGAAAATCATCCCAAAGACGTGGAGAAAGACTTGTACAAATTTTTTAAAAAGCATGAATCCAAAAGATATATTCTATTTCCTTACCATTTTGGGTGAGTGTTTCTCTCATGTTCCCATTCTCTTTTGTTTACTCCATGCATGGTATGTCCAATCGATAAATTATGCATGACTCTGCATCTAATGTGTCCGCAGGTACCACTGGATTCTGCTAAAAAATGATCTTCACAAGTCCTTAGTTTTCATCATTGACTCTATGAATTCAAATACAGATCTTTGGGTCAACATGAGAAAAATGATGCAAAAGTTTTCAATCATTTGCGCTCTATATCGATCGGTCTCTTTTGTTCATTTTCTAAGCTAATAACTCCCTTGTTCATTTAATTTTATTTGCATTGTAGAGTTTGGAGACGGCTCTCACTTCAACATGTCGGTGAATTCAAAGATGCGCTACAATTTAAAAATGTGGTCAAAGGTGTGGATAAGCAGCCACCAGGGACCGGTCTATGTGGATACTATGTCTGTGAGAACATACGGAAAGAAATATCTGAGAGGAAGAAGGACGAGGAAACGCGGAAGGGTCTCAATAACTTGCGGAGGGCGCTTACTCCAGAAGCTCGCTTCCGACCAATTCAAGAGGAAATAGCAGGATTTTTCCTTAGGCATGTCATCCAGAAGAAAGGAGAGTTCCATGCGTCCACCGACGATGACTATTATCCGCATGTATAAGCCCTGAGTACTTTGAAACTTGTGCGAATTTGTGTATGCTCGTCCATCTTAATTGTGTAATATGGAAACTTGTTCGAGGTTGTATATATGGTCACCCGATATTGAATATATATTATATATTCCTATTGAATTCTCCTTGTTTGATATTTCATATATATATATATATATGCATGTATATGTGTACTGAAATTAAAACAAAACAAATTAAAAAGGAAACAGGTTTAGGGGGCCTAAAACCCTAAACCTGCGCAGGTTTTCAGTCCCGGTTAACCACAAGAACCGGGACTAAAGGTCCTCCGCCGCAACGGACCCCTAGCGCCCACGTGGACGGGCTTTTAGTCCCGGTCCGTAAGTGGCGGGACTATAGGGGGGGGGGGGGCCTTTAGTCGCGCATAGCTAGTCCCGGTTGCCCGGACGGGATTAATGGTCCTGGCGAACCGGGACTGTAGGCCTATTTTCTACCAGTGGAAACATATCGGAAGAGGTCGCAGTCGAAGCTTTCACCAAAGGAGCTTGGCGAACCGCCTTCAGAGAAGAACTGGGGCGAGCCGCACCCAAAACAATCGGGGAGCTGATGGCTTTAGCCGACAGATGGGCGAAATGAAAAGACATCTTCGCCAGCACCTGAGGACGACCGTCACGGTCGAAAGAAAAGGAGAAAGCATTACGATCACGATGATCGAGAAGAACTGGTGGCGGCAGAGTTTACGAGAAATTGTGACAGCGGACCTCGTGGAAATCGCGAATGGAAGCCAAAGCCAGAGGATAAAACTCCCGAGGAGGACCTTGACGGTTATTGCACACTATATCTATTTACAGATAAGCGCACAAGCAAGACCAAGGAAACTCACCTCCTCAAGGACTGCCGAAAGATTCAGGACATCCACGAGGCCTACACGAAGAAAAACAGAGCCGCAGTAAATTAGGGCTACCCGCAGCTCCCAGGAGGAGGACATCAAGGATTCCACCCGCCGCAACCCCTACCTCCGCCAAGACATCAAAACGTGGTGCTTGCCGCGCTCCCAGCGCCACCCACTGCAAACCAAGGAGGCAATGGGTACCCGAACCCAGCAGGGCTCCTCGGAATGATACAAAAAGTCTGCCCCTCCCGCAGGGTCCAGAAAACAAACACACGCCAAGTCTTCATGGCAGTACAAGCTCCACCATCCAAACCTGAATACTTGAAAATGGTGGACCGGTCGATAACTTTCTCCAAAGCTGACCACCCCCTCGGGTGTATCGACCAAGACACACCGCGCTCGTCATTCAAGCGCAGATAGGCAACTACGAACTCGCACAAGTGTTTATGGATGGAGGCAGCGGAATCAACATCATTTACGCGGACACACTCTGTAAGATGAACAGGAACCTGGACGGACTCGCGGAATCAGAAACATCCTTCCACGGGATAGTACCAGGCAAAGCAGTCCGACCACTCGAAACAATCAATTTGGAAGTGGTACTCGAAAACCCAAGAAACTACAGGCGAGAGTTCCTCGACTTCGAGGTAGTCAACTGGCCCTCACAGTACCACGCCATTCTTGTCCGAACAGCGTTCGCGAGATTCATGGCAGTACGCCACTACGCCTACCTGAAGCTAAAACTTCCTGGGGAGTACGGCACCATCACCATAGATGGCGACTTCCAAAAATCCGATAAGTGTGACATTGAGTTCAATGAGATCGCGAAATCTTTTGGGGTGCGGGAGGAGCTGGCAGAATTGGCAAAGACCACGGACCACTCCGTGATGCCACTCACTAAGAAGAATGCTCCAGAACTCGAGTTCAGTGCAAATAGCAACACTCGAAAGCATCAAGTGCACCCGACAGAACCCGCAAAAACGGCGATGGTGTCCACCACCCTTTCGCCAGCATACGAAGGCGCGCTCGTCGAACTCCTCCGTGAATACTGGGAAATTTTCGCCTGCCAGCTTTCAGATATGCTAGGGATACCCAGGGAGTTCGCCGAGCACTCACTAGAAGTTTTCAAAGATGCCAAACCTATCAAGCAAACGACCCGACGGTTCTCCGAGCCAAAGCAGAAGGCACTCGGAGAAGAGATGAATCGACTACTCGCCGCAAAATTCATCAGAGAGATAAAAATATCCACCTGGTTAGAAAACCCGGTGCTGGTCCCGAAGAAAAACATTGACATCCTTCGCGTGTGCATCGACTATACGTCGTTGAACAAACACTGCCCCAAGGATAACTTCCCTTTGCCACGGATCGACCAGATCGTGGACTCCACTGCAGGCTGTCAGCGCCTCTCCTTCTTGGACGCCTACTCGGGCTATAATCAGATCAGGATGAAAGAGGAGGACGAGGAGAAGACATCGTTCATCACACCTCACGGTGTCTACTGCTATAGGACAATGCCCTTCGGGCTGAAAAACGCAGGCGCAACATATCAGCGCTGCATGCAAAAATGCCTCGCCAAGCTCATTGGCAAGAACATACAAGTGTACGTCGACGACATTGTCCTAAAGACTCGAGTGGAGGATACACTCCTCGAGGACATCAGGGAGACATTCGACGCCTTCAACGCGTACAAGATCAAGTTCAACCCGACAAAATGTGTCTTTGGCGTCCCTGCAGGACAACTTCTCAGGTATCTGGTATCTGCCCGAGAAATCGAAGCCAATCAGGAGAAAATTCAAGCCATCCTGGCAATGAAGGAGCCAACCAATCTTCACGGCGTACAACAGCTCGCAGGGCGACTAGCTGCTCTGAGCAGATTCATCGCAAGATTAGCGAGCAAGCATTTCCCTTCAATAAATTGTTGAAGAAAACAGATAAGTTCGAGTGGACACTCGAAGCAAGAAAGGCGTTCATCGACTTGAAAACAGCACTGCAGAGTAGGCGCGTCCTGGCAACGCCACAGGAAAGGGAGCCCCTGTACCTGTACCTAGCCGCAACAAACAAAGTCATCATCACGGTCATCGTCGTCGAGCGGCCAGAGGATGGCACGACGTACGGAGTTCAGCGGCCAATTTATTACGTCAGCGAGGTGCTTTCGCCATGCAAGCGGCGATACCCTCACTATCAGAAGCTCGCGTATGACGTAGTCCTCACAGACCGAAAGCTCAAGCATTACTTCCAGGAACATACTGTCACGGTGCTAAACGACGCATCACTCGGTACCATCATGAACAACCCAATGGCGTCTGGAAGTATCGCAAAGTGGAGCATCGAGCTAGGCGCTTGGGACATTATTTATGCAGGTCACAAGTCCATAAATCCCAAGTCATTGTGGAATTCCTAAGCGAGTGGACAGAGCTGCAAACACCAGGACCCCCAGAATACACGAGCAACTGGACCATGTACTTTGACAGATAAAAAAAACGAAGGAGCCGGAGCCGGGGTTATTCTTTTGTCTCCCCAAGGCGACAAGTTGCAGTACGTCCTGCGACTGGACTTCCCTCCTGATGACCCAGCGTCCAACAACGACGCGGAGTATGAGGCCCTCCTACACATCATGAAAATAGCGATCGCCTGCGGAGCCACCCTATTGATGATATATGGAGACTCAAATCTCATCGTGCAGCAGACGATGAAGGAGTGCGACGCTATCGCGGATAACATGGTCGCGTATCGTGACATGTATAATCCACTAGAGGGAAGTTTCAAAGGATGCGAACTAAAGCACATTGCGTGATGAAGCAATGAAGAAGCAGATAAACTGGCCAACAAGGGGTCAACAAACGCACCCATCCCTCCAGGAATTTACTTCGAACAAATGATCAAGCGATCAGTCAAGGTCAGAAAGCCAGCAGAAGCGCCCGCAACGGTGGAAACACACGACAGCCCACAAATTGCTATGATCGAGCTCATCCACAATATTTCAAGGCAAGTTTTTCTGGTCAAGGCAGTCTAGACGCAGAAATACTTCGGCTACTTGTCAAACAAACAGCTCCCAACAGACATTTGCGAGGCTCGCCAAATAGTACGGCGCAGCAAATCCTTCCGGGTGATCAACGGCGAGCTATACAAGAAAAGCATATCAGGGGTATTACAGAGATGCATAGCACCTGAAGATGGCAAGGAATTGCTCCAGGATATACACCAAGGAGACTGCGGCCACCACGCCAAATGGAGAACAATCGTGGGTAAGGCCTTTAGGGAAGGGTTTTACTGGCTCACAGCAGCCAGAGACGCCAAAGATCTAGTCGACAGAAGCAACGCCTACCAAAGATTTGCGCCCAGGCCGCATGCTCCTGCGACGGAACTGCACATGATTCCCATCGCCTGGCCATTCGCCCAATGGGTGCTCGACATGGTGGGACCACTGCGCAAGTCAACACCTAGAGGATACACACACCTACTCGTGGTTGTGGACAAATTCACTAAATGGATAGAGGCCATGCCAGTTACTTCCGCGCACGCGTAATGCGCTATGCGATTCCTCAATTCCATCGTGTGCAGATTCGGTGTACCGCACAACATCATCATAGACAACAACAACAACTTCACGGCCAAGGAAACACAGGAATTCTGCGAAGGAAAGGGAATCACCCTCATCTTCGCCTCGGTAGCTCACCCACAAACTAATGGCCAAGTCGAGTGTTCTAACGGATTAGTTTCGGCTGGCCTAAAGAAGCGTTTACTTGATCGCCTAAAACCAGCGGCATGGCACTGGGCCGAGGAACTACCATTAGTACTGTGGAGCCTACGCACAACACCAAATCGGTCAACAAACTATACGCCATTTTTCATGGTCTACGGAGCTGAAGCTGTCCTACCCGAAGATGTGAAATTCAGTGCTCCACGAGTTTTTGCATACATCGAAGAAATCTCAAACAGGGCACTCGCGGAAGACGTGGGCGCACTCGATGAGATCCGGGACATTGCACTCGCAAGATCCGCAGTATACCAGCAATCACTGTGCAACTGCCACAGTCGTCGTATACGCCACAGATCCTTCGTGGTAGGAGACCTGGTGCTGCGGCTCAAGCAAAAAGAAGGACCACAAGCTCGAGCCACCATGGGAAGGACCCTTTATAGTACATGAAGTTATCCCAGGAGGCTCCTATCGACTGAAGAACCTGAAGACTGGCGGGATCTACTCCAACCCGTGGAATGTTGTGCATCTTCGCAAGTTCTACCCCTAGATTTATCCTACTCGCAAGAAATAAGGTTGTACCAGCCACGCTGTAGCTCGACCAAACACATGGCTTCTCAGTCATATAAATAAATACATGGTTTCTCAACCATAATGATCGCAATTCCTTGTTCTCCCTAAACATGCTAAAACAACAGGCACACACCCCAAACACACGGAGGCTACGCCTAACTAGCATCATAACATCCTTCACGTAACATCACTCGATAAAAACAAATACAAGGTACAACAAGGCCTACACCTTATAAACACCTTTAACACTTCAAATATACAAGGTCACAGGGCTTACGCCTTCATACAACTTACAACAAAGTACAAGATATTTACATCTTATAATTACATTTGATGACGAGCAGTCGTTTCCGCAAGAATTCGATCAATCTCCTCGGAAGTCAGTCGAATAATCTGGTCCGCAGCGGACTGAAAGACCGCGTAATGAGGAGAGAAATCAACTGGAGAATCAGGAAGCTGCGCCACCGAGTTAAACTTGATCTCAGGATGCCACACCCGAACAAAGGCGAGAGCTACCTGAGATCCACAGATAATCCACAGATAAGTTGCTGCCGAACGCACTCCCGAACCTCTCCTACTCGACGAAAGATCCTTAGAAAACCGCTCAGCCCTTCTGGAACGGTACCCAATGGATAAAACGTCCGATGCACAGAAGAAAGAGCCTCGCGACAGGACTCAAGAAGAATCTTCGCCTGGCTCGCCCGATACTTCAAGGTGGCCAAAACGAAGCCTCGGCTGCGGTCTGACCAGAAATTGTTTGCATGCGGTTTTGAGCTAAACGCCTCATATGAAATGTGGTTATCCATCCAGTGGGTCTCACAAGGTCCATCGGGCTCAACAACCGCAAAGTCAGCAAACAAGTCAAAACAGAAAGGGAAGCAAGCAGCAAAGTACTCGGGGGATTGCAGGCTTACAAAGCATGTCCTTCGCAATGGCCGCCAGCTCTTCCATCACAAACTGTTCACGCTCAGCCGCAAGTTTCTGCTTTGATTTGGCAATATCAGGCATGCCCCGCAGAGCTTTCAGTTTGTGCTCGCCATCCGCAACACGGTCACGGAGTGGGGCGAACGTACTAGCAGCAGCAACAAGGGGATTTACCTGCGTAGCAGACCCACTCGAAGACTCTGCGCTAGGATCCACTACCTGGAAATAAATGAAGCAAGTTTAGAAAAATCACAAGACCCCACTCGAGAAAAACACCACCCATTTCTCAGGTGCTCGGGGGCTAGTCCCATCGGGAGCATACAACAGCAAGACGCAACAATCAGACACTGAAGATTTCAAGAAACACTTCGATTACACAACATAAATACGGGAATACATCCCAAGGTTCATTACATCGGCGAGCAAAAGAAAATAAAAACTATCCTAGAGGGCTGCAGAAGTAGCCCCACTCGCGGAAGGATGCCCCTTGCGGCTAGCACGAGCTTGCACCTCGGAAAGCATCTTCGCGAGGACTTCAGCACGAGCGCCAAAAGGACGGAGGGCTACCTTTTTGCCATGGGCGTTGTAAGGAACGCTCGAATACACCTTCTCCAGGTCATCCGAGACTCCATGCGCCAAGGCAAATTGAATAGCCATCTTGGCCCCACACTCGGACTGGGCGACTGAGTATCCATGGAGAAGATCTTCATCACCCAGGAACACCTTCAGGAGGCCATCCAGTGTAGGCGGAACCGCCACGTCTACCAGTAAACGCTCGTGGAATCGCGTCAACACTCGGGTGGCATCACCAACGAGGGCGCAAATTCTACTCGCATGTTCCTAGAGCTGAGTGCAAGAGTCTGCGAGGCACATCAACTGGAGGAGGTTTTGCTGCCTCGAATGGCTCGAGAGAACAGGCCGAGTCTGCCTCTCCTTTCTTCAGCTTGGTTATGGCCGCAATCTTTTTCTCGAACTCGGCGTTCGAGAGAAGGTCTTCGCAAACGCGGCTTGGGTCCCGGGTGCCTTGGTACTCCCACATGGTGGATGGCCTCGCCTGGAGAGGTTGGATTCTTCGACGAAGAAACACACTCGCGAGGTGAATTCCATTCAGGGGAACGCCCAACGCTTTGTCGTCGAAGTTTGCCACTTTCGCGAGTAGGGGGGAGACGATCTTACTGTCTTCGGCGGAGAGCTTGTGCGACCAGAACTTCCTACGCTTCAGAATAGCGAATGGGTGGAACTCAAGAGCCCCACCCGCGCTATTGTCGACGATGTAGAACCACTTCTTTCGCCATCCTTGCGCCGAGTCGACGAAGTACATCTCCATATAGGGGATGTCGGTTCTCGCCTTGATCCCGAAGGCCCCGGTGCGCAACGGCTCCCCCATCCTCTCGCCTGGCTGCGCTCGCTCCCGGAAGATCCGCACCTTAAAGAGGGCCTTCCAGAGGCCCCAGTGCGGGCGAATGCCCAGGAAGCACTCGCAAAGCATGATAAAGCACGATATGTGCTGAATCGCGTTTGGAGGCAAGTCGTGGAGCTGTATGCCATAGACATACAACAACCCGAGGAGAAAAGGATGAAGGAGGAGAGAGAGACCGTGTGAGACGTGCTCCGTGAAGAGCACGCGCTCGTTTGCGTGAGGATTGAGTACCTCTTCCTTCTTGGACAAGCGCACCCGCTTGTCAGTGTCAGGCGGGAGCAGTCCCTCCCGCTGCATCTCGGTGAGACTCTTCCTGGAGGTGCTGGCGGCGCGTCAGTCGCCCGTTTTCACGGCAGGCGGCGCTAAAGCATCTCAAACCTCCTTCGAAGACGATGCGGCGGCACCGCGTTTCCTTCCTCCAGCCATTGGAGTTCTTTGGTGTTTGCAGAACGGGAGATGTGCGCAAGGAGGAAGAAGGAGAGCAAATGGCCGGGAGATTTACCCATCTCCTAAGGACGGCTACTTACACACAGGCCGGGCTAATCTGGACCGTGGATCTGGCGACGTGGCGCCCATCGCGGCCTCCACGCGTGAAGTGGAAATGAGGCGGCGGTGAACAGTTGCCTCTGCCACGATCTTTACAGCAGATCGTGCACATTTACAGCGCGTGGCTCGCGGAAAAACCGGAAGTGACCTATCGTTTCCAGTTCAAAGCTGACAAGGTGGGCCATCATGCTCTTCTTCGCTCCGTAACGTCCCATCGGGAGGAGTCAGAACAGACGAGTGCGCAGTGACATCATTGCATACCTCATCAAACGCGAAATTTCTTTCGTATGTGCACATCAAGACGCGAAAACTCTTTCGCATAAGCTCCCTGACACGAAATTTCTTTCGTATGGGCACATCAAGACGCGAAAACTCTTTCGCATAAGCTCCCTGACACGAAATTTCTTTCGTATGGGCACATCAAGACGCGAAAACTCTTTTGCATAAGCTCCCTGACAGGAAATTTCTTTCGTATGGGCACATCAAGACGCGAAAACTCTTTCGCGTAAGCTCCCTGACACGAAATTTCTTTCGTATGGGAACATCAAGACGCAAAAACTCTTTTGCATAAGCTCCCTGACACGAAATTTCTTTCATATGGGAATGACAAAACGCGAAAACTCTTTCGCATAAATATCCACACACGAAATCTCTTTCGTATAGGCGCAGCAAGGCGCGAAAACATCTTTCGCGTAAAAACTCCAGACACGAAAACTCTTTCGTATGGGCAAGGTATTACAAACGCAAAAATCTCTTTTGCATAAGTACCACGTGAAAGGAAAATCTCCTTACTCGAAAAATCTCAAAATGATACTCGCGAGTGCGCAGTTCCTGCCACTCTGACACACAATGTATTTACACATCCTTGCCCTGGATCGTTCGGCCGACTAGGCACATCCGGATGCCGTATTCTCTCGAGTACGAAGGTAAGACCCAAAGATTTTTCTTCTGGACCTGGAATCGCACTCAAGCTGCATGCTCCAGTAAATTTCCGTGTCAACAACACAAAGAAAAATCCTAGCGGACGCGCCGGGTACCCCTATAGGTTATTCGACTCGGTTAGACCTCCACGGCCCAGTCGCAATGATCACCTCACTGGATTCGAGTCGGAGGTCTCGAGTCTGTGTAGGCCAGAGCTTTTTTTTTGCCCTAGATGCAGTTAATTGGCCCTGAACTTTCGGGAGAGCCAAACAACTGAGCCACATCCTTCTGCGAAAACAGCCGAAACACAGGCACATTCATCGCTAGATGCTCGAGTACAAGAAGCGCATCGCGCACAGGGTATGCACCCTTTAACATCAAGTGGTTGAAACAATCAATCGCGGGAAATCTAGACGAACTTTGAGTGTCCACCCGACAGATTCTCAATCGAGTAAACACTCGGGGGCTACTGACGAGGGGGTGAGTCCTGGACCTATTGGGTGAGGCTACCCGGTCCAAGGCCCAAGACCCAAGCCCTAGGAAAGGTGACACCAGCTGTTCTAGAAGGCCCAATCGAAGGCCCACCCGCAAGAGCCTTGCAGGTCAAGAAAGAAACTTGTAACCGGCCTAAGCTAGGGTTTGTAACCCCCTCGGTACGGTTTGAGACATGGCTGCCTACATAAGGCCAGGAGAACCACCGAGAGGGGGATCCAAGCAATATCGCACCGCCAAAGCCTTGAGATTGAGATCATATTATTGACTCGAGGACCCCCCCCATTGTAACCGAACTATTGATAATACAGATCGACAGAAGCAGGAGTAAGGGTTTTACCTCTACGAGGGCCCCAAACCTGCATAAATCGTGCCCCCTGTTAGCCAACGATTGTCACCAGCGCCTGCACGTTCTCCTAATAAAAACCCTATCGGCTCACCTGAGGGACTTGTTGAGATGCATATTCGACAGACAACCATCTAGCTACTGCTATGGACCCGTAGTCCAAGGATGAACTACTCACGCATCACTCCGGAGGCAGGCATGGTGATGGACAGGCCTCCGGTGATGATCTCCTCTCGGGCAGGGTGCCGGGAGACAGCTTCAGAACCCCTTTATCTAGGGTTAATGACGATGGAGGATGTGGAACTTTTCGGGGATATTTGATCAGGTCCTTAAGGTTTTCCATCGGAGGGGAATATATAGGCGAAAGGGCAAAGGAGGTGGAGCCCTGGGGGCCCCACACCACTAGCTGGCGCGGCTAAGGGGGAGGGATCCACCCCATGGTGTGGGCCCCCTGGTGCCCGTCTTCGACTCCTCGTTGGTCTTCTGGATGCTTCCGGGGAAAATAGGCACTTCGGGCTTTGTAGGGTCTAATTCCGAGAATATTTCCAAAACAATTTTTCTGAAATAAAAAACAGCAGAAAACAGGGAACTCGCACTTGGCATCTTGTTAATAGGTTAGTCCCGTAAAAATGCTATAAAGAAGGGAGAAAAATGTAGCAATTGGCATAATATTATCATGGAGCATCCGAAATTATAGATACGTTGGAGACGTATCAAGCATCCCCAAGCTTAGTTCCTACTCGTCCTCGAGTAGGTAAACAATAAAACACAATAATTTCTGAGGTGACATGCAACTAACATAAACTTGATCATTATAATGTAAAAGCATATGTAAGCTGAGATCATAGAACTTTAAACACAAACATGATAAATAGAACTTTAATAATAAAGCATAGCAATCACTTTGCATCATGAAGAGTATCTCAAATAAAGGATCATGGATAATAATGCAAATAACGATAAACATTTGTTTCAAGTATAGAGAAAGCATGACAAAGTGGTATTTCGCTAGTCCTTAAGAGTGGGACTGAACATAAATGCCAGAACACCTTCAAAGTTCATGAGGAAGACTAGAGTAAATAATTTGAGAACAAACAATATCACATCATGAATCAATTATTGATGTTCATGGGACAAATGCACATACAACTCAAAATGACAAAAATGCTCTCTCAACTGTGCATAAAATTAGAAGATGGAGACTCAACATAAAAGTAAAAGAAAGGCCCATCGCGGAGGGAAGCAGGGATCACTCATGTGCTAGAGTTTTTTTATTTTATTAAAAAGAGGTATTAAAAGTTTGACACTCCTCCCATCAATCTTTCACAAACCATGGCTAACCGAATCCTCGGATGCCTGCCAACAATCACATACCATGGAGGAGTGTCTATATTTTAGGAGAGGTGTATGCTAATGTAAAATGGTAAACAGAAAATACAGTACGTCACAAGCCAACTGGATTCATAAGAGAGGCTCACATATGAAGGACGAATCTGGGTACAAGGTCATCCCTCTTTCTCTTTTGTTTACACAATTATTCTTTGACTGATAAATTAGGGGCAGAAATAGTGAAGAGAATTTGTTTGCATTAATTTGGGGCTGGGCACCCCGCTGCCAGCTCTTCTATCATTTGGATAAGCAGATGAAGCCATTAGTCCAGCGTGTGAAATCCAATCAACAAGTGAGATAAAGATTCTCCATTGACGTCCTCATGAGCAAAAACAAGAACACAAAACAGGAGTATTTTTGAAAGTTTTAAAGGTAGCACATGAGAAATTTACTTGGAGTGGCAGTTAAATACCACATGTAGGTAGGTATGGTGGACACAATGGGAGAACTTTGGTTTTAGGGAGTTGGATGCACGAGTAGAGCTCTGATACGTCTCTAGCGTATCTATAATTTCTGATGCTCCATGATCATATTATGCCAATTGCTACATGGTTTCTCCTTTATTTATAGCATTTTTATACGTTTTTCGGGACTAACCTATTAACAAGATGCCAAGTTCCAGTTCCCTATTTTCTGCTGTTTTTTATTTCAGAAAAGTTGTTCTCGAAACATTCTCGGAATTGGACCCCACAAAACCCGAAGTGCCTATTTTCCCCGGAAGCATCCAGAAGACTGAAGGAGAGTCAAAGACGGGCACCAGGGGCCAAACCATAGGGTGGTGCGCCCCCTGGCCGCGCCAGATATGAGTGTGGGGCCCCAGGCCTCCACCTCCTTTGCCCTTTCACCTATTTATTCCCCTCGGATGGAAAACCCTAAACACGTGATCAAATATCCCCGAAAAGTTCCGCAGCCGCCATCGTCGTCAACCCTAGATCAGGGGGTTCTGGAGCTGTCTCCCGGCACCCTGCCGGAGAGGAAATCATCACCGGAGGCTTCTACATCATCATGCCTGCCTCCGGAGTGATGCGTGAGTAGTTCATCCCTGGACTACGGGTCCATAGAAGTAGCTAGATGGTTATCTTCTCCTCATATGCCTCCATGTTTAGATCTCGTGAGCTGCCTATCATGATCGAGATTGATCTTATGTAATTTTATATGTTGTGTTTGCTGGGATCCGATGAATATTGAACTTATGCCAAGTTGATTATAGTCTTTATTGCATATGTTATTTGTGATCTTGCATGCTTTCTGTTGCTAGTGGTTGCTCTTTCCAAGTAGTTGCTAGTGACTCCAAGAGGGAGTATTTATGCTAGATAGTGGGTTCATGCCTCCTTTTCGCCTCTGCTCGAGTGACAGAAACATGACGTGGGAGGATGTGATGTTGCCACTAGGGAGAAAACGGCGGTGTGAGTGCCCGCGTGTACAATCATTGCTTACATTACACACATTGTTTAATGCATTTATATGCTTGCAACTTAATACCTAAGGGGGTTCGGATGATAACCTGAGGGTGGATTATTAGTCATAGATGCATATGGATTTCGGTCTATGTATTTTGTTGTAATGCCCGCACTAAATATCATAGTAGTCATCAAGTTATAATGTGCAGTACAGTGCAACCTCTATTTGTCAATTGCCCAGCTGTAAACAATTTAATTTATTAATTGATTACAATTTATTTAATAACTTATTATTTCTATAAATTAATATTTAATGTGAATTAAAATTCAAATACAAAAGAAATTTAAATATCAAAGTAAGAATTCATATTCAAACAATAAAATACCTACATGTCATGTAAAAATCACCCTTTTTCACCCCTCCTCTCTATACCCTAGTTGAATTCTCCCAAGTCACTTATAGACTTGTGGTTAAGGTTTGCTGAGAGATAGTGCTGGTCATAGCCAAATCTGTTTTGTCTAATCAAATGATTTGATTTATAAGATAATTGATATAAAGATCACTCCAAAATGTACTCTTGACCAGATGATCTACACCTATTTCATCATTTCAAGAGAAACATTGGTCACTTTGCTTTGTTTAAACTTTCGCGCCAAAATTTCCCGTGTTTCTGGTTGCATGCTCTACAAATGCACAAATTATATTTCAATCCTTACAACTTCCCAAACACTGGGGTGTTACACCTACGCTTCTTAATTTATTTTAACACACACATCAGTCTAATTTAAAATTAACTAGTGGAGAGGAGAAGGAATTAAAACCCGCATTCTGACCTAATACGTAGCAACCATCATATACTCCCTTCATCTCAAAATAATTATCGTTAAAATGAGTTGAAATGGATGTATCTAAGACTTGAATACATCTGGATACATCTATCTGAATGAAAACTATTTTAAGATGGAGGGAGTACTAAATATCGATTAGTATCAAACCATATTTAATATTGCACTTAATTAGAAATAGTCTTACAATCCCCCACTTGGCATGTGTAAATACTCGATAATCCAATAATGCACTCTAAGAGCTAAATAAAACCACACTTCAATAGGGTTGAGAAGTCAATCTCAAGTTTATTTGATAAAAATACTCCTTGTGACACCCCAACTCAATCTTTCAATTAGGAGAGAATATCCAGTAAATTTTACTTGTTATACAAATATACCATATTGTAGACTTGTAATGTGCATAATGATATGTTCACAAGACAAAACATTAATGAACATTTAAGTGTCATATTTTGATGAGCATATCTCTAACACACATGTAAATTAAGTTAACTAACTTGATGCTATCCTTTGGGCTCTTTGATTTACATAAATAGCATCCCCATGATCCATGTGGACTCTGAGAAAGGTGTCTCCTATACAGCGATCGTTAGGGGCCCGGACAAGATGATTTTCCTTACTTTGCAAAAACTCCTTTTTTCTCTCTCTTCATTTTCCTATTTAATATGTATTTATTTTCGTTTTATTATCTTTCAAGATTTGAAATTGTTAGCTAGGCCTGCAGCCCTGTTCATTTCTTGTTTTTAGTCTTTATTTTAATTTTTTCTACCTTTTCCATCTTTGAAATGTGTTCGATATTTTCAAAGTATAATTGCAAATATCTTTTTATGTTGTGAAAAAATATTTTGACCTATATGAGCTTTTTTAACTAGTGATTTTTTTTAATATGCAGTCACGTTTTGAGCTACACAAACATGTTTCTCTCATGAAATTTTCTAAACTCTCCGGCGATTATTTTAAACTATATGAAAATTTCCAAGCATATGATTTTTTTTTACTTTATGAACATTTTCCACTAAATTATAAATTTATTTTGTAAACAAACATACGATAAATATTTAAAATCTGAATTAAAAAAATGGTACGGGTTCATGGGCTACTCCAGATACGGCCCATGCTAGAAATCCTGCATTTGCCGAGCGCCCTCTCAGAAATATTTGACCTAGAGTAGCGCTGTTGTTGGCGTAGTGTAGAAAAGAAGTTGATTTCTACCAAAGTCAGTTGAGCCTAGCATGGTCAAAACGTGTAGAAAAGAAGCATTCCTCCGTTCACTTTTATAATGGCAAACTACTTACCATTTTAATTTAACTACATACATAATAAAATTTATAAATTTATATATAAAATAAGTTTAAATTCACTCATTTTAAAATGTATGTGTACAAAATTAAAATGCCTTTCTAAAACTAAACGGAGGAAGTATAATTTACCAAGCGAGAGTTGTTCCCATAAAAAAAAGAGAGAAATCCTTATTTGGCACTTAGTTAAAATTTTGTTCCCTATTTGGCCCTCAAAAACATTTCCTTCCCTATTTGACACCTTAAGTTCATTTTCTTCCTAACATGAACTCATAGTGCATTCTAAATACAAATAGGGATGTAAAAAGACTCTTTTGCCTTTGATGATTTATTTAACCAAAAGTCATAATAGACTAGTAAATAACCAAAATCTCTATCTCTACTACCTAAAAAGAGAAATTGGTTCCTCATTCTGCCCACCTCCCGTTTCGCTCGTCGCTTCGTCCACCCACGCTGGTTTTTTTCCGCACGCGTTGACCCCGCGCCATTTTTTTCCCTCACGGTTTTTCCCATTGGTTAACGATCAATGAGGAGTAATTAAGCGACCAATCAGCAGCAATCTGCCCTAACTACAGCGGTTGATCCAATAACCATTAAATACATTAGCAGTAATTATAATTACGCGTACACACACGGGCAAACAACAACAATTACGCAACATTATCGACCCAAATCATGAGCCTAGGAGTGCATGGTGGAGACCTTGATCTGATGATGTACGACCAGCGGCGTGTGCATATTCTGTATGGCCGGCACGAAGGCGATGAGTAGAGTCTGATTCCCGTTGAGACCACTTCGCTGTTGACGAGGATCTGCGACACGTTGGTGCCGCCGACGCGTGGGGTGCGACGAGGGCCAGCTGTCGTGTAAGGGCATGTACAGCGCAGGTCGCTTAGGCAGGCGCTAAACGTAGACATAGGAAAATATCAAATATGCATACCAGCGGTCTGTAAAAGTTAAACAGCCCTCGCGGACACATCCGCTCGGCCCTTCCCGCCACCCTCGTACGTGTATGGCTCGGGCAATTAACGCAACTTTCAAATCCCACCTCATCATCGCACGACTTCGTCGACTCGCAAATATCTAAATGCTCAACCGCTAGTAGTCGAGACACGGGCTGTCTGCCGGACGTAGCTAACAACGGAATTAGCGGACGCTGCCGCCGTAATCTCAAGATTAATTATTTGCGGACGTGGTGAACGTGACGGACGCGCCACAGACCTGTCTGCCTGCATGCTTAATGCAGCACAAGCAACCGAAAATGAGTCTCTTAGTTACCTCACGTATTGTTTTTGGTCTGTGACGTGTGGGTTCCACGAGGTACAATTTATTTTATGAAAAAATTATATGTGATATTAGACTCATTTTATGGAGTTCGTCACACACATCATGATGGTGCGAACAAAATACAATTTTGATAAGAGATATAACTGTTTAGATTATGTGCATTTAAATGAGCTAGCTATTTCAAACCGTGATCACCCGATCGATCGATCAGCTGCATGCATGCATGATACCTACTTCCTCGGTTGGGGTTTACTCGCCTACATGCAGCCAAAACTCTAAAAGCTAGCTTATTGGTACGTATATGTTTCTAGCATTTGTATTTCACAAACAAATTATCGAAAATGTAATCTATTTGCACCAATTTAAAATAGACAATAAACTCTACAAAATGAGTGCAATATTACATATATATCTTTAAAAATAATATTATGTAGAACCAACATGGCATAGAATCTAACTATGCTCATTTTCAACTTTTATTATGAATTTTGGTAAAAAAATCATCAGTGGCATAAGAGTCTTTTTACATCCTCATTTGTGTTTAGAATGCACTATAGGGACATATTAGGAAGAAAATGAAGTTAGGGAAGAATGTTTTTTCTAAAACCAAATAAGAAACACGATTTTAAATAAGTGCCAAATAAGGAATTCTCTCTAGAAAAACAAAAGAGAGTTTGGGGCCAATGATTCCGTCTCAGCCTTGCCACAAGCGGGTACAAACTTTACTCAAAAAATGAAAAACACGAGCGGCTACAATCTCTGCAACTGCATATGCTCCGAGAATCTGCAAGATGGAAGGAACTACGGAACATCTCCTAAAGAAAAATTGTACCGCACCAAGCCAGTGCCAGCAAAGTCCACAAGTCCATGACACAATTGTCTTCGGGCAGGGTGTCAAAAGTGTATGGACCAGCCACTGTGAACCCACCACACCAGCCCAATATCGTCGCGACGGAAAGCTCAGTTCTCTATCTCATCTGCGGAACCATGCCACAGTTAGATTTGGATAGCGGATACACCCGAAGTTCTGCACACTGTCGTGTTGATTATCTGTGATCTTTTTACCTACATCAACGGGTCTCTGCTTCGCGTTACAAATCGTAGGCGCACTTGTAGATCTACCGAGGACAAAGCAATCGCAGCACGATGACGACACGAGATTTGTTAACGCAGTTCGGCGAACTCGGCTACATCTGCGGGGCATGACTACGGGCGCTCCTCCCCATTGATACCGCTGCACCGGCCGCCTTGGTCGCCGGCACAAGCCGCCGACTCCCCTTGCGCGCCTGCTGCTATCAAGTCGTCATGGGTTACAACATGTGGTGCCTCCTCATTATATGAGAGGCCCTAGGACACACGTGTTCGGCTACAATGTTATTTTGAGATAATGAGAGAAGCTAAAACTTGTATTGCTTGTGGCCTCGAGGGCTAGTATTTATATCAGTACAAACTTGGAGGCCAAGGCTAGTAGAGATAGATTACAACTCAAATAGAGGAAAGTACCGAACCCTAACCGACTATACTCTAATATCCCCCCGCAGTCTCAGCATCAGGAGGAACAATGTTGAGACTGGAACGTATGTCTGTGAATGATGCAGTCGGGAGGCCTTTGGTAAAAATATCAGCAAATTGAGCTGTTGTGGGAACATGAAGAACACGCACTTCCCCCAGAGCCACCTTCTCGCGAACGAAGTGTATGTCAATCTCAATGTGTTTTGTGCGACGATGCTGAACTGGATTGGAGGCCATGTAGACGGCAGAGATATTGTCGCAGTAAACTATAGTAGCACGCTCAATGGGTTGATGAAGCTCGACGAGAAGCTGACGCAGCCACACCGCCTCGGCCACGGCATGAGCAACCGACCTATACTCAGCCTCAGCAGAAGACCTGGAGACTGTTACCTGCCTTTTAGAACACCAAGAAACAAGATTATCACCCAAATAAACACAAAATCCGGATGTGGATCGTCGAGTATCGGGACATCCTGCCCAGTCTGCATCAGAATAAACTGTCAAGCTTGTTGGGGAAGAAGAATTAATGAGAAGACCGTGATCAAGAGTGCCTTTTAAATAGCGAAGGATTCGTTTAACATGAGCAAGATGAGGGGCGCGAGGATCATGCATAAAGAGACAAGCTTGCTGAACAGAATAAGAAATGTCAGGACGAGTAAGAGTGGCATATTGGAGAGCACCGGTAATGCTGCGATAGAAGGTGGGATCAGAAATAGGATCACCAGTGGCTGATAATTTAGCACCAGTGTCAGCAGGAGTACGAGAGGGTTGACAATCAGACATTCCAGCACGAGAAAGCAGATCTAAAAGATATTGTCGTTGAGAGAGAAAAAGAGTAGACTTAGTGCGAGAAACATTAATGCCAAGAAAATGATGAAGAGGACCAAGATCAGTCATGGAAAACTCACGGTTAAGAGAAGAAATAATATGTTTGAGAAAAGAACTAGAGCTAGCTGTGAGAATTATATCATCAACATAAAGTAAAAGGTATGCAGTGTGTTCTGAAGAGCGAAAAATAAAGAGAGAAGAATCACATTTGGAAGAAATGAAACAAATTGTTTGAATAAATGTGGCAAAGCGTTGAAACCAGGCACGAGGAGCCTGTTTGAGACCATAAAGAGATTTTTGGAGTAAACAAACGAGATTAGGAGAAGAGGAATTCTCAAAACCAGAGGGTTGCTGACAATAAACAGTTTCATTAAGTGTGCCGTGAAGAAAAGCATTTTTGACGTCTAGTTGGTGAATTGGCCAAGAGGTGGAAACGGCAAGGCTAAGAACAACACGAATAGTGCTTGGTTTTACAACTGGAGAGAAAGTTTCATCAAAATCAATGCCATGTTGTTGTGAAAAACCGCGACAAACCCAACGAGCTTTGTAGTGAGCAAGAGTACCATCAGCATGAAATTTATGGCGAAAAACCCATTTGCCGGAAACAACATTAACACCAGATGGTTTGGGAACCAAAGTCCATGTATTATTTTGTTCAAGAGCATCAAATTCATCACGCATGGCAGAAAACCAAAGAGGATCAAGAAGGGCGCGTTTATAAGATGTTGGTATAGGGAAAATGGTGGTAGTGGCAGTGAGATTGAGGTGTTGAGTAGGAAGAATAAAACCGCGTTTGCCGCGGGTGCGCATAACATGATCATTGTTGCGGGGTGGAATGGGTACGGCACGAGGTGGTAGGGGTGGTGTGTCGTGTGATTGTGTAGGTGTTTCGGTGTGTGTTTCAACGTGATTAGTGGGTGATAAAGAGGAGGAGGGGTTTGGTTGCTCGACTGTGGACACGGGGGAGACAGTGGGCGGCTGGTCGGTGGGTGACGGTGGCTGCGAGGTGGATGCGGTAGGAGGGATGGGTAGTGGTTCGGCTAAGGGCTGCCGCGGCAGAGAGTTGAGGGAAAAATCTGCCGCGGTAGGCTGCCGTGGTTGAAAAACGGGGAGAAGGTCTGCCGCGGCAGAGATGACGGCAGCGGGAACCAGTGGACTAGGGGTTTTGGGGCTGGTTGATGGGTTAGGTTGAGCGGAGGTTTGCGTGGCAGCATAGGGAAAAACATTTTCATCGAATACAACGTGACGAGACACAAGAACACGACCAGAAGATGGATCAAAACAGCGATAACCTTTGTGATCGTCGGAAAGACCAAGATGAATACAAGGAAGTGAGCGCGGTGCTAGTTTGTTCTGAGTGGTGGAGGCAGTGTTGGGAAAACAAAGGCAGCCAAAAACACGTAAAGAAGAGTAATCGGGGTGAGAAAGAAAAAGAGATTCAAAGGGCGAATAAAGCGGGCATGTTTTGGTTGGTCGAATATTTATGAGTAGCGTAGCAGTGCGAAGAGTTTCAGCCCAAAATTTAGAGGGAAGAGAGGCTTGTAAGAGCAATGTGCGAAGAATGTCGTTAATAGAGCGAAGAGAGCGTTCAGCTTTTCCGTTTTGAGGAGAAGTGTAAGGGCAAGAAAAACGAAGAAGAATACCCTGAGAGAGAAAAAAGTTACGGTTTTGAGTGTTATCAAATTCACGACCATTATCACATTGAATAAATCGGATTGGCAAACCAAAGTGAGTAAGAACATACTGCCGGAAGTTGAGAAAAATTGTGTGCACATCAGATTTAGCTCGAAGGGGAAAAGTCCAAATATAATGAGAATAATCATCCAATAATACAAGATAATATTTATAACCAGAAACACTAGGGACCGGAGAGGTCCATAAATCACAATGAAGTAGCTCAAAAGGAAAAGTGGCATAAGTAGTAGAGGCACCAAAGGGTAATCGAACGTTTTTGCCGCATTGACAGGCAGTACATAGTGAAGGATTATGAGAAGCAGTAGAACTAGGGATACAAAAATCTCGAAGCAAGGAGGACAAGGTGAATTTATTTGGGTGGCCTAGACGACGATGCCACAAATCTACTGAAGCAAGCATGGCACGTGGGGTGGATGTAGGAGCACCATGAAGTGGATAAAGATCACCCGTGCTATTGTACCGAGCGAGAACCTCCCCCATTTTCAGATCCTTCACAGACAAACCAAAGGGGTCAAAGGCCAGAATAACTTGATTGTCAATGCAAAATTGTCGAACAGAAATAAGATTTTTTATTAAAGAGGGAACTACAAGAATGTTGTTGAGAAGAAAATTGGTAGAAGATGAAGGTATATAAGAATTGCCGGTGCAAGAAACAGGAATTGTGGAGCCATCGCCGATAGTAATGGTGGAAAACGGTGAGGGAAAACAAGCTGACAGTAAATTCATATTTGAGGACATATGCGAGGATGCACCAGAGTCGAAGATCCAATCCGTACCTTCGTTATTGAGGGTAAAATTGTTCATGGCGTTGATGAAGGCGGCTTGGTCCCATGTCGGCTGTTGTGGCTGAGCAGAGGGGCCAGAAGCTTGCATGTTGACGTGAGGAGGAGGTGGTAGCTGGTGCGGGTACGAGGCTTGCATGGTGCCGTAGGCCGGCATGGTGTAGTAGTTGGGCAGGGGCCCTGGCGCACCGGGAGGTGGTGTAGGGGTGGCAGTGTAGACGTGCGCAGGTGGCCGGGGTCCGAGAAGACCGGGGGAGCCGGTGGCCGGACGGAGACCAGGGTTCCATGAGCCCGTGTATGCAGGAGGAGCACCGTACGGGGAAGGAGCCGACCAAGGCATCGACCATGCTTGGACAAGACCAGTCCAGGGATCATGCTGGGGTGACCATGTCGGTGGAGCGGGCGACGGAGCTGTGGTCGGGGCAGGAGCGGTGCTAGCAGGACGAGGTTGAGGAGGCCGGTAGATCGGATGCTTGCCTCTGTAGTTAGGGCTTGGGCGCCACCCTGGGGGCGGTTGTGGAGTCGACGTGGAAGACGGTCGGGGCAGCGTAGCGGCGGCATGGAATACCTGCGGCGCCCGTTGAGCTTTGCGTGCCTGGTTCTTCTCCTCCTGCTGAAGGATCGATCGGACCTCCTTGAAGGAGGGGTAGGGCTTGAGCATGGGGATGAAGGACTGCTGCTTCTCGAACTGGTCACCAAGGCCGACGAGGAGAGCGTTGATGAGAGTGCGATCCTCAACGCGATCGCCGAGTTCGCGGAGTTCATCGCCAATGGCCTTGATCCGCTGACAGAAGACGGTGACCGGGGCATCTCCTTGAGTGATGGTGCGAAGCTCGGTGTTGAGGGTGTTGATGCGCGCGTCAGAATTGTCCTGGAACAGCTGTTGAAGAGAGGCCCAGAGGTCGGCGGCGGTGGCGTCGTCGTTGGAGACTAAATTGAAGAGCTCCGTGGAGATGCGCGTGTAGATCCACTGGATGATGGCGAGGTCATCCTTCACCCAACGATGATCGGTGGGCTGCGGAGGGTAGGATCCATCTATGTGGTGACGAAGACCGCAGCGACCAAGGTGGATGGAGAACAGGTGGCGCCAGTGGTAGTAGTTGTGGGCGCCAAGATCCAATGAGATCGGGATGAAGGAGGAGACATCGGCAATGGTGTCGGCGAGAGAAATTGTGGAGATTTGAGGAGGTATGGCTAGGGTGGTTGTAGACGAGGTAGTAGATGGAGGGGATGTGCCGGCAGCTCGAAACTCGGCCAAGGAGAAGGGGGACCGAGTCGGTAAGGGCGGCGGCGCCGGCGGACCTGCCATGCTAGGTGCGGAAAACCTAGGCGTCTGATACCATGTTATTTTGAGATAATGAGAGAAGCTAAAACTTGTATTGCTTGTGGCCTCGAGGGCTAGTATTTATATCAGTACAAACTTGGAGGCCAAGGCTAGTAGAGATAGATTACAACTCAAATAGAGGAAAGTACCGAACCCTAACCGACTATACTCTAATATACAACACTACGTGCCCTGTCCACACCAATTACAACTCCAAGTCCTACCGTAACCCAAAACGTACACTATATTCGACACAAATAAAACAAACTCCACCTTGGCGAATATACTCCGCCACCTTGAATTCGTCTATGCGTCAAACCACCATGTACTCCGGACTTGAGCTGTTTTCCATGAGCTCCACTGCTACTCCCAGACTCCTCGTGGCTCCACCTGCAACCATAGTTTCTTCTTCCTGTTCAATACCATCACATACCGACCACTGGTCTACGTGAATGAGTTTCAACTTGAAGGAATTTCACCGTCGCCCTTTAGACACGCCTTGAGTCAAATTCGCAGTTGTCTCATCATTTTCTTGGATAGTCTTCTACATGTCCCGTAGCTATAGCACTTCGCCTCCTTCTGCATCTTGTCAACCCGCACTTTACCATGTGCACTGAACATCACAGAATATACGGCCATGTACTCTCCAAGCTTCCGACATTATAGACTTTCCAACACTTTCTCAGATTCCCCATGGCTGACTCATGTCTATCACCTGACGCCAATCTCCAGACCTAGTCACCAACTTGAATCTGGTACTCGCCAACACTGGTTCAGAACCCCTGCACACATGTCAAACCTCATGTCCGATCGCCCGTGCCCTGGTCTGTCGCCGTGTCCCATGCTTACCGCACACCTCGCCGCTATTACCACGTCGAGCATCCGCAATCTTGGCCAAGATCTCAAGGGTCGCTAACCCACACCATCTCAGGCCCCACTGCAGATAGCCATCAGTCGTACCCGACCGATGCCGAGTTCCACGCATCTCTCGAACCCTGACGTCCAGTCCGACCAACGTGCTTCTCGCCTTCCCGCTGACTAAGCTTCGACTCTCCGTATACTTACGCCGTAGCCCTCCATCAACTGAGTGGAATCGTTAGACCCCAGCTCCACCTTCAACATGCCTCCATGGTAGATGATCAGTCCACCCTGCGCCCTGCCGACTTCAAGTTCCCATGTGTACACATTCTTGAATCAACTCCGCGCCGTCGCATTCGCATGTTGAAGCACGCAAACCCTCCGGCTCGCGCCACGTGTTTCCACGCCACAGAATTCGGACACCATCAGCCGTCACGCTCCTACGTCGTCATCGCTGATCTTCACCGTTTTCTGTCCGTCAGACTGTCGAGTCCAACCTAGCCGAACGTATCCGACTGCAACCATGCTCCACCTTTCGCCTAGTACACCCGCCATATTGGCATGCACCGCCCGGCGTCCTGTATATGCATGATCCTTCGTGACGCCTTATTCAACATCCTTTAACCATTGCCGACAATCAGCCTTTGTTACCAATCACCGTCCAGCCGCTTTGCCCAGTACAAATAGCTCGATCCTTTCCGCTCGCGGGCAACTTCTCACCAGCACAAATTCCGCTGGATTCCCGAAATCGAGCCACCTGATCAAGCCAACAAACATGTACTGCATAACCTGCTGACGTTATTGGTAGTCTTCTGTGCATGCCCAAAGAAAAAAGCTAATTGAACAGTGTCAGGCCAAGCCCCACCAAATACACATCTTGCATGCATCGTTGGGACTTGGTCTTTTTTGTTTCATCTAACAAATCACGTGCAGGTGCTTCCGATGGATCACACAACAGCAGCCCATGTGCCCGAGCCAATTACTGGACCTTATGTGTTGTGTCGCACGACCTGCAACCGGCCTCACGCGCACATCGCTGCACGCCGCGTGCCTGCTTGGCCTTGTCTAACACACACATATCGCCGAGTCCGTCTCAAACACGCACAGCTTCTCCACGGATGATCAATCAGTCTGATCAATCTGCTGCTGCCACGCCGCCGCTGCACGTACCCGTTCCATCCGATCTGCACCCGCATGCGCCAATCGCTCCTTCGAGTTCAGACGTACCCAGATCGCCATCTCGCCCGCACGTCCCTCTGCAACGACACGCGACGATGTCCGATCACAACATCTGTCCTCCTTCCTCTAGATCAATCTTCTGCGATCTTCGAACCTGACGCTCTGATACCACTTGTTACAAATCGTAGGCGCACTTGTAGATCTACCTAGGACAAAGCAATCGCAGCACGATGACGACACGAGATTTGTTAACGCAGTTCGGCGAACTCGCCTACATCTGCGGGGCATGACTACGGGCACTCCTCCCCATTGATACCGCTGCACCGGCCGCCTTGGTCGCCGGCACAAGCCGCCGGCTCCCCTTGCGCGCCTGCTGCTATCAAGTCGTCATGGGTTACAACATGTGGTGCCTCCTCATTATATGAGAGGCCCTAGGACACACGTGTTCGACTACAACACTACGTGCCCTGTCCACACCAATTACAACTCCAAGTCCTACCGCAACCCAAAACGTCCACTATATTCGACACAAATACAACACTTCGGTGGCAGCAAATGTATACAACTTTACGCCGCCCTTTGATACTCCATTGCTGATGATCTTCTAGATTCCAATCCACTCTTTAGCATCACTAGCGAGAGCGCGGTAGTCTCGGCCAAAGTGGTGGCCACTATCAAAGATGTGTGCATGCGGATTAAAGAGTTGAAAAAGTCAGATTAAAGAGCGGAAAAGTCGGACTAATTTCACGTGATTTAATCAATTCGGCCGGCTCCACTGTAACTTCGAGCGTAATATATTACCGGAGCTTGTCGTGATCATGCGCGCGCCACTGGCGATGGCACGCACGACGACGTTTGGTCGCAGCAATGGAGCTCGTCCTCGTCTTGTTTAAATCTTGGAGTAGTACTCGCAGAGAAATTAAGGCTAAAAGTTTGGCAATCAGATCATGCGCATGCCTGCCACGACGCCAGACACTGCCGTGATCGGTGCTAGGACAGCTCTTTGTCAAGACTTTTCAACCGCCTAATCCTTGTCTCGGACAAACTAATCCAGTTTATAACTAATCGCAGAAGCTGTAGTATTTTACTCCATCCGTTTTCCGTTCCACAAAGTAAGACTTTGTAGACTTTTTGTTTTTGTTCCTATTCACACGTATATAGACATATTCTAGTGTGTTGATTCCTTATTTAGCAAGGAATGGGGACAAACACAATAAGACTAAAAAGTCTTATTTTGTGTGGAACGGAGGGATTACTAAGTGGCCGGTTTGATACCACGCTTCCACGGATGGACAATGATCAAGTAATAAAAACCACAAAAAGTAGTATCATGGAAATGGACCAAGAATGAGAACACACCATTTGTTTCCAAGCAACAAGCACAAAATTCTTCCACACTGTGAAGTGAAGACTAAGAAACAGCTGCATTGAAACCGGATAAAGTCATCTAGTTTGGGAGATCCGTAACCAAGCATCCATCATCCATCCAGGAATTCCAAATTAAGTATTACGAGCTTTTCTTTGCTTAGAGTAAAGTTCACCACGAATATATGGAAGAGTGGCGCCTAAAGCATGTACTAGCCACAGGCCTAATTTGTTGACCCCGGTCAGCCTAGCTAGATGTAGGGCCAGCAACGCCGATATTCACACCTGGGCTTAAGACTAACTAAATAAAGATTTATGTCTTATTCTTACACATTGTGGAGGCGTGGATTCATCGGTTTGTAAAGGTTGTCGCAAAGTCTTCGCGCGCTAAGCTCCATTGTGCGAACCTCACCCACATAGCTTTTGAAATCCTCTCCCGAACTGGACTACTAAAATGCAAGTGCGGCACTACTTACTAACTAGTGTATGTTTGTCGAACAAATGTTGTACTGAACTTATTCAATAAGATGTTGTACATAAGCTGTTGTGTCAAAATTGACAACCCATTGGCAAATCAGATCATAATACAATACTATATTTACGGTAAGTCACATTCATTTCTTGGTTAACAATACGGAATTGGAACGGTTGTAAGAAATGTGTCTTCTACTATGCCGACGAATCTATTAATCATCTATTATTTAATTGCCCATTTGTAAAACATTTATGGATGTATTTTCAATAGGCTTTTAATATCGAATATGTTTGGTAGCTGGCTTGACGGCGTGAAAAACAAATAAAAACGCAAATTCGTGTAGGCACCTGCGTTTTGGTGTGGTCCTTATGGAATTATAGAAATGACATTATTTTTCACAAGGGCGGAAATGCTAATTTTTTTAGGTTATCTCCATGGCGTCACACTGGATTCACGAATTTCCTTTCGTCGTCCCGAAGGCGCAACATGAGCATATAAACATTGGATGCATCATCTGCAGATGGTCGCTCGGGATATTTGCATCTAGGGTACGTGGAGGCTCGCCAGACGGCTACCACCTGCTTATTAGGCTTATTATCTCTATCTAGTTTGGCAGGTTCGGGATCTTTTTATTTTATTATTTCTTTAGATGTAAACTCTGAACTTTGATAATTTTGTTACTTTGCAACAAAACGGTTGTGTGCATCGATCGATGCAGAGACTAGGACGATGTTCCCATTTAGAAAGAAATGTTAACATATACTCAGATTTTAAACTCCATTTCTAAAAATTGGACAAAATGTCGATGCCGAATGACAACAAGAAAGTTCGAGTATAAAAAGGTATGTCATTATCTACCATAGTACCAATTTCAAAATGAATGGAAGTTAATAAGAAATAGAAACATGGGAAACTAAATTGTAAACTAGACCCCACACACTCACAAAATATACCTTGAATGGCACATATACCAGAATTTTGGATACTCCTCTTTTAAGATATTACGAGTCAGGTAAAATTTTAAAGTTTAACACAAAATTATGAAGGAGAGAAACACAATCATATAGTTTTTTCACAAAACAGACGTATTTATCATTTAGTTAAAGAGTTGTCACAATAACCTAGGAGAAGCTCAAAAATTAGACATTAGTGCAGCCAACCACCTAACAAAGGTGTGCAAGTTATTTTTGCTAATTGCACAAGATCATTGAAAAATCCAAAATTAAATGTTTCCTAGATGAATCAAACTATAATATAATTAATATTTAGATACAAAAGTACAAAAAAAACTTGCTGCATGAACCTGTACGTCTTTTCTGTTTTTGATGCCAACTAAGTTTAGAACTATTCTCGGCGCATAACCAGGAGATGGAACATGCGTATTAATCTACCATCAAATATAGTATAAGAGTTCCATCAAAATTGAATGTGAAGTGAAGGCGTCATTAATAGATTTTTCTCTTTGTTTCGAATGAAGCAAACACAAGTACAACTAAATTCTCGAAACATCTAGCGTAAAGCCTTCTCATAAGAAATTTTGGACTTACATGAATGGTAAAATTTAAGTGCAAAACTATGCACACAAAAGCAATACGCCATCTTTCCATTTTCTATGTTACTAAACAATAACTGAAAGGGTAAAATTAGCATAAAAGTAGGCAATCATACACTTTACAACCATCTAAAATAAGGGTGAGAGTTCCCTTTCCTTGTTTTCTTTAGAAAACTTGAACATATTTAAGCTTATCCCCACATGCATACTTTGCAAATTTTGTCTTTGCGCACGCTAGGAGCACTCAAATATCATTGATGGTGGTTACACAGAAGATGTAAACTTATGTGTCTTTTTTTTGGGATTAATTTATGTGCCTTCAAATCTCAACCACATAATAAACATTAAAAAGTAGGACTATGAGAGTGATATTAAGTCATCTTATTTTCATTTTACATGTACAAATAGATAAAAATGTCAAAAGGAAAAAAATCAAATAGAAAATTATATAGTCTAAATTCTCCAATACTTATAACATACTCCCTCCGCTCCAAATTAAGTATCACACTGAAATCTGTGATACTTAATTTGGAACGGAGGGATTATAAGTTTTTACAGGAAAAGTACTACCTTAAAATGATAATTTTATTACCTAATTCCATACCAAATAAGCATAACTATTTATTAGTTATTTCTTACATTAGGGTTCATCTAAACGTAGCAACTTAATTATCACATGATTTAATCCCTTGCATATGAAATTACACTCGAGATTATAGAACACACGAGAAAACATTAGAATGTAAAATTATTCCAGATCAAATCAATAACCAATTATGGAATGATAACAAAATAATAAATTTGCACGTCATATTTTGACATGAAACCAATGAGGGTGCAAGTTTTCGATTTTGTTTGGTGTCATGAAGCATATACTAAAGACAGATTGGTTTATTACGTTGGAGTAGGGACGAGCCCAGTGGCAGATCTAGGATTTTAGATTATAACAGGGAACATATACATTTTATTAGTACCATAAAAGAACATGAAAAATACATGTATTGAATTTACAAGAATATGCACAACTAAAATGGAGTGAATGGTAGGTGTGATTCTCGTGGTGGTAATTGAAAAGGTTAAATTATTTTCTACTTGATGATACTTTCTTGGATCACCTGACTAAGGGTAAAAAGGTAGTTGTATCTCATTATTGTTATGGAATTATATCAATTTCTAACAATATGCCATAGAAATTAATGTTGTGTTATGTAGTTTACTACTTAATATTTTGATGGATCCGTGGGTATTGGAAAAAATAAACTAACTACTCCTATCCGTTCCTAAATATAAGATGGTTTAGCCTTTTTGCACATTCACATATATCTACATGTATATAGACAGTTTTTAGTGTATATGTTCACTCATATTAGTTTGTATCTAGACAACATAAGCAATAGCTAGAACATCTTATATTTAGAAACGGAAGGAGCATTAGCCTAGTGATTTCTTAGGTATAGGAATCATTGGTGTACTTCCTATATATATTATCATGCAATTGTGTTGCAACTATGTATATGTGTGGAACACTCATATATATATATATGATTTTCATTTTGTTCCATCATGCTTATAATAGATTCTACTAGTATACATATGCACCAATGTCATATTTCTAACATAAGAAACACATTCAAAAAAGTGTGCACTTTTTATGCTATATTTTTAATCCAAATTTTTAATGCATAATAGTTCTGTATATGGCGACATTAAGTAACTAGTGAAACTCACAAGTACACTAGAAATTTTTGTAGACACAAATAGCTCTCTTAACTTAATTTCATGATTGGTTGACGAAGAAAGATTCATATAGTCCTCTTAAGGGTAATTGTTTGTCCTACAAAACTCTTCCCCTGGAGGCTTAATATGTGTCTATAAGAATAAGGTTATTAGAAAAAAAGCTAATACACTAATCAAATCCGTGTATATTGTTACCATTGTACCATGAGTAATTATCGAGTCAAACGAAGGAATGAGTGATGTGCCTTGTAAGACACATATTGGCCCAAGATTATTGAACCACGAGAGAGAATTAAAGGACAATCAACACCTTTTCAGCAGCTATGCATGTCACATAACGCAACCCAAAAAGGGATATGGAAATGGCCGGCCATATATATCACTACAGAAACTAAAGTATGAAGTCTAAGCTAGAAAAAAAATCTATACTGTAAATATTTACAAAAAAAACATAGATATAAGATTAAGAGAAACGAAGGGTGGTTTCCATACTTTTTTTTTTGCTAGCACCAAGTTTTCACCCGTCAGATAAAAAAAATTAAAGACTAAAGGTTCACAAGAATTCTTCTATTTACTCTGTGTATGTGTAATGTGCTCACAGGATCATGTGGATGGAATATCCCAACATAAGAATTATTGGCCCAGAAATATAGCATGAGCCAAAAAAAAAAGCTAATGTTGATGTCCAATGTGTCGATCTAGATCGTACACAACGTAGAACCTGAAACCCCACTAAAGCGTAATGAGTCATGGTAACAAATACGATCGAAATGTCACATTAAATCTATCACTATGTTTAATATTACAAAAGCAATAGAAGACGGCCGAGATGGAGACAATGATGAAGATGGCGGTGGTGTACGGCGCAAGGAGATGGTGTGTTGCCTCCTTATCCTCCCGTTTTTATGGATCACATGTTGGAGGTGTGGAGGGTGAGATAGTATTTAGGAGTTCTTGAGGGAGTACCTGCATTTGAGATGAGACATGACATGTGAGTTATGTGCAGCGATTCTATGTGGAGGTCGGGACTTTTCTCCCTTTTTCAAAGAAACACAAGATGATACGGTGCCTTCTTCATGAGTTAGGGACAACTAGCTAACCTTTTGATAATAGATATAAATGCCCCCGATCATTACTTTAGTAGTTATCTCCTCCTCCACTTTGATCAAATTCGTAACATGTGGATTAGAACTTTACAATACCTTCCTTACCTTCTCACAAATGCAAGGAAATAAACAAAGCCCAAATTAGAGTTAAAATATGATAGTTATGACGAAATCTATTTCACTCTTATGTGTGATATGAAACAACGGTACAACTGCCCACATGTCACTTGGTAGGTCGGCTCTTGTTCGGCTGATGCAGTTCTTGGTATTTTAGCCACCAAAATTGCAATCGCATTTATTACCGAGGTGGTCTTAGAATCCTAAGATTCATTCCCACGAGCCCCAAAATCTATGTGATTATTCTATTTGAGAAATTGCGGCTCTCCATATAGAAATTAGTACAACAGTCTTCTAGCAGAAGCTTATTACTTCAATAAAATGATCTTTATTTGGCTAATGTCGTCGTGATTAGCTCATGGGAGGTTCAATTTACCTACCAACCCTATAGAAACAAACCCAAATGAAATTGTTAATGAGATGATATGAGACAAATCTCGAAAATAGCAAGAAAAGCTTAGTAAAAAAATGAAAAGTGTAACATGCAAATTGAAATATTTGAAAGTGAAAATTTGAACTCGTGGCAAAAATATGTAAAAAATTCTAGTAAATCAAACTACCTACCTAGTATTTTGGGAAGCATTCAGGTTTCCCAGCCATTAAGGGTGTGTTCGGTTTTGAAAACCATTCCATTCTACAAGAATGGAACGGTTCCATTCTTGCGTTCGGTTTGGACAAAAAACTGTCATGGAACCGTTCCATTCTTGTGTTCAGTTTTGGAATGGGATGAGGATGGAATAGAATGGGTGACAATGGGATTATATCTAAACTTGATTAATTATTCTGAAACTCGATTAATTATTCCTTTATTCCTAAACTCAACTAATTATTCCTAAACTCAATTAATTATTCCTAATCTTGATTAAATTAGAGAGAGATAGAGAGCCGTTGCACTTCGTCCGGCCGATTTGGCTGGACGAGTACATTCTGCATATGGAGGCAATATTATCTTCCTGGGAAACTCCTCGTTCCATTCCGTTCCAGAACCGAACACGAGAATGGGATGAGGGTGCGGAACGTTCCATTCCATTCCAGCTCATTCCAGAACCGAACACACCCTAAGAAGATTCGAATATTTTTAAAATCTTGAAAAAATGTTGATACAATTTATACTGCATAGAAATTTTGACAACATATAGGTAATCCGAATTCGAAACGATTTTAAGACGAGCCATCATGTGGGCCCACTCCGTCAGATTTCAGTCAATTTGCTCACTGTGACTATGTTTTTTTTTACTTATTATGCCCTGAAACTCAATCGAGGCACGTGTCAAAATCTGAGTGTAGATTTTTTTTTTGTTACAACATCCGTTGAATGTGTGTGCTTTTGTGAACCCTTCCTTACTATGATGATTGAAGAGGTGAAAACACTAACACACATTAGTGGAAAACGGGGATTTTGCTCAGTGGTGAGCACCCCTTTTGCCCCGGCTCGGCCACCACCCGGTGCAAGAGGCTGCAGAGGTGGGGCCGGGGCGAGAAAGGCGCGTGGTGGGGGTGTCTTTTGCCCCGGTTTGAGCCACCAACCGGGGCTAAAGGCCCACAACGAACAGGGCACGACGTGGGGGGTCTTTTGCCCCGGTTGGATCCACCAACCGGAGCAAAAGACCCCCTACTATATAAACCCTGCCATGCCATCCCTCTCCACTCCTCATGTCACTCACTTTTTGGAGGACATATTCTAGTTGTGTGGTGTGTGCTCACTTTTTTCCCCTCCTATGCACAAGAGGTGTTCGATGAAATGCCCGAGAGGATAACGCCATCTCAGCTCACAGAAAAACAAACATGATTTAATTTGTTCGAGGCACACTTAATTAAATAAGCTTTCTCGTCCTTCTTTCCCCCACGGTCGAGATACCAACTTTAACCTTTCATATTTCGATGTAACATTGGTCAATTCTCCATTCACGGTGTTCTGTAACAGTTCCTAATTAATAATCATATAATGCAGATGAACCGGCAATGGGTGTACGCTGACCGACGCTCTGCCGCGTTCATGAAAGGCGTGGGTTATTTTCTCTAGGTGGCCCAGGCAAACAAGCGGAATAATTTTATGTGTTGTCCATGTGTTCTGTGTCGGAATCGGAAGCAACACTCTTAGCACAGAGTCATCCACTTCCACCTGTTTCAGTCTGGTTTCATGCCCGGCTATAATTGTTGGACCAAGCACGGAGAAAGAGGGGTTATGATGGAAGACAACAAAGAAGAAGACAATGATGGAAACTATCATGATATGTTCCCTGAATACGATGCTGGTACTGGAATGGAAGATGACGATGAAGTAGAAGCAAAAGACCGGGCACTAGATGATCCCATCGATGATCTTGGCCAGGCAATTACGGATGCAAAGACAGAAAGAGAGATTGAAAAGGTCAGGGTGAAGTTCGACCGGATGTTACAAGATCACAAAACATTTTTGTATCCAAATTGCGAAGATGGGCAGAAAAAGCTGGACAACACAATAGAATTGCTGCAATGGAAGGCCGATAACGGTGTGACTGACAGCGGATTTACAAAGCTGCTGCAAATAGTGAAGAAGTAGCTTCCTAGAAACAATAAATTGCCCGACAGTACATACCAAGGAAAGAAGCTTGTATTCCCCCTAGGATTAGACGTGGAGAAGATACATGCCTGCATTAATGACTGCATCATCTACCGCGGCGAGAAGTACGAGAATTTGGAACAATGCCCGGTATGCATTGCATTGCAATATAAGATCAGACCAGACGACCCTAGCGATGTTGAGGGTGAGCGCCCTAGGAAGAGGGTTCCTGCAAAAGTGATGTGGTATGCTCCTATAATACTACGGTTGAAACGTTTGTTCAGAAATAAAGAGCATGCCTGTGGTGACCCGACACACCACTGCATGTGTAGTGCGCAAGTCGGTGACATAATTCTCACAGGAGGACTTATCTGTGAATATTACATCTCTCAGAGTGGTACAACAGAAACTCAGCGGGTCCAGGCAAAGCTATAGGATACAAACTTCATTACAAAATCTTGAGAATCTCTTTGATGAATCAAGAAGATCTCATACAAATGAAACATCAGAAGAAGCAATTCGAAGCTCCAAGCCGGGGAAGAACTCTAGCTCAGAACTAATCCACTACGGCTGATGTCAGCCCTAATCTATGGCTTTTAACCACTAAGTCCAAGAATGGACTCTACCTACACCTTGATAGCTTCTCCTCCACCAGCGTTGTTGATGACGATGCTTTTCCGACTAAGTAGTAGATCACTCCACCTAGCTTCATGAGGTAGTGATGGCTTCTCGATGACGACTTCAATAAGGCTTCAACTCTAAGCAGGGGGTCAAACGGGATAGAATGAGTAACGAGCGTTACTCAGCAAGTTCATGATATACAGTGGGTGGTTGATGCACTAACTACAGCTTAAGACTCGAAAGAGTCATAAGCTAATGCAAGGTTTTGTAAAACTTTCTTCAAGAGGTTGCTTTTAATTCTGAAAACTATGCCCGCCAGATCTTCACAGGACTAGAACTTTCATGGAGTTGCCTTTCCTGCGGCGTTCGCAGCTCCTTCCCGGAACAAGGGGTAACATGTCACATCCTTTTACACTCTGCAGAGGTGCGTTACTTTCCCATGGACGACCAAGACCATGTTGCACAACCAGGCTCGAGATCCTGTCCACTCCCACTCAGGTGTGGGGCCCGGTAGTTGGTCCAAGCCAAACCGTGCTTCTCCGCACAACGCATGCCCACCCATTTCTGCCAGCAGGTTGAACGCCTGATTCCACCCCTCACGATGGAGATCTACGCGCCCCTGGTAGACACTCATAGACCCCAGAGCCCGTGGGACGTAAGGGCTCCCACCCATGTGCATGTAGTCCCGCAAGACCTACAGCGTACGTCTCTGGCAGTCCGTTGACATGCGAACGAGAAAAGTATCACGGCTGACTTACTCCCCCCACAAAAGATCCATGGTCAACGCGAATTTACGGCGCAAGAATCCTGACGGCAGTTGTTGTTAATTCCTAGGTAATACGTTCCCATGCAGATGGAACCTTCCTTTGACCTATTCATCTTACCATGGTTCCATCCGCCCACCAAACAGAACACTACCACTCGGGTAGTCATTCAATTAGTCATATTATTATAAAAATAGGATCATGCATTCTTTTGAGAATAGGTGATAATACAATAGGGTTTTTTGCAAGTAGTTTGTTATGAGATACTGCAAAGGATATGAGCAAGTGATGAACTTGCCTGAGATTTAAAAGACCATAATATCCATGCCTTCGGGGTCAAGGGTCACGTAGAACATCCTGACGTCTGAAAGATAGCAAAGTAGTCCCGGTAAGGACTACAACAACACTGGCAGCATGATACATGCATAATAATGAGTTGCAATCGTGAAATACCCTGGAAAATACCCCAGCTTACAAGTGTAAGCCATGTTTAATACGACAACTTATTCACAAGAGTTTTAGGTGAATTGTTTTGTTCTTTGTGGTGATGTTGTTATTACTGGTTTTAGACTTACATGGGTTTCACTTTTACTTACCACACCATTTTTATTATGTTTAGGTTATAAATAGTTATCACATGATTAAACTTGAGAACACTATTATATGGAAAACAACTACTGAAAACATAATAAACACATTTGATTTTATGTTATAAAGTGTAGAGCTAATAACATCAAGTTTATTTGTAAAATGAGGAACTAATACATCTAACTCTATCATCTAAATACTTTGCTTAATAACTAGTGATGATAGGTTTCAGTTGGTGTGAAATCATGAGGGTTTTATTAATACAGAAAATAATGTTGTGGCAGTTATTTCTGATTATAATGAAACATTATAGAATTTTATAATACCTTTGGAAATAAGTTTATAAGTTGGATAAAATGTTTTATCTTTGACATATTTGAATTGGAAATTCTTTCCTTTTCAATTTGATATAACATTTTATGTTTTTCTGAAAATATTAGAATAAGTTATTTTTTATGAATTAATTGATTAGGCAAAACATTACACACCTAAAAACTTGATCAAATTACTTTGTACACATCATAGATGAGTTGCATTTATCATTTGGAGCATTTTGATATATAACTTGTATTTTTCTGATTTTATGAATTATTTATTATTTTTCCAATATTCATTGTTATTCATATAACTTATCTGATTGTTTTCACAGAAAACATTTGTTAGGGAGTATTTTGGAATGCTCAAAATATCTAAATAATGTAGAAAGAATAATTTACATTTGATTAAATAGTTTTAAATATTTCTAAACCTTAATATCAAAGTTTTATTATTAAAATATTATTTTGTATCCATAATTTTAAGACTATGAGCATTATTGGATTATTTTTCTTAATCTTAATATTCAACCATTCTACTAGATTAAGAATTAGTTGTATTGTAAAGGTTTGAAATTTTGTAGAATTTTATTTATTGTTTTCTATTATTTTTCTAATTCTTTTATTTATGATTTTAAGCAATTACTATACTGCCCCTCGGCTGACAGGTGGGCCAACCCACCAGTGGGTTGGGTCAAACCCACTGGTCTGGTCGGGCCGGACCAGACCAGTTGCGCACGCACCCGAGCCCCCCCGTCCTTATCTCCTCCCTTCCCGCACGAGGCGACGTAGAGGCGATTCATCGCCTCCACCACGCCGGCGATTTCTTCGCCCTCCTCCATCCATCACCGCCACCGTGACCTAGCGCCACCCTAGCTCCTCTCTGTCCGCTACCGCGTCTTCCTCCTCGATCTGCTTCTCCCCCCGTGTGGCTCCCGTGGAGATCCTCAAGCCCTAACCCTAGGGTTAGGTTCCCGGGGTGCTCCTCCCCTCTCCGGTGGCCGTGGCTCCACGACGTGGCTCCTGGAGACTCCTAGAGTTGTGGTGCTGATGCTGGTGCTCTGTGGCTCCGTTTTCGGGACGTTGCCGCCGGGATGGTCTTCGGGCAACCGCGGCTCCCGCCGTGCTCCTCTCTCCATCCGGATGTGGTCACCACGATGGTGACCACCTGTAAGTTGATCTCCTCTCTCTCTGCCCTCAAATCTCTCTCTCTCTCTCGGGTTCATCCCTCCCCCTTGCTCTGGAGTCTAGCCCTCGAGCTAGCTCGTATCGAGCTCCGCTGTGATACTCTCTGTGCTCTGATGCTTGGTTAGACAGCAATGGATTTACCCTTAATTTACTTGATGTGTGATGCTTGAAGTTCAGGCTATGATCTGTGTTGGATGGGAATTTTATTGTGCCCGAAATGATTTCTGTTGCTATATGCTGTGCGATGATTCTGGTGATGGAGTGATGCTGTTGGTGGAAAATTATTTTGGGTTTACTCCCCATGTGGTTACGGTGTACTGATACACCTAGGGTTCGCTCCCAGTGATGATTTCCTGTTACTGGTTATTGAATTACATTTCCTATTACTAAGTATTTCATTCCTAGTGTTCTATGGGTATGCTAAGTAGTTGAGAGGTGTTACTCTGAATTTTATTCAGGGAATATGCCCTCAATATTTGCATCTATCTATTGATTTCCATTTCATGAATCCCCTTGGTTCTGGGGTATCAGATCCTTGGATCTGGTGCCCAGCAACCATGTGTGTGTGTGTGTGGCACAACCAGTGCTTCTGGTTATTACTCTGTCACACATCCTGTGCTATACACCTCTCTGTCTTAACTTTTGGTATCAGCTGATAAGAACAGAGCACTATTTATGAAATCTTTTCCTTCTTTGGTCCTAATGAATTAAGAACAGATACTTTCACTTGTTTCGTTTGCCCCAAGCCAATGATGCAATAGTCTGAGGCCCTAATTTCATAAAGTACACATACTATGCTTGAGCTAGTTGCAAATCTAAGATGTTGGTTAATTATTGGGCATCTCTATATGCCTACTGGTGGGTGCTACTCTGAACCTTAGGGTTCAGAGGATGTGCCACCATGTCCCTCTCATGTTTGTAAGGAATATTTGACTTGGTGAGTTGTGTTTGAGGTACCAATCTTGATGGTTCCGGTGCCCAGCAACTATACTATGGATTGTTTGATTGTTATATCTGATAAGAACAGATTAATGCTTGTGGAATTTCCCTTAGGCCCATGATGTTGTTCTGAGGCATTTTTCTTAAGATAAGAACAGATACTATGTTACCTTTTAATTCCCTGGGATGATTTTAGCATAGCAATTCTATGCTATACTGAGGGAAACAAATCCCAGCCCACTATGTATGCATAACTTAGCAAGATCCCTTGCTAGGATGTGTGTAGATGTCACCTTTTGGTGTTACTGTTTTGGCTGTGATTTCCTAATGGATCTTGGCTTCTTGATCCACTCCCCCTTGAGCTATTGCCCCTGCTCAGCTTGTGATCTTGTTGCTGTTGTGATTCAGGCCTGCTCCTCCAGCTCCAAGCTTGGCCTTGTTGTGATCTTGCTGGATGTATTACCTGTTGATCAATTCCCAGTAGGGATTTGGGTGGTTTGGTTTATGGTTCTATCTGTGTTGCTGGAGCTGTGTAGCTCGAGCAGTGAACAGAGAAAAGTGAGCTTGGTCTCCCCTCTCTTGCGGCTGGTGTGGTATTTATACCACAACAGAGGTCTTGACAGCACCAAAGTGTGCTGGTGAGTGTGCTGTGTGCTTGTGTACTAGCTGAGAAGATATTTCCTGGGAGATAGGCTCGGTTTGCCCTTGGTCTTATCCTGGATGGCTTTATTTTGGGGTTGACACTTGTATTACCTGATGCTTGGCCAATGAGATACATTGGGATATTTTTCTGATTTGAACATGTATTAACTTGACTTAGTCTAATCTCGATGATGCGATTAGCAGTGCATCTCACTGCCTAGCTGAGAGCACTGACCCCCACTAATCCTATTTTTTTTCTTTTCTTTGTTTTCTTCTCATTTATTTTGCAGGATCAGAAGATTAATAGAAGACTTGAAGATTTGCAAGAATTAGATTAGGAATTTCTTTTTGTATTTGTTCACTTGTAATTTTCATTTGTAATTCTACTTATCTTTTCTATTTATTGTAATTTGTAATAACTTTGTAAAATTGTGTTATTATTAATAAAGCTTATTGTTTTTCCTATTAATAGCTTCTAATAATGAGTTTGAATTGAATTAGGATTTAATTATTAAATGTTTCAAAATTATTTAATTATCAAATAATTCCAATTATCAAATCATTCAACTTAAACTCAAATTCCAGTTACAAACATTATTTTGTTTCTAGTGTTGAAGTGAATCCCTTCGATCCAATAACACCAGAGGGCATGTCGAAATTCCACTTTCTTCTAATCTCGATCTCTCTCTCTTTACTAAAACATTGATGAAACCTCGATCACTCCAGGGTATAGTATTTGCGAATAAGTCTCCAATTGCCACTTCTCATCTGATGATGTCTCAGAGTAAACTACCAGCTTGTTCCTGTATAATCTAACCTAATGAAACTCAAGTGTTTAATGCCCTCAGAAATAATTTGCTTACAAGATTGATCAGGTCCTGTACTCAAATTATTCTTGTATGACACCAAACACCAGGATTTCACCCCCTCGGTTGATATCTTCTTATCTTGGCTCCCTCCTGGGTTTCTTCTCTTGTAGCCATGGTCATGCAGGAATGTAGACAAGAGTTTTAGAAAGATCACGTACAGTGATAAGGTTTAGTATTCGTTTAAAAAGGTTTGTTTCCTTGTTCAGATTCATCCTTCATGACTGATGAGATCCTCTAGTTATACATGACTAACTTGCAGAAGTAAGATCATCAACTGTGTGATTTGGATACTCACCCCTCTTCGAGTTCTAGATACCTAGTTGATTTCTCTCAAGTCACTTATAGACTTGAGATTAGGCTTGTTGTGAGTTAGTGTTGGTCACAACCAATTATGGTTTGTGTAACCAGATGATTTGGTTTCTTAAGATACTTCTTATAAAGATCACTCCAATTGTACTCTTGACCAGATGATCTAGTCCTATTTCATCATGTCAAGTGAAACATTGGTCACTTTGGTTTGTTTAAACTTTCGCGCCAAAATTTCCCGTACTTTTAGATGCATGCTTTGCAAATGCACATATTAAATTTAGATCCTTATAACCTCCCAAACACTGGGATGTTACAGTATCTTCCCCTTAACAAGAAGTTCGTCCCGAAGTTCAACCTCTCTCACGTAAAGATAGGTAGAGAGAACTTCTGTAGACCGTTGAATCTTCACGTCTGTTTCTTGTGTTGACCTTGGCATGTGTATCCTCTTGTCTTGATTGTTCACCTTCCAATGTCTTGTACGATAATCTAATACCTTGCTTGTTATTAGGCCCACCCTATTTTGTTGATAGGCCTTCCTAATGGTCTTACGAAGAACACGTGGTATTTCCACCATACAGTGGATACCAAGTTTCGTTCTCCAATAAATAGGTATGGTTTCCTATCTCTCACAACTTTCGGAAGAACATTTGGTACATCCACCAGGTGATGAATAACCAATAAGATTCTTCCGGTACACTGGATACCGTTTATGGTTAGATTTCCATTTGGTTGAATCTAGTGGTTTCAAGAGAAATACTGCTCAAAGAAGCTTGTACAACATAGTGTACATTGATTTAGACTCATCTATTTAGCAAAAATATCTTCGAGTTTCCTCGAGTTTTAACTTTTTCCTACAGATGATTACAACCTATTCCACTAGTTACTTCCTATGGTCCTTCTACGTCTTTGGGTTTTGACTTCTACTAGACAACTGTATAAGTTTATTTATCGGCATTCTATGTAATTCTTTCTAGGATATACTACTCATGTTATCATCTTGGCATCACTTGTGGTATATCTCCATGTGTTGATGAAGTATGTCACCAACTCCAAACAAGATGTGGAATGTGGTCCATTCCCATCAGTGGCTTTATTGATTTCTGCCTTCTTGACTTCAAGGACTTCCAAAGCTTTGATAGCTGCTTAAATCAGCTGAGATTTCAGACCGCTCTCATTCTAATCCTATACCCTCTAGACCAGTAACATCAAGATAAAACTCAATGTTTGCACATGCATATGCACATCAAGTTTAGTCTTCATGTATAGATCTAGTCAATCAAAAATCCAAATAAGATCCAATAAATCTGAAATGCATTTATCACTCATGCATTAAAAGCCTGTGACATAGAAGTACTTAGAGTAAAACATCTCAAGTACCAAGGCTCTTAAATGCTATACACTACAAGTAGGTATATATTACCTTGTTATCCTAGTCTACACAACCACTCTTTGCCGAGGTAATTACTCCAATTGCATGCCTTACTGCAATGGAATAAACCAAGAAAAAATAATCCTATAGTAGTTGTTGTCTAACTGAGTTCCATATGAACTAAGTAACATGCCAACTAAAGTCCTACTTCTTGATTACGATAAACTTCTCATAGCATATGATGATCCTTCATGTTATTGATCACATCGTAGGAGTGGTAATGTAGCTTCCATCAATGCTTATGCCTTCTCCTAATTCTATTCTATGCTATAGTGATTCACCTCTAACCAAGGATATGGTATATACCCCGCAGCTACCATGGTCTATAATAACTCTTAAGGATTCTCAACATCCATTCTTGATGACTCCTATACTAACTCAATACCATGTTCTACTCCATCCTATTAATTCATAGAATGGGGTAATCATAAGTCTGACTTGATCATCTCTGACTATGTCAGAATTCTTTTTCTTAATTAAACTAATACTTACTAAACTTCTACCTATTCATACCTAAGTACAAAGATAATAGATAAGTAGATTTACTCAGGTTGAGTAAGAATAATTCTATACAAGTATGATTATATCATTCCCAAGTGAATGATCATCATAGTTGTAGGAAATGTGGTTGAGATAAGATGGCTTCCTATAGTTTTTACCAACCTAAAGATCTCCTAAAAGGTTTTAAACCTAAGGTCGCTTCGCTCTGATACCACATGTGGTGACCCGACACACCACTGCATGTGTAGTGCGCAAGTCGGTGACATAATTCTCACAGGAGGACTTATCTGTGAATATTACATCTCTCAGAGTGGTACAACAGAAACTCAGCGGGTCCAGGCAAAGCTATAGGATACAAACTTCATTACAAAATCTTGAGAATCTCTTTGATGAATCAAGAAGATCTCATACAAATGAAACATCAGAAGAAGCAATTCGAAGCTCCAAGCCGGAGAAGAACTCTAGCTCAGAACTAATCCACTACGGCTGATGTCAGCCCTAATCTATGGCTTTTAACCACTAAGTCCAAGAATGGACTCTACCTACACCTTGATAGCTTCTCCTCCACCAGCGTTGTTGATGACGATGCTTTTCCGACTAAGTAGTAGATCACTCCACCTAGCTTCATGAGGTAGTGATGGCTTCTCGATGACGACTTCAATAAGGCTTCAACTCTAAGCAGGGGGTCAAACGGGATAGAATGAGTAACGAGCGTTACTCAGCAAGTTCATGATATACAGTGGGTGGTTGATGCACTAACTACAGCTTAAGACTCGAAAGAGTCATAAGCTAATGCAAGGTTTTGTAAAACTTTCTTCAAGAGGTTGCTTTTAATTCTGAAAACTATGCCCGCCAGATCTTCACAGGACTAGAACTTTCATGGAGTTGCCTTTCCTGCGGCGTTCGCAGCTCCTTCCCGGAACAAGGGGTAACATGTCACATCCTTTTACACTCTGCAGAGGTGCGTTACTTTACCCATGGACGACCAAGACCATGTTGCACAACCAGGCTCGAGATCCTGTCCACTCCCACTCAGGTGTGGGGCCCGGTAGTTAGTCCAAGCCAAACCGTGCTTCTCCGCACAACGCATGCCCACCCATTTCTGCCAGCAGGTTGAACGCCTGATTCCACCCCTCACGATGGAGATCTACGCGCCCCTGGCAGACACTCATAGACCCCAGAGCCCGTGGGACGTAAGGGCTCCCACCCATGTGCATGTAGTCCCGCAAGACCTACAGCGTACATCTCTGGCAGTCCGTTGACATGCGAACGAGAAAAGTATCACGGCTGACTTACTCCCCCCACAAAAGATCCATGGTCAACGCGAATTTACGGCGCAAGAATGCTGACGGCAGTTGTTGTTAATTCCTAGGTAATACGTTCCCATGCAGATGGAACCTTCCTTTGACCTATTCATCTTACCATGGTTCCATCCGCCCACCAAACAGAACACTACCACTCGGGTAGTCATTCAATTAGTCATATTATTATAAAAATAGGATCATGCATTCTTTTGAGAATAGGTGATAATACAATAGGGTTTTTTTTCAAGTAGTTTGTTATGAGATACTGCAAAGGATATGAGCAAGTGATGAACTTGCCTGAGATTTAAATGACCATAATATCCATGCCTTCGGGGTCAAGGGTCACGTAGAACATCCTGACGTCTGAAAGATAGCAAAGTAGTCCCGGTAAGGACTACAGCAACACTGGCAGCATGATACATGCATAATAATGAGTTGCAATCGTGAAATACCCTGGAAAATAGCCGAGCCATGTTTAATACGACAACTTATTCACAAGAGTTTTAGGTGAATTGTTTTGTTCTTTGTGGTGATGTTGTTATTACTGGTTTTAGACTTACATGGGTTTCACTTTTACTTACCACACCATTTTTATTATGTTTAGGTTATAAATAGTTATCACATGATTAAACTTGAGAACACTATTATATGGAAAACAACTACTGAAAACATAATAAACACATTTGATTTTATGTTATAAAGTGTAGAGCTAATAACATCAAGTTTATTTGTAAAATGAGGAACTAATACATCTAACTCTATCATCTAAATACTTTGCTTAATAACTAGTGATGATAGGTTTCAGTTGGTGTGAAATCATGAGGGTTTTATTAATACAGAAAATAATGTTGTGGCAGTTATTTCTGATTATAATGAAACATTATTGAATTTTATAATACCTTTGGAAACGAGTTTATAAGTTGGATAAAATGTTTTATCTTTGACATATTTGAATTGGAAATTCTTTCCTTTTCAATTTGATATAACATTTTATGTTTTTTCTGAAAATATTAGAATAAGTTATTTTTTTTATGAATTAATTGATTAGGCAAAACATTACACACCTAAAAACTTGATCAAATTACTTTGTACACATCATAGATGAGTTGCATTTATCATTTGGAGCATTTTGATATATAACTTGTATTTTTCTGATTTTATGAATTATTTATTATTTTTCCAATATTCATTGTTATTCATATAACTTATCTGATCGTTTTCACAGAAAACATTTGTTAGGGAGTATTTTGGAATGCTCAAAATATCTAAATAATGTTGAAAGAATAATTTACATTTGATTAAATAGTTTTAAATATTTCTAAACCTTATTATCAAAGTTTTATTATTAAAATATTATTTTGTATCCATAATTTTAAGACTATGAGCATTATTGGATTATTTTTCTTAATCTTAATATTCAACCATTCTACTAGATTAAGAATTAGTTGTATTGTAAAGGTTTGAAATTTTGTAGAATTTTATATATTGTTTTCTATTATTTTTCTAATTCTTTTATTTGTGATTTTAAGCAATTACTATACTGCCCCTCGGCTGACAGGTGGGCCAACCCACGAGTGGGTTGGGTCAAACCCACTGGTCTGGTTGGGCCGGACCAGACCAGTTGCGCACGCACCCGAGCCCCCCGTCCTTATCTCCTCCCTTCCCGCATGAGGCGACGCAGAGGCGATTCATCGCCTCCACCACGCCGGCGATTTCTTCGCCCTCCTCCATCAATCACCGCCACCGTGACCTAGCGCCACCCTAGCTCCTCTCTGTCCGCTACCGCGTCTTCCTCCTCGATCTGCTTCTCCCCCCGTGTGGCTCCCGTGGAGATCCTCAAGCCCTAACCCTAGGGTTAGGTTCCCGGGGTGCTCCTCCCCTCTCCGGTGGCCGTGGCTCCACGACGTGGCTCCTGGAGACTCCTGGAGTTGTGGTGCTGATGCTGGTGCTCTGTGGCTCCGTTTTCGGGACGTTGCCGCCGGGATGGTCTTCGGGCAACCGCGGCTCCCGCCGTGCTCCTCTCTCCATCCGGATGTGGTCACCACGATGGTGACCACCTGTAAGTTGATCTCCTCTCTCTCTGCCCTCAAATCTCTCTCTCTCTCTCTCGGGTTCATCCCTCCCCCTTGCTCTGGAGTCTAGCCCTCGAGCTAGCTCGTATCGAGCTCCGCTGTGATACTCTCTGTGCTCTGATGCTTGGTTAGACAGCAATGGATTTACCCTTAATTTACTTGATGTGTGATGCTTGAAGTTCAGGCTATGATCTGTGTTGGATGGGAATTTTATTGTGCCCGAAATGATTTCTGTTGCTATATGATGTGCGATGATTCTGGTGATGGAGTGATGCTGTTGGTGGAAAATTATTTTGGGTTTACTCCCCATGTGGTTACGGTGTACTGATACACCTAGGGTTCGCTCCCAGTGATGATTTCCTGTTACTGGTTATTGAATTACATTTCCTATTACTAAGTATTTCATTCCTAGTGTTCTATGGGTATGCTAAGTAGTTGAGAGGTGTTACTCTGAATTTTATTCAGGGAATATGCCCTCAATATTTGCATCTATCTATTGATTTCCATTTCATGAATCCCCTTGGTTCTGGGGTATCAGATCCTTGGATCTGGTGCCCAGCAACCATGTGTGTGTGTGTGTGGCACAACCAGTGCTTCTGGTTATTACTCTGTCACACATCCTGTGCTATACACCTCTCTGTCTTAACTTTTGGTATCAGCTGATAAGAACAGAGCACTATTTATGAAATATTTTCCTTCTTTGGTCCTAATGAATTAAGAACAGATACTTTCACTTGTTTCGTTTGCCCCAAGCCAATGATGCAATAGTGTGAGGCCCTAATTTCATAAAAGTACAGATACTATGCTTGAGGTAGTTGCAAATCTAAGATGTTGGTTAATTATTGGGCATCTCTATATGCCTACTGGTGGGTGCTACTCTGAACCTTAGGGTTCAGAGGATGTGCCACCATGTCCCTCTCATGTTTGTAAGGAATATTTGACTTGGTGAGTTGTGTTTGAGGTACCAATCTTGATGGTTCTGGTGCCCAGCAACTATACTATGGATTGTTTGATTGTTATATCTGATAAGAACAGATTAATGCTTGTGGAATTGCCCTTAGGCCCATGATGTTGTTCTGAGGCATTTTTCTTAAGATAAGAACATATACTATGTTACCTTTTAATTCCCTGGGATGATTTTAGCATAGCAATTCTATGCTAGACTGAGGGAAACAAATCCCAGCCCACTATCTATGCATAACTTAGCAAGATCCCTTGCTAGGATGTGTGTAGATGTCACCTTTTGGTGTTACTGTTTTGGCTGTGATTTCCTGATGGATCTTGGCTTCTTGATCCACTCCCCCTTGAGCTATTTCCCCTGCTCAGCTTGTGATCTTGTTGCTGTTGTGATTCAGGCCTGCTCCTCCAGCTCCAAGCTTGGCCTTGTTGTGATCTTGCTGGATGTATTACCTGTTGATCAATTCCCAGTAGGGATTTGGGTGGTTTGGTTTATGGTTCTATCTGTGTTGCTGGAGCTGTGTAGCTCGAGCAGTGAACAGAGAAAAGTGAGCTTGGTCTCCCCTCTCTTGCGGCTGGTGTGGTATTTATACCACAACAGAGGTCTTGACAGCACCAAAGTGTGCTGGTGAGTGTGTTGTGTGCTTGTGTACTAGCTGAGAAGATATTTCCTGGGAGATAGGCTCGGTTTGCCCTTGGTCTTATCCTGGTATGGCTTTATTTTGGGGTTGACACTTGTATTACCTGATGCTTGGCCAATGAGATACATTGGGATATTTTTCTGATTTGAACAGGTATTAACTTGACTTAGTCTAATCTCGATGATGCGATTAGCAGTGCATCTCACTGCCTAGCTGAGAGCACTAACCCCCACTAATCCTATTTTTTTTCTTTTCTTTGTTTTCTTCTCATTTATTTTGCAGGATCAGAAGATTAATAGAAGACTTGAAGATTTGCAAGAATTAGATTAGGAATTTCTTTTTGTATTTGTTCACTTGTAATTTTCATTTGTAATTCTACTTATCTTTTCTATTTATTGTAATTTGTAATAACTTTGTAAAATTGTGTTATTATTAATAAAGCTTATTGTTTTTCATATTAATAGCTTCTAATAATGAGTTTGAATTGAATTAGGATTTAATTATTAAATGTTTCAAAATTATTTAATTATCAAATAATTCCAATTATCAAATCATTCAACTTAAACTCAAATTCCAGTTACAAACATTATTTTGTTTCTAGTGTTGAAGTGAATCCCTTCGATCCAATAACACCAGAGGGCACTTCTAATCTCGATCTCTCTCTCTCTCTTTACTAAAACATTGATAAAACCTCGATCACTCCAGGGTATAGTATTTGCGAATAAGTCTCCAATTGCCACTTCTCGTCTGATGATGTCTCAGAGTAAACTACCAGCTTGTTCCTGTATAATCTAACCTAATGAAACTCAAGTGTTTAATGCCCTCAGAAATAATCTGCTTAAAAGATTGATCAGGTCCTGTACTCAAATTATTCTTGTATGACACCAAACACCAGGATTTCACCCCCTCGGTTGATATCTTCTTATCTTGGCTCCCTCCTGGGTTTCTTCTCTTGTAGCCATGGTCATGCAGGAATGTAGACAAGAGTTTTAGAAAGATCACGTACAGTGATAAGGTTTAGTATTCGTTTAAAAAGGTTTGTTTCCTTGTTCAGATTCATCCTTCATGACTGATGAGATCCTCTAGTTATACATGACTAACTTGCAGAAGTAAGATCATCAACTGTGTGATTTGGATACTCACCCCTCTTCGAGTTCTAGATACCTAGTTGATTTCTCTCAAGTCACTTATAGACTTGAGATTAGGCTTGTTGTGAGTTAGTGTTGGTCACAACCAATTATGGTTTGTGTAACCAGATGATTTGGTTTCTTAAGATACTTCTTATAAAGATCACTCCAATTGTACTCTTGACCAGATGATCTAGTCCTATTTCATCATGTCAAGTGAAACATTGGTCACTTTGGTTTGTTTAAACTTTCGCGCCAAAATTTCCCGTACTTTTAGATGCATGCTTTGCAAATGCACATATTAAATTTAGATCCTTTTAACCTCCCAAACACTGGGATGTTACAATGCCAAACTTTTGCGATGGCACATGGAAGATCGCAAGAAAGACGAGATTTTGAGACACCCCGCCGATGGGTTGCAGTCGAGAAAAATCGAGAGAAAGTTCCGGCGCTTTGCAGGTGACGCAAGGAACCTATGGCTTGGTCTAAGTACAGATGGCATGAATCCATTTAGTGAGCATAGCCACATCGTCTACCAAGAGGTCGAAATGAGGCCCGGCTCAAGAAATGAGCTCGAAATAGCATCTGCTAATCGAGCAAGTCTATCGATCCGACGAACCTGCTTGGCCCATCAAGACTGCAAATAAGTTTACAACCCAATGTGGAGTTATTGTTAGGGACATGATCCCGATAAGTATTGAAGAATGGAATGAGCCAGCAAAGGACGAAGACGATCCTGACCGTCTGGTAGTTTCTTTTGTCTCAGACCGGTCCAAACAAGCTCTGTTCGACAAGCCGATGAACCATTTCAGTCTCCCGGAATGTGATATCGCGAACACACAAAAGGCAATGCGCGACGCAGTGATGGATTGGGCTCCAAAGAAGATGGCCAAGGCTTTCAATGCTTACAAGAAAATATTATGGAAGGAATATCAGAAGAAAAAAAAGCTGTCCCAAAATTTGAGGGGCCGCTAGATTAGCACAAGGCACACTGGCCAGCATTTCTGGCGTACAAAGAATCGGAAAAGGGGAAGAGAAGGTCAGCCAAGAATGTGGCAAATGCGGCGAAGAAGGTATATCACCATAACATGGGTTCAGGTGGCTATAGAGTTGCAGTGCCTAAGTTTGACAAACTTGAGGCAGATCTGTGAGAGAAGGGGATCATTCCAGGTACACAGGATTTTCCGCGGAGGTCAAGAAATTGGTTGCTTGGGCATGGGCAAAGAAGGAGGCGCAGGTCAAATAACGGGTTGGTGTCTTGGAAGCCGCAGCGATGATGCAGCAACATCAGATTAATGAGCTTACTACATGGCGCTCCCAGGAGAAAGACACTAGATTCGACGAAACAGACCCATCTCAACGCCGGAGCAGCGTGGCTTCAACGGAGGTACCGGCTGGCACTGCAGTTATGATTGTTGATGTCGCTGCACAGACGGTGGACGTGGATGCAATCAAGGAGAAGACAAGCTATGTGCTATACGTGTCGATCTCAAACGTATCCATCAAGGTGGCGGACGGCTACGCTTTACCTTGTGTAGAGGGAGCGACCTGCCATGGTCGCCCGATTACACCTGGCTATGCTCATGTCGTCGTGGATGATGTTCAGCCGGCTTGGAGGATACTGCGGCTTAACATCACCGGAGGTGATGGGGTAGAGACACTGGGAGAAGCCGTCAATTCCATCATTCAATGGAAAAAAGAATGACATAGTGTTTCAGATGAGCAGTCTGCCGCCACCACAGCCACCTACTTCTCCGAGACGCAGTCCACCGCCAGCACAAGCACCTACTTCTCCGAGACGCAGTCCACCGCCGCCACCACCGCCACCTACTTCTCCGAGACGCAGTTCGGCTCGATCATCGCCAGCACACGTCGATGCCATGGACGTCAGCAGCCCGAGTCCGGCTTGATCTCCGATGCCTGAGCCGACTCCGCCGCCCACTAAGTCCTCTAAGCGGAAGGCTGCTGTCTCTAAGTCTTCCCCGAAGACGAAACATGCTCCGAAGAAGAAACCCAAGCCGCCGCCAGAAAAGTTGGCTTACCATATGAATGACGAGGAGACCCACGAGTGGGTGACCGCGGACACGAAACGTCAGATGGCTGCATGGGGAAAGAAAACCTCGGAGCCGCCAAAGGAACCAATAGATCCGACAGTAAAGAAGCACTTCAAGAATTTGCTGGAAATTTCATCCCAAGTTCAGCTGAATCTGCCATCTGACTATGATCGCGGATTATTGATGACTTATAACAAATTCAAGAAGACGGGGAAAACAATTCCCCAGCTCGGGAAGCAGCCAAACCAACCGGCCCCCGCTCAAGGTGTTGGACACTGCACAGACTCCCTCCAATCCAGTTGATATGGAAGCAGCTACGAGGTTTGCCAGAGAGTGTGGTATAACAGTTGACCAACTGCTAAGCGAATCCGACTCCTTCGCACCGGCTGATTTGGCATGGAAATATGAGTTAGGGAAGTCTCTCGTCAGACCTGATCAGCTCGACTCTTTGACAACATTCAAGCGCCAACTGCATAAGTGGTATATCTAAAGCGCAAAGGACGGCTGGACCAACTCATGGTGAAAATTAGGGATGAGGATTACTTCCGCGAGGACTCGGTCTGTATTGATTTTGAAGATCTTTTTTTCTTCTATAATCTAGACACCCCGGACAAATCGCTCATCAGCACCTATTGTCTGTAAGTATCTACCTCAGCTAGTTCGATCATTGCTTCTTATATTATCATCACTGTACGATATATGTTATGCAGGTTGAAGATTCGGGAATGTAACGAAAACGGTGGCATTGCGTTCATTGATCCATATGTCGTCAATGATTTCATTTTAGTGCGATACCCTGAAATCGCGGAGGATAACATCGCTATGCTTTTGACGAAACAATTTCAGTGTAGTGAAATACTATTTCCTTAGAGACAAAGGTGAGTGTTACTGTCTTATGCATATTCCTTCCCATTTCTATTTTGCTAAGTCGGTGTTAAGTGTAATTGATGAGTTATACATGACTATCTATATAAACGTGTGTGCAGTTATCACTGGATTCTTTTCAACATCCACGTTGACACCGGAACAGTTGATCTCATGGACTCTATGGATAAAGGACAAAATGAGTACAACACCATTATTTCAATGCTCACAAAGTTAGTTCAATCGTTGTCGCACTACACCGTCCCCTTTTGTTCAATCATTATCGTACGATGACCCATACATTTTTTTTTAATTTTCCGGACAGGGCTTGGAAGCGGTTCAGGAAGCAACAAGCTGGTTTAACGGAGTTGGATATGAAAGTTGACACACTCATCATAACTAGTACTTGCTACATTCACGCATCTCTCTTTAATTGCTTGAGCGTTATTTGATTTTATTTCTATTTCTTGTAAAGTGTCTTCAGCAGCCACATGGAACAAATTTATGTGGCTTCTATGTCATGGAGAACATAAGAATAATCGTGAATGGGCGGGTAAAAAGAAGAACAAATTTAACGCTGCACGATCTCCGGAGAGAGCTCCTACCGATAGACCGCTTATAAGTATTTCAAGAGGAATTAGCGGGTTTTCTGCTGAAGGAAGTCATAGATCCCGATGGACCATTCCATTATGCAGTATAAACAATGATCTGCATGTAATGATCTCAATGTGTATAACTCTATTCAGATGTAATGATCAAATTGAGATCAATGTAATTATCTTCTGATGATATCAATGCATGCAATGATCTGTATGATGATTACTGTCGATGTGCAAAAACTATGTCATTTACAGCCTAAACAAAATCACCGAAAATAAAACAACACAGAATAACGAAATCACCGAAAAGAAAACAGACCAAAAAAGAAACATGCCAAAACTCTGCCGCGACACAGAATCTTTTACCCCGGTTGGTGTTACCCTGGGGGGTGCCACACTGCTCGCTGCGCAGAGCCCACGTGAACACCCCTTTTACCCCGGTTGGTAAGGGACACCGAGTCATTAGGGGGCTTTAGCCCAGGTTTGGCAAACCCCGTTGAGAGCCCATAGTGGCATATCCGATCATGTCCCCTATAAATAGCACGTAGCATGTAGCTATCCAGGCACACTGCCGCAGGCTGCATAGAGTGTGAAGTTAGTTATCATCAGTACTTGGCTACTTGCCTAGCTCTACCGATTAGCAATGGCAACGTTCGGTTCCCACGGCATCATGGCCTTGCTCTTCTTATCGGCGGCTCTGCTTGTTTCCGCTCAACTCTCCACTGATTTCTACGACGAAACCTGCCCCGACGCTCTGGACATCATCGAGGACGCCGTGCGAGCCGCCGTCTCCAAAGAATCCCGCATGGGGGCCTCGCTTCTCCGCCTCCATTTCCACGACTGCTTTGTCAATGTAAACATCCTATGCTTAATTTAGCCTTCACGCCTAACCTTTCCATTCTCAAGGACTAACCATTGACAGGCTGTGGACTTGTACAGGGGTGTGACGGGTCAGTCCTGCTCGACGGTGCCACAGGCGAGAAGAACGCGGTGCCCAACAAGGATTCCCTTCGCGGCTTCGAGGTGGTGGACGACATCAAGGCGCAGCTCGAGGACTCCTGCGCCAAGGTCGTGTCCTGCGCTGACATCCTCGCTGTCGCCGCCAGGGACTCCGTCGTCGCCGTACGCACCATACACACAAGCTTTAGATTAGTAACGGAAACTACTTGCTGAATCCTGTTCTGATATCTGAACTGTACCTGTGAATTGTGATTAATTGCAGCTTGGCGGGCCAACGTGGGACGTGGAGCTCGGCAGGAGGGACGGGACGACGTCGAGCCAGGACGCGGCCAACAGCGACCTCCCGGCGCCGACCTCTGACCTGGGCGCGCTGATCAAGGCCTTCTCCGACAAGAACCTCACCGCCAAGGACATGGTGGCGCTCTCCGGCGCGCACACCATCGGGCAGGCCCGGTGCGTCAACTTCCGCGGCCGCCTCTACAACGAGAACGCCACCCTTGACTCGACGCTCGCCACGTCGCTGAAGGCAAGGTGCCCGTCCACGGACGGCAACGGTGACAACACCACCTCTCCACTGGACCCGTCCACGTCCTACGTCTTCGACAACTTCTACTATAAGAACCTGCTCCGGAACAAGGGCCTGCTGCACTCCGACCAACAGCTGTTCAGCGGTGGATCGGCGGACGCGCAGACCACCGCGTACGCGTCCGGCATGGGCGCCGGCTTCTTCGACGACTTCAGCGACGCCATGGTGAAGATGGGCGGCATTGGTGTTGTCACCGGAAACGGCGGGCAGATCAGGGTGAACTGCAGAAAAGCAAACTGAATTATAGTAACTGTCTGACATTGATCGATCGGTGTGTTGCTGCTGTGTACGTGTGTGTTCTCCACAGTTTCTTCTTTTGTGATGAATTGATGTAGTCTGCTTCGAACGGTTGTAGTACTACCACTGGAAGATACATGCAAGGAATAATACAGATCAGATGAACCTGCTTGAATGATGCGTGCACAGGGAAGGCATGGCATCCAAGGAGCACCAAGAAAAGAATCCCTGTTAGCTTCATATTCATATGGCCTCCAAATCTGCAGAACAACGCTGCAACGGTTTTCTACACAGCATTAAAACATTGTGCTTCGCGAGTGTTGGTCCTTTGGGTTGAGCAGCTCTGATTCTCACGGTTGTGTCAGATCCGGACTGACAGAGCGATAGGCTCAACATTAGGTTATAATATTTGCCCAATACAGAGCCTCAAAACAGAGCTCGCTTAGCTCTGGAATTGGAGCGACGAGCTGCAGCTGGCCAACACAACTGAACCAGACCTGTTTGGCAAAACTACAATGCACAGGGATATGATCGGCCGTGTGTTTGTCTTGCAAGCAGACTGACGTGGCTAGATTAGGATTTCAGCAGGCTGCAGCAGCCGTTCTCACAGAATTGACCATGCCAGGAGCAATGTCTACGGCTCTAAAGCCATGAAAAACTATTTGTCATTCCAAAACAGCACCGTTTCTCCTCCTCCCACCTGAATGTGCACTAAGCTAACGAAAACAGAGCTCGCCTCACTGTCTTTCGGCATGGGTAATCCTTGCCAAGGCCTGGTTTTGCGTAATTAAAAAACTCAAAACAATAGACTCGTCGCTGGAAAGAAGACACACCACAATAGATTGAAATTACAAAAACATGTTCTCAGATACATGATTTCATTATTCCCACATGTTTAATGTCTCATGCGAATATTATTAATCATCTTGAAACTAAATGGCCGGTCTGAAACTAGAACTTGGTCTGCTCAGCCAATGTGCTACAGATTGATACGCAGGTACAGTATCTTACCGTGCACAGAGAAGGCATGGGATTCAAGGAGCACCAAGAAAAGAATCGCTGCTAACTTCATGTTCATATGGCCCCAAAACCTGCAGAGAAACACGTCTAATTGATGATGTGGTTACACTACACTGACAAACACAAATAATATGCTCGACTCAAGGCTTTCTGATGCTATTTATAGGATGAGACAAGGTGGATACAAGAAATATCACCAAATCCATCAATATGGGATGCTATTCAGAGATCTCTGAAGTTTGAACAAGCGTAACACAAGAGAATCAGCCAAGATTGATACTATCTTTCTTATCTAACACTACATCACGGTAGACTTAAACTTTTTAGTGGCACTTTGACAAAGTGCCACTAAAACTCTTTAGAGGCACTTTGTCAAAGTGCCACTAAAAGTATATCTATAGTGGCACTTTGACAAAGTGCCATTAAAACCCTTTAGTGGCACTTTGAAAATGTGCCTCTAAAAGGTTCTAGTGGCACTTTGAAAACCCTTTAGTGCCACTAAAACCATTTAGTGGTACTTTGCCAAAGTGCCACTAAAATTCTTTAGAGACACGATAAATCGGGGCACTTTGTCAAAATGCCACTAAAACCTTTTAGAGGCATATTTTCAAAGTGCCACTAAAGGTTCTAGTGGCATTTTGGAGGCACTTTGCCAAAGTGCCACTAAAACTTTTTAGAGGCAATTTGTCAAAGTGCCACTAAAACTACTAGGGGCACTTTGGCAAAGTGCCACTAATGCAATCAGAGGCACTTTGCCAAAGTGCCCCCGATTGTATTAGTGGCACTTTGTCGAGTTTTTATTTTCTTTCACAATGGCATTAAAACATAGATTGCTCAATACATCATAGCAATAGCAATACAGGTACTTTCAACCATTATATATCATCACTTCACATGTACTGTACATTAAACATGAATCAACTATCACACCAAGATATAACATGATTAACAACTGTTCATATCTGTAGTTCATGATTAACAACCTATGATAACTATTGTTCATCACCGTTCAACGACAACTTGAAGTATTTATGCCTCTGTATCTGCATAGCAAGATGTAACCACATTATAACTTCATTACTTAAAAGCATAGACATGAGAGAAGAACTATAGTATAAGCTCATTGAAGAGAGAATGCAAGGTGCATCTTCATTACTTAGCAAACCTCAAAATACATAAAACAAAAACGAGCAATATAACAAGAAAAGTTGGCCTCAACCCTCAGGTAACTAGCATTTAGTTAGCTGTTTGTCATTTTCCCTGTAGCTTTTCACCTATATTTTATATAGCTCAAAAGCTACTGAACTTGGAAGACAACCCAACGTATGTTCAAAACAATGCATAATGTACAAGTAAAGAATCCAAGCATCTCAAAGAATGGGAGTCACTAATTTTTTCATATGGAAGAATTGGAATTCAACCATATCTACAATGCAAAATTAGTACGACGAAATGACAATGAGTACATACCTGGATATATCATTTTTAAAAAATGACCTATCCTAGTAACTGGATCGAATTTATCTAACCTCTGCAACTGGTATATTTTTCTCGATATTGCTGCACATTTTTTACTTTTTCATCTAGGTCTACCTCTGAAATCTGTCACAAACAAGGTGTTCAGTTAATTTTTGGCTCACATTACATTATGCTTACTAAAAGCATCTATGTTTAGTTAATTGTATCTATCTAGGTCCATATAATAGCATGTACCAACAATTAAAATATTACAGCCAATCAAAACTTACGTTTTTTTCGTCCATTTGATGCACCGTGCTTGAGCATGCCTCAAAGTACTGAGCCTTCCTTTAGCTAGAGGTAGCCGAGTTGCACTATGTAAGACTATGTTTACAGTAACATCAACGAGCTCTTCTGCTCCAACACTCTGCACAGTTGCCAATGCAACCAACCTTTCACTGTTTGGTGAGGTTAAACCAACTTCCCTGCATGCCTTGATTCTGTCACTCTGCATATGTCAAAAAAGGGCAGAAAGCAACTTCAATACAAAATCAACAGTGGATCTACATGTCAGTAAGTGCATATCACACTAACCTTTATTGGCTTCCTTGGGTGTAAGTAATCATTATCGTGCTTGTTTTCATACTTCCCTGCGGATTTAACTTCAAATGCAGTTTGTTTCGAGCTTGTCTTCATCTCATCTACCTTTTCTTCCTTTATTTTCTGATACTGTGTCGACTCTAACAACAGTTCCTTTTACGATTTCTTTGAATCGGATTTTGTGGTTTGAGTTTGGACCAATTCAATTTCACAATCTTCAGTTTTGTCCTCTTGTTTACTCCTTTTTATCATATTCTTCATCTGGCTCAAGGTCTGACTTGCTTCACATATTTCAGTGTCGAGACATCGTAGTAGTTTTCATAGACTGGGGTGCCATGAGACTACGGTAGAGACGTGGGGTAACGGGATAGCGTAGTAACACAGAACACGGGATTTTACCCAGGTTCGGTACGTCGCGACAGTACGGCGTACCTACTCCTGCACTTCTCACTAATTGGGACTAAAGCCCGTATAACAGGGTTACAATGTGAGAGAATAGATCTAGCTACTCGACGAGGATGAACTTCTTGGCGAGTTGCGTAGAGCTTGAGCTTGAACCTAGAACCTTGAAACTTCCAGAACTTATGTAATCTATCTCCCGTCCGGCTTTATATAATAGCCGGATTAGGGCTTACAGAACAAGAAACCTAGAAGACTACGTTTAACTTGTAACTTGGAAAGTAAGGAATCCGTCTTCTCCTCCAAGCCAGATCACGTGGGCCGTGATCCGGGTTCTTCTAGAATCCGGCTTCTGCGCGTCGGACTACTGGGCCGCCCAATGGACCTAAGCCCATTACCTTGTAGGCCACCCTGGTAGTCCGGCTCTTTTGTCTACCATCTTCTATACCCCTATTCAGTATATATCCGACAGTAGCCCCCAGGAAGGATCAAAACTCTGAAACTCCGTCTTTCGCCAAATACATTTTGTCCGGGAAAACTTGATTCAGCAGTCTTGATTCTTTCTTCTTTCCTTTTGAAGGAGATGGTAACATAAAACTCGGAACTATGAAAATCCGGCTTTTCTTCTCGCGATCCTTCGCGGAAAAGGAACTCGTGACATCAGTGCTTTAATCATGCTGACGCAAGCGCCGCTTGGTTTCACGCGGGAAAACCCTGCAACGTATCTCTGACAGATTCTCACGAGAAACGAGGAGATAGCCATCATTCCTCTGTCGTTCCGTTTCCCGGATTTTCCGGCGAGCGACACGCGTCGAACATCCAACGGTCAAAAGAGCCGTTGGCGCGTATCTAGAGGTTTTCAGGCTATAAATAGCCGTCCTCGTCGTCATCGGAAATCTTTCCTCACTCCACACTGCCCACGCCATTGACGCAAACGCGAGCACGAGAGCAAGAACTTGCCCCGACGAACTGTTTGCACGCCGGAGCGCTCACTCGCCACCGAAAAAGATGGCCTCTCCGTCGTCCTCACCGGCTCGCGCCTCCATCGACGAGCTTTTGGGCGACCTAGATCCACAGCTGGGGTCGCCCAAGCATGCCGGCGGTGGGCCGGAAAAGACCACTGCATCCGCGGCGGGCGGAGGAAACGCTTCCGCCGCCGCGGACGTAGCGGGCCCAAGCGCCACCACAACCCCGCCGTTCGCACCTGAAACGGCGGAGGAGAAAATCGAGCTCCTTGGCGAGAAACTTGCCGCCGCGAAGGCCGCCGCCGCCGCCGCCGGAGCAGACGAGGAAGAGGAAACTGCAGGCAACTGGAGTGCCTGCAGTATTCCCCCGGCTCTCCTTCCCAACTTGGAGAAGGAGGGTTTGGTGCTCAAAAAGAAATGGCGGCTCCCGGAAGAGGAGACTGAACCCATGCCACAAGAGGGCGAAAGGGTGCTTCTTGCCTCCCACCTTCTACGAGGTATGGGGCTCCCACCTTCCTCTTTCTTCCTCCAGGTTCTGTCACATTACAGCATCCAACCTCACAACCTTCCTCCCAATTCCATTCTGTACATGGCCGGCTTCCAGGCCTTGTTCGAAGGTTACCTAGGGATAGAGCCTAGGTTAGATTTTTGGCTGTACTGCTTTGGGGTCAAGCGTAACTCTTCGGAGGGCGCACTCCCAAATTGCGGGACCATTTCCTTTACTCTTCGGAGATTCCGAGAGGATTGGTTCCCCAAAATCAAAACTTCAGAATCCGTCAAATTTTGGACGGGTTCTTTTTTCTATCATCCCGACGTGCCTTTTCCTAAAAAGGCCGTCGGGGTTCCACCTTTTGTGAACTCCGCCGCCGTTCCCCAGGATAACTGGGTAACAGAGGCCGTCCAAGTTCTGCCTCCAGATCTGCTAAGGATCAAGAGGCGCATCGCCAAGCTCACCTCCTCCAAACCTCCTTTGACCGGTATGGACACGGTCTTTTGCTGGCTGGATAGGCGGATTCAGCCATTAGCAAACCACGGAGGCCGTCTCCTGTGTGAATACACGGGAGCCAAGGATCCAATGCGGACAACCGACAAGGATTGGCCCGCAAAGGAACTTAGGCGGCGCATCAATCAGTTGGTCGCATCACGCGACCAATACACGGAGAGTCGGCCAATGTACACGGCCGACAACCCAGCTCCTAAGGTAAATTTTCCGTCATTTGGGTATAATCTCACTTCCTGGATAATCTACCTTTTGACTCTGATTGGTTTTTCCGACAGCTTGTGGATCTTCCAGACTCGGAGTTAGCCTCCGAGGCCGAGCTGGATGCGCTGCGCACCGCCGCTACAGGTGGGCGCAAGCGCAAGAAGATAATTTCTTCGGATGAGATTATCGACCTTGACGGAATCCCCGTCGCCACTTCCAGGTTATTTTCTTCTGGGTTTTTCTTTTATGGGATCTTTTTCGTCCATCTTCGGTGTTTTAACCTTTTCCGGGTTTTTGGTTTTTAGCCTACCCCCCTCCAACCTAAAGCCGAGAAAGCTGAAGAAACTCAGAGCTTCTTCCAACCGAGGCAGCCAACCATCTCCCGCCGTCGCCCCGGACACGCCGCAGACAATGGCGGAAGAGCCTACTGCAGCCACCACCACCAAGCCCCCAGAGCCCAGCCAGCCCGTTGTGTCCGAGTCGGACACGAGGGAAAGGGCGGCTCCAGAGGTGGGGAAATCTTCTCGGACTTTCGACGAGGAAATCCCCACCTTTGACAAGGATTTTAAGGCTATCAATGACGGCTTGGACGCAGCCGGAAATCACTTCGCGGAATACGCGAAAGAATTCCAAGAAAACTTAGCAGGTTTGCAGCGCATGAGCCAGGTATGTAACTCTAGCCCCCAAGCATTAAACAAAATGCATGCTTTTTTTGCTTTGATGTTTTTTGTTAACCATACTTTTCCTTGCTGTGTTTCAGCAAACCTCCGAGGCCATAAACCTGGAAGTTTTCAGGAAGCTCACCATCAAGAATAAAGAAGTTCGAAGTCTTCTTTCTATTCTTGAGGAGAAAGAGGCGGAGCTGGAATCATCTCAGCTCGCTTTGACGGAAACGAAAGGTAAGCTTTTTTCGTTTTGAAATTTCCGATTTAAGACTTTGTCTAAGTTTTTTCCCGAGGAAATTGATCAACTCGGATTTTCCCTTGCTTTTCAGCTGCCTTAGCTCAGGCTAAGCAAGCAGCGGAAGATTCTGGCAACGCCGAAATTCTCCGCAATGAGAACATTGAGCTTCACAAGAATCTTGTGAAAGCTCAGCAAGACCTGGAAGCCAGCAATCTGGCTCTTGGAATGGCTAATTCCAAGGCTTCCGAACAGGCGGAGAAAGACAAATCCACCATTCAGGATTTGACTGAACCTCTGAACCTTCGCCTGGAGGAAGTTTTCGAGATCGACAAGCTCATCGGTAAATTTCTTACCCTTTTCCTCATCTTTCCACGTTTTCCTTTCTCTGTTTGTCTGCTTAACCCTTTTGTATGTTTTATTGGATCAAACAGGAGACACCCCAGATGGCACTCGGGCTGCAGGCATCCGAGCTTTCGGGGAGACATGGAATTTGATGAAGGCTGCTGCAACGCAGCTAGTAGGCAAGTTTCTTCCCGATAAATCTGGGGAATGCTCGGAGGTTGAAAAACTTCCGGGTATCATCATGGAGGTGGCGGAGTCCAAGGAGTCTCTTCTCCGCTCCGCTGCACGGGGTGGTGCGCGCATGGCCTTAGGCCTTATGCGCATGCACTATCCTAGTGCCAAATCCTGGCGTGTGGCCACCGGTGTCCCTCAGGGATACACGGATGCGCAACGATCCACCATCTTTGGTGAAGTTAAGGGCCACGCCACCCAGATTGCCGCCATGGTAAATGTCGCCGTCAACTATCCAGAAGAGGAAGCTCCTCCAATCCCCGATGAAGAAAGCAGCGAGGAGGAGTCGGATTCTTGAAAGGTTACCTGGAACCTGGATAGAAAAAGTAGACAATAGGAGCATTACTGTTCTTTCATTTGTAATCGAAAATGTAATGCTTCTTATGTATTAATGAAAATTCCGCCTTTTGCAGTTTAAACTATGAAATTACTTTGCAAGTTGTTTGGATTTTACCATTCCTTTATCTTCTAAGTACTCTGGTGTATATGCTTTAACTGTCCTTAGTGTTTGAAATGGCTCAAATAGCATTATGAATCGTTATGTCGAGTAACTGGGGACGAACCAATCAGTTTTGAAACTCGAAAACATGAATCATGCTAAAGGCATTTTTACTAACTAGTTCCAGTAACCCAGCATACGCACAATCAGATAAGACTTAGAGAAACAAGGAAAGTTTTAAGTGAAACTTGGGCACGCAGGCAATTCAAGTTTTCTTTAGCCGTTAAAAGGCTGAAAAATCATTCAGTTATGTAACACCGAGTACGCAAGCACAATTCGGGTTAACGTTGAGAAATTTGTAAGATCATTGGGAAATAGATGAGGCGGAAACACTTTGCACTTATAAGAAACATGGATGACAGTATTCCGACAACTTTATTTCATGATCTCAAAAGATGTTTACATAGAATTGAACTAAGTACGGAAAGGTACATAACTTTCTATACGTTTCCAGGCTTCCGCAATCCACTTGACTTTGTCGAAATTTTTCAGCAGCTCGCAGAGTGGTAGGGTTTTAGCCCCCAGCCAACTAAGAAATCTTTTTATGGCTGTGGCGGAACCCGTCAATCTTTGGACATCTTTTACACATGTAGGCTTTGAGATATTCAAGATTGCCTTGATCTTTTCCGGGTTGACTTCTATTCCTCTGTGAGAAACGATGAAACCCAGAAGTTTTCCTGAGGGAACCCCGAATACGCATTTAGATGGATTCAACTTCATCTTGTAAGTGCGCAAGTTTTCGAAGGTTTCTCGCAAATCCTCAAGGAGTGTATCTTTTTCCTTGGTTACGACGGCAATATCGTCCACGTAAACATGGACATTTTTTCCAATCTGACTATGCAAACAACGTTGCATGCAACGCTGGTAGGTTGCACCTGCGTTCTTCAGGCCAAAAGGCATGGTTACGTAGTAATACGTCCCGTACGGGGTTATAAAAGAAGTCTTGATTTGATCTTCCTTTTTCATGCGTATTTGGTGGTACCCGGAGTATGCATCCAAAAAGCATAAAAGCTCGGAGCCTGCAGTGGCATCTATTATTTGATCGATTCGCGGCAGTGCGAACCTATCTTTCGTACATAACTTGTTCAATCCTGTGTAATCTATACACATTCTGAGGGCAGTTGTGTCTTTCTTCGGTACTAATACCGGATTTGCGGACCAGTCAGTATGGATTACTTCCTTGATGAAATCCGCTGCTAAAAGCCGGATAATTTCCTTGCCAATAGCCTTCCGTCTTCTTCCGTCAAATCGACGGAGACCTTGTTTGACGGGTTTTGATCCGGGAATAACCTTGAGTTGGTGCTCAGCAAGTTCCCTGGGTACGCCTGGCATTTTTCTCGATATTGCTGCACATTTTTTACTCTTTCATCTAGGTCTACCTCTGAAATCTGTCACAAACAAGGTGTTCAGTTAATTTTTGGCTCACATTACATTATGCTTACTAAAAGCATCTATGTTTAGTTAATTGTATCTATCTAGGTCCATATAATAGCATGTACCAACAATTAAAATATTACAGCCAATCGAAACTTACGTTTTTTTCGTCCATTTGATGCACCGTGCTTGAGCATGCCTCAAAGTACTGAGCCTTCCTTTAGCTAGAGGTAGCCGAGTTGCACTATGTAAGACTATGTTTACAGTAACATCAACGAGCTCTTCTGCTCCAACACTCTTCACAGTTGCCAATGCAACCAACCTTTCACTGTTTGGTGAGGTTAAACCAACTTCCATGCATGCCTTGATTCTGTCACTCTGCATATGTCAAAAAAGGGCAGAAAGCAACTTCAATACAAAATCAACAGTGGATCTACATGTCAGTAAGTGCATATCACACTAACCTTTATTGGCTTCCTTGGGTGTAAGTAATCATTATCGTGCTTGTTTTCATACTTCCCTGCGGATTTAACTTCAAATGCAGTTTGTTTCGAGCTTGTCTTCATCTCATCTACCTTTTCTTCCTTTATTTTCTGATACTGTGTCGACTCTAACAACAGTTCCTTTTACGATTTCTTTGAATCGGATTTTGTGGTTTGAGTTTGGACCAATTCAATTTCACAATCTTCAGTTTTGTCCTCTTGTTTACTCCTTTTTATCATATTCTTCATCTGGCTCAAGGTCTGACTTGCTTCACATATTTCAGTGTCGAGACATCGTAGTAGTTTTCATAGACTGGGGTGCCATGAGACTACGGTAGAGACGTGGGGTAACGGGATAGCGTAGTAACACAGAACACGGGATTTTACCCAGGTTCGGTACGTCGCGACAGTACGGCGTACCTACTCCTGCACTTCTCACTAATTGGGACTAAAGCCCGTATAACAGGGTTACAATGTGAGGGAATAGATCTAGCTACTCGACGAGGATGAACTTCTCGGCAAGTTGCGTAGAGCTTGAGCTTGAACCTAGAACCTTGGAACTTCCAGAACTTATGTAATCTATCTCCCGTCCGGCTTTATATAATAGCCGGATTAGGGCTTACAGAACAAGAAACCTAGAAGACTACGTTTAACTTGTAACTTGGAAAGTAAGGAATCCGTCTTCTCCTCCAAGCCAGATCACGTGGGCCGTGATCCGGGTTCTTCTAGAATCCGGCTTCTGCGCGTCGGACTACTGGGCCGCCCAATGGACCTAAGCCCATTACCTTGTAGGCCACCCTGGTAGTCCGGCTCTTTTGTCTACCATCTTCTATACCCCTATTCAGTATATATCCGACATTCAGTGTCCTCTATGTCCTGATGTTCCAACTGGCTCATTTTAGTTTCTTCACATGCTTTCTTTCTTTTCCTTTGTTTTGTTTTTTCTCTGGTTGCTGTAGGTGGTGTAGGTGTTTCTATGACTTTGAGTCTCCTTCGTCGTTTTGTCATGCCTCCTGCATGGAGTCAGTTCCTTGATGTGCTGTTGCAAGTGCTTGATCATCTTGCACTGGTTTATCAATCTCTGTTGCTTCTGTTGCTGCTGCCTTGCTGTTGTTAGGTTTTGTAATCTCTGTTGCTTTTGTTGTTGCTTCTTCTGCTTGTCCATTGCTAGCTTTAGTAATCTCTGTTACTATTTATTGACTCCTATAAGGTTTATGTATCTCTTCTGATGTTACTTTGCTTCTGCCAGGTTTAGTGCTCTCTGCTGTTATTGCTGATTCTACTTGGCTGCTTTGCTTCTAAGTCACTGATTCCACCTTCAGCTCTAATGCTTCCTTCTCAATCTGCTTGTGCACTGACTCCATTGCTTTCTTAGCTTGCTGTATTATTTTTCTGGTTTTTTCCAGTTCCATTTCATGACCACCTTCATCTGCATCATGTGTGGATCCTCTTTCTTCAGTTGCTTTCTTCCTAACTTCTCCTTTTCCTTGGCTTGGTATGTGCCCTCCAGTCTGACCACCTTCATCTGCATCATGTGTGGATTCTCTTTCTTCAGTTGCTTTATTTCTAATTTCTCCTCTTGCTTGGCTTGGTATCTGCCCTCCAGTCCGACCATCTTCATCTGACTCACATGTGGATGATCTTTCTTCAGTTGCTTTCTTTCTAATTTCTCCTCTTGCTTGGCTTGGTATCTGCCCTCCAGTCTGACCATCTTCATCAGACTCATATCTGGACGCTATTTCTTCAGTTGCTTTCTTCCTAATTTCTCCTCTTGCTTGTCTTGGTATCTGCCCTCCAGTCTGACCATCTTCATCTGACTCATATCTGGATGCTCTTTCTTTAGTTGCTTTCTTCCTAATTTCTCCTCTTGCTTTGCTTGGTATCTGCCCTCCAGTCTGACCATCTTCATCTAACTCATATCTGGATGCTCTTTCTTCAGTTTCTTTCTTCCTAACTTCTCCTCTTGCTTGGCTTGGTATTTTCCCTCCATTTTGAGTTAGGATCGGATCAATCTTCTCTTCCATTTGTGCCTTCCATTGCAATAGTTCTGTCTGGGTGTTATGCATTGTACCAACATGTTCTCTGAGCATATTGTTCTCTTGTATTGCATCTTTCAATGCCGCTACTGTTTCATTCAACACTTTCGATGATCTTCCACCCACAATTAGTCCAAGTTTGTGCAATCGGCATTGCTTTGATTTTGTGAACAGTGTGGAGTAGACATCACCATCTCTGTGAGCCTCTGCCATTAGAGAAGGATCTTTTTGGAACTTATCTGTTATCTCAGTCTATTAAGGCATTAATAATAGCATTAGTATGCATGCATGTTGATATCCATAATAACTTTATGCATGTACAAAATTATTGTTGGCTTACAATTTTCTTTGCGCAGAATTCATCAACTGGTTCTCAATTATTTCTTGTGTGGACAACACGGTATAGCTCTGCCCTGGATACTGGTCTACCCAGTTGCATTTCCTGTAAACCAAGCATGAAAACTATTGTGGTGAGCATTCTCAACAATAATGAAAAACCTTGTTATGTGGCCCATGCTTATCCAAAATATTATGTTCATTCACAAAGGAATTGTCATAGCTTTACTAGTTGCTCATGTACAACTGCAAATGGTCTGGTTCCAGCCGTGTGCTTAGAGTTATCCTGGGACATGTTCCTTGTTTTCTTATTTTTGTTGCACATTGTCTACAGTCAGAACCAAAATAAGTTAGTAATAAAAATTTGTTATTGTCTACATTATCACAAAATAAGATGACTGCTTGCCAGATACGTGTCACTTTTCCAATACTTCACAAGCCATTTCCATTGATCAGCTTGAATTCTATCCCCATATCCATTATCAATATTTTCTTTTGTGGACTTAGTCGCATCATAAAATCTATGCTTCAAATGGGATATGAATGTCCTCCATTTTTGCTTGCATACTTTCGAACCCAATCCTTGTGTACATCATCAATAATGAAGAACCCCTATTCATCAAAGTGAAGTACAGTTAAGATTACGAAGCCAGTAAAGTACTCTTAAGACTAGGAATGAAGAATCCCTATTCATTAAAGTAAAGTACATCATAAATAGTGAAGAATTTTTGCACCTTGACAGTATTCTAAAGTTTCTGTTTTTTCAGAATGTGGGACCTTCCTCCAATTTCGAGCAGAAACAGACACAACATTTCCTCTGACTAAATTACTGATGAAATTTGATAATTTTGAAGTTTTCAGACCGCAAGGCTGTCCTTGACTGTTGAATACTACTTTAACCTTGTTATGTGGCTCATGCTTTTCCCAAAACTTCCTCATTTCTGTTGGACCCCTTTTTCTCTTCTTCACAGTTTCTGCAAAATGATTCATGAGTGATTAGTGCCCAAAATACCTTTATGTATGGTACAATACATTTTGCAATTTTAATGATGACTTAGCTCCATCCATAATATAAGGTATAAGTACGTACCATTTAGTGATTTATCATGTTCTTGTTGCTCTTGTGGTACTTCTTGCTGAATTCCTTCTTGCACTTCTTGCTGATAATCTTCTAGGTCTTCATCATCATCAGCAGCATCATCATCTAATGTTGCATCAGTGGAATAGCCGTAGTGCTGCTCGTCATAATTTCCCACCTGCCCATCCCTTGTATCATCAGAGGAGTACTCCTGCTGCTCTTCATGATTTTCTTGCTCAGAACATCTTCGTTTATACTCGAACTGATGGTAATCTTGAGATTCATAATTTCTAGTCATCTTAAGAAGACTAGTACTGTGGACTTCTGCTCTTGTCTGATGTACATCTATTTCAGACAGATCTTGCTCCTTTAGCCTCTTGTTAATGTCACTAAGCAATCTCCTTTCCTCTTCATTGTTCATTCTTGCTCCTATGAACAATCAAATAATATTGTAGTTAGTTCAATTCCATATAATGCATTACATGACACAGACAATATCGCAAAACAAATATTCACATCGTCCAAAACAGAATCCATATTATAGTAATCTCTGACTACAGGTGTAACAACAACATGCCACTCAGTATCTACTAGATCTTGCACATAGTATACTTGTTTGGCTTGACTTGCTAGAATATATGGTTCACATTTTTTGTCTTTTGTGTTGCACATTTGGTCCAATTTTACCTCTATTATTCCAAACAATTTCAAATGTCTGATTGCATTCCTTTCTACCCAATCACACTTGAACAGGACTACATGACCTATATTTGAGTAATTTAACTCAATAATATCAGTAATTCGGCCGTAATAGGTAACATTGCCTTCAGCTGGGTTTCCATCCCTAGCACTAGCATAACTTGATGTTCTTGCAACAACTGAAACGTCATCACATTGTGTAACCTTTCCTAACCCATAGGAGTGTGTATGGTAATTGCTTCCATTTCTGCAATAACTATTGTACAACTTGACCATCATATATGGTTTTTGAGCCAATGTAATGACTTCCTCTGGAAGATCAACTCCTTGAGATATCAGTTTTTGTACCTAACATACAAGATAAGTTGTTAAAAAATAACCACGTTGAAAGATTGCTACCTACATTACTATGTACTTCATTACTTACATGGTCAGCAAACCAAGTATGAAAACTATTGTGGTGAGCATTCTCAATGTCTCTTTTGGATTTCTGTGTACCAGCTGTGAGTACATTTTTGTGTTGTCTACAAGAATTAAGGAAGAGTTAGAGCCCTCACACAAAATTATTTCTGCATAGTTCAAATAACAAGTGTGTCAGTATCTCACTGGGTGTATTCTTCAATTTTTGGTATATCTCATGAGAACACATCTATGAGCTTGTGTCCATGATGTCAAATCTAGGTTAACTGACGCAAAAACTGACAAAGGCTTGCCAATTTTCCTCAAATAAATATGGCTATCAGCTGCAGACAAACAATTATCATCATGTCCTGGGGGTTTATTAATCAAGGTAGCACTGCCTACGAAGTATCTTGAGCAAAAATTCAGGCTCTCCTCAAACTGATATGTTTCTGCAATTGAACCCTCTGGATGACTTGTGGTTCACACCATGTTTTTCAACTTTCCTACATACATCTCAGTTGACCACATGTCTCTGTAGTGTACAGGTCCAGCCATTCTTAGTTCAGTTGCTAGGTGCATAGTTAGATGTACCATGATGTCAAAGAAAGCAAGAGAAAATATCATCTCTAGCCGGCAAAAGATTTCTGGAATTGCAGCTTCCCACTCCTCAATTTCCCTAACATCTATCACTTTACCATACATCACCTTGAAATAGTTGCACAACCTTATCAATGGAACAGATACACTCTCAGGCAATGTTCTACACAGTGGCAATGGCATCAAATCTTGCATTACAACGCCGCAATCATGTGTCTTCATGCCAACTAGTTTTTTCTTGTCTAGGAGTACCTTGTGAAATAAGTTGGATGCATAACCATCTGGAAATTGTGCATATTTTATAACAGTGCAGAAAATTGTCTGCCCCTGTGGGGTCAACTGGTAAATTGCTCTTGGAAGTATAGGTTTTGGGCCACTAGTATCAGCATGCAGCCCAGTTCTTATGTTCATTTCTTTGAGGTCCATTCTTGCAGTCAATCCATCCTTCAATTTCTTGTCAACATCAAGAATTGTACCAATAATGTTGTCGAAAACATTTTTCTGAATGTGCATAATGTCTAAATTGTGTCTGACAAGCCCTGTCTCCCAATATTCAAGGTTGAAGAACACACTCCTCTTTTTGAATGTTGATGCAACACTGTGCTCAAATGTGTCAACATTCTCTTCATCTTGTTCCTAATTTTTCTTCCTTCTCTTTGCAGACCTCTTTGGTTTTTGTAACTTCCCATAATATGTATGCATGCATGCTGTCATGTCTGATATTTCTTTCCCTGAAGGTTGGATTGGAGGCTCTCTCAGCTCAACTTTGCCATTGAAAGAGTCTTCTTCTAATCTGTATGGATGACTGTTATCTAGGAATCTATGGTGTCCTAGGAAGCATGTAGTCTTTCCATGTATTAGCCACCTACTGCAAATGTTAGTGAGATAGAAAGAACAAGTAAGTAAGCTTTCACCACTCATGCTGCCCCTTCCTAACCAGTCACTGATAGTCCATAGCAACGCTGCGTGCAATCTCAATTTTCTGCCAAGAACAACATCATATGTCCAAACTCCAGGCTTCCAAAACTCCTGTAGATCTTCCATTGTGAGCTGCATGTAGATGTCCAGTTCTTTTCCAAGATATTTTCTTCCAGGCACTAGTACATTCAATATGAAATTAGAAGATTTCATACAAATCCATGGAGGAAGGTTGTAAGGAATTAGAACAATTGGCCAGATGTTGTAGGATGGGTTCATGTTCCCAAATGGGCTAAACCCATCAGTTGTAAGTCCAAACCTAATGTTTCTTGGTTCAGCACCAAACCATTTGTGTTTGGAGTCAAAGTATTTCCATGCTGGAGAGTCAGCTGGATGTCTCATCCTTCCATCTTTAGTTCTGTCACTACTGTGCCAAGTCATGTTTGGTGCTGTTTTGCTATACATAAACAGTCTTCTTATTCTTGGCTTCAGTTTGAAGTGTCTTATAACTTTGTGAGGAACCTTGTACTCCCTTTTTCCATTGACCCCTGTGCTAACACTTTTCCATCTACTGGTATTGCATACTGTACACTCATTTGCATTAGAATGCTGACCTCTAAACATAATGCAGTCATGGGTGCAAGCATCAATACTTTCATAACCTATACCAACATCCTTGATATATATTTTTGATACATGATAATTTTTAGGCAAGGAGTGACCATCAGGAAACAATTCTTTCAGCAAGGAAAGGATGGCATCATAGCAAACATTTGGGACTTTCCATGTGTTTTTTATGTTCAGCAACTTAACTAGAAATTGTAGCTTTGATAATTTGCTACCAGGAAATACATCTTTGCTTCCATCTTCTACTAGGGCTTTGTAAGCTTCAAAATCAGGACCGGGGACGTCACTACTATCATCGTATTCACTAATTTCATCATCGTCACTGCCTAACTGATTAGTATCATACATTCCAAAAGCTTCAAGTAACATCTGGTCCATCTCAGGGCTGTCAGCATATTGATCTGATTCGTTCCTATAGTTCATTTCAATTTCATCTTGTGGGTCATTGTCATGTGCATGGTCAAGTTCAGGTTCTGCAATATCTTCTCCATGAAAAAACCCACTTTGTATAACCAACCATGAAACCATGGCATACTAAATGGTCAGTAACTACAGATTCAGTTCTCCAGTATCTGTTTCCACATTTTTTGCAAGGATAGAGAACTCTATGGAACATTCTAGCATTAGCTGCAGCAAAATCTAAGAAACTCCTAACACCAGCTTCAAACTCAATAGTGGATCTAGGTGCTGCTATCCAACTCTTGTCCATGATAAATAAGAACAGGAACACAACAATGCAGTCCAAAATATGTATAAACAAATTCCTGCACACACCAACTAATATTAATCCTAGCTGTTCCAACCATACAAGCAAGCCAAATTTAATTTCACACAAAGCTATACTGCCACTGAGCGAGTCTAGCAGAACAAGTGTTCAAAAGGCTACACTGTCAGTGTCAATTCAGTAACAACAATTTAACTACTGTGAAGTCAATTTAATTACAGTCATCAGTTGTGGTATACGTTGGTTTCATAGCAACTTAAGTGAACACTGTGCGGTTTGATTTCACAGCAATCAGGCGAACATAGACAAACCTAAGAGATGTAGTGATCAGGGGAGAACTCATCAGAAGTCCTTCGGTGCTTGAATGACCGTCGCGGATCGAACTCCATCGGAAGCAGCTGCGCCCTCTACTCTCTGGCGAAGAGGTCAGCGATCTCCGTCGCCGCAAAGGTCAGTGAATTTCCTCGCCGTCTAGGGTTTCACCTAGCAGGAGAGTGTACGGGTGAGGGCGCGCATGGGCGAGGGCGCATGGATGAGGGCGCATGGGTGAGGGCTTAGCGGATAAACTCGCCGTTGTCGGAGTAGATAACGCCACCGCGCTGCCGGGAACACCGTCGCCGCCGAGGTGAATTCCTTGCCGTGTAGGATTTCTCCTAGCAGAGAGCGCGTGCACTAGGTGAGGGTGTACTAGAAAACGACCATCGGCGTAGGTGGTGGCAACGGTCGGGGGCAGCTTAGAGGACCTACCAGCGGCGGAGGCGGCGGTGGGGTCGGCGGCGGCGATTCTCCTCGTCGTGCAGATACGACAGACGCGAGGAAGGGAGGGGAATGACTCGAACGATGGCGATTAGAACGGGCAGGAATTTTTGTGTTAAAGTGTTGCAGGTGGAAGGACGTGTTCTAAAAACTTAAATTGCTATGAGGGTTTTTTAGTAAGAAATGCCAGTCTACTAGTCTTCCCCGTCGCAACACAGTTCCACTTCACTTCACTTCACTTCCTTCCTAGGGTTCCACCAGAGCAGAAGGTCCGAGCGCCTCCACCCCGACGAGCGCCTCAACTCCGACGAATGCCTCAACTCCGATGAACGCTGCCACTCCAACGAACAAGTCGGGTACTTCTCTCCCTCCCTTCTCTACCTATCGATAGATCTACGGTTGCCTTGTTGATTTCTAGATCTGGATTACGTTCCAACTGATAGGTTTCTTGATAGATCTTGATCTTGCCCAACAAGACTGATAGGTTTCTTGATAGATCATTTCAACTAGACTGCTATGATTCTCATCTGCCTTGTTGATTTCTAGATCTGGATTGCGTTCCAACCGGTAGGTTTCTTGATAGATCTTGATCTTGCCCAACTAGGCTGATAGGTTTCTTGATATATCATGTCCAACTGATAGATCATTTCAACTAGACTGCTATGATTCTCACTTGCCTTGTTAATTCTCATGATAGATGATGTTCAACTAGACTGCTAGTGTTCTTGGTAGCTGTGTGGAGTAGTTCTAGTTCATTCTAGTGATGAACTCATCTATCTCATTGTGCTGTTGGTGCTCTAGTTCATCCTAGTGATGAAATTATGTGTAGTTGGATGTGATCTAGGCCCCTGTGATCATTGTGTTATTGGATGTGATCTATCAGAGATACACTAGCATGACTACTATACTAAGATTCTCAGTTGGATGTGATCCTTACCATTGCCATGGCCTTTTGAGCAAACCTGCAATTTTCCATTATACATTTTTTTCAGAAACATGTTTGCTCCTAAAAACAAGAGAAAGCAGTAACTAGGTCGCAAGAAGTTCCACCAAACAATATGAAAGCTTATGCCACAAAAGGCCATGGCAAAAATTAAAACTCATAACAAAATTTCTGCCATGGTGTATCTACAGATACTGCCAATGTATGAGATACAGTTCATCAACTAGTAGTTTGTTTCTTCTTGGGATTATTAGGAAGTATGGGTCATTTTCATTATCTTCTTGATTATTAGGAAGTATGTTTCTATAAATCTGAAACTAGATCAATGGAGGTAACATAATTACTTGCAGTATTTAACTGAATCTAACAATTGTGAATTTAATTTAACAAGTGTTCTTTAATTAAATTAACTATGTACAGTGAATTACTTGCTTCTGTCAGATGACTACTTATTTAGGTTCATTTACATCAAATTAGTCTTGATATATGATGTTCAACTAGCCTGCTAGTGTTCTTGGTAGATGATGGTCAACTAGACTGCTAGTGTTCTTGGTAGATCATGTCTAACTAGATCAAATAGTTCTTGGTAGATCATGATCAACTAGAGTGCTATTATTTTTGGTAAATCAAATGAGTTTACTTATAGTTAACTGAATATTGGTTGTCTTAAAATTTCAGGGGTACAATGGCCTCTGGAAAGAGATATCTCATTTGCATCGATGACAATGATGATGAAGACAAGCTGAAAAGCACTCCAAAACTTGGAGAGATCAAGAACATCAAGAAGGTGGATGTAGATGGTATGTTAGTGTTGAAATGTGTTGTACTGTACCATTTAACTCTAACCACATATTGCAGACTACCATTTAACAGTTGTTTGTATTATTGTAGGTACAACCACTGGAAACAGCAAGAAGGTGGCTATCCTCATCAATGACAATGATGATGAAGATGAAGACTTTGCTAAGTACAAGGTGAAAAAGGGAACTACTCCAACTCTTTATTTCTGGGAGGGACTTGAAAAGAAGAAAAAAGATGGAACAATTGATCCTGACATGTACATGTACTTCAAGAACATGCAGGAACAGGAAGTAGTGGATCCTACTCCTCCTGGTCCTACTCCTCCTCGTCCTAGCAACTTGATGATTGAGAACAACAAGATTATGCTAGGCAGAGTAGATCGTTCGCAAAAGAAGAGAAAAGAAGCTCCTCATGACAAAAACAAAGAAGTAGTTGAAGACCTGTTGTTCAGAGGTATTAATTGAAGTTAAATACCTACTTCTTTTCTAGGACCTGTTGTTTAGAGGTATTAATTGAAGTTACATATGCTTGCAGGTCCACGTGAAGTAGTCCTGACTGGGGGAAAAACTTTTGATGAACTTTGCTGGTTTGGTAATGACATGTACCTCACAAAGTTTCAGCAAGAGTGGCTTGAAGATTTCTGTCGTGTTGCCAAAGCTGGAAAGTTCCAAAGGAGGTTCTACGCTCACAGGATGACAAACTCCAACGTCATTGAAGGAAAGAGCAAACTTGTAAGTCGAAGCTGGAAACTATAATGCATCTGCTTGTAATGCATACCATTTTCGTGTTAACTCTGACAATGCAATGCTTGTTTTGATGACAGGACATTGGTGCTAAATTCTCTAAAACGTACCTGCATGCTCAATTTCAGCTAGAAAAAGAAAAAAATGGTACATGTGGAGACCAATGTCAGCTGGAGAACCTTCAGTGTCAAGGCGAAGATAGGAAATGGTAAGAACGCTTTTATGATGACAAAAAACTGGCCAAATGATGTGAAGGAGTACAACATCAAGGAGAATGATATCTGGCTTCTCAACTTCTCAGTGCCTCAGAGGTTTGGGGAAATTGAACTTCTCATGGTCCCCCTGCCCAAAAGCGATGAAGTCCTCTAAACATGTGTTGAACTTCTCATGGTCTCAGCTTTTGTAAAAATGATGACGAAAGTGTCAAGCTGTGTTGAACTTGAGTATGTTTATGTTCAGTAGAACATATGAAGCTATGTCTGCCTGAATTGTAATTATATGGTACCTGTGCTTAAGACTATATTAACCTATGTATGTCTGAATTGTAATTATATGGTACATGTGTGTGAACTTTGTGCTGAATTGTGCTAATGGTATCTTGCCTTACATGTCCTGAAGTTTTCATTCAGGGCATAGGCTAATACCCAACATTTCTGTGTATTTTTGTTGTGGTTATAAACCTAGAAGTTTACAAACCATTCTTTGTATTTCTGTTTTCCTACTGTGGTTTGAATTTTAAAAGATAAGTACAAATCATCCCGAACCACTGAATATTCCTTTGTACAAACCATTGAAAATTACTTCCCATTAAGTTTGAACTGGAAGCCATTCCCATTTAATTTTCCTACTGTGGTTTGAATTTTAAAAAATAAGTACAAATCATCCCAAACCACTGAATATTACTTTGTACAAACCATTGAAAATTACTTCCCATTAAGTTCGAACTGGAAACCATTCCCATTTAGTTTTCCTACTGTGGTTTGAATTTTTAAAAATAATTACAAATCATCACAAACCACTGAATATTACTTTGTACAAACCATTGAAAATTACTTCCCATTAAGTTCGAATTGGAAACCATTCCCATTTAGTTTTGAATTGGAAAATTAGTTCTAGGGAGTTTTCTGAAATAAATCATAGAAGTTGAAGGTCACAAGTCAACTGCTCGAAGTTTTATGGGGTTCTATTTGCAAACATGGTGTTTACTTAAGACAGGAAACCCCATCCTTTTGGACGCTCGAAGGGTTAGGGGTTTACGAGAGGGAGATGCAGCGGCGGTGACTAGGATCTATGGTCGCAGGCCACAGGCAGCGGCGGCGGCGACCCGGACCAAAGAAGTTTTGCGCTATTTCCTCTACTCTCCGACAAGCCGCCACATCGATTCTTCCTTGGGGTCTACTATCTACGGTAAGCCTACATATAAACCGCCGCCACACATTGATTCTTCCGTAGGATCTTGGTCTTGTTTTGATTTCTTGGTTGGGGAAAAGTATTAGTTGGTTTTAGGGTTCTTTTGGTCATTCTTGTAGTTATAGGCCCGGATTGCGTTTTTCTGTTCCTAGGGTTATTGCCACATCTTGCAAGTAGTTCTCAAATTTACATTCACCAACTTCTTGAGTTGTATTGAATTTGCATTGACCAACTTATTGATACTAGTACTTTGTCTGATTTACATTACAACAGGACTATGGGTAGCAACAAGAAGCCTTTAATTGTTGACAGTGATGAAGAAGATGCCACTTCGGACGAGTACTTATTAGCTGACAGTGATGAACATTTCACACCGGAAGATGACTACAGAACTGACTCAGAAGAAGAGCCTGTCTTCAAAGAAGAGATGACAGTTAGAGGTACTAGTTGAACTTGTCCTATAAGTAGTTAAACTTGATGCAATCAATTTTAAACTTGCCCTACAAGTAGTTAAACTTGGTACAGTATTGTAGTTGTTTGACAAATAATATTGTGTATGTAGGACCAAGTTACAACGTAGGGACTGAGGTTTTTGACGTCAAGTGCATATTTGGTAATGAAGTAACTATGAAGCAGAGCCAAGTTTTCCAACTACTGAGCTATCTTGAAGGATCATCAACGGGTAGCATTAAATATTATGTTTGCCAAATCATCGAAAGCTTTACTTCTCCTGCTCATGGCTGCATGTTATGTTTTACAGTCCTCTTAAATTAATACTGAATCGAGAACAACTTGAACTTCATGCTCTAAACTGTATTTGTACTCAAATGTTGTAGGTGTTGGAACGCATAGAGATAAACAAAACTTTTGACTACGCGGTACTTCCAAGATCTAGCCGAGGTAGAAGGCCACGTTGATTACCACTAGACGCGCGGTTGCGGATTATCGATGAAGCACGTCGATGCAGTGGAGTCCCAGGATCCGATCCAGCCGATCCAATCCCGCGAACGTCGAAGTGCTGAACGTACAGCACCTCTGCCGTATCCACACGTACGAGGAGGAGCTCCGACGGCGGACTGCTAGGTCCGATGCGACGGCTGGACTGAGTGGGGCTAGGGTTCCCAACGCATGGGAGTGGACTAACGTGCCCGCTTGGCAACCTGCACCCCTCTTTATATAGCGAATGGTAGTGGGCTTCCCAACACTTGTGGCCCATTCCTTCTGTGAGTAGAATCATATCACTCGAGAGGGCCCATAGAATATCTCTCCATTCGAAGGGGAAAAATCCCATCTTGATTATCCACATCACACAGCTTGCTTCTCATTCGACCCGAACTCTACCTTTATAGCTGCCTTGTCACAGAACATCGTTTGACAGAACCTAAGTCGGTGATTCACAACTCAGATTGTGCGACAACCTCAGGTCTAATGATTACATTGATTGAGACATGCAAATGACGACTTACTCGTTGCATCTCAATATGGGCCATGTCGTGGGATAATCACGGCAGACGTTACCAGGGGTAACTTACTCTGGGGCAAATCGACTCTGGTGTTTGCGAGAGGGTTTAGCTCAGGGGAAATCATGCAATCTGGCGATCTGGTAGCTCGGGCCGCAATGTCGCCGAGTCTCTGATCTAGGGTTACAACTATTCGCTCTCGTATGACAGAGATACTCGAATATCTGGTAAAGCTCTCTCTTTTCTGACCCTAGGAGCCGGTTTATATAATACCCGACTTCCTGGTTCTCTTTACAAGGCATACCTGGAATCCTACCCGGAAACCGCACACAACCCTAAGTTTCCTAATCTTGATCCCTAAGGTACGGGTTACAAAGCCTACGTTCCCTCTTGGGCCTTCTAGAAATTCCTCCTCCTTAGGTCGGGTCTCGTGCGATTCCCTTCGAGCCGAGTTTCACCTTGGCATGAGCCTACTGGGTTATCATCCCGCCATCAGTAGTCACCATAATAGTTTGGGCTTCTCGAGTTCACCCATGAAGCACACACTATTCCCTGCAAAACAATAAACATTCAAATTCATAATATACCGGGTTAGAATGCTTTGATAATAGCTATGCCTGCTCTTTTGGCGGTGCATATAATAACCCGGCGTTTTCCAAGTCAGGGCACCATCTCCCAGGTCAACACTCTAAGGAAATGTGACGAAACTCGGCATCAACATCACTACTAATTAGTCCGAATATCACGCACGTAATCAATCATGATCTCCACCAGGATATCTCGCAACGGATATTTTGGTACTTATCCCCAAATTTCCGGACCGGATCCTTTTTCTCTCGAAAATTTTGTGCTTGCCGCCCAAACCTAGGGCCTTTCTCCCCCGCGCCTATAAATAGGCCTCTAGGGGTCAACCCTAGATCTACCGGTCATTTCTCCTCTTCCCCTCTTCCTTTCATTCCACATCTGCGCCCGCAAGCCCTAGCTCGAGCTCGCGCCACCGGAGCTGCGCCACCGCCGCTAGGTCGCCACCGTCCGTGCCTGCAACGCCGCCGCTAGGTCGCCACCGTCCGCGCCTGCAACGCCGCCGCTAGGTCGCCACCGTCTGCGCCTGCAACGCCGCCGCTAGGCCGCCGACTTAACGCCCGCTAGCAAGCCTCCAATCGGGCCACCGGAGATCTCGAAACGCCATCGCCGTCGCACATCTCTTCCCTCAATCCATCTGGCAAGCCCCTCCATCTCTTAGATCTAGGTTTCAATTCCACGCGAATAATTCGGACCGAACGTCACCACTAGTTATCCATTCTATTTCCATTAGCTAAGCACACCTCTGCAATCCCTAATCTCAGATTCCTCCACAACTTGTACTTAGTTAATTCCATTTCTATGCCCTTTAACACACTTTTGCTATTTTGCAACCACATGTCTTCCCACCATGTGCTCTTGACTAGATCTACTTGCCAAATCTCACAAGTACTTAGTGGTTTTTCTTTGCCCTCTGCTTATTATGTGGAATAGCTGCACTCTCCGGGTTTCTTGATATTTACATACTTGCATTTTACTCCTTTTAGATCTACACTCCATGGCTCCTAAGGCCAGCGCCAAGTCAAAGGGCAAAAACCCGGCCGGCAAGCAAAAACCGGGTCAGTCGATTTCGGCCAACTGGGCGAAATCGACTGTCACGAAGGCCAAGCTTGACGAGCTGGCCGAGTCGGGTGTCCTTCCCTCCCAGTCTGAGATCCATTGGAGGATACCCGGCGAGGAGACCCGGCCTTCACCAGGCCTAGATGAAGTGGTGGTTTTCATCAAGCACATGATCCGGGGTTTCCTCCCCCCGTGTCATCCTTTCTTCCGAGAACTCCTGGACCACTACAAACTCCGGGTATTCGATATCGGCCCCAATTCCATGCTTAACATCTGCCACTTTATAGTCCTTTGCGAAGCCTATTTATGCATTCCTCCCAACCTAACTTTATTCCTCGAACTCTTTCAATGCAAACCCTGCCGGGAGAGCGGTGACGGGGCCCTCCTAGTTTACGGAGGAGTCTCAATCCAGAGACGCAGAAATTCCCTAATGCCGACTCTTAGCCTCCACACACATGTTAAACACTGGCAGAAAACCTACTTCTATTGCCAAGACACCTCATTATCCGGCGAGAAGCCATTGCCGGGTTTCTCTACTGACACACTTTCCTTGTCCGACAACCTGAATTCCTTCGCATCCGAGGCCGATAGGCAATCTATCCAGCCTTTTCTTCATAAGCTTGCTGTGCTTTCTGCCCAAGGTCTTATTGGGCTTAATCTGGTAAAGACCTGGGTTAGCTGCCAAATCCAGCCTAACAGCACCCGGTCCAAACTCATGTGCGAATATTCTGGGCATGTCACCGATTCTCTTCGATATTCGGAGAAAAATTACCCGGCTGGTGATATGAACAAGATCATGAAGACTTTCTTAGCTGAGAAACTTGACGCTATCAAGAATATAGCTGGGCTTAACCCCTTCACTCGCTCTAACCCGGCTCCTCCAGTAAGAACCGGCTTACTCCCTTTATCCGACTGATATTTCTTATGCATATATACTAATCTTTGTCTCTATATTACTTACACAGGAAGACGATGCGTTCTGGAAGATAGTCACCCCTCCCCCTTCAGAAAACTCGGAGGAGGACGAGGAGCTAGCTGATAGTGATGAAGGTAAGTCCGGGTCTTCTGTTTATAGTTTCTTCATTAACTTGTTTAGACCAACTTTTTCCCCTTTCCCGACAATGTTCCTTATTCACCAGAACTAGAGGACAAGGAGGACACCCAGTCAGACGAGAGTGAGGCTGAGCCGGAGGCGGAGATTGGGACGAAGAGGAAGACCTGGGGTGTTGTTTTCAAGGTGCCCTATTCCTCCATTGCCTCCAAGCCATATTTGTCGTGGTCGTGTCACGGCAGAGCCATAGGATGGCTAAAGTTGTGGGGACGATGGACGCTGGAGGCGCTCGGGGAGGGATCACGCAGCGAGTAGCCGCGTGTGTGTGAAGCTAGCACTGCAAACAACAAGATCTACCCAGGTTCAGGGCCCTCGTGTGGAGGTAAAACCCCTACTCCTGCCTTTCTCTCTTTATATTCGAGTCTCACCGAGTAGCCACAGTACAAGTGTTTGTCACTACCGAGTAGCCACTCTTCTCTCTACGTGAAGAACTAGGTCAAGAATGTGAACCGGTTCTGGGATCCAGTGTCGTCCCTCGCGCAGGAGGAGGCAGGGCACCTTATATACTGGTGCCCAGCCGGATACAGCCAAGATGTCGACACTATGTGCACACTGTGTACTTCCGGGTTCCCGCTGACACCTTTACACCTTTTGGCTTCCTGGATTGTCTTCATGTGCAAAGTCGTTCCGCAGAACCGAGGAGCTGATCTGTTATCACTACCACGAACACAGGGTAGGTCCCCCCTATCCTGCGACGCCTTGCTGACACACTGTCGCGGTCAGGCACGCGCTCTGCAGATGAACAGTGCCGTGAACAGTGCCAAAGTACGGACCCGGGATACGCGGGATCCTGTGTCAAAACGGCTCCTTTACTTCTGGCCCGAGTAGGAGACTGCCATTTCTACTCGGACCACTCCCTCTACCCGGAGGAGAATAACTTCCCTGATTCTTCCTCCTGGCCTTTGGTGCGTACGGCCGAATAGCGGACGACCAGGTAGCGAGTACCGGGTAGCCGCTACTCTGCCAGGTGTCTCTTCTGATCTTGCCCTTTAGCACTTGCCTTTACCCTACTCGGGGGTATCCCCCCGACATTAGTCCCCGAAGCTGGTAGAGTCCTGCGAACTTGTTCACTGGGCTCTGCCAGCTTAAAAACCAATCTTGCCTTTGAGCCTTAGGTTGCTGAGTAGAACCTCCGAGTAGCTCTGTATTCTGTCTCAAGTTTCTTCTTTTCCGAATAGGGCCACTTCTCTTCCCTGTCGCCGAGTAAAATGACTTGGTGAGATTTCCAATCAGAATCTCTGCGTGGCAGAGCGAAATCCGGCTTTCGGCAGCGCAACTGAGCACGTGTCGCGTTCCCGTACCCCGACGCCTCGGTGCCCGGGATCTGACAGGCCACGCGCCCAGTTTTCACGGCCCGGGCCCACTAGCCCGTTATGTCCCATCAAGCGCAGTTATTACCCACGATCGCGTCGTGGGATCAATTGTGGCCGTTACGCGCGTGTTCTGCGCTGTGTGCGTTTCTAACCGGCCCACACACCCCACGCCGCACGATCTCCGGGCATAACTGATCCCACTAATTCCAATCGTAACGGCAACCCGAGGGGAGGTATAAATACCCCCTCGGTAACTCCCTTCTCCTCTTCCTGCCTTCACTTTCCCCTCGCCTCTTCGTCTCTCCGCCGTCGTCGAGCTCTTCGCCGCCGTGCCCCTCGTTGCGCCGAAAGGCTGATCTTTTCCGCCAAGTTCCACCAAATCATCACCAAATCTCCTCCCCTGCTCGATGACTGGTGACGACGGCGCCCGCGCTGGGTGGTCTGGATCCACCGTCACTGCAGAGGAGTACCTGTGGCTGGTGAACACGCGGCGAGTTCCTGCCAGCGTCCGCTGCCGGCCTCCCGCTGGCGAGCTCGTCCCCGCTCCAGAGGCGGACGAGCACGTGGTCTTCCTCGCGCACTTCGCGCGGGGATTCGGGCTTCCGGCATCGGATTTCTTCCGCGGCTTCCTCGACCACTTCGGGATCCTGCCGCACCACCTGCCGCCGAATGCGGTGGTGATGCTCGCATACCACGCCGTGGTGTGCGAGGCATTTCTGGGCGTGCGCCCCACGCCGATGACCTGGGCGCGCTTCTTCTTCTTCCGGAAGCAGAGCAAGGCCAAGCCGGTTAGCGCGGACAGCAGCCGCGGCGTGACCGAGACCGGCAGCGCCATGATGGTGCAGCGCAGCGGGACCAACCACCCGCGCATCAAAGGTCTTGATTCCGTGCGCAAGTGGCAGAGAACGTTCTTCTACGTGAGAACATCCCTGTCAAGAAGGACGAGCCCGTGGTAGACCAGATCAATCTTCCCCGGTGGACCAATTCGCCTCCTACCGGGCAGAATTGGGGATTCAAGCCCCCGCTGGATGGCGACATCAAGCAGATCAACGCGCGCCTCGCCAAGCTGAAGGAGAGTGGACTCAAGGACGACGACCCCATTGCCTGCTGGATTTCCAGGCGAGTGCTCCCGCTGCAGCGCCGCGCACACCTCATGTGCTACATGGGCGGCAACCGAGATTGCACTCGGACGACCACATTCGAGCTCAGCAACGCGGATGTGGCCGTCTGGGCGTGCTCCATCATGAGCACCGGCCTCAGGGACAACTAGCAGTACGGCTTCGTGCCGTACAGCCGCATGAAGCCCATCAAGCTGGTTAGTACTTCACTTCCCGCTTTCTGCATATCGATTCCGAGTAGACGGCCTTCTTAGCTTGGGGGTGCTTAGTACCCGCACTCTGTGCCGAGTAGGACACTTAGCCGTATTGCTTAGGCTTCATGTGCTTTATGTTTGCACGCCACGCCGAGTAGGACACTTAGCAGTATTGCTTAGGCTTTATGTGCTTTATGTTTGCACGCCACGCCGAGTAGGACACTTAGCAGTATTGCTTAGGCTTTATGTGCTTTATGTTTGCACGCCATGCCGAGTAGGACACTTTACTCTATTATACTTTGCGCTAGCATCCCGCTCCAGGTAGAATCCCTTATTCTACCCAACTGATTCGTGTTGCCTGCTTATGTCTCCAGCGGCTTGCTCGCCAGCTCGCTGAGAGCGAGGAGCGCTTCGAGGCCAATTGGCATGCAGATCGGACAGAGGACGACGAGGTCTCCTACAACACCGCGGACACTCTCAGCATCCCTCATGCCGCCCAGACGGATAAGCATCATGTCGACGCGTCTGTTCGAGATTGGTCCGAAGACGACGACGAAGGTGATTGCGTTCACCTTTATGGTCGCGAGTAGCGCAACCCAATTTCCTCCTGTTTCCTAACTGTTTTCTTCTTCTCTACTCTACAGAAGATGCTGACGCTGATGCTGGTGCTGAAGAGGAGGGCGAGGACGAGGACGAGGACGCCCTTGACGCCGATCCGCTTGTAGTTGCTGCTCCTGCCACTCGCAAGAGGGCGGGTAGTGGTTCTCAAGAGCCCCCCAGCAAGAAGCCCAAGCAAGCCGTGAAGAAGGTCAAGCAGGGGAGACGGGTACCCCCTTCTCGTGCCGGGTAAGCGATTTTCTTCCAAGTTGCCATTTGCTGTTGCTGCTTTCTCGGAACTCCTTATTCTGCTACTGCTTCTCGATTTCTTCTGTTTCTCACACTCTTATTATGAACTTCTTTCTTCTCTTCAGCGCCCCCTTGGACGCTAATGCTGCTGCCGCACCTACCAAGCCCAAGTCCAAGAAGAGATCCGCCATCGACCTCGATGCGCTCATCGATCTCTCTGAAGAGGACGAGGTCGCAGCACGGGATAGGGTGCGTGCGCCCTCTCCTGTGAAAGGAGAAGACGAGGACGACCCCCAGGACATGGATACTGGTGCCCACGATGCCGACCAGGAGCAGCAGGCCCGCGCAGAGCAGGAAGCGCAGGATGCTGCTCACGACGATAGACCACTTTCTCCCCCAGCTGCCGCAGCCGGGGAGGACGCAGAGCAAGGCCCCGAGCAACAAGATCATGCCGCCCTTGAGCGGCAGGAAGAAAACCAGGAGCAGCATGACACTGACGCTGCTGCCCAAGACGACCCCGCGGCCCAGCCGCGGGTAGAAGGACAAGAAGAAGCACAACCAGATCCTGCTGCCGAGCAGTAGGTTGAGACAGTTGACATGGAGCAAGACCTGCAGAGCCACGCGCAGCCGGACGCTGCGCCGGGTAGCGGGCCCTTGGTGCCGCCTACCCAGCAGGGCACCTCATCCACCGCACCGAGCTCCCCGCCGGTGAAGAAGACCAAGATCGCAGCCAGCCCTCCAGCTAAGAAAGATGCGGCCGATAAGAAGGCTGCCGAGAAGAAACTTATCGAGAAGAAGGATGTCGAGAAGCCAGTTGCCGAGAAGGAAGCCACCGAGAAGAAAGCCGCCGAGAAGCCAGCTGCTCAGCCAGACGCTGCTGTCCGCAGGAATCCTCCTCGTGGCGCTGCACAAGATTCTGCCGCGATGCCGCCACCCAAACCAAAGGCGAAGCCTGCCGTGAAGGGTGGGCAGCTCACTATTGGTGCTTCCGGCAGCGCTGAAGGCATTCATGCTGGATCAAGCCTTCGCGATCCGCCTGCCTACCCGCCTTACATGTTGCAGACGAGCAAGCAGTACAGCATCCCGCTGAGCCGGCCGAGAAGAAGCTTGCTATTACCAGAGGCAAACAGGCCCAGGCTGTGGACTCCAAGCCGCGCCAGCCAAGAACAAGGACAGGGCCCTTTCAATTTCCTCGCGCGAGGTCCAAGAGACCGAGGTGACGTCCAAGGGGCTTGAGCAGATGATCGACCGGGTAGGCTTCATTGAAGCTGACTGGGACAGCAACATCCTTTGCAATGAGCCCTGGCACGGCCTTGCCTTGGGCAAGCTGGACCACTGGCGCATTGACTGGAACAAGGCGGACATGGGCTACAATCCCATGACCATCTCGTCCTCCACCAGTACACTTGCCGCGAAGCTGTTCGTCCACCGCAAAAATGCAGAAGACATCGAGCAAACCTACGCGGTAAGTTTTGCTTGTCTGTTTCGAGTTGCTTTTTTCTTCTCTTCTACTCTTATCCACCACCCAGTCCCCGAGATTCGGGCCGAGTAGACGGATACTCAACCGAGTTGCCGTCTTCTCGGGTTGAATCTTCAAAATTTTGTCTGATTCCTTTTCTTTCTGCCTCTCAGATTAGCCTCTTGAAGAGAACAAATCTGTACCGGTCGCTGCTCTGGAATCACAGCATTGCAAGAAGGCGCCTTGAGGCCCTAGAAGCAGAACGCAAAAGCGATGCTGCGACAGAGAAGGAGGCCGTGGACCGTACTCTCAAGATTTCCGAGATCGAAAGTAAGCTTTTAGCTACGCGGTTCATGCGTTTTGTGTTTACGCCCGCTTATGCTTTCTGCTTTAACTGATTTTACCCTGCAGGCAAGTTTAAGGCACTGGAAGAAGAGCACAAGCTCTGCCATGTGTTTGTTGAGAGCGCTGAGACCACCATCAAGAAACTGGAAGGTGAATTGCCGCCTTCTCGGCTTGTCTTCCTTCCGTTGCTCCTTTGCTTCCCTGTTGACCTTGCTCCTCTCTCCGTAGAAAATCACAAGAAATTTGTTGAGGAGCATCTTGACTGCCTCAAACCCACCGAGGTGCAGCAGCAACTGGAGAGCCAGGTAGTAGAGCTTAAGAAAGAGCACGCCACCGAGATGGAACCTCTCCAAGTCCAGCTGCGAGCCGCCCTCCAAAACGCCCTTGACCTCGCTGCCGAGAAGAACAAGATAGCAGCCGAGAAGAACAAGATTGAAGCAGCTGCCAAGGCTGAGAAAAGGGCTCTTGAGCTAGAGTGCGATACGCTAAGGAAGAGCAACTCAGATCTCATGCTCCAGCTGGCCCAGTTCCGGAGGGTGGAAGAAAGGCACTTTGCTGATGAGGAGTCATGGGAGAAGAGGCTGCAGTCGCTACTTTGCGAGCTGAATAGTAAGTACCCGCTTCTCTGCGCTTCGTTGTCTCCTTTTGCTTCTCTGCTGCTTGATTCGCTTCTCTTCTCTGCCTCTGTTTCTAATCTCTTTGATAGCTTTTTCAGAAATTTTCCCCGACCTCAGCTCGGCTTGCAAACCTGCTCTGTCAAAGGCCCAGGCAGCTCGCACCGAGAAGGGCGAGCCCATGGACACTAAAGCCTCAATCGAAGACAGCCTCACAAACATGCAGGGGCAGCTCCAGCGTCTAAGGGGCGTGGGCACCGATCTGGTGCGCACTGCCTTCAAACTCCATGACTTGTTTTGGCCTCGAGATTCTACGCCAGCAACCATCCGCGGGCTCGCCGAGAAACTGAATGGCGTCAAGGCCGAGCTGAAGAAGTGGCGAGCATCCGGCGCTCGGGCAGGCGCGGATATGCTGCTCCTCTTCATCTGCAGCTGGTATGAGAACCTTAATCTCAATACCATCCCCGAGATGCGCCGCGATTCCAAGTGGGAGAAGGAACCCGAGTGCGTGGCTCGCCGTCAGGTAGTCGCGTGGGAGATCGCCTCCTATGCGGATACCGCGCACTACATCGAAGGCCTCCCCGAGCCCGACACGGATGTGGAAGGCGAGGGCGACGACGAGGATGAAGATGATGACGAGGAGGCCACGGTGTCAGACGGGCTGAGCTTCTTCGCCAGCACCGACGAGAAGTCCGAGAAGGGCAAGGGCGCGGCCGTCGCGGATAGCGACGAAGAAGCCGAAAGCGTGGAGATGACCATCGACACCGCAGCCCTTGAGTTCGGCACTTCATCAGGCGCAGCCCTTGATGACACGGCGCGACTCCGCGCTCAATCTGCTGCCTCCACTTCAGCGACGGATCCCATCTCGGTGGCCACGGCCACTTCTGACCAGGCTGCCACCAACCCGGAAGCGGATGTCGCCAACCCGGAAGCTGATGCTGCCCAGACTACCGCCGAAGCTGACGCCGCCAAGGCCAACACTGAAAATGATGCTGCCTCCAACTGATTATGCCCTGCAATACTTATGCTCGAAACTCTTATCAAATCCCCGGAATGCCGGGTGCAGATGTACTGAACAATTTATCTTTCCGTTGCTACTCAGTTTTATTTCATTTGAAGTTTTTTATACTTAGTAATTTGAGCAGCTTTGGCTTGATGCCGGGTTGCGTTATCATGCGAGTCCCCGAGTTGCATTTTTCATCCACCTTTCCTTTTCATCTCAGCTCTTACCTGCAACTTGTTGCTTTTTTGGTATTCGAGTCACAAGAGTTCAAAGTTGAGGTTTCAAATACTTAGCCACTTAGGAAACAGTCATAGTAACGCTACCCACCACATAGCCGAAGAGGATAACAACAGACAGCAAAAAACACTCTACTTGGTTGCCACACGCTTCCTTCCCTTTGCATTTTTTCATGTGTTCACTGACTCTTTGGCTTGTTCTCTGGCTTGCCATGAAGCCGGTTTGCTGACAGCAGCAGAGTCGCAGAGTGTCCGGTGAGTATAAACACACTACTTCGTATGCTTTTGAAATTCTAAGCGTAGCAACCGAGTAGACAAAAAAACAACAGAGTAGAAACACTTAGAGAAATTTTGGACGAGGGCAGTCCCCGAGTTCAATTTCAGATTGCAGAGTAGGAGCTTTTACTCGGATAAGAGAGTACATACACACTTTTTCTCATGAATGAAAGCGACGAAGTAGAGCCACATTCCAGGGGCGCTTAGACTCCTCTCCCGCTTTATCCGCCATGTTCTCCTGTGATGGACGCACGTCGACAAGGTAATAGGCATCATTGTGCAAAGCCTTGCTCACAATGAACCGTCCTTCCCACGGAGGGGACAGCTTGTGCATCCCGGTTGTGCGTTGCACAAGCCTCAGGACCATGTCTCCTTCTCGGAAAACCCTTGGGTTCAATTTCGGCTGTGATAACGCCTCAAGTTTTGCTGGTAAACAGCCGAACGTGACAGAGTAAGCTCTCTTGCTTCTTCTAGTAGGTCAACGTCGTCTTCTCGAGCTTCTCTCGCTTCCGCCTCTGTGTAGAGGGTTACTCGGGGGGAGTCATGCTCTAGGTCGATTGGCAACACGGCTTCAGCCTCGTAAACCAAGAAGAATGGTGTGTAGCCGGTTGACCGGTTAGGGGTAGTCCTTAGACTCCACAACACCTCTAGCAACTCGTCTAGCCAACACCCTGGTGTTTTCAGCAGTGGCTCAATCAGCCTTGTCTTTATGCCTGCAAGCAGCATGCCATTTGCTCTTTCCACCTGTCCATTGGACGCGGGATGCGCGACAGACGCGACATCTAGTCGGATGTGCTTATCTCTGCAGAATCTCACCATGGCTCCCTCAGCAAAGTTGGTGCCGTTATCTGTGATGATGCTGTGCGGGTAGCCGTATCTCAGGATCACATCCTTTAGGAATTTCACAGCTGTAGCTACATCGCACTTCCGAATAGGCTTCACTTCAATCCATTTGGTGAACTTGTCCACCATGACTAAGATGTGTGTCATGTTGCCTCTAGCCGGCTTGAAGGGGCCGACCATATCCAAACACCAAACAGCAAACGGCCAAGTGATGGGAATGGTTTTCAACTCGGAAGCAGGCATGTGGATCTTACTCGCGAACCTCTGGCAACCGTTGCACTTTCTCACGATGTCTTCAACTTGCTGCAGAGCGGTGAGCCAGTAGAAACCATGCCGAAAAGCCTTCTTGACAAGAGCCTGGGAAGAGGCGTGATGCCCACATTCTCCTTGGTGTATCTCCACCAGAATTTCCTCTCCTTCTTCCGGGTCCACACAGCGTTGCAGCACGCCAGTGGCACTTCTCTTGTGCAGCACATCTCTGAATATGGTGTAGCCCTTGGATCTTCTCTGAATCTGCCTTGCAGTCACCTCATCTTCTGGCAGGGTACCGTCCCTTAGAAAGGATAGTATGGGCATGGCCCAACTCGGCGTCTCCCGTGCGGGAAACGGTGGTTCGTCCACTTCCATTGGGACGGCCGCTGCTGCTTCTTTTTCTGTGTTGGGGTCGACTCTCTGTAGCCCTGAGCGGCTGGCACGGACTTCTTCAAGGAATGCGACAGTCCCCGAGCTGAGAGGGGCAGTCCCCGAGTAGGGAGGGGCAGTCCCCGGGTTGCAGGCGCCAGTCCCCGGGATGGAGACGGCAGTCCCCGGGTCTCCTTTTGCACCTTCCCAGTCAATCTCCATTGGAACTGCTTCCTCATCAGGCAGGGAAGGAACGAAGATGGACTCCGAGTTGGGGGATGACTTGATGGATGGATTTCTCAAATGCTCCAAGGCAATCCCAGCCGGGATGTACTGCCGAGAAGATCCCAACTTGGACATCTCATCAGCTGCTTCATTCTCTGCTCGGTGGATGTGCTGGAACTCGCAACCTTCAAAGAATCCTGTCATGGTTTGAACCAGGAAGCGGTATGACGCCATGTTGGCATCCAGAGCATCCCAAGTGCCAGAAACTTGTTGCACAACCAGATCCGAGTCGCCATAGCATATGATACGCTGCACGCCAACTTCCTTTGCTACCTTCAATCCGTGTACCACGGCCTCGTACTCTGCAACATTGTTGGATGCCTTGAAGTGGATTTGCAGCACGTACTTGAGCTAATCTCACCTGGGTGACGTAAGCACCACGCCAGCACCAAGGCCTTCTTTCATCTTGGAGCCATCAAAGTGCATCTTCCAGTAGTTGGACACCGGAGTGGGGGGTTCATATTGCACCTCAGCCCAATCCACCAGGAATTCTGCCAGGATCTGAGACTTGATGGCTTCTCTTCTCGCATACGCGGGAGCGTACGCCGCCAGCTCGATTGCCCACTTGGCTACTCTGCCACTCGCTTCCTTGTTGCCCATGATATCCGAGATGGGAGCTGAGCTCACCACTGTGATGGGGTGCTCTTGGAAGTAATGCTTCAGCTTCTTGGCGCCCAAGTACACACCGTACGTCATCTTCTGGTAGTGAGGGTAGTTCTGTTTGGAGCTGGACAGCACCTCACTGAGATAATATACAGGCCGTTGCACACTCTTGCCTTCCTCTTCTCGTTCCACCACAATCACCACGCTGACTACCCGGTTAGTAGCAGCAATATACAACAGCATTGGCTCCTTGGGTAGCGGACTAGCCAAGATGGGAGCGCTACCCAGCATTGCCTTTGGCTCTTTGAATGCCACATCCGCTTGCGGTGTCCAAACGAACTTGTCACTTTTCTTCATCAACTGATACAAAGGCAGGGCCTTCTCGCCCATTCTGCCCAAGAAACGGCTCAGAGATGCCAAGCAACCAGTGAATTTTTGCACATCCTTCAGGGATCTCGGCAAAGACATGCTCCCAATAGCTTTTATCTTTGAGGGATTGGCCTCAATGCCCCGACTGGATACCAAGAGGCCGAGTAGCTTGCCAGCCGGGACGCCAAAGGGGCATTTACTCGGGTTAAGCTTCATCTTGTACTTGCGCAAGTTAGCGAAAGTTTCCTCAATGTCACTAAGCAGAGTATGTGTTTTATTCGTTTTGATGACAATGTGATCTACGTACACCTGCACATTTTTGCCGAGTTGATCATGCAAACATTTCTGCATGCATCTCTGATAAGTGGCACCTGCATTCCGCAACCCGAAACACATGACACGATAGCAATAAGCCCCGTACGGGGTAATGAAAGCAGTCTTTATTTGATCAGCAGGATTGAGAGCTATCTGGTGAAAACCAGAGTAGGCATCTATGAAAGACAGCAGTTCACAACTAGCAGTGGAATCGATCACCTGATCTATGCGAGGTAGCAGAAAAGGATCCTTGGGGCATGCCTTGTTCAAGTCGGTGTAGTCGACGCACATACGCCATGCGGTAGCAGCCTTGGGATCCTCCTTCTTCTTCTCGACCATGAACGGGTTGGCTAGCCAATCCGGATGCAGCACCTCCATGATGAAATTGCTTATCAGTAACTTGGTGATCTGGTCACCTATGGCCTTCCTTCTCTCATCTCCGAAATGGCGCATAGCCTGTTTCACTGGTTTGGCGTCAGGACGCACATGTAACGAGTGCTCAACCAACTCCCTCGGGACACCCGGTAAATCCTCATTGGACCAGGCGAACACGTCCCGATTCTCACGGGGGAAGTGGATGAGCTCGCTTTCCTATTTCTCCCCCAACCCGGAGCCAATGATGGCCACACGATCGGGGAACTCAGGGTCAACCTGGATCTTCTTTGTCTCTTGAGACGCCTGGAACGCGGTTCCGTGCTGGGAACTCGGCACGCCCTGTGCACCAGCTTGCGCGGATTGTGCCATAGCCACCACCTCGTACATCTTTTTCTTCTCGGCAGCAATCACCATGGACTCCGCCAACTGAGAACCAGCAGAGGCACACTCCATGGACTTCTTGTAATCACCAGAGATGGTAATCACGCCATTGGGACCAGGGATCTTCATCTTCAGATATGCAGTGTGGGTAGAGGCCATGAACTTGCTCAGAGCAGGCCTGCCGAGTAGAGCGTGGTAGGGGCTCTGGTGATCAACCACCTCGATTTGCAGGCTCTCTGTGCGGCAGTTCTCCCTGGTGCCGAATAGCACATCTATCCATACTCGGCCAATCGGGTTGCACGAGACTCCCAGCACAATGCCATGGAAAGTGGTCTTGCTAGGTAGCAGCATGTTCTCGGCCATACCGAGCTTCTCGAGTGTGTCTCTGTACACAATGTTGATGCTGCTGCCGTTGTCGATCAGTACCTTGCTGAACCTCACATTCTTCTCGGGACCCAAGAAGGTAGGATCCAGCACCAAGGCGTAGCTACCCGGGTTGGGCATCACCTTGGGATGATCTACTCGGGACCACGTGATCTCTTGGTTGCACCAATGCATATAGTGGGGAACAGCAGGGATCACGGCATTGACCTCCATGGCACGCCTGTGCTGGGATTTCTTGTCGACAGGCTCAGAGGTGAAGATCATGTAGCTCTCGTGGTGCTCCTGGTACCGATTGCGGTCTCCACCACCATTGTTGCCGTTGTTGTTGTTACCTTGATTGTTGTTGTTGTTGTTGTTGTTGTTGCCTCTGTTGTTGTTGCGGGTGTAGTAGTAGTTGTTGTTGTTGTTGCGGTAGACATCGTTGTTGAAGTAGCGGTTGGCTCCTAAAGCCACCTGGTTCACATTCTCTCTTCTCGGGAAGGCTGGAGGCCGAACAGCAGGTGCGCGGGCAGGCTGTACAGCGGCATTCGCTGTCGGCAGAGGAGGAGGAGGAGGCAGGCCCTCGTTCTTGATTTCTTCCCACCAACTGCACTGCCGAGTAGTGTGGTTGGCGGGTCTTGCGGGATGCCAAGTGTGGAAACTGCATGGGCCATCCTTCATGTCCTTGAACACGAAGTTTGGAGCAGAACCCGAGCTGCCGCTACCCTGCTTCTTGTTGCCTTGGCCCTGATTCTGGTTCTGCCCGTATGGAGCTCCAGCAGTTTTCGGCCTCTGCTACTCCCAGCTCCGGTAGCCACTGCATTCACCTCCTCTGGGTCGTACCGGGTGTCGATCCGGTCACCTCTGCGCTTGTTGCGGAACTCATTGCGCTTGCTGCTGTTGATGTTGTAGTTCCTTCTTGGCTCAGGAGCGTCAAGAAGGGGCTGCGTCGGGTCGCCGAGTGCGTACTGATCCGCAATCTGGATGGTCTCGGCAAGAGTACTCGGCATTTCCCTCTGGAGCCTTTGCCACAACATGCTGCCATGTCTGCAACCCTGCGCAAACCAAGTGATGGCCTGGGCCTCATTCACACCCTCACAGGTGTTCCTCAGAGTGCTCCACCGAGTAAGATACTCGCGGTCTGTCTCCTCTTCCCGCTGCCTGCAAGCGGATAGCTGCTGCGGCCTATTTGGCCTCCGGTAGGTGCTGGTGAAGTTGCTGACGAATGCCTCCGCGAAGTCAAGCCAACAGTTGATGCTGTGCTTGGGCAAGTTGTTGAGCCAGGTTCTTGCCGGTCCCTCGAGCATCTGCGGGATGTACCGCACGGCCCACCTCCGATTGCCGCCTGCAATGTGCACGGCCGTGACATAGTCATTGAGCCAATCTTCCGGTTTGGTGCTGCCGTCATAGCACTTGGTCCCCCTTGCGAGCTAGAACTGCTTCACGGATGGCTCCGTCATGATGCGGGGACCAAAGCACTCTGGGCCAGGCGGCCCCTTGCTCTCCAGTTGCGCGGATAGAGAAATCCGGTCCAGCTTGTGCCTGGCATCACTGGGCTCCAGCATGCGCTCACCCACGCAATCCAGGATGTCATAGCCAGTCAACCCCATGGCCGAGTAGCCATCATCATATCTGTCCACCTGCACGACTGCAGGTTGCTCCACCGGGTTGGCGGCTGGCGCGACTGCGCGCGGCTGTGGCCTCTGCCGAGTAGGCTGAGCAGCCTGATGCCAAGAAGGTCCTGGGCGCTCTCCATCCCGCGGCTGGCTGTGAGCTTTTTGGGCTTGATAGCCTGCTCCTGCAGTGTTTTGTTTTTGACCGGACTGTCGCGGCACAGCGAGCTGTTTCGCGGCGACAGCCGGGTCGTACACCTGCATCTGCCTGTCTCTGCCGGAGTGCCCACTTCGGTCCCTCTCGCGACTAGGGTGCGGAGATGAAGCCTGATCGTTAGATCTAGCCGCATGCGAGTGCACCACCTGAGAAGCTCCAGCACCCGGATTGGCTTTCCGGAACTCCTCGTTCTGCCTAGCAGCCTCTAGCACCAGCTCATTGAGCCTCTCCTGCTGCCTAGCGCGCGCGTCGCCGTCGAGATGCGGCAACTCTGTGGCTACAGCCTCAGCAGCTCTAAGGGTTTTGGCGGGGGTACTGTATCTGGGTCTGGTGGAGGTGTTTGCGGTGGCGGACTGACTGCGAGCCTCTACAACCGTTGCCATCTCGGCGCCTAAGTGGCGACGCGTAGCACCTACTTTGCTAGCCCTCCTAACAACTGGTGTAAAACCGTGAGCCTTGTTGTACTCGTTCTGATCTAGACTAAGCTCTAGCCTAATCTTCTCCAACTCCGCCTGCTCGGCGAGCAGCTCCTGGCGCTGCCGGTCGAGCTGGGACTTCATGGACAAGAGCTCAAGTTCAGTGGGAGGAGGCATACCCATCAGCACGGCGGACGCGGGTATTGTCGGAGTAGTGGAGGGAGGCAGGTTGCAGTCCTTCTCGTAAGGCTTGTGCGTCTTCCCGCCAGCACTCGGGCCAGCGAGATCCTCGATGACGCCCGCAGCGGCAGCAGCCGCGGCCGTCCCGGCGTCAGCAGCAGGGCCGGTCATCATCACCTCCGCGACGTGCGTAGAGCGGCCCAACGGCCTCCCGCGTGCCGCGATGACAGCAGGGGGATCCTCCGCGACGTGCACCTCCCCAGGGTACGCGCGGTCGATGACGGTGGCGACGTAGACGTGGTGCGTGCCGAAGGAGACCACCGAGCCGCCCTCCGGCATGGCCCTGCCGCCGAAATCGCCGGCGTTGTCGGTGACGAAGTCGAAGGAGCCGAATCTGTGGACGAGGCCACAGACCACGCGCTCTCCGGTAGCAGAAATCGATCCCGTTCGAACGGAAACTCCAGCCAGCGCCGCTGGTTGCCCCACGGTGGGCGCCAACTGTCGTGGTGGTGTCACAGCAGATGCCATAGGATGGCTAAAGTTGTGGGGACGATGGACGCTGGAGGCGCTCGGGGAGGGATCACGCAGCGAGTAGCCGCGTGAGTGTGAAGCTAGCACTGCAAACAACAAGATCTACCCAGGTTCAGGGCCCTCGTGTGGAGGTAAAACCCCTACTCCTGCCTTTCTCTCTTTATATTCGAGTCTCACCGAGTAGCCACAGTACAAGTGTTTCTCACTACCGAGTAGCCACTCTTCTCTCTACGTGAAGAATTAGGTCAAGAATGTGAACCGGTTCTGGGATCCAGTGTCATACCTCGCGCAGGAGGAGGCAGGGAACCTTATATACTGGTGCCCAGCCGGATACAGCCAAGATGTCGACACTATGTGCACACGGTGTACTTCCGGGTTCCCGCTGACACCTTTACACCTTTTGGCTTCCTGGATTGTCTTCATGTGCAAAGTCGTTCCGCAGAACCGAGGAGCTGATCTGTTATCACTGCCACGAACACAGGGTAGGTCCCCCCTATCCTGCGACGCCCTGCTGACACACTGTCGCGGTCAGGCACGTGCTCTGCAGATGAACAGTGCCGTGAACAGTGCCAAAGTACGGACCCGGGATACGCGGGATCCTATGTCAGAACGGCTCCTTTGACTTCTGGCCCGAGTAGGAGACCGCCATTTCTACTCGGACCACTCCCTCTACCCGGAGGAGAATAACTTCCCTGATTCTTCCTCCTGGCCTTTGGTGCGTACGGCCGAATAGCGGACGACCAGGTAGCGAGTACCGGGTAGCCGCTACTCTGCCAGGTGTCTCTTCTGATCTTGCCCTTTAGCACTTGCCTTTACCCTACTCGGGGGTATCCCCCCGACAATATTCGTACGCCAATATGTGCGAACTTAACCAGCGTCTAAATGATTCATAGTACTTGAAGGAACCTTCCCCGACCAAATGAAGGGTGATCCAGAATTACCCGGGTGACGATCCTCTTCACCCGGGTATTCCTTCATCACCCGCTCGCCGAGCCGGTATTTCCCAAACTCGTACATCCCATATACCTCGGAAATTCCCATCTCCAAACCATCCCTTAGCCGGTCAACTCCGGGTCTCACTCTCTGATTCTTTATCAGCATCTTCTGGGTCCAGCAACGATCTCCCACCGTATTTCGTCTTGAATACCGGGTAACTCACTTTCCTTGTTAATCAATACACTAGTATTTTCCACGCCTTTCGTTTATTATGTACTAACTGTTTTTTTCTTTCTTAGAGCCAAGGTCACACTTAGTGACCCCGAAGATATGAACGTCGATAATCCGGCTATGGAAGACCCGGAGGATGTTGTGAAGCCCGCGTCTGGCGGCGCAGAAGAAGAAGAAGAAGAACAGCTGGAAAACCCGGCTGACCAAGAGGTAACTGTCGTTGGATAATCACGGCAGACGTTACCAAGGGTAACTTATCTTGGGGCAATTCGACTCTGGTGTTTGGGAGAGGGTTTTGCTCAGGGGAAATCATGGTGATGAACGATCTGGTAGCCGGCAATCAAGTCGCTGAGTCTCCGATCTAGATTTATTATCTCAACTCTCGCGTTACAAGGGATATTCGAATAGCTAGTGAAACTCGTGTCTAATCTTACCCTAGGAGCCGGATTATATAATATCCGGCCCCCCTGGCTTCCTATCCAAGGCATACTCGGAGTCCTACCTGGGCACCGCTTACAAACCCTAAGTTTCCTTATCGAAACCCACAATCCGGGTTACGAGGCCTACACTCTTGGGCCTTCTAGAAACTCCTCTTCCTCAAGCCGGGTCTTGCGCAGCTCCCTTTGGGCCGAGTTATACCTTGACGTTAGCCTACCGGGTTATCATCCCTCCATCACTGAGTTTCCCCTGCCCACACATCAGCCGGCCGATGATGATGTCGAGTTTCTGGGATCGCAGAGAGGTGTCCCTGCCCCCAACACTCAGGCAACCAGAGTCGACCCGCTGAAGCAGGAAAAGACCCCGCCACCGGGTAACCAGAACCCAAGCTCCTCCAGGCCAAAGTTGAGTGGCCTTGACTTCGAAGGGATGTTAGACGTGCTTTTCTCCCTGCAAACCACTGAGAGAGATATCCTCGAGTCCCTAGCTGCTGAACATCAGGTAAATTTACTGATATTATTTCCATACTCATCTACTCCCCAAGATTCGGGTGAACTTATACATAGTTTACTCGGTACTTCCATAGCTATATGTCCATCTATACTCGGCTTTTACACTATAACCGACTAACATATCCTTGTCTTATTTTTCAGGCTTATGTGACCCGGTCAGAGGAGATCTTGGCGAAAACCAATGAACTCCTCCGAGCCGAGACCAAACTGCGAGAGGAACTAGAGATCGAGGTAAAGGACCTTGCCAAAGATTGCAAGAAATATAAGAAAAGGCTCCACCAAGCTGAGGAATTTCTGAAGAAACTGTCAGCCTCTGTTGCCGACACTTATCGCTCCTTACTTGGTAACAGAACTTAACTTCCTGACTAAGACTCGGATTTCTCGCTGGATATGATCTATGACCCGGATCTTGCCACTTTATTTTTCTTTTTATTCTGTAGGTCCGGGTGACAAAGCTGATGATGAAGATGACATAGAGAAGTTGAAGACCCTAAGGCCGTGATCCGGCAATTTTCTGCGCGCACCAAGTGGACCCTTGAGGCCATAAAGTGGCCTGGTAGTTATGGCGGTGTCTCCCAAATGCTTGACGCGTACTCCACGGTCCCTGGTTGGATCGATCACTGGAAGCGCTCAGCATGCCGGGTTGGGGTAACCCGCGGCCTTGCCTTGGCCAAAGCCTATTTTCCTAGGCTTGAGCCGGCAACGCTCGTGAATGGGTTCCCCGAGTTCAACAATGACGGCTCAAGATTCTCGGCTAAGGACTACAAGTCTATCCACACTCAGGTACGTCACTCGGCAAGCCTGATAGCCGATAAGATGGATGTGAGCAGGCTCACCCCGCCGTACAATGCCGAAGACAAGCCGGTCCCATCTGATCTCCCAGAGCCCTTTGACATGCTGGCCCGGTGGTTGGAGGAGGCTGCCAAGAGGAAGGCCACGGCCGACACTGTGCCATCCACGTCTACTCCTGCTGTTCCTCCTCCAGCTCGTGCTGATGCCACAACTGACCCGGACACGGAGGCAGGGAAGGTCACAGAGGAGAATGTTGAAGACCCGACTACCAAGGCTGCTGGTGAAGACTCGGCTATGGATGCCGAGTGAAGTTTTAATCAGTTCTCGCCCTCAAACACTTATTCGGCCAATAGGCATGGTTGTAATATGCCTGAAACAATTATTTGCTTGATAGTGCACCTGTGCACTTTTTGATACAATTTCCTCGGTTTGTAATATGCTTAAACTTTAATGGCTTTGATGGCCCTTTTGGCCATCCACCTTGATATGCTTTCTTCAGTCTTAAGCTTTTTGCCGCTTTTCTGATATTTTCTCTTTTTCCCCATCCGTGAGACTCAGTTTCCAGGTCTCAGGATCTTTTACTGTGAACTTTTTGCTTTTTGAACACCCAAGTCCCCAAGACTCGGGTTTTTGGGTTTCAAGCTCAATAGCTAAACAGGTTGTTGCTTTTCTCAAATTCCCAAGTCCCCAAGACCCAAATTTTCGAGTCTAGGGATTTGTTAGTTTTTAGGAAAAGCCACCTGTTTTTGCCAGGGCCCAAAGTATATAACTACCCATATAAATTTTGAAGCTATGCTTAACACATTGTGAGTTTCTAGCTGTAGCCTTTTACTCCGTATAACTTGTGGTTTAGATGACCCTTTTGATCCTCTTTGTTGTAAGCCGACTTTCGCGTGGATATTCAGTGCTGCTATAGCTGTGTAAAAACAGGGTCAGGCAAGTCCCAATGGGCATCGTGACTGATTGTGATTACACGTTAGCAAGTCACGCCACATTATTGCGAGTCACATCAAGCTTAAACAAAAGAAATCAAGAAAGTTTGGCTCTATTGTCCAGTTATGAGATTGTAACCGTACTTATTGCAAGTAATCGGTCCTCATAACTTAATGGCATCGTGTCCGGGTCTTGAGATTATAGTTGTGCTATTCAAGCAATCAGCCCCCAAGGCTTATATATGCAATCCACAAAAATATTAATCCTAGCGTATTGTAACCACATAATTAATACTTACCTGATAAAGTAAAAACATAAGGTAAAAACAGAAAAATTAAAAACAAACTTTAATAGAATTAAACAAGAAAGAAACAATATCATAGTTTAACCATCTCTTTATTGATATGAGAAAATTTAGGTCAGCAAGTCGCCTCGTTAAAAACCCTTCAGCCCCCTTAGGTACCCTGGATAGGAAAAGAGTGCGTCTAAAACCTGCTGCATGTTACATCGTGTAATTCAACTGGTAAACCTAGCCTATGCTAAGTTTAGTAGGGACGTAGCTGAGCCACGTTCCATGGTCTTTCCCGCTCTTGCATAGATGAAGTGGTATGTGCGGTATCATTAACAGTATCCGACTCTTCCCTTGCATCTATCAAGTAGTATGATCCATTGTGCAAATTCCGGCTGATGACGAAAGGACCTTCCCATGGTGGAGATAATTTGTGCTTCCCTTCCTTTGATTGTACGAGGCGTAATACCAGGTCTCCTTCCTGAAAGACCCGGATTTTGACTCGCCGACTGTGGTATCGCCTCAAATCCTGTTGATATATGGCTGATCTCTCCAGGGCATGCTCCCTGTGCTCTTCTAACATGTCCACGGCATCCTGCCGGGTCTTCTCATTCTCCACCTCAACATAAGCCGCCACTCGGGGCGAGTCATGAATAATATCACTCGGCAGGACTGCCTCTACACCATAAACCATGAAAAACGGAGTCATCTGGGTAGATCTGTTAGGTGTAGTGTTAATTCCCCAAACCAATGATGGTAATTCCTCCACCCATGCTCCCGCAGCTCTGAGGCACGGGACTCGTAGTCGTGGTTTCAACCCACGGAGCAACTCCTGATTTGCCCTCTCCACCTGTCCATTATCTTGTGGATGGGCCACAGAGGATACGTCAAGGCGGATGCCATTGTTTCCACAAAATTTCTCCATCTCACCTAGGGACATGTTGGTTCCATTGTCTGTTATTATGCTATGAGGGTATCCAAACCGATAGATGATCCTTTTGAAGAACTTGACTGCTGTAACTACCTCACAATTGGTGACTGGCATAACTTGGACCCACTTGGTAAACTTGTCAATGGCCACCAATAGATGAGTCTTTTTGCAAGGCGACATGTGAAAGGGGCCTACCATATCCATACCCCAAACTGCAAATGGCCAGGTTAGCGGGATTGTTCGCAGCTCCATAGCCGGCACATGGGTTTGGCGAGCATACCTTTGACATCCATCACACCTTGCTACCAAGCGCTCCGCGTCTGCCAAAGCCGTGAGCCAGAAGAAACCGTGTCGATATGCTTTAGCCACAAGGGACCTTGTGGAGGCATGATGCCCACAATCACCTTCATGGATCTCCCTTAAAATCTGTCGGCCTTCTTCTGGTGTTACGCAGTGCAAAAAGACTCCTGCAACACTTCTCTTGTACAACTCGCCATTGATGATAGAATAACCCTTTGCTCGTCTCAGAATTTTCCTGGCTAAAACTTCCTGTGGTGGTAACTCGCCCCGTGACAGGTAGGCCAGAAACGGTTCTGTCCACTCGGGAATAGCGCGTACGGCGGCTACGAGCTCCAAATCCGGGTCTTGATTGGCCACCTCTTCCTCACACACGGTTTTGACGGAGGGCCGCCATAACTCGTCCAGAAAAACGTTGGGCGGGACCGATTCTCGGCGCGAGCCGAGTCTTGCGAGTGCATCTGCTGCCTCGTTCTTTCGCCTATCAATGTGTTCCACCTCATACCCGGAAAAAGACCCGGCTACCTTGTCTACCTCTCTGAGATACGCTGCCATTGTTGCATCCTTCCTATCCCAAGTTCCAGAGACCTGCTGTACCACAAGATCCGAGTCTCCATAGCACCTTATTCGTCTGATATTCATTTCTTTTGCTACTCGCAGTCCGTGTAATAGGGCCTCATACTCGGCCACATTGTTAGAGCAATCAAAGTGAATTTGCAACACATAACTCAACTTATCTCCTTTAGGAGATGTAAGCACCACCCCCGCTCCTGATCCCTCGTATTGCTTGGAACCATCAAAGTGCATCACCGAAGACTCGGAACTTGGCATTATGGTGGGCATGCTTGTGTGAGTCCAATCATTGATAAAACCAGCTAAAGCCTGGGACTTGATTGCAGACCGAGGCTCGTAGTTGATGTGATAATCTCCCATCTCAATGGCCCACTTGGCTATTCTTCCTGTCGCATCTGAATTTCTGATAATATCTGCCATGGGTATAGAGCTAACCACCGTTATGGGGTATTCCTGAAAGTATGGTTTCAATTTCCGGCTGGCCATGAAGACCCCGAAAACTAATTTTTGCCAATGTGGGTAACGCTGCTTTGCTTCCGATAAGACCTCACTTACGTAGTAAACCGGCCTTTGTACCGGGTGATCTCTTCCATCCTCCTTGCGCTCAACTACAACCACTACGCTGACTGCCCGGGGTCCTGCCGCAACGTATAACAACATGGGTTCTTTGGGACCCGGCGCTGCCAGAACCGGTGCCTCAGATAACTGCTTTTTCAGAGCTTCGAACGCCTCGTCCGCCTCTTGGTCCCATACAAATTTGTCGGTTTTTCTCAAGAGTTGGTATAGGGGTATTTCTTTTTCTCCAAGCCTGGATATAAACCGTCTTAATGCTGCTACACACCCTGTAAGTTTCTGAACGTTCTTCAGGCCTTCCAGTTTTTTCAAACTCTGGATGGCCTTGATCTTTTCCGGGTTTGCCTCAATTCCTCTCTCGGAAACAATGAAACCGAGTAACTTTCCTGCTGGGACTCCAAATACGCACTTTGTGGGGTTAAGCTTCATCTGGTATCTTCTCAAATTCTTGAACGTCTCCTTTAGGTCATCAATGAATGTTTCTGCTTTCCTTGTTTTAATCACCACATCGTCGACATAAGCATGGACGTTGCGTTCAATCTGATCCTCAATGCACTTCTGAATGCACCATTGGTATGTTGCGCCAGCGTTCTTTAACCCAAAAGTCATGGTTTTGTAGCGAAAAGATCCAAAGGGGGTAATGAACGATGTTTTCTCCCAATCTTACTTTTTAAGCTTGATCTGATGATACCTGGAATAAGCATCCAGGAAACATAATAGGTCACTTCCTGCCACTGCATCTATAATCTGATCTATTCTTGGAAGGGCAAACGGATCCTTTGGGCAATGCTTGTTGAGACTCGTGTAATCTATGCACATCCTCCACTCATTGCTCTTTTTCATCACTAGAACCGGATTTGCCAACCAATCCGAGTGAAAAACCTCCATGATAAAACCGGCTGCAAGGAGCCGAGCTATCTCCGCTCCTATAGCCTTTCTTCTTTCCTCATTCATTTTTCTCAGGCCCTGCTTCACAGACTGAGACTTGGGATCGACGTGCAAACTGTGCTCGGCTAACTCGGTCGGGATACCCGGCATGTCACTAGGCGTCCAAGCGAAAAAGTCTTGATTCCCACGAATAAACTCTATGAGTGCTTCTTCCTGCTTGTTGTCTAGGTTAGATCCTATAGCAAACTGCTTGGAGGGGTCACCTTCGACAAAAGCCACCATCTTGGTGTCCTGGGCTGCTTTGAACTTTGCTCTCTCTCGTCCTCTGTGTTCGGTATTTTCAGGGCCGTTCTATCCTCAGGGTCTACCTGAGACCGGGAATACTTGAGCTCTTCCTTCCTGCAGGCCTGTTCTGCCATAGCCGCATCTTCTCCATCACACTCGGCTGCCATAGCCCGGTTCCCATGTATAGTGATGGTCTGCTTAGGACCCGGGATCTTTAGCTGCAAGTATACGTAACACGGCCTGGCCATAAATTTGGCGTAAGCCGGTCTTCCGAACAGCGCGTGATAAGTACTGCGCAAGTTTACCACCTCGAATGTGAGCCGTTCTACTCGGAAATTGTCATTGGATTCTCCAAAAGCAACCTCCAGTGTTATCTTTCCTTCAGGGCACGTCGAGTGACCCGGCACAATTCCGTGAAAAACTGTGGAACTTTTCTGCAGCTGAGACTCTTTGAGCCCCATGCGTAGGAAGGTTTCCCAATATAAGATATTGCTGCTACTTCCACCATCCATCAAGACCTTTTTCAACTCGTAACCATTGACCTGTGGTGAAACTACCAAAGCTAACACACCCGGATGTTCTATTGTTTTCGGGTGATCCCTTCTGCTCCATGTTACCTCTTGATCCGACCACCTCAAATATCTCGGAACACCTGAAGAAACCGAGTTTACGGCCCTTTTAAGTATCTTTCTATCTTTGTTGGAAGTCCCTGTAGTATGAACGTGGTACTGCCCTAACTGCTTTGGGTTGGCTTGGAAACCTCCAGCACCTCCTTGATTATTACCCGGATTACCACCTCCTATGTTGCCAGCTGGGGGTGGCCCGTTGCCCGGGTTTCCACCCGGACCCGGTCCTCCTCCCCGGCCTGCACCTCGCAGAGCCTTATGTATTTCCTCGTTCTTCCATCTCTTTAAGTCCACGCACTGCTCTAATGAATGATTAGCCGGCCTGCCGTTCCTGCTATGACGCGGACAGGGCATCCTGAAGGCCTCTATATGGTTAGCCGGCCTTGGTGATCCTTGGTAATTTCCTCCATTGAAGTTTCCTCCATTGAAATTTCCCTCTGCCCTCGGTCTTGCAAACCCGGCTTCTGTATTAGCAACAAACTCGGAGTTTCCTTCATATGGGCGCTTGTGCTGATTATTTCCACTACTTCCTCCATTGTTACCCGGTGCAGTCCCATTGCCGGGTCTTCCATTATTATTTGCGTTGGCCTTTGCTTTTTTATCATCAACATCCTCCTTTGTGGTATCTCTGGCGGCGTGCTTGTTGCATGCGTCCATCAACTCTCCCATCGTAACCTCTGAGGCGTGCCGACTAGACTTCATGTGTGTCAGCTTTTGCACTAAGGGTATGTACTTACACGTTTTTGCCATAGCTTGTAATGCATCCTTGGGCTGGATATCAGCGGATGAGTGAAGAATTTCCATAACCCGGCGCACCCAACTGCGCGCCGACTCTCCCTTCTTCTGGACACATCGCTCTAAATTATCGATCGTGAATAACTTCCTGCATGTCCCATGAAAGTGCTTAATGAAGGCAGTTTTCAGCTCACTCCATGAATTAATGGACCTTTCAGGTAGGTTATTGAACCATAACTTTGCTGATCCCTCGGACATCACTAGGTACATAAACTTGGCTTGAAGATTCTCAGATGCAGTGCGAATCGACATAGCCATCTCGTAACTGCTCAACCAGGTCCCTGGGTCCATGGTCGGATCATAATTAACCACTTTACCCGGTTCCTTAAATTTATCCGGGTAAGGCTCAGCCCTGATGGCGTCCGACAAACACTTAGGCCCGGCGAGGTTGGCCGGTACTGGCCTTACTCGGGAAACATGCGATCCCGCAGCGGGTACGGCGGGGGGTACAACCGCTACCGGCCCTCATACCGCAGACCCGGCTGCTGCACGCCTGGCTCGAGAACTGTCCACAATGGCTTGGGCTGCTGACGCTGTAGGCGTTGCCGGTCTATGGGGACGCGGCGGCATTTGCTGCTGCTCTGCCCTCCACCGTGCCGAGTTTGACTGAATATTCCTCGCGTTTCCGGGCTGCCGGCTGACATACGGTGTTCCGTGCAAACCACTTCTATGATCCGGGTAATTTGCCTGTTGAGCCACTGCAGTGCATAGCATCTCTATAGCCTGCCGAGTTTCGATTTCTCGAGGCGTTTCTCCCAGTGGGATTCGGTCGAGCGCTAGAGTCGCGGCGTACACGTTATCCATGGGATTGTTGAAGTGACCTGGTGGAATATGAAATCGTGGTGGTGGTGGTGCTGTATTGCCGACAATAGTTCCTGTTTGCAACGTGGGTAACCCGGCTTGCACGTTTCCCGGCTGTCCTCCCAGGGTTGCAGCTTGATATCCGGTTTCCTGATTCACAACCGGGATTGGTTGATCCTGAGGGGTAATGAACAGTGTGGCTGGTTGCAAATTTCCACCTATTGCCGGTAATCTCGTCTGGTGCCTCTGATTGTAAATCCTAGTCGACTGAACCTGAAGACGGTTCTCCAACTCTTCCAGCTCACGCTGACGCGCGGCCATCCCTTGTTTCTCAGCTTCGATATCTCTCCTCTGTTGAACCAATGCACGGCGAGCCACATCCAGATCTCGGGCGCGTGCCGCCACGTTTTCCGGGGTTATCACCGTTGCTAACACCGTGGGATCTAAGATTAGGTTATTGTTGAACAGAGCCGGGTTACGCGGATTCGAGGGCCCCGCTCCTGGTGTTCTGTTCACCATAAATCCGAACATGTTCCTCTGCCGCTCGCTTTCCCCGGTATGGATGGTGACGGAGGCCGACTCTCCATCAACTCGGGCTATGACCCGGTTTCCATCAACCGGTGCTTGCTGTTGAGCCAGTGCCCGCGCCGCTCCGGCCGCGGCCGTTGACACATCTCCCTGATTAAAATTGGTTGCAGGGGCTGTGTAGACCGCGACCCGGCGCACGATGCCTGGCGAAGATTCGTATTCTTCCTCGTCACAACTATCTTCCTCGTACCGATCTTCCAACAGGTGCAGGATAGACTTGGTATCATCTTCTCTTATGACCCGGCCACGCGGGGTCCATGCCGGCTCCTCCGGCTGTTCCCTCTTCGTGGTGGGCTCTTCTACCGGATCGGCTGTCCCGACCGACTGTTCCCCGTCTGATTGAATGCAGGTCGCTTCTCCTGACACAGAATCATATTCAATATCATCAGGAACTGAACTGGACGTACGTACCATGCCGACGAAGACGTTGACCTGGCCGATCGTGACGATAGATCCAGTTTCCAGCAGATCCGACTCTGGCCCCCAACTAAAGTCGTTCACCATCTTCTCTCCTTCGGGGTTGGTGATGATCTCGCCGATGACGAGGTTCTTCATGCTTTCCCGAGCTTCTCCCGTGATGTAAACACCCTTGGACGCGAGCCCCACGGTGGGCGCCAACTGTCGTGGGATAATCACGGCAGACGTTACCAGGGGTAACTTACTCTGGGGAGAATCGACTCTGGTGTTTGGGAGAGGGTTTAGCTCCGGGGAAATCATGTAATCTGGCGATCTGGTAGCTCGGGCTGCAATGTCGCCGAGTCTCCGATCTAGGGTTACAACTATTCGCTCTCGTATGACAGAGATACTTGAATATCTGGTAAAGCTCTCTCTTTTCTGACTCTAGGAGCTGGTTTATATAATACCCGGCTTCCTGGTTCTCTTTACAAGGCATACCCGGAATCCTACCCAGAAACCGCACACAAACCCAAGTTTCCTAATCTTGATCCCTAAGGTACGGGTTACAAAGCCTATGTTCCCTCTTGGGCCTTCTAGAAACTCCTCCTCCTTAGGCCGGGTCTCGTGCGATTCCCTTCGAGCCGGGTTTCACCTTGGCATGAGCCTACCGGGTTATCATCCCCCCATCAGGTCAGTCTGACTTGCTAAACTCTTTAGCCCAGTCTGTGAACGTTGGAATGAAATCGCCATGCCCGTGACAAGTGGAACCGTGTCATCAGCCAACACTCACATTAGTCTAGGGTGTGTGTCCAGCACAACCTTGATGACCAAGGACAATTTAGTATGAACAACATCAATACATAGTTCCACAATCGAATCACATATTCAATGACATGTATCAGATGTTCAAAACAAGGACGACTTAATAACTTTATGAATACATTGGGAATTACATCATACATGATTGCCTCTGGGGCATATTCCAAACAGTCTCCCACTTGCACTAGAGTCAATCATCTTGGCATCATATGCCTAGGCATCGAATGCACATACCTCTCATGTGCGTCTCATGCTTAGGCTATGGTAGCGCCTTTGTCAACGAATCTGCAGTGTTTGCTTCCGTGTGTACTTTGCATAACTTGATATCACCTTGTTCGACAAACTGGCGAATGAGGTGGTAACGCATGAGTATATGTTTGTTCTTCTGGTGTTGTCTAGGTTCCTTGGCTTGTGCGATAGCACCATTGTTGTCACAATATACGTCCAAAGGATTGGACGCGCCCTGAACCACACCAAGATCTATCAGGAGGTTCCTTATCCAAACAACTTCCTTTGCAGCCTCCGAGCCAACAATATACTCAGCCTCTGTTGTAGATGCAGACACCATATCTTGCTTGGAACTCTTCCAGCTCACAGCCCCTCCGTTCATTACGAACACGTATCCAGATTGCGAACGAGAATCATCTGAGTCGGTGAGATAACTCGCATCCGTGTAACCCTGTACACTAAATTCCTCATCACCTCCATAAACTAGGAACATTTCGTTAGTCCTTCTCAAGTACTTAAGGATGTTTTTAACCGCTGCCCAGTGGGCTTCGCCAGGGTCACCCTGGTATCTGTTCGTTACACTTAGAGCATAGGAAACATATGGCCTAGTACAAATCATGGCATACATGATGGATCCGATTGCCGAAGCATACATGATCACACTCATCCGACTTCGCTCATCATTCGTCGAAGGACACTGAGTCTTGCTAAGTTTTATGCCATGGGACATTGGTAAGAATCCCTTCTTGGACTCTTCCATTTTGAATTTCTTCAAAACTTGGTCCAGATATGTACTCTGACTCAATCCAATGAGCCGCCTTGATCTATCTCTATAGATCCTGATTCCTAATATGTAAGTCGCCTCACCCAAATCCTTCATTGAGAAACTCCTTTCCAATGACTCTTTGGTTTCTTGCAACATCATGACATCATTTCCAATCAGTAATATGTCGTCCACATATAAGATTAGAAAATTTACTTTGCTCCCACTAAACTTCTTGTATAAACAAGAATCATGATCTCTCTTGATGAAGCCAAACGATTTGACTACCTCATCAAAGCGAATGTTCCAACTCCGAGATGCTTGCTTCAACCCATAAATGGATTTCTGAAGTTTGCATGCCTTGTTAGCGTTAGCTGGACCGACAAAACCTTCGGGTTGTATCATATACACGTCCTGAGTTAAATTTCCATTAATGAAAGCCGTCTTGACATCCATCTGCCATATCTCATAGTCGAAATAGTCTGCTATGGCTAACATGATCCGAACTGATTTAAGCATCTCTACGGGCGACAAAGTCTTGTTGTAGTCAACTCCTTGAACCTGTCGGAACCCCTTCGTGACAAGTTGTGCTTTATAGATGGAAATATTTCAATCCATATCAGTTTTCTTCTTAAAGACCCATTTGCACTCGACGGGTCTTGCACCGTTAGGCAGATCAACCAAATTCCAAACTTGGTTTTCATCCATGGACTTTAACTGGATCTCATGGCTCCAAGCCATGACTCAGAATCAGATCCCACCATCGCTTCTGAATAAGTTGCCAGCTCAGTACTGTCTAACAGTAAAACATCACAAGAATTTTGTAATCTGGCAGATCTCCGTGGTTCAGGTGCTGTTACCAGTGTAGGTACCACGTCTGGCTCAGCCTCCAAGGCCCTTGCCGACTCGCCCCTAGACGGTTCCTCTCGAATTTCTTCGATATGCACTGTGCTCCCACTGACTCCCTGATTGAGAAACTCTTTCTCAAGGAAGACACCATTCCGAGCGACAAACAATTTCCCTCTTACCGGTTGTAGAAGTAGTACCCCAAGGTTTCCCTCGGATACCCCACGAAAATACACTTATCCGACTTTGGCGTGAGCTTGTCCGACTGAAGTCGCTTGACAAATGCTTCACAACCCCAAATCTTAAGAAAAGACAAACTTGTCCTTTTGCCAGTCCACATCTCATGCGGTGTCTTCTCTACTAACTTTGATGATACTCTATTTAGTGTGAACGCTGAAGTTTCTAGACAATAATCCCAAAATGATAAAGGTAGATATGTCCGACTCATCATTGATCGTACCATGTCGAACAAGGTTCGATTTCTCCGTTCCGATACACCGTTTCTCTACGGTGTACCCGGCGGAGTGAGTTGAGGAACTATTCCAAAACTCTTTAGATGGTCATCTGTCGCACCCGGACTTCTAGAGGATACTCACCGTACGAACTGAACAGTATTTTGATTGGATTACGGGGCTTACAGGCACCCGCGTCCTCTTACGAGTAGGCCAACACTTATGTGTGACAACCAATCGTTACTGTTCATCGTCGATGTAAACTATCCCGTAGAAATCAGGATACTTCCGTTGACGTACTTCAAACCATACACACATGGTACGTCAACGGCGTTGAACAACTGATATCACAACAGATCTCTACGACACAAAAGATCGAAAATAAGTTGCAAATGGCTCTCATTAGAGCAGAGATAGCAAATACATTCATTCAGAGGACACATGTCCCAACAATACATCAGTACATCACAGCGGAAGCATTCAACATGTCTGAGTACAGACAAGAACCAAATAGGCCTAAGAGGCCGGAAACGAAAAGACGGAGCCCATCCACGAGGTCTCGGATCCTGCCCGGGTCCGCTATCTACTCGTCAGCAGTCTCGTCATACTCCACGTAGTTGCCACCATGTAGATCTTCGGAAACGTAGGTCTGCGGAAACCACAGCCCCAAAGGGGTCAGTACATAAACGTACTGGCAAGCAAGACTCACAATTCACCAAAGTGTAACCCGTCAACACCAAGCACAGATGCTTTGGGTTCAACGGAAGGAAGGGAAATATAAAAGATGCTGCAACTGGCTGCGCTAACCAACTACAGAGATTCTACCACTTCCGGCTAACAGAAAGGAGATAAGATCGAGTATTGTAACCAACTGAAAGATAACTTCAAACAAACCCATCCTGGATCTCGCCCCTTATCCAAAGAAGCAATCCGAGGATAACTCACGCGGTTGTATTAAAAGTGAATCAAGTTATTATGTCATCAACCTATTACTAGTCAAGTTATTAATCATTGGGTGTAACATGTTTGATCATTATGTTTAAGTTGTCCTGAGTACTTGTTAGCCAGTACTTTCACCAAGTAATCCATAACCGCGGAAAACACGGCTTCTCGAGAAGATTATCCCTGCAGGGTTGCACCAATTTAGCCGTACACGCAAGAATAACCCGCCAGATGGGGAGCTAACCCACCAAGCGAGGTACTCTACACAACTCAACTCTTCTTCGCATCAAGCCCAAAGCACCACGTGCTGTGCGTGCGCGGCTAATCGAGCCCCACGAAGAAAAGGGGACCCTCATAGCACTGGAAGACCACGCCGCCCTAAATGCCGACTACAAAAGTTCCACCCTGGCCTGGGCTCGCAAGATCATGCATGCAGCAAATGGAAAGCCCGAACTACGTGTGGCGATTTGGACGAGATGCGAATCGAATCAAATTGAGGGGGGCGCCCATACTCGCTTCCCACATGCGGGTAGTGCGCTCATCATGGATCAGTAGACAAGACCCTTTTCCTATTAGGGTCGACACTAGCAGGCCTCAAAACCACCCTGGGCCTCCTGCCGGTGCCTTATCATCAAATTTATTATTAACAATAACATTAGCATGATTGATTGATTAAACATCGAGCCCCCAGAACATAATAACGATAATAACTGAAAGTAACGGGTAACAGACTCGAGCAAAACAACCTAAGCATGCTAGTACGACACGGGCTCAAACAAAAGGTTATAGGTATGGAGGTAAGGCAATATCAAGGTTAAGGGATTCATGTGATGGGTTCGTAACAGAAACAACTACTACTAAGGCTAGCAGAAAAGAACAACGGAAAGTATCGGTAGCCAATGTTGAAAGGAACACAGTGGTTCATGTGAGTGATAACTTGCCTGCAAACCCAGTAGCCTGGTACTGAGCTAACTCCTTAGAAGGGGTGTCGTAAGTATCGTCGGTCTCAACGTCGTCGTTTATCCGAGAAGAAGCAAACAAATAATGCAGAAAGATAAACAATCAATATCATGTCATAGTGCACAAACATGGGATGATGCATGACCATTTAATTGATGCAACAAAATGAACTAGTTGACAAGATAACATAACATGATTAAATGGGCCCACTTGCAATTGGATTGCATATGGAAAGCCCATGAATTATGGTTGAATTAATTGTTTTACAACTAATCATCATGTGTAAGTGAGTTAGCATGATGCATGGATGAGGAAAACAGCAAAATAACAACAATAGAACCAAATGGAAATAAGGTTTAACAAGTTTGGAATTTCAGTTATTAAGTTAAGAAATTTTGGTTACTTAAAGGTGCCACACAAGCAATTGTTGTTTTCACCAATTTTAATTTGTTCAAAACAGATAACGAAGTTTATATTTGAAAAGGTTATGCTCTTATGGTTTTAAAACATATTTTATATGTCCCAAAAGAATTTGATTTGATCAAGTTATGAATTTAGCAATATTAAATGAATTAAACAGATTTAAATCATTTAACCAATTTTAATTATTCAAAACATGAAACAAATTTTATATTTGGAAAGATGGTTTAATTTTGCATGGAAAACATATTTCATTTGTTGAAATTGGATTTAAAATGAGCAAGTTATTATTTAGTCAATTTTAAATGCAATAAACAAGAAACAGTTGTTTTCAGCAATTTAAATTATTCAAAACAGCAAACAAAATTTATATTTGAAAAGTACATGAAAAGTTTATTGGAAAACATATTTAGTTTGTGGAATTTGGAATTTTTATGCCCAAGTTATGAATTTTGCAAGTTTAAGTGAATTTGACAAGTTTTCAAATATTGCACCAATTTAAAATATTCAAAACAGTAAACAAATTTTATATTTGGAAAGAACATTTAATTTGGGACAGAAAACATATTTAAAAATTTAAATTTGGAGTTACAATGATTTTCTTATGCAATTTACAAGATATAGTGCAAATCTGCCATTTTTAATCCATTAGGGACTTAGGAAAAATTATTTCAGGGGTCTAGATTTAATTAACAGGGCCTAGTTGTGATTTCTGGTAAAGTTCTGTGGCAAAACAATGAAAAATTAAAAGATGGGAATTTTGGTGGGCAGGGGGGATCGAACCCCCCACCTCCTGCTTCCTGCGCTGGGTACAGAACCAGTGGGGTGGAGCTGAACTTGTGACAGAGAAGGGGGGCTAGGGGGGTATGTGCTGTGGTTTGAGGCTTAACTGAATTTAAACGAAAAGGAGCAGAAAAGAGTGGGGGCTGGGAATCGAACCTGGGACGTGGGGAGTGCGCGCTAGGGTGTGGACCAGATGGGCTGATGCTGTGTGTGTGAAAAGAGGTGGACTGCGGGGGGGCGGGGGGGGTAAGAGGTTCTGCCAGCGGGCTGTTTTCTGAAACTAGACTGAATTTTCTTTAGCGCACGTACAGGAAGAGCAGGCAGCGATCGCTGCTGGTTGCTGCGCTCGCGCCTGAGGGCGCCGTGGGCGGCGAGGGGAGCTGCGAGGGGAGGGAGTAGAGGGAGGCGAGCGAGGGGGAGAGGGGGTCGAGGGGCGGCCTCACCTTGAGCGATCGATGGAGGAGGTCGGGGCGGACAGGCAGAGGGCGACAGTGGCGGTTCGAGCGGACGGCGGCGGCGGCTTGGTGCGTCCCCGCCCGCGCCGAGGTGATGGGGAGGGAGAGGGCGGCCGCGGGGTTCCATTCCCGCGGTCGCCCGGGCCGGAGGGAGCCTGGAGCTCCGGTGATCACCGGAGGAGTAGAGTGCTCGGTACAGGTTCAGACAAAAGAATACAGAGAGCAGAGAGGGTAAGGAGGAAGAAGGAAGAAGGTGGCGGGGAAGAGGAAGGAGGGAGAAAAATTTAGGGTTAGGGGAACCATAGGGTAGGAGCTCAAGGTCTTATAGAAGGGAGGTGGAGCTGATCACCGTTCCCTGATGTGCTGTGTATACGTGGATGCAACCGATGGTGACCGTACCAAGGAGGAAGAAAGGTGGGGAAATGGTATCGGCCTAGGGAAGGTGTTGGGCTGAGGGGAGTTGGGCCTCTCTCTCTCACCTCTTTTTAATATTTTGTTCCATTTTTTTTTGCTGCAATGAATTAGGAAGAGGATGAGGGTTTGGGAGTTAGGGAAAATTTTGAGAGAAAAAAAAAATGTGTGGGCTGATTAGGTCAAAAACAACCAATTGCCAACTTTGTTTTCTCACAAGTTCAAATCTAAATTGTGATTTGTGATTTAATTCAAATTTTGAAAGAATTTGCTTATGAGGTGATTATTATTGAAAACAACAATTTTAATAGGGTGAACCCTATTGATTTAAATAGAACAAATGATCAAATTTGTTTTGGTGTTTTTCATAATTTGAAAATGGTGATGTTTGTACTTTAAATCAAATTTGGATGAATTATTAAGTGCATTATAGATAACAAGATTTTAACTAGGGTGCACATTAGTGTTTAAATGGAACAAAAAGATTGGAATTGTTTGAATGCACATTATATTAAGTGGATTATCAAATAACAAATAAGAGTTGAGCTTTTTATTATTTCATGGAAATAAATGGGAGTTTTATTTGAACCTTATGGTTTGATGGAAACAATGGAGTGATTTGTTTTGCAATTTTCATAATGTCAACATGGTTGTTGTTTGGAAGAAAATCATAACTGAATTTGAAAAGGGTTTGGTTATTGGATGCATTTTTATAGAAACAAAACAACAGTTTTGAGATCACACTTTAATGGAAACAATTGATTGTTTTGTTTTGAAATATCATTTTGAAATTGTAACATCACAAGGATGAAACAAAAGGTTTGAATTTTGGTTTGAGATTCAAATAGAAAACAAAGGAAAATCAAAAGGAAAACAGTTGGAAAACAAATGAAAACAGAGGAAAACAAATGGAAAACAAACAAAACAATTGCAATCAACATGATGCCATGATGCAAAACATAAAATAACAGAGAGCAAAACATTCTAAAGGCTATTTTTCAGACTTGGGATGTTACAAAACGCCCCCCCTTGAAGGAATCGCGCCCAGAGATTCCTACTGAGAAAAGATAAGGTCCGGATACTTCTTGGGAAGATCTTCTTGAGCTGTGATACGTGAAACACATCGTGCACCTTGGTTAGCTTTTTCTAGAAGTTCAAAACGATAGACATTCCTGGCAACTCTTCTGGAAATATGTCAGGGAATTTGGAAACCACCGGAACATTTTCAAGTAAAGGGAGAGGTTTTTGTATTGAGGGTGTATAGTTGAACAGGATTTGATTGATTTGGAGGATAGACTATCTGGAATGTGGTGATTCAGGAATGCTTCCTCGAAACAACCCCAGGTGATAGGAATGCCAGCTCTCATAGCCTGGAATCAATAACAACAACAACAACAACGACCTTTCTGGCCAGATAGACTTGATATTTGGGAAGTTTTGATTAGACGCCGGTAGAAAAATTGAAGTGGAAAACAACAACAAGATTTCAACGGACGAAAATGATGTTGAGAGAACAGGATAACGAATCAACATTGGGAAAACGAGAACAAAACTCCTTAGGTACTACGGAAAACCCATCCGGGCTTCTAAAGGATCAATATCTACTGCTTAAGGAATAGAGGATTTGCTTCCGGGGCTTACACGCCTCCGTTCTCAATCGTGAGTAGGCAACATGATAAATCATGTCACAACCACCTCCACTCCTATGGTCTAGTAGATATAACCATCCTAGAGAAACCAGGATTCGTGAAATCCTAACTTGAAAGTTTAGATGAGAAGGGAAAACAACGTTGCACTTCCTTACCAGAAAAGGGTGGGTGGGTGGGGAAAGAAGAAAAATGGCAGAATTCCTACTCTCACGTTTCATTTTTACTATATAGCTACAAAATAGTTTCTAGACTCAACTGCGACCAGTAAAAGGGGATCCTACAGGCAGACAGGCTCTGATACCATTTGTCGCACCCGGACTTCTAGAGGATACTCACCGTACGAACTGAACAGTATTTTGATTGGATTACGGGGCTTACAGGCACCCGCGTCCTCTTACGAGTAGGCCAACACTTATGTGTGACAACCAATCGTTACTGTTCATCGTCGATGTAAACTATCCCGTAGAAATCAGGATACTTCCGTTGACGTACTTCAAACCATACACACATGGTACGTCAACGGCGTTGAACAACTGATATCACAACAGATCTCTACGACACAAAAGATCGAAAATAAGTTGCAAATGGCTCTCATTAGAGCAGAGATAGCAAATACATTCATTCAGAGGACACATGTCCCAACAATACATCAGTACATCACAGTGGAAGCATTCAACATGTCTGAGTACAGACAAGAACCAAATAGGCCTAAGAGGCCGGAAACGAAAAGACGGAGCCCATCCACGAGGTCTCGGATCCTGCCCGGGTCCGCTATCTACTCGTCAGCAGTCTCGTCATACTCCACGTAGTTGCCACCATGTACATCTTCGGAAACGTAGGTCTGCGGAAACCACAGCCCCAAAGGGGTCAGTACATAAACGTACTGGCAAGCAAGACTCACAATTCACCAAAGTGTAACCCGTCAACACCAAGCACAGATGCTTTGGGTTCAACGGAAGGAAGGGAAATATAAAAGATGCTGCAACTGGCTGCGCTAACCAACTACAGAGATTCTACCACTTCCGGCTAACAGAAAGGAGATAAGATCGAGTATTGTAACCAACTGAAAGATAACTTCAAACAAACCCATCCTGGATCTCGCCCCTTATCCAAAGAAGCAATCCGAGGATAACTCACGCGGTTGTATTAAAAGTGAATCAAGTTATTATGTCATCAACCTATTACTAGTCAAGTTATTAATCATTGGGTGTAACATGTTTGATCATTATGTTTAAGTTGTCCTGAGTACTTGTTAGCCAGTACTTTCACCAAGTAATCCATAACCGCGGAAAACACGGCTTCTCGAGAAGATTATCCCTGCAGGGTTGCACCAATTTAGCCGTACACGCAAGAATAACCCGCCAGATGGGGAGCTAACCCACCAAGCGAGGTACTCTACACAACTCAACTCTTCTTCGCATCAAGCCCAAAGCACCACGTGCTGTGCGTGCGCGGCTAATCGAGCCCCACGAAGAAAAGGGGACCCTCATAGCACTGGAAGACCACGCCGCCCTAAATGCCGACTACAAAAGTTCCACCCTGGCCTGGGCTCGCAAGATCATGCATGCAGCAAATGGAAAGCCCAAACTACGTGTGGCGATTTGGACGAGATGCGAATCGAATCAAATTGAGGGGGGCGCCCATACTCGCTTCCCACATGCGGGTAGTGCGCTCATCATGGATCAGTAGACAAGACCCTTTTCCTATTAGGGTCGACACTAGCAGGCCTCAAAACCACCCTGGGCCTCCTGCCGGTGCCTTATCATCAAATTTATTATTAACAATAACATTAGCATGATTGATTGATTAAACATCGAGCCCCCAGAACATAATAACGATAATAACTGAAAGTAACGGGTAACAGACTCGAGCAAAACAACCTAAGCATGCTAGTACGACACGGGCTCAAACAAAAGGTTATAGGTATGGAGGTAAGGCAATATCAAGGTTAAGGGATTCATGTGATGGGTTCGTAACAGAAACAACTACTACTAAGGCTAGCAGAAAAGAACAACGGAAAGTATCGGTAGCCAATGTTGAAAGGAACACAGTGGTTCATGTGAGTGATAACTTGCCTGCAAACCCAGTAGCCTGGTACTGAGCTAACTCCTTAGAAGGGGTGTCGTAAGTATCGTCGGTCTCAACGTCGTCGTTTATCCGAGAAGAAGCAAACAAACAATGCAGAAAGATAAACAATCAATATCATGTCATAGTGCACAAACATGGGATGATGCATGACCATTTAATTGATGCAACAAAATGAACTAGTTGACAAGATAACATAACATGATTAAATGGGCCCACTTGCAATTGGATTGCATATGGAAAGCCCATGAATTATGGTTGAATTAATTGTTTTACAACTAATCATCATGTGTAAGTGAGTTAGCATGATGCATGGATGAGGAAAACAGCAAAATAACAACAATAGAACCAAATGGAAATAAGGTTTAACAAGTTTGGAATTTCAGTTATTAAGTTAAGAAATTTTGGTTACTTAAAGGTGCCACACAAGCAATTGTTGTTTTCACCAATTTTAATTTGTTCAAAACAGATAACGAAGTTTATATTTGAAAAGGTTATGCTCTTATGGTTTGAAAACATATTTTATATGTCCCAAAAGAATTTGATTTGATCAAGTTATGAATTTAGCAATATTAAATGAATTAAACAAGATTTAAATCATTTAACCAATTTTAATTATTCAAAACATGAAACAAATTTTATATTTGGAAAGATGGTTTAATTTTGCATGGAAAACATATTTCATTTGTTGAAATTGGATTTAAAATGAGCAAGTTATTATTTAGTCAATTTTAAATGCAATAAATAAGAAACAGTTGTTTTCAGCAATTTAAATTATTCAAAACAGCAAACAAAATTTATATTTGAAAAGTACATGAAAAGTTGATTGGAAAAAATATTTAGTTTGTGGAATTTGGAATTTTTATGCCCAAGTTATGAATTTTGCAAGTTTAAGTGAATTTGACAAGTTTTCAAATATTGCACCAATTTAAAATATTCAAAACAGTAAAAAAAAATTATATTTGGAAAGAACATTTAATTTGGGACAGAAAACATATTTAAAAAGTTAAATTTGGAGTTACAATGATTTTCTTATGCAATTTACAAGATATAGTGCAAATCTGCCATTTTTTATCCATTAGGGACTTAGGAAAAATTATTTCAGGGGTCTAGATTTAATTAACGGGGCCTAGTTGTGATTTCTGGTAAAGTTCTGTGGCAAAACAATGAAAAATTAAAAGATGGGAATTTTGGTGGGCAGGGGGGATCGAACCCCCCACCTCCTGCTTCTTGCGCTGGGTACAGAACCAGTGGGGTGGAGCTGAACTTGTGACAGAGAAGGGGGGCTAGGGGGGTATGTGCTGTGGTTTGAGGCTTAACTGAATTTAAACGAAAAGGAGCAGAAAAGAGTGGGGGATGGGAATCGAACCTGGGACGTGGGGAGTGCGCGCTAGGGTGTGGACCAGATGGGCTGATGCTGTGTGTGTGAAAGGAGGTGGACTGCGGGGGGGTAAGAGGTTCTGCCAGCGGGCTGTTTTTTGAAACTAGACTGAATTTTCTTTAGCGCACGTACAGGAAGAGCAGGCAGCGATCGCTGTTGGTTGCTGCGCTCGCGCCTGAGGGCGCCGTGGGCGGCGAGGGGAGCTGCGAGGGGAGGGAGTAGAGGGAGGCGAGCGAGGGGGAGAGGGGGTCGAGGGGCGGCCTCACCTTGAGCGATCGATGGAGGAGGTCGGGGCGGACAGGCAGAGGGCGACGGTGGCGGTTCGAGCGGACGGTGGCGGCGGCTTGGTGCGTCCCCGCCCGCGCCGAGGTGATGGGGAGGGAGAGGGCGGCCGCGGGGTTCCATTCCAGCGGTCGCCCGGGCCGGAGGGAGCCTGGAGCTCCGGTGATCACCGGAGGAGTAGAGTGCTCGGTACAGGTTCAGACAAAAGAATACAGAGAGCAGAGAGGGTAAGGAGGAAGAAGGAAGAAGGTGGCGGGGAAGAGGAAGGAGGGAGAAAAATTTAGGGTTAGGGGAACCCTAGGTTAGGAGCTCAAGGTCTTATAGTAGGGAGGTGGAGCTGATCACCGTTCCCTGATGTGTTGTGTATACGTGGATGCAACCGATGGTGACCGTACCAAGGAGGAAGAAAGGTGGGGAAAGGGTATGGGCCTAGGGAAGGTGTTGGGCTGAGGGGAGTTGGGCCTCTCTCTCTCACCTCTTTTTAATATTTTGTTCCATTTTTTTTTGCTGCAATGAATTAGGAAGAGGATGAGGGTTTGGGAGTTAGGGAAAATTTTGAGAGAAAAAAAAATGTGTGGGCTGATTAGGTCAAAAACAACCAATTGCCAACTTTGTTTTCTCACAAGTTCAAATCTAAATTGTGATTTGTGATTTAATTCAAATTTTGAAAGAATTTGCTTATGAGGTGATTATTATTGAAAACAACAATTTTAATAGGGTGAACCCTATTGATTTAATTAGAACAAATGATCAAATTTGTTTTGGTGTTTTTCATAATTTGAAAATGGTGATGTTTGTACTTTAAATCAAATTTGGATGAATTATTAAGTGCATTATAGATAACAAGATTTTAACTAGGGTGCACATTAGTGTTTAAATGGAACAAAAAGATTGGAATTGTTTGAATGCACATTATATTAAGTGGATTATCAAATAACAAATAAGAGTTGAGCTTTTTATTATTTCATGGAAATAAATGGGAGTTTTATTTGAACCTTATGGTTTGATGGAAACAATGGAGTGATTTGTTTTGCAATTTTCATAATGTCAACATGGTTGTTGTTTGGAAGAAAATCATAACTGAATTTGAAAAGGGTTTGGTTATTGGATGCATTTTTATAGAAACAAAACAACAGTTTTGAGATCACACTTTAATGGAAACAATTGATTGTTTTGTTTTGAAATATCATTTTGAAATTGTAACATCACAAGGATGAAACAAAAGGTTTGAATTTTGGTTTGAGATTCAAATAGAAAACAAAGGAAAATCAAAAGGAAAACAGTTGGAAAACAAATGAAAACAGAGGAAAACAAATGGAAAACAAACAAAACAATTGCAATCAACATGTTGCCATGATGCAAAACATAAAATAACAGAGAGCAAAACATTATAAAGGCTATTTTTCAGACTTGGGATGTTACATCATCAAACTCATGGCTCATGTACTCGCCTCCACGTCCGACCGCAGAAACTTTATTTTCTTGCCGAGCTGATTTTGTACTTTGCTCTGGAATTCCTTGAATTTCTCAAAGGCTTCTGACTTGTGTTTCATTAAATAGATATATCCATACCTACTCAAATCATAATTGAAGGTAATTAAGTACTCATAACCACCTCTGGCTGTCGTGCTCATTGGACCACATACATCACTATGTATTAGTTCCAACAAGTCGGACACCCTTTCACAACTCCTTGCAAAAGGTGTCTTGGTCATTTTGCCTAGTAGGCATGATTCACATGTCTCGAATGACTCTAAGTCGAACGAAGTTAGAAGTCCATCATCATGGATCTTCTTCATGCGCTTCCAATTTATATGACCAAGCCGACAGTGCCAAAAGTAAGTCATATTCAGATCATTTGGTTTCAACCTTTTAACATTTATGTTATAGACCGATTCACTATCAAGATTCAAAATAAATAACCCGTTCCGAACGGGTGCAAAGCCATGAAACATATCTTTCAAATATAAAGAACAACCATTATTCTTAATATTCGACTCATAACCTTGTCTCATCAAACATGAGGCGGAAATAATGTTTCGACTAAGCACTGGAACATAATAAAAATTAATCAGTTCCATTAAAAATCCTGAAGGTAAATGAAGTTGCATCGTGCCGACTTCCAACGCAGCGACTCTCGCCTTGTTGCCGACCCGAATATCAACCTCTCCTCTTGCCACGCTCCTAGTTCTTACCAGTCCCTGCAACGAGTTGCATATGTGAATAACGGATCTGGTATCATATACCCAAGAACTATTAGGCGCATCAGCAAGATAAATGTCTATAACATTGCACACAAGCGTAGCTGAGTTGGAAGTCACACCTCCACTCTTGGCTCTGTCAGCCAAATACTTGGTGCAGTTCCTCTTCCAGTGGCCATCCTGCTTGCAATAGAAGCAGTTGGCTCCGGCTGTAGGAGATGGCTTAGTCTTTGAGGAAGCACTCTGGACAGGGCCATGGGCGCTACCTCCTGACTTATCCTTCTTCTTCTTAGTCCAAGAACCCATCTTGAACTTAGCCTTATTCTGCACAATCAACACTTGACTGGCGCCTTTCTTGAGATCAGCCTCTGCCGTTTTGAGCATCCCATGTAATTCAGTGATACTCTTATCCATACCATGCATATGGTAGTTCGAGATGAACGGACCATACGCACTAGGAAGAGAGTTCAGAATTATATCAGTAGCGAACTCTTCGTTAATTGGGAAACCCAGCCGATCCAGAGACTGCACGTAACCAATCATCTTGCTTACATGCGGACTCAGTGGATCGCCGTCTTTTAGCTTACAGCCCAACAAAACTTGAGAGACTTGATACCTCTCGGTTTTTGCCTGAGCCTGGAACATACTTTTGAGTCTTTCGATCATATCGTAGGCCTCAACATTTTCGAACTGCTGCTGCAAGTCCGGTTCCATGTGTGCAAGCATAAGACAGCTAATTTCCGTAGACTCATCTCTAGTCTTAAGGTAGGCATTCATGACAGCGACAGTCGCATCATCATCAGGCTCTTCTAGAAGTGGAGTTTCTAGAACATGTTCTTTCTTGTCATGCTTGAGGACTATCCTCAGATTACGATACCAGTTGGTGAAATTAGTTCCATTAAGCTTATCTTTCTCTAGGATTGACCTCAACGCAAAAGAGGACAACTAAGGAAGGTTTCTAGGTGCCATTGATTTACAACAGAAAACATGCAAAACACTTAAGACATGTATTCATAAAAGAGCAGGCATATTAAATGCTTTAATGGCATCAGAGCGGGAAGAACATGGCGACTTGGACACGATTGGAGTCCGATTCTTAAGTGTGCGACCCTGCAGGCTCACGGCGACTTGGACACGATTGTAGTCCGACTCCCAATCGATCAATCGGTAGCGGCTCCTAGCAGAACATGCCGACTCCCAAATCCCATTGAGTCATGACGACATACCTTTCAATGCGACTTTCATCTTAGTCCCTTTTGCCTCACGATATACCTTGTCAAACTATAGGCGATTTATCGTCATCCCTTAATAGCTCAACTCTCTTCTCGGTCCGTGATATATAATTCATCTGACTAACTCTTAGTCAACAGACTTAGTTAACACTTAACGAGTTGCGCATGGCCATGCTTCTGGAATCATATCAGTCGAGAGGTCCCAGAGAATATCTCTCCATTCGGAGGGAAAAAATCCCATCTTGATTATCCACATCACGCAGCTCGCTTCTCATTCGACCTGAACTTTGCCTTTATAACTGCCTTGTCAAGGAACATCGTTTGACAGAACCTAAGTCGGTGATCCACAACTCGGATTGTGCGACAATCTCAGGTCTAAGGATTACATTGATTGAGACATGCAAATGACGACTTACTCGTTGCATCTCAATATGGGCCAGTCCGACTTGCTAAACTCTTTAGCCAAATCTGTGAATGTTGGAATGGCATCACCATGCCCATGACAAGTGGAACCATGTCATCAGTCAACACTCACATTAGTCTAGGGTGTGTGTCCAGCACAACCTTAATGACCAAGGACAATCTAGTATGAACAACATGAATATATAGTTCCACAATCGAATCACATATTCAATGAAATATATCAGATGTTCAAAACAAGGACAACTTAATAACTTGATGAATACATTGGGAAGACATCATACATGATTGCTTGTAGGGCATATTCCCAACAGTCTCCCACTTGCACTAGAGTCAATCATCCTGACATTATATGCCTAGGAATCGAATGCCCATACCTCTCATGTGCGCCTCATGCTTAGGCTTTGGTAGCGCCTTTGTCAACGGATCTGCAACGTTTGCATCCGTGTGTACTTTGCATACCTTGATATCACCTTGTTCGACAAACTGGTGAATGAGGTGGTAACGCATGAGTATATGTTTGTTCTTCTGGTGTTGTCTAGGTTCCTTGGCTTGTGCGATAGCACCATTATTGTCACAATATACGTCCAATGGATTGGACGCGCCCTGAACCACACCAAGATCTATCAGGAGGTTCCTGATCCAAACAGCTTCCTTTGCAGCCTCCAAGGCAGCAATATACCCAGCCTCTGTTGTAGATGCAGACACCGTATCTTGCTTGGAACTCTTCGAGCTCACAACCCCTTCGTTCATTAAGAACATGTATCCAGATTGGGAACGAGAATCATCTGAGTAGGTGAGATAACTCGCATCCGTGTAACCCTTTACACTGAATTCCTCATCACCTCCATAAACTAGGAACATTTCCTTAGTCCTTCTCAAGTACTTAAGGGTGTTTTAAACCGCTGCCCAGTGGGCTTCGCCAGGGTCAGACTGGTATCTGCTTGTTACACTTAGAGCATAGGAAACATCTAGCCTAGTACAAATCATGGTATACATGATGGCTCCGATTGCCGAAGCATACGGGATCACACTCATCCGACTTCGCTCATTAGTCTTCGAAGGACACCGAGTCTTGCTAAGTTTTATGCCATGGGACATCGGTAAGAATCCTTTCTTGGACTCTTCCATTTTGAATTTCTTCAAAACTTTGTCCAGATATGTACTGTGACTGAATCCAATGAGCCGCCTTGATCTATTTCTATAGATCCTCATTCCTAATATGTAAGTCGCCTCACCCAAATCCTTCATTGAGAAACTTCTTTCCAATGACTCTTTGGTTTCTTGCAACATCATGACATTATTTCCAATCAGTAATATGTCGTCCACATATAAGATTAGAAAATTTACTTTGCTCCCACTAAACTTCTTGTATAAACAAGAATCATAATCGATCTTGATGAAGCCAAACGATTTGACTACCTCATCAAAGCGAATGTACCAACTCCGAGATGCTTGCTTCAACCCATAAATGGATTTCTGAAGTTTGCATACCTTTTCAGCGTTAGCTGGATCGACATAACCTTCGGGTTGTATCATATACACGTTCTTAGTTAAATTTCCATTAAGGAAAGCCGTCTTGACATCCATCTGCCATATCTCATAGTCGAAATAGGCTACTATGGCTAACATGATCCGAACTGATTTAAGCATCGCTACGGGCGAGAAAGTCTCGTTGTAGTCAACTCCTTGAACCTGTCAGAACCCCTTTGCGACAAGTCGTGCTTTATAGACGGAAATATTTCCATCCATATCAGTTTTCTTCTTAAAGACCCATTTGCACTCGACGGGTCTTGCTCCGTCAGGCAGATCAACCAAATTCCAAACTTAGTTTTCATCCATGGACTTTAACTCGGATCTCATGGCTCCAAGCCTTGACTCGAAATCAGATCCCCCCATCGCTTCTGAATTAGTTTCCGGATCATTACTGTCTAATAGTAAAACATCACGAGCATTTTGTAATCTGCCAGATCTACGCGGTTCAGGTGCTGTTACCGGTGTAGGTACCACGACTGGCTCAGCCTCCAAGGCCCTTGCTGACTCGCCCCTAGACGGTTCCTCTCGAATTTCTTCGAGATGCACTGTGCTCCCACTGACTCCCTGATTGAGAAACTCTTTCTCATGGAAGACACCATTCCGAGGGACAAACAATTTTCCCTCTTCCCGGTTGTAGAAGTAGTACCCCAAGGTTTCCCTCGGAGACCCCACAAAAATACATTTATCCGACTTTGGCGTGAGCTTGTCCGACTGAAGTCGCTTGACAAATGCTTCACAACCCCAAATCTTAAGAAAAGACAACTTGGACTTTTGCCCGTCCACATCTCATGTGGTGTCTTCTCTACTGACTTTGATGGTACTCTGTTTAGTGTGAACGCTGCAGTTTCTAGACAATAACCCCAAAATGATAAAGTTAGATCTGTCTGACTCATCATTGATCGTACCATGTCCAACAAGGTCGGATTTCTCCGTTCCGATACACCGTTTCTCCGTGGTGTACCTGGCGGAGTGAGTTGAGGAACTATTCCACAACTCTTTAGATGGTCATCAAACTCATGGCTTATGTACTCGCCTCCACGGTCCGACTGTAGAAACTTTATTTTCTTGCCGAGTTGATTTTGTACCTCACTCTGGAATTGCTGGAATTTCTCAAAGGCTTCCGACTTGTGTTTCATTAAATAGATATATCCATACCTACTCAAATCAGCAGTGAACGTAATGAAGTACTCATAACCACCTCTGGCTGTCGTGCTCATTGGACCACATACATCACTATGTATTAGTTCCAACAAGTCGGACGCCCTTTCATAACTCCTTGCAAAAGGTGTCTTGGTCATTTTGCCTAGTAGGCTGTCGCACCCTGGTTTCTAGGGGATACTCATCGGGCCGAACTGGATAGCAGATGCTTGGATTATGGGGCATAACTGCTCCCACGTCCCAGCTTCCTGGTAGGCCTGCGCTTATGCGCGACAACACAAGCCCTGCTATTCCATCGTCGATGTAAACTATCCACTAGAGACCATAGGCACTACTGTCGACGAACTTCATATCAATCACGCAGGGTACGTCAACAGCGTTAAACGGAATGATACCACAACACATCTCTAAGACACAAAAGATTGAAATAAGGTTGCAAATGGCCTTCACTAAGGCAGAGACTAGCAAATACAATCATCCAGAGGACACATGTCCCATCATAACATCATTACATAGCAGCGGAAGCAAACAAAGGGTCTAAATACAGACAAATCCAAATAGGCTTAAGAAGCCGGCAATGAAAAAGGAAGACGGAGCCCATCCACGAAGTCTCGGATCCTGCCCGGGTCCGCTATCTACTCGTCAACAGCGTCGTCGTACTCCACGTAGTAGCCTCCATGGGGATCCTCGGAATCGTCGTCTGCGTAAACCATAGCCCCAAAGGGGTCAGTACAACAACGTACTGGCAAGCAAGACTCACAGTTCACCAAAGTGTAACCCGTCAACACCAAGCACAGATGCCTTGGGTTCAACGGAAGAAAGGGGTTATAAAAGATGCTGCAACTGGCTGCGCTAACCAACTACAAAAACACTACCACTTCCAGCTAACAGAAAGGAGATAAGATAGCGTAACGTAACCAACTGTTGTTGACCATCAAACAAACCCATCCTGGATCTCGCCCCTTATCCAAAGAAGCAATCCGAGGATAACTCACACAGTTGGATTAATGAATAATGGATCAAGTTGTTGTGTCAATAAGTCTATTACTAGTCAAGTTAACATTAGTTAGGTGTAAGTTGTTCTGAGTACTTGTTAGCCAGTACTTTCACCAAGTCGTCACATAACCGCGGACAACACGGCTTCTCGAGAAGATTCATCCCTGCAGGGTGTGCTCCAGTACCCGTACACACACGAGCCACCAACTAAAACTCAGGTGGACTCGACACGACTCGAACCATCTCTACAATCTGTCCTAGGAGCCACGGAGCTATAAGGTCCCGGCCAGTCCGACCTAACCTAAGCGCAGGGGTGAAAACCACACCCCCCGGCACCACAGGCCTCGCCCTATATGCATCATCATCATCAACAGTAACCATGGGAGCGACCCATTCATGCTTATGCGCAAATGGAACTCCCGAACTAAGTGTGGCTCTTTGGACAAACTGCGGATCAGGTCAAAGTCAAGGGGGGTTCCATACCACCACCCGGATGCGGTGAGCACGCTCATCATGGATCAGTAGACAAGACCCTTTTCCTAATTAGGGTCGACACTAGCAGGCCTCAAAACCACGCCGGGCCTCCTGCCGGTGTCTTATCAGCATATTATTAACAACAGGTTGATTTATTAACATCGAGCCCCCAGAACATAATAGAAATAGCAACAGAAAGTAACGGGTAACAGACTCGAGCAGAAACAACCCTAAGCATGCTAGTAAGACACGGGCTCAAACAACGGGGTTATAGGACTGGAGGTGAGGCAATATCATGGTTTCAGGGTATCATGTGATAGGATCGTAACAGAAGCAACGATACATATGGCTAGCAGAAATAGACAACGGAAAAGTATCGGTAACCAATGTTGAAAGGAACACAGTGGTTCATGTGAGTGATAACTTGCCTGCAAACCCAGTAGCCTGGTACTGAGCTAGATCCTCAGAAGGGGTGTCGTAAGGATCGTCGGTCTCAACATCGTCGTCTAACCGAGAAGAAGCAAACAGACAATGCAGAAAGGGTAGACAATCAATATCATGGCATAGTGCACAATCATGGGGATGATGCATGTCATGTTAATAGTTGCATCAAAATAAACTAGTTGACATGGTAACACAAATTAAATGGACACATATGCAATTTTGAGTTGCATATGAAAAGCCCATGAATTTTGGGTTAGATTATTTGTTTTCCAACTAATCAACAGATGAAGGTGAATTAGTGTGATGCATGGATGAGGAAAACAACAAAATAACAACAATAGAACCAAATTAAAATAGGGTTTACCAATTTAGAAATTTATTTAGTAAGTTATGGAATTCTTGGTTCCTTAAAGTTGTCACACAAGTATTTGTTGTTTTCACCAAGTTAAATTGTTCAAAACAGATAACAAAGTTTATATTTGAAAAGAACACCAAATTTTAGTTGGATTACATGTTTCAAATATTGAAAAAGGAGTTAGGATGGATTTATTATGATTGAAACAATATTAAACAAGTTTTAAATGAATTTAAAACAAGCATGAATTTGATTTGAATTTTATTTGTTCAAAACATAAATTTAAATTCATATTTGAAAAGTTTATACTTTTCTAGGTTGAAAACATATTTTGCATGTTCAAAAATAATTTAATTTGAGCAAGTTATGATTTTATCAATTTTAAATGATTTAAACAAGGTTTAAATAATTTAGGCAATTTATATTATTCAAAACATGAAACAAAATTTATATTTGAAAAGATTATGTGAAATAGCATGGAAAACATATTTTATTTTCATTATTTGGATTAATAATGAATTAGTTATGGATTTTAGCAAATTGCAATTGAATTATTTGAATTCAAATTTGAATTGCATTTTGAAAATTCAGAACAGAAAACAAATGTTATAGATAGATAGACAATTAAATTTGGTATTGAAAACATATTAAAAATGTTAAATTTGGAGTTGTAATTAATTAGTTAGGCATTTTTAAAGTTTGGTGGTTAATCTGCCATTTTCTTCCACAGTTAGGGACTTAAAAAAAACTGCAGGGACCTAAAAGAAATTATGCAAGGACCTGTGCGAAAATTATGGCGCTGTGTTGGATCTGTAAATAAACAGAAAAAGATTTGTGGCTACGCGTGGGGGGGGGGAGTCGAACCCGCGACCCCTTGGCCGTTTGCATGCGCGCTGGCCACTGCGGCACTGCTCGGTTTTGTGAAAGGTAAGGGGTGGGTTGCAGGTTATCTTTCAGTTCAACGTGTTAACTGAACTTTGGTTTCAGTCCGCATCTCGCTGCAGGTACAGGTAACTGACAGCGATCGACAGGGAGCAGACAGCGAGCGAGGGCGGACGGCGAGCGACAGGCGATCGACGACGGCTCGCTGCAGGGTGGCGCCGTCCGTGGCTCGGGCTGCCGTGCGGCGGTTGCCGGTGCGCTGCGTGGTAAGGGAAAACGGAGGAGAGGGAAGAGGCGAGGCAAGGAGGCGCTCACGGGAGAGGGCACTGGACGTACAGAGGAGCAGCGGTGGCGAACGGTGGGGAAACCGGCGATGGCGGCGGAGCTCCGGCGATCTTCGGCGGGTACAGAGGAGATGGCGAGGACGAGGGAGCCGGGACGGTTCCGTTCCCGGCCCAAGCTCGGCCGGGCGGGCACCGTGGCGCCGGCAATGGTCGGAGGGAGGCGGCGGTGATGGTGGTCTCGGTACAGAGAGGAGAAGCAGCAAGAGAGAAAAGGGCGGCGCCCGAGAGGAAGAAGGAGGAGGAGATTAGGGCAGGAGGGGGAGATCGAGGCAGGGATATATGGATGAGGAGGGGGGCTCGATCACCGTTCTCTCCTCTGTATCCCCGCGTGGCCACCATGGATGGAGTTCGTACTGTACGGAGGTTAGGGAAAGGGGTGGGGTACGGGCCAGGGGGCAGTTGGGCTAGCCCAATTGGGCTGAAAGCCTCTATTCCCCCTCTCCCTCTCTTTTTAACCTTTTCTGCTTATTATTTTTTTCAGATTTGGGAAAAGAGAGAAAACAAATGGTTCTAGGGTTAGCAAAATTTTTGGGGCAAAGTTTTTATTGATTAAGTTTTGTAATAGCATCAAGTACCCACTTGGTTTTTCCAAAAAAATTAAATAGATTGCTTGTTGAAAATTTAAATGAATGGATCCATTTGTGGTATCAAAATAAATAAATGAAACTTAGCCAATTTAAAGATTTTGATTCCAAGTTTTAGTGGAACAATTTGTTTGTTTGTTTGTAGTTTTTTATTTGACACAAAGTAACATAACAAGTATGAACCACAATTGAATTGTTGTTTTGGAATTCAAATAGAAATCAGATGGAAACAATTGAAATCAAATGCAAAACAAATGCAACCAAAAGGCAATGGTTATGATGACATGATGCAAACATAAATAAACAAGAAACAAACATCTAGGGGGAGATTTTCATACTTGGGATGTTACAAAACGCCCCCCCTTGAAGGAATCACGCCCCGAGATTCCTACTGAGAAGTGAAAAGGTCCGGATACTTCTTGCGAAGATCCTCTTCGGTCTCCCACGTTGCCTCTTTATCGGAATGATGCGACCACTGCACTTTCAAGAACTTGGTGCTCTTGTTGCGAGTCTTACGCTCGGTCTCATCGAGAATACGAACAGGGTGCTCCTCATAAGATAGATCTTCTCGCAGTTCAATGGAATCATGATCAACTGCACGATCTGGATCTTTGAAACACCTCTTGAGCTGTGACACGTGAAACACATCGTGCACCTTGGATAGTTTTTCTGGAAGTTCAAGACGATAGGAATTTTCCGCACGCCTTGAGAGAATGTTGAATGGACCAATGTATCTCGGTGCTAGCTTTCCTTTGATACCAAAACGATGAGTGCCTCTGAGGGGAGTTACACGGAGATATGCTTTGTCACCAGGTGCATAGATCATATCCCTGTGGAACAATTTGTTTGTTTGTAGTTTTTTATTTGACACAAAGTAACATAACAAGTATGAACCACAATTGAATTGTTGTTTTGGAATTCAAATAGAAATCAGATGGAAACAATTGAAATCAAATGCAAAACAAATGCAACCAAAAGGCAATGGTTATGATGACATGATGCAAACATAAATAAACAAGAAACAAACATCTAGGGGGAGATTTTCATACTTGGGATGTTACATAGGCATGATTCGCATGTCTCGAACGACTCTAAGTCGAACGAAGTTAGAAGTCCATCATCATGAAGCTTCTTCATGCGCTTCCAACTTATATGACCAAGCCGACAGTGCCAAAAGTAAGTCATATTCAGATCATTTGGTTTCAACCTTTTAACATTTATGTTATAGACCGATTCACTATCAAGATTAAAAATAAATAACCCGTCCTGAACGGGTGCAAAGCCATGAAACATATCTTTCAAATAAACAACCATTATTCTTAATATTCGACTCATAACCTTGTCTCGTCAAACATGAGGCGGAAATAATGTTTCGACTAAGCACTGGAACATAATAACAATTATTCAATTCCATTAAAAATCCCGAAGTTAAATGAAGTTGCATCGTGCCGACTTCCAACGCAGCGACTCTCGCCTTGTTGCCGAGCCAAATATCAACCTCTCATCTTGCCACGCTCCTAGTTCTTGCCAGTCCCTGCAACGAGTTGCATATGTGAATAACCGATCCGGTATCATATACCCAAGAACTATTAGGCGCATCAGCAAGATAAATGTCTATAACATTGCACACAAGCGTACCTGAGTTGGAAGTCACACCTCCACTCTTAGCTCTGCCAGCAAAAAACTTGGTGCAGTTCCTCTTCCAGTGGCCATCCTGCTTGCAATAGAAGCAGTTGGCTCCGGCTGTAGGAGATGGATTAATCTTTGAGGAAGCACTCTGGACAGGGCCATGGGCGCTACCTCCTGACTTATCCGTCTTCTTCTTAGTCCAAGAACCCTTCTTGAATTTAGCCTTATTCTGCACAATCAACACTTGACTGGCGCCTTTCTTGAGATCAGCCTCTGCAGTTTTGAGCATCCCATGTAATTCAGTGTTACTTTTATCCATACCATGCATATGGTAGTTCGAGATGAATGGACCATACGCACTAGGAAGAGAGTGCAAAATTATATCAGTAGCGAACTCTTTGTTAAATGGGAAACCTAGTCGATCCAGAGACTGCACGTAACCAATCATCTTGATTACATGCGGACTCAGTGGATTGCCGTCTTTGTGCTTACAGCCCAGCAAAGCTTGAGAGACTTGATACCTCTCGGTCTTTGCCTGAGCCTGGAACATACTTTTGAGGCTTTCGATCATATCGTAGGCCTCAACATTTTCGAACTGCTGCTGTAAGTCCGGTTCCATGTGTGCAAGCATAAGACAGCTAATTTCCATAGACTCATCTCTAGTCTTACGGTAGGCATTCATGAAAGCGACAGTCGCATCGTCATCTGGCTCATCTCGAAGTGGAGTTTCTAGAACTTGTACTTTCTTGTCATGCTTGAGGACTATCCTCAGATTACGATACCAGTTGGTGAAATTAGTTCCGTTTAGCTTATCTTTCTCTAGGATTGACCTCAACGCAAAAGTGGACAACTGAGGAAGGTTGCTAGGTGCTGTTGATCTACAACAAAAAATATGCAGAACACTTAAGACATGTATTCATAGAAGAGCAGGCATATTAAACGCATTAATACTTATGCTCCCACTAGAACCAACACCCCTCCAATGGTTGCTAAGTGATTCAAGATCCTAAATAAGCAAGCCGACTAGTGAGCTTTAGCATCACCGCTAGCCGTCAAGTGATCTAGGTAGGCAACACCTTGCCAATCGTATCCAATATGAATCCTGTTAGTCGGGTTGCATCACATGCCCCGGCTCCCAACCTACCTCGCCACGAGCCCCATAACCGTTGTGATGGACTCGTCTAGATTACCAAGTGCTTCCGCAGTAAGAGTCCGACTCAAACCCACCTAATCGGAAATAATTGGTAGCACCTCAATTTTATGAGCCCACTACCAAGAATGTCCGACTTGTGATGGTGCAGCACTGGCAGGGCGACCGACTAGACCTTCTTTGAGGGATTAAAATCTACCAACTATCTAAATAGAGGTAAACAGAGACATAACAATAACACAAATAAAGCAATTATAATGTGAAATGGTATGGCTCTCTTCATGGCGATCTCCATCTCCACAAAACTTGTAAGTCGACTCGTGCCAACTCTTGTCACGTGCCATCTTACTCCATGTAGCCGACTTGTACATCGGCTTGCAGGTCATCCTGATTCTACAACAAGCTACACTAGCTAGTAAATGAAAATTAAATAGAGAATTCGACACGCACACCGGTATACAATAAAATGACAGCACCTAGGCTCCAGCCGGCTGACAAAAACATGATATGCATATCATGTATGGATTACACAGATCACATGTGCATAAGCCATACCATTCACAACATACTGCAAAAACAAGTTATGCATATACGCGATATCTACCGGCGTTGTGAAACTCGTAACGATATCTAAGGCGCTACGATATATCTCATCTGCATTCCGAACATGGATTTCTTCATCGGATAAAACGATTTTACCCAAATCTGATCCGTATTCCGATTCAATCAAACTCTTTGATCTTCGATCACCGCAACTGGATTTATGTGTCAGGGTATACCCCGATGGCGGAAACCGACCGGTAGGGGTAAGTTGTTCCACGACCTTAGCAGTATGATCATGGAAACCAGATCATGCATTAACCCCGAGTACGATTGATCCAATCAACCTTGTACAAAACCGATCTATCTCATAGAACGACCACCTAAACAACACTTAGATCCAATCTAATGCTAACTACATATCACATATGTACGGATCTCGGGCCTAATACCAGAAGCTACCGCTCTGATACCACTGTTGGAACGCGTAGAGATAAACAAAACTTTTTCCTACGCGGTACTTCTAAGATCTAGCCGATGTAGAAGGCCACGATGATTACCACTAGACGCGCGGTTGCAGATTATCGATGAAGCACATCGATGCAATGGAGTCCCACGATCCGATCCAGCCGAACCAATCCCGCGAACGTCGAAGTGCTGAACGTACAACACCTCTGCCGGTATCCACACGTACGAGGAGGAGCTCCGACGGTGGACTTCTAGGTCCGGTGTGATGGCTGGACTAAGTGGGGCTAGGGTTCCCAACACATGGGAGTGGACTAACGTGCCCGCTGGGCAACCTGCGCCCCTCTTTATATAGAGAATGGTAGTGGGCTTCACAACACTTGTGGCCCATTCCCTCTGTGAGTCCGACTCACAAACTCGGTCCATTTCCGGTTCGGGTCCAACCCGACCAATACATTCGCTCCCGCTCATTAGTGTGCGACTCTGCAGGCTCATGGCGACTTGGACATGATTGGAGTCCGACTCCCAATCCATAAATCGGTAGCGGCTCCTAGCAGAACGTGCAGACTCCCAAGTCACATTGAGTCATGACGACATACCTTCCAATGTGACTTTCATCTTAGTCCCTTTTGCCTGACGATATACCTTGTCGAACCATAGGCGATTTATCGTCATTCCTTAATAGCTCAACTCTCTTCTTGCTCCGTGATATATGATTCATCTGACTAACTCTGAGTCAACAGACTCAGTTAACACTTAACCGAGTTGCGCATGGCCATGCTTCCGGAATCATATCACTCGAGACGGCCGAGAGAATATATCTCCATTTGGAGGGGAAAAATCCCATCTTGATTATCCACATCACGCAGCTTGCTTCTCATTTGACCTGAACTCTGCCTTTATAACTGCCTTGTCACGGAACAACGTTTGACAGAACCTAAGTCGGTGATCCACAACTCGGATTGTGCGACAACCTCAGGTCTAAGGATTACATTGATTGAGACATGCAAATGACGACTTACTCGTTGCATCTCAATATGGGTCAGTCCGACTTGCTAAACTCTTTAGCCAAGTCTGTGAACGTTGGAATGGCATCACCATGCCCATGACAAGTGGAACCGTGTTATCAGCCAACACTCACATTAGTCTAGGGTGTGTCTCCAGCACAACCTTAATGACGAAGGACAATCTAGTATGAACAACATGAATATATAGTTCCATAATCGAATCACATATTCAATGACATATATCAGATGTTCAAAACAAGGACAACTTAATAACTTTATGAATACATTGGGAATACATCATACATGATTGCCTCTAGGGCATATTCCCAACAGTAGGAATTTTCGACAGAATTCACACATGCTTTTCTAATGCAACTATTGAGAGCACCAGTGCACAGACCAACAAATGTCAGTATGGTAGTGAGAAGTATGGGAACCAAAGTGGAAAGATATTGTACACTGCAACTTGTTAAAGGTGGGAAAGCAAAAATTGAATTTGGCTGGTACAAAGCGGTTCAAGCATTCAAAATAGAAGAAGGGTCTATATGGATTTTCAGCTTTAGAGATGAGAAGATGCTACCAAAAGGGGTGAGGAACTGTTTTGCCTCGTTAAGACTTGTTCACTAAGCTTGATGATGTGCCCATCAGTGGCACACTTCATGACCAAGGTTAGCACAATGTACTAGTTACCACTGTTATTGCATTTTTAGTTCTCTTTGAAGTAGCAAATATGGTACCATATGCACAGTAGTTAACTGTTGACTTAATTTGCTGCAGGATCATCAAGAGGAAAGGGAAAGGTTGATGATGTGCCCATCAGTGGTACACTTCATGACCAAGGTTAGCACAATGTACTAGTTACCACTGTCATTGCGTTTTTAGTTCTCTTTGAAGTAGCAAACTTGGCACCATATGCACATTTGCTCACTGTTTACTTAATTTGCTGCAGGATCAGCAAGAGGAAAGAGAAAGCTTGATGATGTTCCCATCAGTGGTACACTTCATGACCAAGGTTAGCACAATGTACTAGTTTCCACTGTCATTGCATTTTAGATCTCATTGAAGTAGCAAAGTTGGCACCATATGAACGGTAGTTAACTGTTGACTTAAGTTGCTGCATGATCAGCAAGAGGAAAGAGAAAGGTTGATGATGTGTCCATCAGTGGTACACTTCATGACCAAGGTTAGCACAATGTACTAGTTAGAACTGTCATTGCATTCTCTTCGAAGTAGTAAACTTGGCAGCATATGCACAGTGGTTAGCTGTTGATTTAATTTTCTGCAAGATCAGCAAGAGGAAAGAAAAAGGTTGATGATGTTCCTATCAGTGTTGATAACATGCCTAGCAGTGATGAAGACATGCCCATCAGTGATGATGATGATGATGTGCTAGTCAGCGATGAAGAAGTAGATACCAAGTATCTTGTCGAAATGAAGCTAACCACAACTAGAGGTCCTGGCATTTTTCATCCGGTAAGCTTAAGCTTCGACGAAGAATGTTACTTTGCAAACATTGTCAAAATGAACTTCCTACAAACCATGCAACTGAAGAGCATGGCCGAAAAGAAGCCAAAGGCACGCATCAAGCACTATGTGTGCACAATGACGGACTTATGCAAAATGGTACATACTGTGATGCAAACTCGTCATTCTAAATACAACAATGTAGTAGTTCTAACTGCCTGTTACTTATGCGCTGTTTTACAAATTGTTTTCCAGGAATTTGAAAAGGATTTCACCCAAAGTTTCTTATTGGGATTCCTTCTGTTAGAACTTAATATAGTTGTCAACTGTTGGTTGAGAACATCTGCTAAATATGCTAGGCTTAAGCTGAGTTCAAGAGGAAAGGCTATTATCTCAAGTGGGTGTTCATCAATCGTAGGAGAATTCAGGCTGGAGGAAGGGAGCATATGCACATTTAGCTTCAAAGATGAGAGATATTCAGAACAAAGAGATCCCATCGCTTTGCTTAGGCTAGTGATTACTCCACTTGAAGATTGAAACAAGTATTTTTGCCCACTTTCCACTTGAAGATTGAGACAGTATTTGTGCCAACTATTGGAAAACTTTCTGTATCAGTAATGCACTATATGTATCACTGATGTAAATGGCTACTTTCTGCATCCCTAATTTTTTACTGATATCATAATGTATGTAAAAGAAGTTAAAGTGTTAAATTCTGTCCAGTTCTAATTTTTTACTGATAGGTATATACTTTAGTCTGACTGTCATGCCTAATTTGTTCTGGAATGATAAACATCCAGAACATTGGCAAGAAGTCTACATTGTTTTTTTCCTTTCTTATCTTGTTAATCCTTGACTGATAGGTATTTACTTTACTCTGACTGTCCTTCCTTATTTGTTCTGGACCAACATTCAGATCAGTGGCAAGCAGTCTACATTTAGTTGCAGCCTCAACTAGGATTCTGTATGGTATACTCCTGCATTTAGTTTGTCAGTTGCAGCCTCAAGCAACTCAAGCAGCTGCGGTCTCAAGCAACGCAAGAAGTTGCGGCCCAGTAACGAGCCCACAAAGGAGGCCTCAATTGCAAGCAGTTGCGGCCTGCGAGAAGGTGGATAGGCGCATGACCCCACTCGGTTGCCACGACGTTAAATCAGTCCCCCACTACTCCCCTTCATAATCATAGTGTTGCTTCGGAGACTGCGCCCGTGCGACTAGACCGAGAACGGTGAGTTATCTTCCTCTTCCTCATTGAACCTTTCAGTTCTTCAAACCATTCTCGGGATCAATCTTTGTACTGATTCTTGTTTTCATTTCTCTTCATGTTTTCTTCAAGGCAAACCAGAAGGTCATTGTAGTTCCTCTGTTTTTCTCTGCTTCGAGGCCACCGAGGAGGCAAACGGTTAGTTTGTTATGCTCATTGTTATCTCAATCCCTTCTATGCATTATCCTTTCTGCTTCGATGGCATGTCTCTTTCTCTCCGCTCTCTTTGTTTTCTGTATTATCTTCAGTCGATAGTTAGGGTTTTTCATCTCATCGATTATGCACTGCTGTCTGCATGAATATTTCTAATCACTGTTGTTGAAGACTGTTTTTTTGTAGTATCTTCAGTCCATAGTTAGGTTTTTTTATCTCATCTTGTACCCACTTGTCGTAAAGTGGTGAAGACAGATGTCGTGGGATGGCTAATTGTTGGGGCCGATGGACGCTGTAGGTATTCGGGGAGGGATCGCACGTCGAGTAGACGCGCTCAGAAACACTGCAAACACCAAGATCTACCCAGTTTCAGGGTCCTCGTGTGGAGGTAACACCCCTACTTCTGCCTATCTCTATGTATATAGTTCTGCCGAGTAGCCACAGTACAAGTCTGGCTCTCAGCCGAGTAGCCAGCCTATCGTTCTCTCTTTCAGTGTAGCACTAAGGAGCGCAATAAATGCTCTCAGGGCAACGTCCCTCGCGCAGGAGGGGGCTGGGTACCTTATATACTGGTACCGAGCGAGTAAACAACGATTAAAGGTACACGATAAGACAACTCCACTATGACAGCAGCAGCACGCTTCCGTGTTCCCGCTGACGCCGTTGCGAGAAGTCGCCGCGCCATCCGGCTGACGCGACTTGTCCACCCTGTCAGTCTCACAGAGTAGGCTCCTGACATGTCCTGTCCCCCATGTCAGTGACAAGACATGACAGGCGCCCACCCTCACTGTACCCACACCGTAGCGTAGATAATCATGCTTCTTGTAAGTTGAACCGTACGCCTGTACGGCTGCGGGATACGCGGGATCTCGGCAGAACGGTTCCATTGACTTTCTGCCCGAGTAGGATTGATGCGCATCTACTCGGACCACCTGCTCTCTACTCGGATGATTCCAATCTTCCTCCTTATCTTCTCTTGACCTTCAATACTTATCACCGAGTAGCATCTACCGGATACAATATACCCGGGTAGCTGCCTACCCGGTAAATAGTACTCTGATCTCTGTTTTATCAACTGTCTTACCCCTACTCGGGGGTAGCACCCCGACATTAGTCCCCGAAGCTGGTAGAGTCCAGTGAATTTGCTCGTTGGGCCCTGCCAGCTTAAACCAATTTGTCTCCGTGAAGCAGCGTGGCCGAGTAGCTCCTCAGCCCGACACCCATAACTCTTACTCGAACCTCTCCAACTATGGTTACTGGAAAATTCCTCTTGGTGCCGAGTAGAGAATACGCTGCAGAGTTCTGCCGAGTACTCTACACTTAGCGAAATTTTCCATGCACTCCCGCTCAGTCCAGAGCGAATCCATCTTCTCGTGTCCAGGCAGGGCACGTGCCACGCATCCGTGCCCCCGACGCCTCAGTTCTGGTGCTACCGCGTGCCACGCGCCTATCACTGCACCTGGGGCCCACAGCCCGTTGTGTCACTTCGAACGTGTGTTGGAGAGCCCGCGACCCACGTCGTGGGATTAACTGCGCCCGTTTCTAACGGGCAGTTAATCCCCACGCTGCACAATCTCATCCACGATCAATCCAACTAGTAATTGCAATCCGTGGAGGAATAAATACCCCCGCGCCGCCCCAGTCTTCTCTTTCCTTCGCATTTTCCCCATCTCGCACACCTTCTCCTCGCCTCCGCCTCCACTTCAAACCGCAGCGTCGCTGCGAGCTCGCAGTGTGCCGCCAGTTTGCGAACAGAGAGAGACAGAGAGAAGAGCACCCTGCGCATCTCCGATTTCGGCCTGCAACATCAACTCCGACGAACTCCCTCTTCTCCGCCAGCGACCGCGCCACCATGGATCTCGAGAACGTCACCGCGGAGCAGGAGGAGGAGGCGGCGCCGGCGCGCGCCGGTTGGGAGGGGTCAGACATCACCGCTGACGACGGTCAGTGGCTGGTGAATACCCGCCGCGTCCCTCCCGGCGTGATTTGCCGTCCTCCCGGCAACAAGCTCGTCCCTGCTCCAGGAGCCGGTGAGTACGTTGTATTCCTTTCCCACTTCAAGCGTGGTCTAGGCCTTCCAATTTCCAAGTTCTTCTCCGATTTTCTCCGTCATTTCGGCCTTCAGCCGCATCATCTTCCCCGAAACGCCATCGCGATGATGTCCACACACGCTGCTGTATGCGAGGCCTTCCTAGGTGTCTACCCAACCATCCATACCTGGGCTCGCTACTTCTTTATCCACCAACAAAGTGTTCCAAATCCAAAAAATCCATTAATTCCTAGAGCCATGACCCAGACGGGTAGCGCTATGATGCTGCAGCGTAGCACTGGCCATCATCCCCGAGTACTCGTGTTAGAAACCTACCGCAAGTGGCAAAGGGGCTTCCTTTATGTGAAGAATGCCACTCCCGCAGAAGAAGAGAAGGCCGAGGACCAGATTGGGCTCCCCAAGTTCGAGAACGTTCCTCCCATCGGACAGAATTGGGCGTACAATCCCAAGAAGACGGTGAACGACGGCGTCCAGGTAGACAAGCGCCTGGAGCAGCTGGTGAAGGAGGGCCTCCTCCAAGATGATCCGGTAGATTGCTGGGTAGAGCGCCGCGTGCTCCCGCTTCAGAGCCGGGTACACAAGATGTGCTACATGGGTGGCCCCCGAGACTGCACCCGGATGACCACCTTCGAGCTTACCAAGGCAGAGGTGGCAATCTGGACCAAGTCCATCATGCGGACCACCCTCATCGACAACTGGGCCTATGGCTTCGTGCCGTATAGCCGTACCAAGACGATTCCCCAGGTGAGCTTCCTTTTCTATTATGCTTAATGTTCGCACTTGATGCCGGATAGACTTCCTCTTAGCCTTATATGCTTTATGTTTGTATGTTGTGCCGAATAGATTTCCTCTCTGTCTGCACTTAGCTTTATGTGTTGTATGTCTGCACGCTATTCAGAGTAGGGCCTCTCTGTATACTTTTCCTAGGGTCTTTAGCATTTTGTGCTTTAGTGTTTGCACGCTAAACTGAGTAGTATATTTATTCGTTTTAACTCTTCTGGTCCTTAGCATCTTGTGCCTTATACCTACACGCTAGACCGAGTAGGATACCTACTCTGCTGGAACTCAATCTTACTATGCTTTATGTTTGCATCATCAGCACATCCATCGCGAGAAAACAGAGGACCAACCCATCTTTGAGGACAACTCAGAGGCAGACAGGACGGAGGATGATGCAACATCGTACGACATCCAGGACACCCTGTGCATCTCTCGTGCTGGTCAGGAACGTAAGTCCCGAGTCGCGGGTTCTATCCGGGACTGGTCAGAGGATGAAGAAGGTGACCGAGTTCACCCCTCTGCTTATCTGCATCACACTTGAATTCTTCTTTCTTATTATGACCATCTGCTTCTTTCAATTGTAGAGGAACCGGAACAAGAAGAAGGGGAGGAACCCGTGGATGCGGTTCCGGTGTCTGTGGCCGCTCCCACCACCACTAGGAAGAGGACAGGTAGCGGGGCACTGGAACCCCTGCCAGGAAGATCAAGAAGAAACCGGGAAACAAACCGGGAAACAAGCCCAACCCGCGCTTGAAGCGCCCTACTGTTGACAGGTAAGTCCTTCCGGGTTGCTCCTAGTCCTTTGTTGTCTACCCTGTTTTCTCCCTGGCCTTCTTCCTTGCACATTTTCCGATTCTCTTCCTCTTCTGTTCATTTCTTTTCAGTGAGGCCCTTGATGTCGATGCCACCAACGTACCAGCTCCCCGGAGGAAGAGAAATCCACCACGAGAACTCGTGGAGCTCTCCGACGATGAAGGGGATCAAGTACCATAGGACCGGACGCAGGCGTCCTCCCCTCTCCGAGAAGAGCAAGACCTTGGCACCGAGAACACATGCGCCGAAATGGATATAGAACTCACTCCCGAGCAGCTGCAGCCCACCGTGCAGCACGCTGCCCAGGACGCCACCAACACCGAGAATCCACCGACTCCCCCAGCTGCATCACTTGAGGAGGCCACTGATCACGCTGCCGAGCAGCGGTAAGAGGACACCGCCGCGGAGCGGCCATATCCTGCTACCGAGCAGCAGCATGAAGACACTGCTGCAGAGCAGCCAGACCCTGCTGCATAACAGCGGGTAGAAGACCCTGGGGAGGAGCAACCACGTTAAGAAACGGTGCAGCCGGATGCTACGCCGGCTAGCCAGCCGCAGGCGCCACCGGCCCGCCAAGCGCCTCCGCCAACTCAGCCGATTCCCGCGCCCACCTCCAAGAAGCAGACCGCAGCCCCTACTGCCAAGGTGCCTCAGCAGGCGACCAGGATCCAGCCCAAACGGAGTGTGACACATATTGGTGCACCGCCAACCGAGCAGCGGCAGGCCGGGCAACAACTGCTGCCCTTCAAGCCATCATGGCCCCAACCGTCGGGAGCGCCGCAAGGTGGACGGGCCGCGCAGCCGGCCAAGAAGACCAAGTGGCGCTCAACCAAAACAAGAAGCCCCCCAATCCGAATGTCGATCTGGTCCCGGCCAATGTCAACTTCGCTCCTTCAGAGAAGCAGGATCCCGCCGCAGGCGCCAGCGAAGAAAAGACTGCTCCAACCTTCCCCGAGTATTGGACTCAGCTGCAGGAGCGCCATAAGATTCACATGTCGCAAGAAGCCGAACGGATAGCCGCTCTGAAAGAGTGAAGGGTCGTGACCCGCTCCAAGTCCAAGGGGAAAAAGGACTCCCTGATTATCAAAGAAATCTCTTCCCGCGACGAGGAGGATGAGGAGCTCCCTGAGGAAGGCGTAGCAGCTATCCTTGACCGAGTAGGCTTCATTGAGAAGTTCTGGGATAGAAAGAGACTTGGTCACGCCGCATGGGACGGTACCGAGCTACGAAACCTCCACAACTACCGAACAGAGTGGAACACGGCCGACATCGGCCCTGTTAGTATGGCTGTAGCCGGACCTTGCAGTACTCTGGCCAGCAAGATGTTTGTCCTGCGCAAATCTATCAAGGACATCGAGCAGAGCTATTTGGTAAGTGTTTTTCCTCTTTTTGAATTTTCCGAGTTGCCAGATTTCTCTTTTATTTCTCCTCTTTTAGCCACAACCCCAGTCCCCGAGATTCGGGCCGAGTAGGTAAAACTCAACCGAGTTGCAATCTACTCGGGCCAAATCTTCCAAACTTACACATTTTTCTTCTTCTCTGCAGGATAGTGTCCAGGAAAGGACCAAGATTTTTCACCAGCTTCTTTGGTTGCATCGCCAAGTCAGAGACCGGAACCGGGCTCTGGAGTTTGAGAAGAGCGAGAAAGAGGCTCTAGAGAAGAACGCCCTGGACAACGCCATCAAGCTATCCGCCATTGAAAGCGAGCCTCTGGCATTTCGTTTTGTGCGTTTTTTGCTCTTTGCTTAACCACTGTCTTCTCTGCAGGTGATCTCAAGGCGCTGGTTGAAAAGCACCAAGACAGTGAGGTCATGGCTGCCTCCGCGCAGAGCACAATCTCCACCCAGGAAGGTGAACAAACCCTTCCCTTTTCAACACTTGCTTTCTGTCTTATGCTTGGTTACTCTGCTAACTGTGTTGTTCTATCCGCAGAAGAATACAAGAAATTCCGAGAGGAACATCTGCAATGCCTCACTCTAGCTGAAGCGCACCACCAAGTGCAGGTCCGAGAGGCCGAACTGCAAAAGGAGCGGGATGCTGAGAAGGAGGAATTCGAGAAACTCCAAGTTGAGCTTACTGAAGCTCTCAAAACTGCAATCACTGCCATCAACGAGAAGAACGACATTGAGAAACGGGCTGCCGCCGAGAAGCAGGAGCTCGAGAGAGAGATCAGAACTCTGAAGGAAAGAAACCGAGCTCTCGAGGGCATAGTCAACGACTCGCGCCGCATCTAGGACAAGCATATCCGGGAAGCAGAAGACTGGAGGACCAAGCTGGGAGCCCTTGTGCTGGAAATGGCTTGTGAGTTGCCGCTACCCTTCACCTTGTTTAGTTTTTTACCCTTCTATCTTCTTCTACTCGGTCTCTCTTCTTCTCGGTTACCCTTTCTGACCCAAACTAGCATTTCCCGATCTAGATATCTTCCCGGACCTCAGTGTCGCCGCTGAAACCGCTGTGGAGAAAGCGAGAAAGGCTAGGGCAGTAGCTGGTCTGAGTGTTGATAACACCTCCAGCATCGATGGTCATCTCGTCAACCTCAAGACCCGGGTACACTCCCTCAAAGGCTTGGGTACCTCCATGGTGTCCACTGCAATGAAGCTGCACAAACTGTTCTGGCTAGAACGAGATGTCCCGGATACCATCAGCGACATGGCACCCAACCTAGATCATGTCAAGGAGGAGCTGAAGAAATGGCGCGCTTCCGCAGCCCGGGCTGGAGCTGACAAGACCCTCCACCTTATCTTATACTGGTATGAAAATATGTACCTTGACAAGATTGGCACCTGCAGAAATGGATCCAAGTGGACCGGGCATCCCGAGTGCGTCCTACGCCGAAAGGAAGTGGCGTACGAGATTGCCTCCTATCCTAAGACCAGCCAATACATCGACGGCCCCACCGAGCCGGATACCGATGTTGACAAAGAGGAGAAGGAGGGGGAAGCCGAGTTCGAAGAAGATGTCGGTGAGGACCGCAGCCACGGCGACGAAGAGGCCGAGTACGAGGAAATCGAGCATGAGAAAACCGAACACGAAGGGACCGAGCAGCGAAATGCTGCTGAGGGACCCGAGTTGGAGGCCAACTCGGAGACCGTCAACCCGGCTGTTGGTTCTGACGAGGCTCGGGCTGAGTCTCAGTCTGCCGAGAAGGAGGAGGTCGTTACCACCGAGATGGTGATTGAGGACCCCGCTCCCGAGCTGAGCGCAAGCGAGACTGCCGCCGGGAACCCCACTTCTGATGCCTATCCGCTTCCTGGCGACTCCACTGCTCAAGCCACTACTGTTGCCTCCGAGCCAAGCTCTGCTACTCCAACTTCGCCCACGCCAGCGGCTACTTCCACAACTCCTGCAACTGATCCAGTAGCTCCTACCAGTACTGCGACGGACAACACTTCATCCACTGTTGTTTAAGTCCTGCACTTTATCCTTGAACAATTTATTAGATCCCCGGGATGCCGGGTGCAGATGTAATCAATACACTTATGTTTTCTCTCGAGACTCAGTTTTATTTGGTTTACTTTTAGTAAGACTGGCTTAATTCCGGATTGCGTTATAATGCAAGCCATACCAACAAGCTTCATGGAACTTCACAGTCCCAGTTCCTCATCAAGGAGGTGAAGGTGCTTGTCAGTACCTAGTCCAAATGCACCTGGCATAATCCTGTCAACTAACAGCTTAAGGCTTCCCTCAGAATTCCTCCTGAACCAGAACATCAGCACATCCCCTTCTCCATACTCCTCAGCATCAACAACAGACATCCAATATGATGTCAGTATAGCATGCTTCTTGGCCTTGTCCATCTTGATCCTCACTTCTTCCATCTTCTTGGATTTGTGGTAGTACACCCTGATGAGATATCCATTCCTTGACAAGTACTTCTTCAGATAGGTTGTGGTGAACTCCTTGTTGAAGAACTACAACAATAGAAACATGGAGCTTCTAAGAATAGGTAATGAAGCAGATTAATGAAAGTACTACATATAAGAAAACAAGGCACTAAAACATACCATTTTGCCTCTTCCCCCATATGCCACCATTCCAGAATTGATGGCACACACATACAGTGGAATCCTTGGAGTGTTCTCTTCACAGATGTTGTTCAGAATGCATTCTTGGTCACGGAACAGTGACACACGATTGGGGTAGACACAGTACTCATCATAACTGTCCTGACTAGAATAGTTAGGTCCTACAAAATTGACATATAAAGATCAGACAAGGACATATGTTTCCGAGTTGGGACTAGCACCAATCTGAACATTTACATGCATGTGCAAACCTACATGCCATATATGACACTAGATTTTGTCAGTACCTTTTAGTTTGCATTGGTTATCATCCCCAAACTGCCAGTCCTCACAAACTACCTCTTCAGTGTCAGTGCCGTCAGATGAGCTACCAGAAGAAATGACCACCACAGAAGCCATCCTACCATAGATCAAAAACCCTTATGAGACAACCTAATCTATGCATTCCACATCAAACATCCAAACAGTAAACTGTCATAACCCTAGTTCATGTAGACTCGCAGAACACAAAGAAACAAAGGAAGATATAGAGGGAAATCAGAGAAGATGAACATAGATATAGAGATTGTGAGGAAGTCTACCTAGTTGGCCTGGAGAGCTACGGTGAAGTAATCAATCCAAGGCGACTTGGAGAGCTCCGGTGCTATGAGGAGAGGAACAGGCGAACGTGTGAGGGGGTGGGGATTATGACTGCAGAGAGTGGGAAACCGTGGCTTAAATGCAATGTAGTGGGTGTGGGTGCGTTATTTACTTATTACCACCGATTGGAACTTACAAGTGGCTGACAAGTAGGCCATTTCTTAGAAGTGGACAACGTCACCTAAAAATATACATACCATTTGTCTATTTTTTCATCTTGGATGTTTCTAGAATAAAACAGCGGTGGAGGGACACATGTATGTATTATGAAAGATGAAGGGACTTACTTGTTAATGTGTGTATCATATAAGTAGGAACGCCGCTTTGGATAGACTCATTTCTACTCCTCTGGTTAGGGTTTCACCAAGATCCACAAGCGAATCCAACTCCGCCGACGGACAGTAAGTCCCATCCTCAAACCGGCGATTACGTCGTTCGATGTCGTGTTGCAAGGTAAGCACGATCACGTCTCCACTATTGACCTACAAGTTGGATCTGTTTCTTGCTCTGTTTCTATTGGATCGTACTGTCATCAAAGCAAACAAGAATCCTGCTTTCATAGAGGCTTCCAGAGCAGAAGAACAATGAGATAATCTGCAAATCTACACTATCTATATCTATAAATCGAGGGACGCCTGTAAATATTCCTGTAAAACAAATCCTGTGGATAAGATAATCTCAATTCCTCAGTATCCTTGTTGTATCAATTACCCGTTCTTCCCTTACTGTGGTTCTATCTAGTCAAGAGAATGGAACTTTCATTCGCTCTGCTCTGTATGCGCAGCGCAGCCCTGATAGTAAGTGCTTGAAGCTAGTACTAGAGTCGAAGTACTGCATGCAAAGAAGTAAAGGAGAAGGAATCAGACTCTAGTACCGTAGTAGATAGACCTCTTTTTCTTATTCTCTTGGTCTCAACTCTTGAACCTTGAATCTGTTCCTCTGTTGGATAAGTATGGATCTAAATTCCTAGGGCTTGATCTGTCAATGTTGTTGATCTTTATATGAACCTAGATCTAAACTTACTATTCTGTCATAGTTGTAGGCCAGAGGGCTTACATTTTCTGGGTTGTGTGTCCTTTATGTGCTTCTTGTGTCAAACAATAATATTCTTACCTCAACATCGGAGGCAACATAAAAAGAAATGCGCGCTCTGCCCTAGTTTCATTGTGCTGCAGATAGGAGTTTCAGTGTTGTGGGTTCTTGATGTTCTAGGGTTTAGAACTGTGTGTTTAATTCAGAACATCAAGAAGAACTGTGTGTTTGAGTTTCAGTTTGATGAAGATATGAGTTTGAAATCGCTTCCCATATTGCTGCATTTGTATGGTTCATATATATGGGAATATGACGATTTAATACTAATGCAAGATGGTTTAAAAAAATGTAGGATGGGTAACCAAAACGCGCTTAACCTGAAGAAGGACAGCGACTCGGAAGATGAGCAGGACATTGACCCATCATATGCCAAGTTTCTTGACATTTGTGTACAGAATAAAGACAAATTGCCTATACAAGTTCATGTATTGCCTCATATCTCTTCTGAGGGACCATCAAAAAAGCAGAAGATGGTTCCTACTGAAGCAGCTTATGAGGGTCCATAAAAAAGTCTACACAAGAGAGGTATTAACAGAAACACTAGAAAATAGTGAAAAATTTATGATTTTCATATCTTTGTATGAAATGCATGAACTGGCAGTCATATATTAACTTACGGTATGCAGGACCTCAGCATGGAGGAACTTGCTACTTTGATGACCAATGCTATTTTGCAAACTACATGCAGCTTGATGAAAATCAGTGTGAACATCTGGAAGATTTTACCATGGAATTCCCAGGAAAACCATTCAAGTACTATGTGTACAAGATGACTTATTCTTCTGTGGTAAAGGACAAGGCCAAGATGGTAAGAAAAGTTGTGAAGTTGAGGCAAAATTTTCTTCTTAATATTACAAGTTACTTGCATAAGATTAATGAATTGGTAATGCATGAAGTTTAGTTCAAGAAATAAGTTTAGCTGTCTAAATTTATTTATTTATGGTTTAGCGAGGTTGCAAACTTGGATTTTGCTCAGGAATTTGGACTTGACTACACAAACGAGTATCTGAAGCAGTATCTGAAGAATCCATTGGAGGTGCATTTTACTTGCACCAGCAGGGACAAGCATCGCATTGTGAAGATGAAGATTGGAGAAGGATCTGGGAACACCATGCTATCTGGTGGATGGGCAAAAGCTGCTGAGTACTGTAGGATGAATGAAGGAGAAATCTACTTTTTCTCCTTCAGCGAATCTAAGCGCTATGTGCTCGAAATCATGCTTGTGCAAGTGTGAATTGCCTCTAATGGCCTATAATGTAAAAACTGTGTTGCTATGGACTCCATCAGTGTTAAGTTAGGTGCACTGATGGAGAAGTAGGTATATGAACTAGTAATGTGTGAACTGATGGAGTAGTCTTCCATGTTTAAGTGAACTTTGAGGAGTTGTAATAAGTTTTATTTGAACCAAGTATTAGCTATCTGTCGTATGTTTGACTACAATCATGACTAGCATGCCAGCTAAGTTAGGAAGGCTTAACCCTTCCTGACAATGGAAAATAGTCAACAATTTCTCAATTTGTTTTTTTTGCTTCATTTTGACTATACTTTCATGACTGGCATGCCACCATAGTTAGGAAGGCTTAACCCTTCCTGACAATGGCAAATAGTCAACATTTTCTCAATTTGTTTTTTATCTTCATTTTGACTATACTTTCATGACTAGCATGCCACCACAGTTAGGAAGGTTCAACACTTCATGATCATGAAGGAAATTGTAAATACTTAATAACTAGCACAGTCAAATGAGGAAGGTTCAACCCTTATGATCATGTCAACTGAGTCTTGAGTAGGTAGTTCTTAATTATTTACATTAGAAGAATAATTAATCAAGAAGGAAGTTGTAGGTTTTCTAACGACAATAATGAAAAATAAAAATAAATGCTTCAACTACTGCGTGTTTTTTAAATGTTAAAAAAATTGGAAGTGGCTTAGTGGGGAACTGTCATTTCGGGGTGGAACTGACTCAGGGGGCCCTCCTTTAAAATGGCCAACGAGTGTGAAGTGGCAGTTCCTTGAATCGTGTGGGAGTTCTCTTTTCTCTTTGATGTTCTCATTACTGGAATGTGAGAACTCGTTCATTCTATTGCTATTCTCATTTGTGATTTCTCTCGCGGCGTTTGCATTTTGTCTAACATTCATTTGTAGTTTTTCGCGAGGTTCATTGAAGATCTACTATTGAAGTTTCCTAGTAAGTTATATAGATATTGGAATCCTCTGTGATACGATTGTACATCCTTGTCGATACAATTTATCTTAGTCTTATAATTGTTACCTTGTTACATGATAATTCGCAAGGATGGTCGTCAGTTATGTATGCAGACAGCAGCCTACTGTCGGGGGGTTACCCCCGAGTAGGGTAAAGGCAAGTGCTAAGGGGCAAGATCAGAAGAGGTGTCCGGCAGAGTAGCTGGCTACCCGGTACTTGCTACCCGGTCGACCGTTACTCGGTCGTACATGTTGATGGACAGAAGGAAGAATCAAGGAAGTTACATTCTTCCGAGTAGAAGAATTGGCCCGAGTAGAAATGGCGGCTTCCTACTCGGGCCAGAAGTCAAAGGAGCCGTTCTGACACAGGATCCCGCGTATCCTGGGTCCGTACTGAGGCACTGTTCATCTCGAGAGAGCGTGCTTGTCCATGTCAGGGTGTCAGCAGACCGTCGCAGGTTAGGGGGGCCTACTCTGTGATGGTGGCAGTGATAACAGATCATCTTCTTGGTTTTGCACAACGACTTTCCACACCGGACAAACTAGGAAGCCAAAGCTGTCAGCGGGAAGCCGGAAGTACGCAGTGTGCACACAATGTCGACATATGTTTGTACTTTTCCCTGTTGGCTGTATCCGGCTGGGCACCAGTATATAAGGTGCCCCTCCCCCTCCTGCGCGAGGGATCCCAGAACCGGTTCACATTCTTGACCTAGAACTCCACAGAAAGGAGAGTGGCTACTCGGCTGAAGGCCAAACTTGTACTATGGCTACTCGGTGAGATAATAATACACAGAGAGGAAGGCAGGAGTAGGGGTTTTACCTCCACACGAGGGCCCTGAACCTGGGTAGATCTTGTTGTTTGCAGTGCTAGTTTCATACTTCACGCGGCTACTCGCTGCGTGATCCCTCCCCGAACGCCTCCAGCGTCCATCGTCCCCACAACTTTAGCCATCCTATGGCATCTGCCGTGACACCACCATGACAGTTGGCGCCCACCGTGGGGCAACCAGCGGCGCTGGCTGGAGTTTCCGTTCGGACGGGATCGATTTCTGCTACTGGGGAGCGCGTGGTTTGTGTCGCACCCGGACTTCTAAAGGATACTCGCCGTTCCGTTGAACAGTAGTAGATTGGATTACGGGGCTTACCGGCACCCGCGTCCTCTTACGAGTAGGCCAACACACGTATGTGTGACAACCAACCCCTATCTGTTCAGCGTCGACGTAAACTATCCCATAGAAATCAGGATACTACCATTGACGTACTTCATACCATGCACACATGGTACGTCAACGGTTTGTAACAGAATGATAGCACAACATATCTCTAAGACACAAAAGATTGAAATAAGTTGCAAATAGCTCTCACTAGAGCAGAGATAGCAAATACAATCATCCAGAGGACACATGTCCCAACATAACATCATTACATCTCAGCGGAAGCATTCAAAGGGTCTGAGTACAGACAAATCCAAATAGGCTTAAGAAGCCGGAAACTGAAAGAAAGACGGAGCCCATCCACGTAGTCTCGGATCCTGCCCGGGTCCGCTACCTACTCGTCAGCAGCCTCGTCAAACTCCACGTAGTAGCCGTCACTTGGATCCTCGTAAGCGTAGTCTACGGAAACCGCAGCCCCAAAGGGGTCAGTACATAAACGTACTGGCAAGCAAGACTCACAGTTCACCAAAGTGTAGCTCGTCAACACCAAGCACAAATGCCTTGGGTTCAACGGAAGAAAGGGGATATAAAAGATGCTGCAACTAGCTGCGCTAACCAACTACAGAAACACTACAACTTCCAGCTAACAGAAAGGGGATAAGGTAGCATATTGTAACCAACTGAAAGATAACATCAAACAAACCCATCCTGGATCTCGCCCCTTATCCAAAGAAGCAATCCGAGGATAACTCACACAGTTGGATTAATGAAGGATGGATCAAGTTGTTGTGTCAATAAGTCTATTACTAGTCAAGTTATCAATAGTTAGGTGTAAGTTGTTCTGAGTACTTGTTAGCCAGTACTTTCACCAAGTCAACCATAACCGCGGAAAACACGGCTTCTCGAGAAGATTTATCCCTGCAGGGTTGCACCAATTTGGCCGTACACGTAAGAATAACCCGCCAGATGGGATGCCTCCCACCAAGCGGGGTACTCAACACAACCCAACTCTTCTTCGCATCAAGCCCAAAGCACCTTGGGAGCACGGCTAATCAAGCCCCGAAGAAGAGGGACCCTCATAGCACTCTAAGACCGTGTCCCCCTATATGCCGACTACAAAAGTTCCACCCTGCGCTGGGCTCGCAAAAACATGCATGCGGCAAATGGAAAACACGAACTAAATGAGGCGATTTGGACGAGATGCGAATCGAATCAAATTGAGGGGGGCGCCCATACTCGCTTCCCACATGCGGGTAGTGCGCTCATCATGGATCAGTAGACAAGACCCTTTTCCTATTAGGGTCGACACTAGCAGGCCTCAAAACCACACAGGGCCTCCTGCCGGTGCCTTATCAGCATATTATTAATAACAGGTTGATTGATTAACATCGAGCCCCCATAACATAATAGAATATAGTAACGGAAAGTAACGGGTAACAGACTCGAGCAAAACAACCTAAGCATGCTAGTAAGACACTGGCTCAAACAATGGGGTTGTAGGAGTGGAGGTGAGGCAATATCAGGGTTAAGGGATTCATGTGATAGGTTCGTAACAGAAACAACTACACATAGGGCTAGCAAAATAGACAACGGAAAGTATCGGTAACCAATGTTGAAAGGAACACAGTGGTTCATGTGAGTGATAACTTTCCTGCAAACTCAGCAGCCTGGTACTGAGCTAGATCCTTAGAAGGGGTGCTGTAAAGATCGTCTGTCTCAACGTCGTCGTCTATTCGAGAAGAAGCAAACAAACAAGACAGAAATATAATCAATCAATATCATGGCATAGTGCACGATCATGGGATGATGCATGTCAAGTTAAGGGATGCATCAAAATAAACTAGTGGACTTGGTAACACAACTTAAATGGACCCATATGCAATTTTGAGTTGCATATGAAAAGCCCATGAATTTTGGTTGAAACAATTGTTTTCCAATTAACCAACAGATGAAAGTGGATTAGTATGATGCATGGATGAGAAAAACAACAAAATAACAACAATAGAACCAATTGGAAATAAGGTTTACCAATTTAGAAATTTATTTATTAAGTTAGGGAATTTTTTGGTTCCTTAAAGGGCTTACACAAATAGTTGTTGTTTTCACCAATTTAAATTGTGCAAAATAAATAACAAAATTCATATTTGAAAAGAATACAAAATTTTAGTTGGATTACATGTTTCAAATATTGTAATAGGAGTTAGGATGAATTTATTATGACTGAAACAATATTAAACAAGTTTTAAATGAATTTAAAACAAGTTTAAATATTATTTGAATTTTTATTTGTTCCAAACATAAATTCAAACTCACATTTGAAAAGTTTATACTTTGATGGTTTGAAAACATATTTTGCATGTTCAAAAATATTTTAATTTGAGCAAGTTATGGTTTTATTCAAATTTAAATGATTTAAACAAGGTTTAAAATATTTAAGCAATTTAAATTATTCAAAACATGAAACAAAATTTATATTTGAATAGGTTATTTGAAATAGCATGGAAAACATATTTTATTTTCATTATTTGGATTAAGAATGAATTAGTTATGGATTTTAGCAATTTGCAATTGAATTATTTGAATTCAAATTTGAAATGCATTTGGAAAATTCAAAACAGGAAAAAAAAGCTATGATTAGATAGATAATTAAATTTGGGGCAGTGCACATATTTTATTTTTGTTATTTGGAATTATAAAACAAAAGTTATTTGCATTTTATGTTCAGGGACCAATCTGTAAATCAAAAGGGCTTATTTTGAAAACAGAAAAAAGGCTAAAAACATTTGTTACCGCACACAGGGCTACCCTAGCCACTGCCAGTGGGCCTAGGGCCACTGTGTGCTTGCGTGGCCACACGGGTGGCTGACAGGGGGGCCACCCTGTCAGCGCACGGTCGAAAAAAGTGGGGATTTTCTCCCCGGGGAGAGCCAGGGATCGAACCCTGCTCTCGGGTGCGCGCGCAACGTACTGAACCAATGCGGTGTTTTGCGTTTGTTGTCAGTAAACGCAACGCAGACAGGTTAAGGTGTTGGTCGTTAACTGAATTTAAACTGACGCGCGAAAGCTCTGAACTTTGACAGGGAGCTACCGGCGGCGATCACCGTGGCGTTGCCCGTGCTCGTGCTCGCGTGTGGATGCTGCGGTGATGTGCGTGTGCAAGCGTGCGAGGTGGAGCAGAGAGTGGACAGGGAGGAGGAGGAGAACACGGTGGCGTGCTCACCGGGAGGTTGCAGAGGTGGAGCTCGACGGCGACAGCGGCGTGGTCGTGGACGGCGGCGTGGAACCAGGCGATCTCCGGGCCCAAGGAGGTGTCGAGGACGTCGAGGGAAGCACGGGGTTTCGATCCCCGTGGTCAGATCACGCCGAGGGGTACTGCAGCGACGACGGCGAGCAGGGATTCAGAGGTGGCGCCGCGGTTGCAGCGCGGCTGCCGGAGACGTCGAGGACCGCGGCGTCGATTCAGAGGGTCACAGTGGCCGAGAAGGTGTCGTCGAGGTAGAGGAAGGAGAGGTGGACGGATTTTGGTGGTTAGGTGGGGTGGTGGTGCGACGAGGTGGCGGTGGTAGCCATGGATTCAGGCGCGGAGCTCTCCGGTGAGGTTCAGAGGGAGGTGGAAAAGGGGCAGAGATGGAGGAGACGGCGGCGATCGCGAGGGAAAGGAGGCAGCTAGGGTTAGGGCAGGCTAGGGAGGCTCGAGGGGGTAGATATAGGGCCGCGGGAGCCCTCCTGGCCGTCTGCTCCGCCGTACGCCGACGTGGCGGCGGCGGATGCGCGCCGTACTGGAAACAGAAGGAGGCGCGGGGGTTGAAGCGGTACCGGGCCGCGCGGGTAGGCTAGCTGGGCTGGGCTGGGTAGTTAGCTGCTGCGCGCGCGCTGTTTTTCCTTTTTCTTATTTTTGTTTTTCTGTTTCTTTTTTTTTTTTGCAGCAAAAGAAAATGGAAGAAATAGATAGGTTTTTGAGTTGATAAAAATTTGGAAAAATTCATGTCAGTTTATTAGGTCAACATCCACCAAATGTCAACTTTGGTTTTTGAAAAGTTCAAATTTATTTGCTGTTTTGTAATTGTTTGAAATTGGATGAATTTTGGGATTAAAATTGATTATTGCAACAAGATTTTAAATGGGGTTATCACATAACTTTAATTGGAAACAATGAGTATATTTGTTTTGGTATTTTTCATAATTTTCAAATTAGGTGCTGTTTGATGATTTGATTTGAATTTGAATGCAACTTGGGATTAATTAATTGAAATAAAAACCACCATTTTATTAGTTGATCAAATATGGAATAATTGAAACAAAAGGTTGTTTGAGTTGAACTTTTATTTGAAAATAATATTGTAACATGACAAGTATGAAATAAAGTTGAATATTGTTTGGATTTCCATTGTGAAAACAGAATAAAACAGATGCAAAACAAATAGTAAACAAATGCAAACAAGGAAATAAATATGATGACATGATGCAATACTTTAATAAACAAGAAATCAAACATTCTAGGGGTATTTTCATACTTGGGATGTTACAAAACGCCCCCCCTTGAAGGAATCGCGCCCCGAGATTCCTTACTGAGAATCGAAAAGGTCCGGATACTTCTTGCGAAGATCCTCTTCGGTCTCCCACGTTGCCTCTTTATTGGAATGATGCGACCACTGCACTTTCAAGAACTTGGTGCTCTTGTTGCGAGTCTTACGCTCAGTCTCATCGAGAATTCGAATAGGGTGCTCCTCATAAGATAGATCATCTTGCAGTTCAATGGAATCATGATCAACTGCACGATCTGGATCTTTGAAACACTTCTTGAGCTGGGACACGTGGAACACATCGTGCACCTTGGATAGTTTTTCTGGAAGTTTGTCAGACCCCGGACCCAGAGATATACACACTGTTATGTGCTCCTAGCCATGAACTCACAAGGGCTTCAGGGTTACCAGCCCCGGCCGCAACAAACAACGGCAGGCAGACCGGATTCATCGGCACGTAGTCCGGATCCCCGGTCTACTACTCCTTGTGTCCATGCTAGTCATAACCAACTATGCATATCCAAGTGTCCACGAGTCGGATGAAACTGAAGGAACGGGACCAAAGTTATACAGAGCTGCTATGTGTACAGAAAGTGCAACAACAATCGAGGGTTACTGGGGTTACCTCGCCCCAGGCCGATCACATCGACAGGCGGGCTCGGACATGGATCATCGGCTCCACAACCCCTCGACTGCGACATCTATGCAGGCATAGCCAAAACTGTATAACAACGGGCTCGAAACCAACAACCGATCAAAGCAGCACTCTAGACATGAAGCTTTATTAAGCAAGTAATACTAGAGTAGCTTACAAACAGAGGTCACACGACCCAACATTACATCAGACAACGGAAAGCAAAATATGTTGCTATTCAACAAGAACCAAAAAGGCCTAAGAGGCCGCAACATAAGGCGACGTCCCAGCCCATAGATTCCAGGCTGCTACCTGGGAAACCCCAAACTATCCATCGATGTCCACGCTGAAACACCACCGAAGGTATGGAACTCCACCTGAACCAAATCGAAGCAAACATGAGTACGGGAGGTACTCAACAAGACTTAACTAACCTATTATATATCTGCTTGTTCATAAAGGGTTTATGAAGGTTGTTTTGCATAAAGCCAACTTTGTTTCGAATAGAGGGAGACAGAGAAGTTTTTCACAAATCTTTTAAAAGAATACCCTCTCACGGGTATTGCCTTCGGAACCTTCGAAGCATCATCTTCAACACCGATAACTGGAACCACCTCTTAAAACTAAACATTCATTGCCAACATCTTTTAAGTCATGTTCAATTTATCTATGATCTCAGGATCCGTCACCAAGTTGTCCTTAACCGCGGACACGGCTTTTCGAAAAGATTAAACCCTGCAGGGGTGTACAACTTTACCCACACGTATCAACCGACTCTTAATGCCAAGCTATTGGCACAATTCCGACGATGTGCCGGCAGAGGGTGGCTGACCACGATCTTTCCCTTGCTTCGCCTATTCCATGAGTTGCTCCGAGTAGAGATGGACCGCCAATAGGGAGTGGCCATCTCCTGCCGGGTCTCTATCGTTGTGCGCAATGCTCGACGGTTACCTACCCGCAGAGCGCCGATACACCACCACGTCCTAGTTTTGAAAACATTTTAATATCCCCAGCAAATCCAAATGGAACACCCGAACTAGGCAACTCATGGAACGAACTAGACAAGTTGAAACCGAGGGGAATCCAATCCCCGTGTGGTTGCACGATCAGTCTTGGCTTCAAAGGCGAGAACTCGCTCCTAGGGGCATGAACGGGGCAAATCACCACATTCCATGTGGCAACTCATCCAAGCCTTTAATCATATAAAACACACATCTCGAATCTTACCACGTCATCCTGTCATACTAGATTCATTTCGTAACTCTGATTCATCAACCGGATGGAGCAGAGATCATAAGGCATGTATGACTAAGCATGGCATATATGAGGCTTTGGCGGTACACACAAACAAATCCTATGTCAGCTAGGAACATGGAATCATGATATCTGGTTTATGCAACTAAATAGGATAACTCTATCTATTGACTCAAAATACTTTGTAAAGCATGCATCGTACGAGAAGGAAAACACTTCGAAAGCATATATGGGCAGATAAGAGGTTATGCTTGCCTTGCTTCAAGAAAACCAGATAAAGCTTCGGGAATAAGTGCTTGACTTGGTTGTTTAGACCAAGTATTCGGCAACAGGGGTGTCGAACTTCACTCCGGATTCGAGGACTACCGATAAGAGCAAACACCGGAAAGAAAGAGAACAACACTCAAAACGGGCATCGATGCAATGCTCAATATGTATGCATGAACATTTGAATGCATTAAAGATAAGCCTTAAACATGGTTCATGGGTTGCTAGGGTTCATATGTTAGGAAAACAGTTTTAGTGGATTTAGTCCCGAAGTGGACCTCGGAGGCCGATTCGGGCAAAACCTAGGCGTGCGACAAGTTAAAGTGCTCAAATAGTGTTAAGAACACCATAACTAGATTGCATTTGAAATTCTAAGCATTTTGACATATAACTTGTAATTTTCTAATTTTCTTGAATAAAAACTTATTTTCTTTATTTTAAATGATTAAAATAATACTCAAAAATCAACATTGTCAAAAATGTGTGCAAATGATATAAACATGTAGATTGTATTTTTCTGAGCATTTTGGTATATTGAACATATTTTTCTGATGAACCAAATAAAAGATATTGCATTTATAAATAACATTATTTTCCTGAAATTTCAAACAGCAGTGCGGCCACGTGTCAGAGCATTTTCTTTTAAAAGAAATAACAGAACAACTGCCAGGTGACATGGGCGTGATGTCACTGTGACATCACCCCGAGCCAAATTGGCACAGACGCTGAGCAATTCATCGAATTGGTGTGGGATTTGCGAATCCAACTAGACCATGAGGTAGATGGAGGTGCGAGGAGGCTAGGGGTGGCCTCGGCTGACCAAGAGGTCGCCGGAGAGCTCACCGGCGAGCTCGGCACGGCGGCGGAAGTCGGCCGGAGGCGGGAGGGAGCTACAAGGGGAGAGGGAGCGGGGCGAGGGCATCAGCGCGTTCGTGTGCTCACCCTGAGCGTGAAGGAGGGGTCGAGGCGGCGGGGCAGTCCGGCAATCGCCGGCGGCGAGCAGAAATCGGCGGCGGCCGTGCGCTCCTCCGGCGCCAAAATCGAAGGCCTCACGGGGCGTCCCTGCTACTGATTCTCCTCGAGGAGGACGACGAAGGGGTGGCGGAGCCGGCGAGGTGCTCGGCGGGGCGCGGGAAGGTCCGTAGAGCCGGCGTCGGGCGGCGGATGGCCGGCGTCGGTTAGGTTCGAGTTTGGTCCGGTTCTGGACGACAGAGATACAGAGAGAAGGAGATTCGAGGGGAGGAGGGGATAGATGAGGGCCGTGGCTTCTCTCTCAGCCTTATCCCTCGAAGGGCAAGCAGGAGGTGGCGGGGAAGGCGGCGTGGAGCTTCGGCTCGTCTACTGTCCATGGACAGAGGAAGAAGATGACAAAACCATTTTTTTGGAAAACCCCCTGCCTCCTGGAAAAAGTACAAAAGAGCCCTTGCTCCTTTTAAAACAACAACTTAAAACAGAGTTTGAGGACCTTTCTGAAATTAGTAAAAATTGACAAAAATTATTTTTGAGTTCCTTGCAACAAGGACAACCTCACCATATTTTTGTTTTGCAAAAATGTACCATTTCAAACCATCCTTTTAGGGTAGCACTTTTAAGTGATTTTAATAAACCTCGTTATTTAATTTTAGAGCACATGTTTTAAATACCACTAGGGGTTTAAAATGCATGCATGACATGAACACAAACACAAACACACAACCACTTTATTACAAAAAGGTGGATGTTACAAGTCTACCCCCCTTACAAGAATCTCGTCCCGAGATTCCTAGGTTTTAGAAAAGAAGGACGGGTACTCAGATCGTAAACGATCTTCTCGTTCCCAGGTTGCTTCAGCTTCAGAATGATGAGACCACTGAACTTTGAGGCACTTGATGCTTCGGCATCGAATCTTTCGTTCAGCTGCCTCGAGGATACGGACAGGACATTCTCGGTAGGTCAGATCATCCTTAAGATCAATGGTTTCATGATCAACACCACGGTTGGGATCTTTGAAGCAACGACGAAGTTGTGAGACATGGAATGTAGCATGAACCCGTGGGAACGTTGAAGGTAGGTGGAGACGATAAGCAAAATTACCACCTTTTGCAAGAACAGGGAAAGGACCAACATAGCGAGGCGGTAATTTTCCCTTCATGACGTCACGATGAAAACTCTTCAAAGGTGTGACTCGAAGATAGGCTTGTCCACCGATATCATAACGAATATCTTGTTGACGGTCACCATAACTCTTCTGACGAGACTGAGCAGCTTTCAGATGTTCACGGATGGTACGAACTGTTTCTTCGGTCTCATTGATCAGATTCTTCGGTCCAAAGAACTGTCTTTCACCGGTTTCTGACCAATTTAACGGAATTGAACAGCTTCTGTTGTAGAGAACTTCAAACGGAGCTTTAGCTAAGATAACTTGGAAGCAGTTGTTGTAAACGAACTCGGCAGATGGAAGACATTTCTCCCAATCATTACCGAAGGATACAACACAAGCTCGAAGCATGTCTTCAAGAGTTTGATTCAGACTCCCGAGGTGATCATTACGGAATGATTGATAGATGATGGTGGAATGTAGACGACTTCCCATAGCTTGCTTGAAACTTGCCCAGCCTTTGGAAGTAAACAGATTTCCATGATCAAAAAGGATCTTCTTAGGAACACCATGAAGGGGTATTATCTGAGAGACATATAAATCTGCCAGTTGTTTAGCATTGATGCCCTGATGGACAGGAACGAAATGAGCAACCTTTGACAGACGATCAATCACTACCCAGATAGCGGTGTGTCCCTGATCATTTCTTGGAAGACCAACAATGAAAGTCATCTCAACTTCATCCCACTTCCAAACAGGAATAGGTGTGGGGTAGAGAGTAGCAACTGGTCTTTGATGTTCAGCTTTAGCACGACGACAAACATCGCATTCAGCCACAAATTGAGCGATATCTCGCTTCATCTTGGTCCACCAGAACCTTTGACGTAGATCACGGTACATTTTGGTGCTACCAGGATGAACAGAGAGAAGTGACTCATGAGCTTCACGGAGGATCAGCTGTTTCAGACTCCGTTTCTTCGGCACAACAAGACGTTCACCAAAATAAACGGTACCTTGATTATCAACAGAGAAACATGTAGGAATTCCACGAGAAATCTTTCTCTTGACCAAGGTAATACTTAGATCCCGCTTTTGGGCATCTTTGATTTGATGTTCAAAGGATGGTTTCACTTCTGGATTAACCAGATAACCAGAGGGAACAACCTCAAGATTGAGCTTGGAGAACTCTTTGTGGAGAGAAGGTTGATCTTGCTGTATCATCAAGCTGTTACAGTAAGACTTCTGAATTGTCGTGTCAGCCACGGCTTTACCTTTATCGGTTTGACAATTGACCTCCACATTGGGTTCTTTGACTAGTTCCAACCATCTCTTTTGTCTGAGACTCAGATCTGGTTGGGTAAAAAGATATCTGAAGCTCTGCTGGAGGAAGTAGAACTCACATTGATTTCCTAGCAGATGATGACGCCATTGTTTCAAGGCATACACAACAGCTGCTAACTCAAGAGCATGAATTGGATATTTGAGTTCATGTGGTTTCAGTTGTCGAGAAGCATAAGAAACCACACGTCCATCTTGCAAAAGACCGCAATCGATACCTTGACGAGAGGCATCACAGAAGATAACGAAGTCCTTGCACGTGTCCGGAAGGACAAGCATAGGAGCATTAGCCAGCTTGGTTTTCAACAACCGGAAACTCTCTTCTGCCATTCTTGACCATACAAACTGTTTATCTTTCTTAAGAAGATCAGTCATTGGTTTGGCAGCTTTGGAGAAACCTTCAATAGAACGGTGATAACAACCGATAAGTTCGAGGAAGTTTCGAACCTCTTTGATGGATTTAGGTGACTCCCCGTCCAATATGGTTTGAACTTTGTTAGGGAGAACTGCAACTCCCTCAGCAGATAGAACGTAGCCTAGAAATATGAGCTCTTTCAACCAGAACTCACATCTGGAGAATTTGGCAAAGAGACGATGCTCACGAAGCTTTGTCAAAGCTAGCCGAAGATGTTCAACATGTTCTTCTTCGGACTTTGAGTAAATTATCACATCGTCGAGGTAAATCACAATGAACTTGTCGAGATACTCCATGAAAATGGATTTCATAAGCCCCATCAGCATGGTTGGAGCATTGGAGAGTTCGGGAAACATAACAGTGTACTCGTAAACACCATAACGAGTTTTTACTACCGCTTTAGAAACATTCCCGGACCTGGTCTGAAGTTGATGATAACCCAGACTTAAGTGTATCTTGGAGAAAACAGTGGCACCAATCAGATGATCAAACAAATCATTTGTCCGAGGAAGAGAACACTTGTGCTTTATTGCCACATCATTGAACGGACAATATTCACTGACCAGCTGGGGAACTGTGGTATCCTTCTTCATGACGAAGAGTGTAGGACATCCACGAGAAGATGTGTTGGCATGAGGGAAACCTTTCCCTTCTGACTCCTCTATTTGCTTCTTCAACTCAACCAACTCTTCCAGAGACATATGGTATGGTCTTTCAGAAGTAGGAGCCACTCCAGGAATTAGTTCAACAACAAACTCCACTGAATAACCATGATGCATACCATGAAGCTCTTCCGGGAAGACATCCGGAAACTTACACACCACTGGTACCTCATGAACCTCGGGAGATAGTCGAACTTCGATTGCATTAAGCTGAGGACATGGTTGTGGTTGAACTGTCCCACAAGGAAACAACAACCGAGTGGTCTGACCATATGGATGAATCAGGGTAACAGACTTGGCTGCACAGTCAATCATGGCATGATGTGTTGACAACCAATCCATGCCCAGTATGACATTGATGTCATTTGAGTCCACGATGACAAGTGTAGAAAGAAACACCAAACCTCCAATTTCAATTGGGACACCAGGGCTGAAGGGGAACGTAGCATAGAAAACAAAAATTTTCCTACGCGAGAGACACCCGAAAGGCCAAGATCTAATCTAGGAGACGAAGTGTAACGGGCAACAAGAGGGTTAAGGAGAACACATACCCTCGAAGACTCAAAGTGGTACGAGATCAAATCTCGTTGTTGGCGTAGTCGTACTCACACCGATCCCGATAGCGAGAAGATGGCACCGCAATCCGGCGGTGCATCCGTGATCGGTCACACGTACGGTTGATGACGACCTCCGTTCCCTCGTTCCAGCGGGGCGCGGAAGTAGAGAATCCCTCGGAACTCCAGCAGCACGACGACGTGGTGGTGGTGAAGAATCCCACGGTCAGGGCTTCGCCAAGCCGGAGACCATGAAATGGAGCAGCGGGTGGAGGGAAAGGGAAGTGGCCAAGTGTGTGGAGGAGGGAGAGCTCTCACCCTCCTTTTATAGGAGAGGGGGGAGGCAGCCCAAGGGGGGTGCGGCCAGCCCATGGGGGTGCCCCCACCTCTTCCCTCATCATGTGAGTGGAAGCTCCACTCACACCCACTCATGCTCCCATAATTTCCCACTTGGAAAATCCAAAGGTTTTCTTTTAATAAATAAATAAAACCTTTTTATTTCTTTATTTCAGCATTTGTTAATTCTATTAACAAACTTTTGCATATAGCTCCTCGAATCATTTGTTAATTCTATTAACAACCATTCGACGAAAAACCCCTTGAACTATTTCAATTTTCCCCGAAACAATTTCGGTGCTGTCCAAAATATTCTTCGATATTCCGTATCCTCTCAAATGCGTCATCGAACCTTAAGTGTGTCACCCTACGGTTCGCGAATAAGATAGACATGATCGAGACTCCTCTCCGATCAATAATCAACAGCGGGATCTGGAGATCCGTGATGACTCCTATATATTCAACGATGACTCTCGTGATCGTGTGAACCAACAACGCCGTGAACTATTCCCTTTGTCTCGCGATATTTTACTTGTCCGAGATTCGATCATTGGTATCAACCATACCTTGTTCAATCTCGTTACCGACAAGTACTCTTTTCTCGTTCCCGTGATATAACATCCTTGTGATCATATCACGTGCTTGCAAGCGGTTTCGATGTGATATCACCGAGAGGGCCCAGAGTATATCTCTCCGTCATTTGGATGGACAAATCCCACTCTTGATCCATGATCCTCAACTAATACTTTCCGAATACTCAATGACACCTTTATAGTCACCCTGTTACGGTGTGACGTTTGATGCCATCAAAGCACTCTTCCGGTATCAGTGATTGACATGATCTCATGGTATAAGGAATAAGTTACTTCGTGTGTTTGATATAACAATGTAAACTAAATGACTTGATCGCATTGCTATATTCTCTTTGGGTATATGTTCATCACATCATTCTTCTAATGACATGACCCCGTTATTAATAACATCCGATGTTCATGATCAGGAAACCTTGATCATCTATTAATCAACGAGCTAGTTAAAAGAGAGGCTTTACTAGGAACCATTGTTTGTTTATTAAGCACACATGTATCAACGTTTCCGGTTAATACAATTCTAGCATGAGAAATAAACATTCATCATAAACAAGGAATAAGATAATAACCATTTTATTATTGCCTCTCGGGCATATTCCCTTCAGTCTCCCACTTGCACTAGAGTCAATAATCTAGTCTGTAAGCACTTAACACATATGGCGTACCAGTGTTATTACCATGCTTCGCATGTGGTAAACATTATCAAAAAGATCTGAACTGTTCAGGTCCTATTGTATTTGCATGTTCTTTGCGTCTACACGCATCACTCATTCTCTAATGAGATGGCTTTGTATATATATAGTCAATTGGTGAAAACTTAATTCCTCAGCTTAAACTGATGTCACTAACATTGTGAAAATGTAGCTTCATAGTGTTAGCATTCTTGGAAACTCACCAAGTTCCGGTGATACCTTAATTCCTCAGCTTAAACTGATGTTACTAACATTGTAAAAATGTAGCTTCATAGTTTCAGCATTCTTGGAAATTCACCAAGTTCAATAAAGAACTCCTTGACACAAAATACGCTTATTATCAGTTGTCAACACAACGATATACTTTAGCCTTTTTTGTAGTATCTGTCACAATATTTTAATTTTGAAACTCTTTCAAATCCAGCATGGAACTTTCTTCCATCCTATTGTGCTACCGTTCATCACATATTTTAATTGAGATAAAATTACTTTAATAAATGACAAGACTATTAGTGTAACATATTACAACTAATATTTTGTCATTACTATATAGGAAAACATATCCTTAGCATTTCTAAAATGACACAAGGATCTCTCCCACTGTTGTCTAATCATCATATGAATTATCCTACTATAACATTTTATAGCATAGGACTCATCTGGTTGTGTACATAGCATGGAAACATGACTTAGAAATCTCAATTTCAATGATGCTCATCATGTGTCAAAACACATGAATCTTGCTCAATTATTTTCCATGTGACAAGAACTCCTTCTTATCAATTTTATATTGACTTACTTCAATATTTCATCTATGTAATTTGGCTTCAATCATATCAGGTGCTTCAATCCGTCTTTTATAGATATCGATGCCCAATATCTTCTAAGCCTTTCATCAATATGAAAATCTTAACCGTGTTAATTTAAAATACATAATTTCCAATCAACCATATGTCATCTACATAAAGTATTGGAAATATGTCATAGCGCTCCCACTTAATTTCTTGTAACTTTACAAGCATCTTTATCGTTCATGATGGAATCAAATTCTTTTGATAACTTCATTAAGGTAAAGATTTCAACTTCGTTATGCTCACTTCAACCATTGAAGTGTGCATACCTTTCTAGCAACCTTTTTGAATTTTACAAAACTCTCAGACCAAGTACACATCCTTGATCAAACTTTCTCGAGAGGAGAGTTGGTTTTGTTATTCAACTTCCATATCATAATATGTAACTTTGCTAGAACTATCTGCAAAGACTAAGCATCACTACGGAAGATCAAAATCTTGTAGTAGTGAACTCTTTGAACTTCGTCGAAAACAACTTTTCGATAAGTACAACTTTCAAAGGATGTAAAATCCATGTCTTTGTCGCTATAGACCCTTTTGCTATCGTTAGGCATCATGCCTATCGAAAGGACTACCAAGTCACATACTTGATATTCATACAAGGATACTATGGCGGATATAATGACTCATAGTCAATTTTACGAAGTCAGGGCCCATCATTTGCTTCCTTTATAAGGTCCAGGTCCTTTTGTTGTCAAAACAACACTTTACACTTAAACCACAAATTGTTCTAAGTACAAAGTTTTTGGACTTTTCTGGTACACTTCGCAAACTCATTTGAAGTATCTACAACATTTGTAGTGTCTTCTACTTAGTCAAAATAGTAAACCCCGGAACAACTTCCAGTGCTGCGCTACTCTTGACATGATAACGAAGATTCTCTAACCTCGTTGAGTTTGTACTGTGCTCCCACTCACTTGTTTCGCAAGAACTACTTTCTCGAGAAATCAACCATTTCTGACAAACAACATTTGTCTTTTGGTTCGGTGATAGGAGAAATACCCAATGTTTTATTTGGGATAACCTTATAAACATATATTTATCCTATTTTGGTTGTAAACATTTTACACATGCTATGCATACCAAAACTTAAGAAAATGACAATTCGGGTCACTACCCAAACCATATCTTATATGTTGTCAATTTCAGCGGATCATGATGGTGCTCTTTTCAGTGTAAAAGCGGTTGTCCTTAATGTATAAACTACAAACATATAATGGCAATTTTATTAATCTTACCATGTCAAACAGGGTTTGATTTTGTCTTTTGAATACTCCAATCTAATGTGGGGTATTCGAGAAGTATAAGTTGTAGAACAATTCTGCAACTTCTCAGATGTTTTGCTAAACTTGTAACTCAAACTTTATACTTTATGATCCAATCATAAATACTTGATTATCTTGTTACATTGATTTTAACTTCATATTAACAACCTTTTGAACCAATTCAAAATGTCAAACTCTGTTCCCTTTAAATAGATATACTCACATATCTACTTAAATCATCGACAGAATTTTATGAAGGAAAAATTAATCCACCATACATGACTACACATAATGGACTATATACATCAATATGTATAATCTCCACTAAATTAGTCGTCCATTCTACTTTGGCCTAAGAACGGAATTCTAGTCATCTTTTGGAAGAGGTCTCACAAGCGTCAATTTATTCAAAACAAAATGACTCCGGAAGTCCATCAATATGGAATTCCTTCATGTTTTCCTTTCCGATATGAACTAAAATGGTGGTGCCACAATTTAAGTGAAACTCTTTTACGTCTTGCAACGTTTAGCATTCAGTCTTATAGATGTTTACTTTACCAACATGATTTATATTAACATACCCATCAATTATGGAATATGGTCATCGTTTGAACAATCTCATTTGTTCTCACAAAAGACTAGAACAAAATAACAAATTATTAAGTTCTTCAAATAAATCTTGACTGGTTGGTTCGATACGACAATGAACACAATAACACTTTATTTATGTTCTTGTCATAATCGATTCCACATCTATTACTAGTTCCTTTTAGGCCCTGGTATTTCTTGCATTGCGTTGCTTTGTATGACAACTCATACCAACCAATGTGGTATCAAAATACCCAAAAATACTTTGTTAACTAGTAATACATCTATAACTTGTATATCAAGTATATACTCCTGAGTTGGACTTTTCCAGTTATCTTCTTTTCTGCCATATATCTGTTTGTAATTCTATTTTCAATATTCCCTTTCCTTTATAGAAGAATCATTCAACATCAAACAATGCTAGCCGTACTAGCTCATTTTCTTTGGCGTGTTAGTCATATACTATCACCCATTGAGTCATACTTTGAGTTTGATTGTTCTACTAATATCACCATATTAATAGAATTCTTCTAGATTCCACTCTTAGCAATCTCCAAGTAAGGTAAACGACTTTACACATACTTTTAATCCATCCCATCGTAACAATTTTATGATTAAGCTACTATAGCTCGAAGGAAGTAATTTAGAGGATAATTTTTAGCATCCAATTTCTTGGAATATTCAAACGCCTAGCGTCTTCAATCATTGCATATATTCAGATAATATAAGCAAACATTGTCACGCTAAATTTGCATATATTCAGATAATATAAGCAAACATTATCACGCTAAATTATACTCAGTCATGTTGCTACAAATAAGTTTCTAGATATCAATATATCTTTCACTTGATTGTTTCTGAAAACAACTCTTTTCAGTTCCTAAATCACCTTGATCAACAAAACATTCTTTTGAAGATAAAGTAATACGGAAGCAACCATGACTCTGGATTCTAAGTAGGAATTATTTGCTCTCTAGATTAATCAATCATTAACCACATGGAGCTAGGTAGGAAATACCAAAAAATCTACAATAGGACTTAATTTTAAATTTCACTAATACGGTACCAATCTTAAATGGTATTTACCAGATCATAACAGTTATATCTCAATTAACAATCTAAGTGTAAGGTAGTTATGTGGATGCCAATGAATACTACAATTTGTGCAAATTCAATTTGATTAGTTGTTCATGATAAATAAGTTCAAGTTAATTCAAAATTAAACCATGAACTCCCACTCAAAAACAACATCCCTCTTAGTCGTCTTTAGTGATTACACGAACCAAATTCACTACACCAAAACCGATCATCACGTGAGATGATGTAGCTTCAAAGGCGAACATCGACATGTTCATCATATCATCCATATGACTCATGCTTTACCTTTCGGTTACGTGTTCCGAGGCCATGTCTGTACATGCTAGGCTCGCCAAGTAGAACCGTAGTATTGCGTGTGTTTCAAGGCCATGTCTGTACATGCTAGGCTCGAAAACACCCGTTGTATGCGAACGTTGAGTCTATCACACCCGATCATCACGTGGTGTCTCGAAACGACGAACTTTCTTAACGGTGCATACTTAAGGAAGAACACATTATTATCTTGATATTAAGTGAGAGGGATCATCTTATAATGCTAACGTCGCTATCTAAGCAAAACAAGATGCATAAAAGGATTAACATCACATACATCACATGTAAGGATAACGTGATATGATATGGTCCTTCTTGCACTTGATCTCCATCATGTGCATTATGGTATGATCTCAATCATTCCACCGGCGTGGTACCAAGTACCACGGTACCCCAAACTTGATTGTCCATCAATAAGAAGACAACCATATGGATACCTTCCGGTACATCAATAATTTACAAAATAGATCATCTCATAATCAAATTTGTAATATTGACCATATCAATTCACATGCCCAGCAAAAACTAGTTAGACGCTTCTAATTTATTTTTGCATATTTTACGTGGCTTAGGGCTTTCGAGGATAGAACCGTTCATACCTACGAACATCAACCACAACGTTGATAAACATATTGTTAGCAACCCTTTGTAGATTAGATCTTAACTATAGTAGGAGAAACAGACACCCGCAAGCCACTTATGCAATACAAGTTGCATGTCAGTTGTGGAACAAGTCTCATGTGCGTGGACATGTAAGGTTAGTCCGGGCCGCTTCATCCCACTATGCCACTAAGATCATAAAATAGTCAAGGAGGTAATAACATGATCATCAACGCCCACATACACCTATGTGTTCTACCCGTACAAAACATCTACGCATAGACCTGGCTCTGATACCACTGAAGGGGAACGTAGCATAGAAAACAAAAATTTTCCTACGCGAGAGACACCCGAAAGGCCAAGATCTAATCTAGGAGACGAAGTGTAACGGGCAACAAGAGGGTTAAGGAGAACACATACCCTCGAAGACTCAAAGTGGTACGAGATCAAATCTCGTTGTTGGCGTAGTCGTACTCACACCGATCCCGATAGCGAGAAGATGGCACCGCAATCCGGCGGTGCATCCGTGATCGGTCACACGTACGGTTGATGACGACCTCCGTTCCCTCGTTCCAGCGGGGCGCGGAAGTAGAGAATCCCTCGGAACTCCAGCAGCACGACGACGTGGTGGTGGTGAAGAATCCCACGGTCAGGGCTTCGCCAAGCCGGAGACCATGAAATGGAGCAGCGGGTGGAGGGAAAGGGAAGTGGCCAAGTGTGTGGAGGAGGGAGAGCTCTCACCCTCCTTTTATAGGAGAGGGGGGAGGCAGCCCAAGGGGGGTGCGGCCAGCCCATGGGGGTGCCCCCACCTCTTCCCTCATCATGTGAGTGGAAGCTCCACTCACACCCACTCATGCTCCCATAATTTCCCACTTGGAAAATCCAAAGGTTTTCTTTTAATAAATAAATAAAACCTTTTTATTTCTTTATTTCAGCATTTGTTAATTCTATTAACAAACTTTGGCATATAGCTCCTCGAATCATTTGTTAATTCTATTAACAACCATTCGACGAAAAACCCCTTGAACTATTTCAATTTTCCCCGAAACAATTTCGGTGCTGTCCAAAATATTCTTCGATATTCCGTATCCTCTCAAATGCGTCATCGAACCTTAAGTGTGTCACCCTACGGTTCGCGAATAAGATAGACATGATCGAGACTCCTCTCCGATCAATAATCAACAGCGGGATCTGGAGATCCGTGATGACTCCTATATATTCAACGATGACTCTCGTGATCGTGTGAACCAACAACGCCGTGAACTATTCCCTTTGTCTCGCGATATTTTACTTGTCCGAGATTCGATCATTGGTATCAACCATACCTTGTTCAATCTCGTTACCGACAAGTACTCTTTTCTCGTTCCCGTGATATAACATCCTTGTGATCATATCACGTGCTTGCAAGCGGTTTCGATGTGATATCACCGAGAGGGCCCAGAGTATATCTCTCCGTCATTTGGATGGACAAATCCCACTCTTGATCCATGATCCTCAACTAATACTTTCCGAATACTCAATGACACCTTTATAGTCACCCTGTTACGGTGTGACGTTTGATGCCATCAAAGCACTCTTCCGGTATCAGTGATTGACATGATCTCATGGTATAAGGAATAAGTTACTTCGTGTGTTTGATATAACAATGTAAACTAAATGACTTGATCGCATTGCTATATTCTCTTTGGGTATATGTTCATCACATCATTCTTCTAATGACATGACCCCGTTATTAATAACATCCGATGTTCATGATCAGGAAACCTTGATCATCTATTAATCAACGAGCTAGTTAAAAGAGAGGCTTTACTAGGAACCATTGTTTGTTTATTAAGCACACATGTATCAACGTTTCCGGTTAATACAATTCTAGCATGAGAAATAAACATTCATCATAAACAAGGAATAAGATAATAACCATTTTATTATTGCCTCTCGGGCATATTCCCTTCAAGGGCAACACTGATTAGACCAGCAGAAGGACCCTGGGGTGGAAATTATTAACGGAGGAACCATACTCGCAAGAGGTATGTCATGCAACACCACAAAAGCTCTTGATACACATGAGTGTGACGCTCCGGAATCAAACAGAACAGAGGCTGGAGCTAAGTTAACACGAAGCATTCCCAAGACGACATCAGGTGCTTTCTGAGCTTCTTCAATCAGAACATGTTTCAAACGACCACGGTTAACAACACGTGTAGGAACGACCTGTAGTGCAGAAGGTGTCCTCTGGGGACATTTGTTGGAGTAATGGCCAAGTTCATCACATACATGACATGTCACCAGCCGTTTCTTACCACCAACAACTCTGGATTGCCCACCAAGGTGACCTTGTTGAACAACTGATGGATATGGAATGGCGTTGTACGGAACAAACACACGACGCTTCTTGGAACCAGAAGAAGACGCACGTGACTCTCCAGAAATCTGCTTCAAAGAAATTTCCGTTTCCTTTTTGCCACGCTCCAAGGTAAGAGCATGATTATAAAGGTCCTGGAAGGTTGGAAACTGGAAAGAGATTAGCTCATAGCGAACTCCGGAATCCAGACCCTTGCGGAACAACTCTTGCTTATCCGCATCATCTGCAACATCCCGGGGTGCATAACGAGCCAAATGGGTGAATTCACGCCCGTAAGTTTCAACATCCATCTGTCCCTGGGTCAGATCTAGGAACTCTTTTCTTTTGGAGTCCATAACTGCCTCGGGAACATGGGCAGCACAGAACTCTTTACGGAACTCCTCCCAAGTAACCTTATGTTCCGGCGATTGCAACGCCAAGAAACCTTCCCACCATGAACCAGCTTCACCCTCTAGCTGATAGGCGGCGAAGTTCACACGGTCACTTTCTGGAACATGGAGAGCGTTAAATTTGCGCTCGATGGCACGAAGCCAATCATCAGCATCGATGGGTTCCTTGAGACTGCTGAAAGATGGAAGCTTAGCATGAGCTAAATCCCCGAATGTAACGCATTCGTCGTGATGACGTTCAGTGTTTTGCGCCACACGCTCAAGGAGATGTTCATTTCTCAGGCGGTTGGTCTCAATATCCTGAAGAACTTGCGTCATTAAAGAAGATGACGACTCTCCCTCGATATGACCACTTTCAACGGAATCTTGAATACTCCCGGACATCCTGAGTACAAAGAAATGGAACCATGAGAAACACTCCCATGGGAAATAATGCAATAGAAAGATTCATGACTTGATATGGATCAACTGAAGTCAAAAGGAAACAACGATTTAGACCAAAGGAGGTAACTTGGAAACTCTGAAAACATTAGCAACCTGACACGGAGTACTAGAAAAAAAAACACCCAACGAGTTTGCTCCTAATTTTGAAATTAACAGGTGAGAGGTAAAACATTTGAAACCAAATGAGATACGGTGACTCAGAGTTAGAGCGATACCAGGTAAGGAGTAAAAAGAATCCTAAGAAGGTTTTTCATAACTCATTTGTCATTTCGAAAATAATTTTCACAAACTCTAGACTCAACATCGACCAATAGCAAGGGTTTTCCTACAGGCAGTCCTGCTCTGATACCAAGACTTGTCAGACCCCGGACCCAGAGATATACACACTGTTATGTGCTCCTAGCCATGAACTCACAAGGGCTTCAGGGTTACCAGCCCCGGCCGCAACAAACAACGGCAGGCAGACCGGATTCATCGGCACGTAGTCCGGATCCCCGGTCTACTACTCCTTGTGTCCATGCTAGTCATAACCAACTATGCATATCCAAGTGTCCACGAGTCGGATGAAACTGAAGGAACGGGACCAAAGTTTTACAGAGCTGCTATGTGTCCAGAAAGTGCAACAACAATCGAGGGTTACTGGGGTTACCTCGCCCCAGGCCGATCACATCGACAGGCGGGCTCGGACATGGATCATCGGCTCCACAACCCCTCGACTGCGACATCTATGCAGGCATAGCCAAAACTGTATAACAACGGGCTCGAAACCAACAACCGATCAAAGCAGCACTCTAGACATGAAGCTTTATTAAGCAAGTAATACTAGAGTAGCTTACAAACAGAGGTCACACGACCCAACATTACATCAGACAACGGAAAGCAAAATATGTTGCTATTCAACAAGAACCAAAAAGGCCTAAGAGGCCGCAACATAAGGCGACGTCCCAGCCCATAGATTCCAGGCTGCTACCTGGGAAACCCCAAACTATCCGTCGATGTCCACGCTGAAACACCACCGAAGGTATGGAACTCCACCTGAACCAAATCGAAGCAAACATGAGTACGGGAGGTACTCAACAAGACTTAACTAACCTATTATATATCTGCTTGTTCATAAAGGGTTTATGAAGGTTGTTTTGCATAAAGCCAACTTTGTTTCGAATAGAGGGAGACAGAGAAGTTTTTCACAAATCTTTTAAAGGAATACCCTCTCACGGGTATTGCCTTCGGAACCTTCGAAGCATCATCTTCAACACCGATAACTGGAACCACCTCTTAAAACTAAACATTCATTGCCAACATCTTTTAAGTCATGTTCAATTTATCTATGATCTCAGGATCCGTCACCAAGTTGTCCTTAACCGCGGACACGGCTTTTCGAAAAGATTAAACCCTGCAGGGGTGTACAACTTTACCCACACGTATCAACCGACTCTTAATGCCAAGCTATTGGCACAATTCCGACGATGTGCCGGCAGAGGGTGGCTGACCACAATCTTTCCCTTGCTTCGCCTATTCCATGAGTTGCTCCGAGTAGAGATGGACCGCCAATAGGGAGTGGCCATCAGCTGCCGGGTCTCTATCGTTGTGCGCAATGCTCGACGGTTACCTACCCGCAGAGCGCCGATACACCACCACGTCCTAGTTTTGAAAACATTTTAATATCCCTAGCAAATCCAAATGGAACACCCGAACTAGGCAACTCATGGAACGAACTAGACAAGTTGAAACCGAGGGGAATCCAATCCCCGTGTGGTTGCACGATCAGTCTTGGCTTCAAAGGCGAGAACTCGCTCCTAGGGGCATGAACGAGGCAAATCACCACATTCCATGTGGCAACTCATCCAAGCCTTTAATCATATAAAACACACATCTCGAATCTTACCACGTCATCCTGTCATACTAGATTCATTTCGTAACTCTGATTCATCAACCGGATGGAGCAGAGATCATAAGGCATGTATGACTAAGCATGGCATATATGAGGCTTTGGCGGTACACACAAACAAATCCTATGTCAGCTAGGAACATGGAATCATGATATCTGGTTTATGCAACTAAATAGGATAACTCTATCTATTGACTCAAAATACTTTGTAAAGCATGCATCGTACGAGAAGGAAAACACTTCGAAAGCATATATGGGCAGATAAGAGGTTATGCTTGCCTTGCTTCAAGAAAACCAGATAAAGCTTCGGGAATAAGTGCTTGACTTGGTTGTTTAGACCAAGTATTCGGCAACAGGGGTGTCGAACTTCACTCCGGATTCGAGGTCTACCGATAAGAGCAAACACCGGAAAGAAAGAGAACAACACTCAAAACAGGCATCGATGCAATGCTCAATATGTATGCATGAACATTTGAATGCATTAAAGATAAGCCTTAAACATGGTTCATGGGTTGCTAGGGTTCATATGTTAGGAAAACAGTTTTAGTGGATTTAGTCCCGAAGTGGACCTCGGAGGCCGATTCGGGCAAAACCTAGGCGTGCGACAAGTTAAAGTGCTCAAATAGTGTTAAGAACACCATAACTAGATTGCATTTGAAATTCTAAGCATTTTGACATATAACTTGTAATTTTCTAATTTTCTTGAATAAAAACTTATTTTCTTTATTTTAAATGATTAAAATAATACTCAAAAATCAACATTGTCAAAAATGTGTGCAAATGATATAAACATGTAGATTGTATTTTTCTGAGCATTTTGGTATATTGAACATATTTTTCTGATGAACCAAATAAAATATATTGCATTTATAAATAACATTATTTTCCTGAAATTTCAAACAGCAGTGCGGCCACGTGTCAGAGCATTTTCTTCTAAAAGAAATAACAGAACAACTGCCAGGTGACATGGGCGTGATGTCACTGTGACATCACCCCGAGCCAAATTGGCACAGACGCTGAGCAATTCATCGAATTGGTGTGGGATTTGCGAATCCAACTAGACCATGAGGTAGATGGAGGTGCGAGGAGGCTAGGGGTGGCCTCGGCTGACCAAGAGGTCGCCGGAGAGCTCACCGGCGAGCTCGGCACGGCGGCGGAAGTCGGCCGGAGGCGGGAGGGAGCTACAAGGGGAGAGGGAGCGGGGCGAGGGCATCAGCGCGTTCGTGTGCTCACCCTGAGCGTGAAGGAGGGGTCGAGGCGGCGGGGCAGTCCGGCAATCGCCGGCGGCGAGCAGAAATCGGCGGCGGCCGTGCGCTCCTCCGGCGCCAAAATCGAAGGCCTCACGGGGCGTCCCTGCTACTGATTCTCCTCGAGGAGGACGACGAAGGGGTGGCGGAGCCGGCGAGGTGCTCGGCGGGGCACGGGAAGGGCCGTAGAGCCGGCGTCGGGCGGCGGATGGCCGGCGTCGGTTAGGTTCGAGTTTGGTCCGGTTCTGGACGACAGAGATACATAGAGAAGGAGATTCGAGGGGAGGAGGGGATAGATGAGGGCCGTGGCTTCTCTCTCAGCCTTATCCCTCGAAGGGCAAGCAGGAGGTGGCGGGGAAGGCGGCGTGGAGCTTCGGCTCGTCTACTGTCCATGGACAGAGGAAGAAGATGACAAAACCATTTTTTTGGAAAACCCCCTGCCTCCTGGAAAAAGTACAAAAGAGCCCTTGCTCCTTTTAAAACAACAACTTAAAACAGAGTTTGAGGACCTTTCTGAAATTAGTAAAAATTGACAAAAATTATTTTTGAGTTCCTTGCAACAAGGACAACCTCACCATATTTTTGTTTTGCAAAAATGTACCATTTCAAACCATCCTTTTAGGGTAGCACTTTTAAGTGATTTTAATAAACCTCGTTATTTAATTTTAGAGCACATGTTTTAAATACCACTAGGGGTTTAAAATGCATGCATGACATGAACACAAACACAAACACACAACCACTTTATTACAAAAAGGTGGATGTTACAAAGTTCAAGACGATAGGCATTTTCCGCACGCCTTGAGAGGATGTTGAAAGGACCAATGTATCTTGGTGCAAGCTTTCCTTTCACACCAAAACGATGAGTGCCTCTGAGGGGAGTTACACGGAGATATGCCTTGTCACCAGGTGCATAGATCATATCCCTGTGCTTGCTGTCATAGTAGCTCTTCTGACGAGACTGAGCAATCTTGAGATTGTCACGAATGATACGAACTTTCTCCTCGACTTCCTTAACAATGTCAGGGCCTAAGAGTGAACGTTTACTAGCTCCAGACCAATTGATTGGACTCCTGCATCTGCGGCCATAGAGTGCTTCAAATGGTGCCATGCCTAGGCTTGCCTGGAAGCTGTTGTTGTAGGAGAATTCAGCATATGGAAGGCAATCCTCCCATTTCATGCCAAAGGAGAGACCACATGCTCTGAGCATATCCTCGAGAATCTGATTGACTCTTTCGACTTGCCCCTGAGACTGAGGGTGATAAGCTGTGCTGAACAGAAGTTTGGTGCCCAATGCTTCTTGAAAACTCTTCCAGAAATGTGAAGTGAAGATACTTCCACGGTCTGAGCTTATTTCCAATGGAACACCATGAAGAGGAACAATCTTTGCTGTGTAGAGTTCTGCTAACTGGCTAGCTGAGATAGTTTCTTTGACAGCAAAGAAGTGAGCTACCTTAGTGAGACGATCAATAACAACGAAGATTGCATCGTTGCCCTTCTTGGACTTTGGGAAACCAGTAACGAAGTCCATTTCAATCATGTCCCACTTCCACTCAGGAATTTTCAGAGGTTGTAGAAGACCTTGTGTTTTCTGATGGACTGCCTTAACACGTTGACAAACGTCACATTCAGAAACGTATTGAGCAATTTCACGTTTCATGCCAGGCCACCAATACAGCATCTTAAGATCTTGGTACATCTTTGTACTTCCAGGGTGGATGGAGAGAGGAGTTTCATGAGCCTCCTTGAGAATGACATCTTTGAGACTTTGAATCTGAGGAACTGCAATGCGTGCTTCGAAGAACACAATTCCCTTGTCATCAATTGAGAAGGACTTGAATTTATCATTGCCTTCTTTGATCTGCTCTACAATCTTCTCGATTTTAGTATCACGAAGTTGTTCAGAACGAATCTTGTCCTCGAGAGTTGGACTGGCTGTCAAGCTAGCAAGATATCCTTGAGGAACAAGACCAAGGTTCAGCTTCTGGAATTCTTCATGAAGTGGAGGTTGGCTTTCCATGATCATGAGATTATTGCAATAGGACTTACGACTGAGAGCATCGGCCATAACATTAGCCTTGCCTGGAGTGTAAGAAATGGTGAGATCAAAGTCTTTAATCTTTTCAATCCATCTCCTTTGACTGAGGTTTAGATCTGGTTGAGTGAAGATGTATTTCAGACTCTTATGATCGGAAAAGATTTCAGTGCGGTTACCCAACAAGTATTGTCTCCATTTCTTGAGGGCAAACACAACTGCTGCAAGTTCAAGATCATGTGTGGGATAGTTTTGCTCATGTGCATTCAACTGACGTGAAGCATAAGCCACAACTTGACGTTCTTGCATAAGAACTGCACCCAGACCTTGGAGAGATGCATCACAGAATATCTGGAAAGGTTTGGTAGTATCTGGGCCAACCAGAATTGGGGTGGAAGTGAGTTTAGTCTTCAGGAGATTGAAACTCTCATCACACTGTGGAGTCCAAACGAACTTCTTGTCCTTCTTTGTGAGATCAGTGAGAGGTTTGGCAATCTTGGAGAAGTTTTGGACGAAACGACGGCAATAGCTAGCCAAGCCAAGAAAGCTTCTTACTTGCCTTACCGTCTTAGGAGGTTTCCAATCAACAATTGCCTTAACCTTTTCTGGGTCAATGGCTATGCCTTTGGCAGAGATGATATGACCAAGGTAAGCAACTTTCGGAATCCAGAACTCACATTTGGAGAACTTGGCATATAGACGATGCTCGCGAAGTTTCATGAGAGTGAGACGAAGATGTTCTCCATGCTCTTCCTCGGATTTTGAGTAGACCAGAATGTCATCGAGATATACCACAACGAACTTGTCGAGGTATTCATGGAAGACATAATTCATTAGTCTAGAGAATGTCGCCGGTGCATTGGTGAGACCAAAAGACATGACAGTGTATTCATATAGACCGTACCGAGTGGTGAAAGCTGTTTTTGGAATATATTCCTTTCTGATCTTTATCTGATGGTAACCCATCCTCAAGTCCAACTTTGAGAATATTGAGGCTCCAGCAAGTTGATCAAAAAGATCATCGATACGAGGAATTGGATACTTGTTTTTGATGGTTTTCTCGTTGAGAGGACGATAGTCAACCACGAGTCTCTTTGTTTGATCCTTCTTGGCTACGAAGAGAGTTGGGCAACCCCAAGCGGAGGAACTAGGCTGAATGTAACCTTTCTCCATGTACATATCGATTTTCTCCTTCAACAATTTCAGTTCAGGAGGAGCTATCTTGTATGGATGCTTAGAGATTGGAGCAGTACCTGGTTCAAGCTCGATCACGAACTCAACTGCTCTGTCCGGAGGCATCCCTGGCAACTCTTCTGGGAAGACGTTAGGGAATTCACAAACCACCGGAACATTTTCAATTGCAGGAAGAGGTTTTGCATCGAGGTTGAACAGCTGAACAGAACTTGATCCATATGGAGAATAGACTATCTGGCCAGAAGGGTGAGAGAGAGTTATTGACTTTTGAGCACAGTCAATTTTAGCTTCGTTGGTCTTCAACCAATCCATGCCCAGAATGACATCAATGTCAGAATTTCCCAGCAACATGAGTGAAGCAAGGAATATGCGACCTCCAATTAGGATTTGATTGTCCATACTTATCTTGGAAGTCAACATTTTAGATCCCGGAGAGTGAACAGAGATTTGATTGCTTAGTGGAACCAGAACTAGGTTGTAAGCTGTTGCAAAGATCTTTGACACAAAAGAATGCGATGCTCCGGTATCAAACAACACTTTAGCTGGAAAAGAGTTTACGGGTAATATACCGAGAACGACGTCAGCAACTTCCTCAGCTTTGTCGGCCTTGATATGATTCACCCTCGCGGTCCTCCCGACAGGCCTGTTGTTGGAGTTGAAGGCTTTAGCCGGGGGAGCACGCACCATTGCCTGGTTGGTGTTGGGGCGAGGAGGTGGAGGTAGCTACCTCTGAGTGCACTTATCAGCATAGTGCCCTGTCAGCTTGCATTTGTAGCAAGTGACGACACGAGGTGCATCTGGCCTTGGCTGCCCCATTGGAACCCTCTGACCATGCATCTGAGATGGGTTGGGTGGGCGGGGAGCAAAGCCTGGAGAAGCTTGGGCGTATGGAGCCCGAGTGACAGCACCATTTGGCACCCAGATGCGGCGCTTCTGCGGAGGGGTGGTCATGTTGGAGGAGGAACCACCCTCACGCGAGTGCTTGCGAGAATCCTCGAACGCCTTGCGCCCATTTTCCTCATTGAGCGCGGTGTTCACAAGCTCCTCGAAGTCCTTGCACTTGATGTTGGTGAGTGCGTACTTGAGTTCCGGGTTAAAACCTCGGCGGAACCTTGCCATCTTCTTAGCCTCAGTGGACACCTCATCACCAGCGTATCGAGCGAGGCGATTGAACTCATTCTGATAGCCAATGACGTCCAGCTTGCCTTGCTTAAGAGAGCAAAACTCTTCACTCATCCTTTCCATGAGACCATCTGGGATGTGGTGCTTCAGGAAGGCATCCTTGAAACATCCCCAGGTGATTGGGTATCCAGCTCTCATGGTCTGGTAGTTCTCCCACCATGTAGCTGCCTGACCCTTCAGTAGGTAGGTGGCATACTTGACTTTGTCTTCCTCAGCAACGTGAGCAATGTCCAGAGCCCTGGCCATCTCCCGGATCCAGTCATCAGCATCCAGAGGCTCACGTGTTGCCACGAAAGCTCTCGGACCCATACTTAGGAACTCCTTGATGCTGACCCGTGGAGCATTCTGGTTGTTGTGCTGGTTAGCCTGGAACTGGGCCATCTGTGCCACGACCTGAGTCATCTGAGTCAACAGCTCCGTGATCGGAGGTGGCTCAGGCGGGTTGCTCGTTGTTGGCGGCATCCTGAATAGACATGCATTTTAGCACAACAACAGAAAAGGATAGACTTGGTAACAGAAAGAGAGATTATTCCGACGCATGAATAGATAACCAACAGGTACATCATCACATGTTCAAACACATCAGAATATCCAACACACCAATACATGGTTCGAAAGCCAAAGGATAACTAAACATAGCTAGGAATGGATACATCGGTACTCCCATGCTCATCACGCAGGACGGCGGTGAGTAGTACGACGAGGGGTACGGTGAGGAGCACGCCCACGAAAGTAGGTAGAACGACGATCCACATAGATCTGACGTGGCCTGAGAGCGACTCTAGGTGTAAGGAAGTACACAGCATCGGATCCCTGTGCTCCAAAGCGGGGAATCCCAGTGTATCCAGCACCGAGATTGAGTAGTGGACCTCTGATCGGCTCGTAACCTCCAGCATCTGGCAGACGACGACCAATTGGCTGATCGAAACGTGCAAAGCGCTCATCTCCAACAAAGTCTGTGGTGTACGTCGCCAGACGAGTCAAAGAAAGGTAGAGCTGCTCTCTGACTGAGGCCAACTCCTGAGAAAGTGTGGTGGCAACTGCGTCACTGTGCCTCACAAACTGAGCGGTGATGTGCAGCCTGGTGTTATCGTGCTCGTAGACATCCAGGTTGTCGTAGAGAGTGAAGTGAGCTCCCTCCGAAGTGATGTAACCACGGGGGATGTGGCGATAGATAGAATCGTCAAATCCCCAGTAGTCAGCACGAAGGACGGTGAGACTCACATAAGCTGCCTGCTGCACGGCCATATCCACTGTGGAACCTACTGCCTCGTAGCGGTGGACAACGCTCATGCCATCATCTGACAGGATGTAGACGATAGCCTGGTAGTAGGTCTGGTCAAACTCTCGCTGCTGCTCGTAGACCTGGTACTCTGGTGCCCAACGGAACCCCAGATAAGTGACCATGTCTCTCAGCATCTCCGGATAACCGGCAGTGCTCTCGCAACGAGTCATTCGAACCACCTGCGGGAAGAACCTGAGATCCATCTGCAGATGATCGGGGAATTTTTGATTAGACGCTGGTAGAGAACTGAAGTGGAAAGCAACAACAAGGTTTCAACGGACGATAAGGATGTTTTTAAAGAACAGGATATTGAAGCAACATATGGAAACACGAGACCAAAAACTCCTGAGGTACTACGGAGAACCCAGAACACGTGAAAACCTAACTTGAAAGTTTGGGTGAGAAGAGAAAACAACGTTGCACTTCCTTACCAGAAAAGGGTGGGTGGGTGGGGAAAGAAGAAAAATGGCAGAATTCCTACTCTCACGTTTCATTTTTCCTATATAGCTACAAAATAGTTTCTAGACTCAACTGCGACCAGTAAAAAGGGATCCTACAGGCAGACAGGCTCTGTGACGCCCCGAGATCGGGCACTATGCAGATTTCAGCATTCCCGCCAAAATCCACATAATAACCGATTCCAGGTTGCCACTTGTGATAACATTACAATAGTTCACGAATAATCCACAATTACAACAGAAACAGATAGATACCAGATGACTCAAACGAGCCAGGGTTACAACTGATACATTACAAAGATCCAAATAACAGCGGAAGAAACAACATAGCGTCCGGCTACGGACAAGATCCAAATTTGGACTAAGAGTCCTGAAGATAACCGAGAGCGTCCAATCCCTGCCCAGGCCAAGCCGGAGGGATTCCCAAGCTAACGTCGTCAGACTTCAAACCTGTTGACTGCAATGTTGAATATGCAGCCACGAAAAGATTCGTGGGTCAGTACGGTTAAGTACTGGCAAGTGGAATAAAACCCACACTCACAAGATACCGGCGTAGCCAGTCATCACAAGATACAAATACTTTAGGATCAACGGAAAGGAAGGGGTTATTGCAAATAAGCGACAGCGGGCTGCACTAACCAACTACAGAGAGTTACTACAACTTCCGGCTAACAGAAAGAAGATAAGATCGAGTATTGTGACCAACTGAAAGATAACTTCAAACAAACCCATCCTGGATCTCGCCCCTTATCCAAAGAAGCAATCCGAGGATAACTCACACAGTTGGATTAATGATGGTTCAGATTATTGTGTCAATAAGCCTATTACTAGTCAAGTTGTTAATCATTGGGTGAAAGGTTGTTAATCATTAGGTTTAAGTTGTCCTGAGTACCTGTTAGCCAGTACTTTCACCAAGCAATCCATAACCGCGGAAAACACGGCTTCTCGAGAAGATTATCCCTGCAGGGTTGCACCAATTTAGCCGTACACGCAAGAATAACCCGCCAGATGGGGAGCTAACCTACCAAGCGAGGTACTCTACACAACTCAACTCTTCTTCGCATCAAGCCCAAAGCACCACGTGCTGTGCGTGCGCGGCTAATCGAGCCCCCACGAAGAAAAGGGGGACCCTCATAGCACTGGAAGATCACGCCGCCCTAAATGCCGACTACAAAAGTTCCACCCTGGCCTCGGGTTCGCACCTGCATATGCATGCATCAAATGGAAAGCCCGAACTAAGTGTGGCGATTTGGACGAGATGCGAATCGAGTCAAATTGAGGGGGGCGCCCATACTCGCTTCCCACATGCGGGTAGTGCGCTCATCATGGATCAGTAGACAAGACCCTTTTCCTATTAGGGTCGACACTAGCAGGCCTCAAAACCACAAGGGCCTCCTGCCGGTGCCTTATCATCAAATTTATTATTAAACAATTAACAGTAGCATGATTGATTGATTGATTAAACATCGAGCCCCCAGAACAATAATGAAATAATAACAGAACGTAACGGGTAACAGACTCGAGCAAAACAACCTAAGCATGCTACGTAAGACACGGGCAACAAGCAATGGTTATAGGTATGGAGGTGAGGCAATATCAAGGTTAAGGGATTCATGTGATGGGTTCGTAACAGAAACAACTACTACTAAGGCTAGCAGAAAAGAACAACGGAAAGAATCGGTAACAAGTCATGAAAGGCAGCCATATGGCAGCAAGTGAGTATACTTGCTTGAGATCCCGCAAGGTAGCAGAACTTGTCGTTGCTCACATCATCTCAACGTCCTATCCGGGAAGACGCAATGAACCTCGAACAAACACCGGATGCAACAATTACTACTACGGCAAAAGATCCAGCATGATCAAGATATGGATGCATGACAATTTAATGGATGCATAGAAATAAACTAGTTGACATGATAAACAGATTTAAATGGACCCATATGCAATTTGAGTTGCATATGAAAAGCCCATGAATTATGGTTGAAACAATTGTTTTCCAACTAATCATCAGGTGAAAGTGGTTTAGTATGATGCATGGATGAGGAAAACAACAAAATAACAACAATAGAACCAGTTGGAAATAAGGTTTACCAATTTTAGAAATTTATTTATTAAGTTAGAAAATTTTGGTTCCTTAAGGGTGTCACACAAACAATTATTGTTTTCAGCAAGTTAAATTGTTCAAAACAGATAACAAAGTTCATATTTGATTAGAACACAAAATTTTGGGTGGATTACATGTTTCAAATATTGAAATTGGAATTAGGGTAATTTAATTATGAATTAAATAATATTAAACAAGTTTTAAATGAATTTAGAACAAGTTTGAATTTAATTGAAGTTTTATTTGTTCAAAACATAATTTCAAACTCACATTTGAAAAGTTCACACTTTGATGGTTTGAAAACATATTTTGCAGGTTCAAAATTATTTTATTTTGAGCAAGTTATGATTTTATCAAATTTAAATGAATTAAACAAGTATTAAATTATTTAGGCAATTTAAATTATGCAAACCATGAAACAAAATTTATGTTTGAAAAGGTTATTCAAAATGGTATGGAAAACATATTTCATTTGTTGAAATTGGATTTAAAATGAGCAAGTTATTATTTTGGCAATTTTAAATGCATTAATTAAGAAACAGTTGTTTTCAGCAATTTAAATTATTCAAAACAGCAAAAAAAAATTATATTTGGAAAGTACATGAAAATTTGATTGGAAAACATATTTGGTTTGTTGAATTTGGAATTTTTATGAACAAGTTATGAATTTTGCAAATTTAAGTGAATTTGACAAGTTTTCAAATATTGCACCAATTTAAAATATTCAAAACAGTAAACAAATTTTATATTTGGATAGAACATTTAATTTGGGACAGAAAACATATTTAAAAAGTCAAAATTGGAGTTACCATGATTTTCTTATGCAATTTACAAGATATAGTGCAAATCTGCCATTTTTAATCCATTAGGGACTTAGGAAAAATTATTTCAGGGGTCTAGATTTAATTTACAGGGCCTAGTTGTGATTCTTTGAAATTGCTGTGACCAAAACATTGCAAAATAAAATGTGCTTTTATTCTGCAGGGGGTGGGATTCGATCCCCCCACCTCCTGGACGCGCAAAGGGGACAGTACCACTAGGCTGATGCTCGAGTTGTGACAGTAGAGGGGGTCGGGGGGGTATCAGCTGTGGCTGCGGCCTGTTTTTCTGAATTGACTGAACCCGAACAGGTACCCATCTGTACCACGACAGAACAGATCGATGGGGATCGCCGGCAACGGCTGCTCGCCGTGGGCTCGCCGGAGAGGGGGCGGGCGCCGTGCGGGCGGCGGGAGGCAGTGGGTGGCGTGCGGTGCTGGTGAGAGGAGGGAGGCGAGAGGAAGGGGACCGAGGGGGTGCTCACCTCGGTCTGTTTGTCGAGGACGACTGCCGACGGGCAGTAGCATCGTGGCTTCTCTCCGGCGATGGCGCGGCGTCCACGAGGGCTCCCAGCAGCTGGCGAGGGGACGGGGAGATGGAGGGAAGCGCAGCGGTTCCATTTCACTCCTCAGAGGCTCCTCGAGGCGACCATGGCTATCGGTGGTGAGGGGAGGAGGTGGTTGTTCACGGTGGTGTTCGGTGGTGTGGTTGCAGGGTTCAGAGGAAGAAGAACTAGCAGAGAGGAGAATGGCGGCGATGGGAAGGAGGGGGGCTCTAGGGTTAGGGGCAGAGGGGGAGGTGTGGTGCTTTAAGGGGAAGAGGCCTTGTACGGCAGAGAATCGGGGAGGGGGATGAGAGATCGCACGGTGGTTTTGGTGTTCGTACAGGGTGACGTTGGTAGGAGGAAGAAGACAGAAAAGAGAGGGGGTATGGGCCAGAAGGTTTGGTGGGCTGGGAGAAAAATGAGAGGATGGGGTTGGGCTGGTTCCCTCTCCTCTCTTTGCTCTTATATTTTTTTTTCTTATTAGTTGATTGATTTTTTTTTGTATAAAGAATGAAAGAAGGAAAATGAATGGAATTTGGGGGGGTTTAGTTCATTAAATATTTTTATTACTTTCAAAACAGAAAAATGGAAGCAATGTTAGCATTATTCTCAAACTTGGAATTATTAGTTGGAATTTTAAAGTGATTAGTTGAATTTTCAAATAAGGTTTGTTTTGGGAATTTTGGAAATAAATAAATTCTATTTAATAAGCTCAAGAATTTTGCAAGCATTATTTACTTTACTTTGTTTGCAAAGATTTTGTTTAACTTGTGAACCCATACTGAGAAAGGATAAGTAGGTTTGAGTTGCTTTGAGATTTTGAATTGCCATTAGGGTTTTTAACAAAAGGGGGAAAAATTTATTAACAGGCAATTGGATTAAAACAACTTCAAAATATTGAAAAACAAATGAATTGGTTTTAGTTTGCAATTTTGGTTAATGTGGGAATGTTTAATTTGGTTTGAATCTTTGATTTGTTTTGCAAACATGATGCAATGCATATGATGCATGTGAGGCAATGCAACAACCAATTTTCTATCTAGGGTAACACCCCAGGTGTTACAGACGACACCACTAACAAGGGATTGCGCCCTCGCAATCCACCTGCTAACCCGGGAGGGGAAAGAAGTTCGACTATCGATTCTTCGTGCTTCCAGTTGATCTCCTCGAGATCCATCTGCAGATGATCGGGGAATTTTTGATTAGACGCTGGTAGAGAACTGAAGTGGAAAGCAACAACAAGGTTTCAACGGACGATAAGGATGTTTTTAAAGAACAGGATATTGAAGCAACATATGGAAACACGAGACCAAAAACTCCTGAGGTACTACGGAGAACCCAGAACACGTGAAAACCTAACTTGAAAGTTTGGGTGAGAAGAGAAAACAACGTTGCACTTCCTTACCAGAAAAGGGTGGGTGGGTGGGGAAAGAAGAAAAATGGCAGAATTCCTACTCTCACGTTTCATTTTTCCTATATAGCTACAAAATAGTTTCTAGACTCAACTGCGACCAGTAAAAAGGGATCCTACAGGCAGACAGGCTCTGTGACGCCCTGAGATCGGGCACTATGCAGATTTCAGCATTCCCGCCAAAATCCACATAATAACCGATTCCAGGTTGCCACTTGTGATAACATTACAATAGTTCACGAATAATCCACAATTACAACAGAAACAGATAGATACCAGATGACTCAAACGAGCCAGGGTTACAACTGATACATTACAAAGATCCAAATAACAGCGGAAGAAACAACATAGCGTCCGGCTACGGACAAGATCCAAATTTGGACTAAGAGTCCTGAAGATAACCGAGAGCGTCCAATCCCTGCCCAGGCCAAGCCGGAGGGATTCCCAAGCTAACGTCGTCAGACTTCAAACCTGTTGACTGCAATGTTGAATATGCAGCCACGAAAAGATTCGTGGGTCAGTACGGTTAAGTACTGGCAAGTGGAATAAAACCCATACTCACAAGATACCGGCGTAGCCAGTCATCACAAGATACAAATACTTTAGGATCAACGGAAAGGAAGGGGTTATTGCAAATAAGCGACAGCGGGCTGCACTAACCAACTACAGAGAGTTACTACAACTTCCGGCTAACAGAAAGAAGATAAGATCGAGTATTGTGACCAACTGAAAGATAACTTCAAACAAACCCATCCTGGATCTCGCCCCTTATCCAAAGAAGCAATCCGAGGATAACTCACACAGTTGGATTAATGATGGTTCAGATTATTGTGTCAATAAGCCTATTACTAGTCAAGTTGTTAATCATTGGGTGAAAGGTTGTTAATCATTAGGTTTAAGTTGTCCTGAGTACTTGTTAGCCAGTACTTTCACCAAGTAATCCATAACCGCGGAAAACACAGCTTCTCGAGAAGATTATCCCTGCAGGGTTGCACCAATTTAGCCGTACACGCAAGAATAACCCGCCAGATGGGGAGCTAACCCACCAAGCAAGGTACTCTACACAACTCAACTCTTCTTCGCATCAAGCCCAAAGCACCACGTGCTGTGCGTGCGCGGCTAATCGAGCCCCCACGAAGAAAAGCGGGACCCTCATAGCACTGGAAGACCACGCCGCCCTAAATGCCGACTACAAAAGTTCCACCCTGGCCTCGGGTTCGCACCTGCATATGCATGCATCAAATGGAAAGCCCGAACTAAGTGTGGCGATTTGGACGAGATGCGAATCGAGTCAAATTGAGGGGGGCGCCCATACTCGCTTCCCACATGCGGGTAGTGCGCTCATCATGGATCAGTAGACAAGACCCTTTTCCTATTAGGGTCGACACTAGCAGGCCTCAAAACCACAAGGGCCTCCTGCCGGTGCCTTATCATCAAATTTATTATTAAACAATTAACAGTAGCATGATTGATTGATTGATTAAACATCGAGCCCCCAGAACAATAATGAAATAATAACAGAACGTAACGGGTAACAGACTCGAGCAAAACAACCTAAGCATGCTACGTAAGACACGGGCAACAAGCAATGGTTATAGGTATGGAGGTGAGGCAATATCAAGGTTAAGGGATTCATGTGATGGGTTCGTAACAGAAACAACTACTACTAAGGCTAGCAGAAAAGAACAACGGAAAGAATCGGTAACAAGTCATGAAAGGCAGCCATATGGCAGCAAGTGAGTATACTTGCCTGAGATCCCGCAAGGTAGCAGAACTTGTCGTTGCTCACATCATCTCAACGTCCTATCCGGGAAGACGCAATGAACCTCGAACAAACACCGGATGCAACAATTACTACTACGGCAAAAGATCCAGCATGATCAAGATATGGATGCATGACAATTTAATGGATGCATAGAAATAAACTAGTTGACATGATAAACAGATTTAAATGGACCCATATGCAATTTGAGTTGCATATGAAAAGCCCATGAATTATGGTTGAAACAATTGTTTTCCAACTAATCATCAGGTGAAAGTGGTTTAGTATGATGCATGGATGAGGAAAACAACAAAATAACAACAATAGAACCAGTTGGAAATAAGGTTTACCAATTTTAGAAATTTATTTATTAAGTTAGAAAATTTTGGTTCCTTAAGGGTGTCACACAAACAATTATTGTTTTCAGCAAGTTAAATTGTTCAAAACAGATAACAAAGTTCATATTTGATTAGAACACAAAATTTTGGGTGGATTACATGTTTCAAATATTGAAATTGGAATTAGGGTAATTTAATTATGAATTAAATAATATTAAACAAGTTTTAAATGAATTTAGAACAAGTTTGAATTTAATTGAAGTTTTATTTGTTCAAAACATAATTTCAAACTCACATTTGAAAAGTTCACACTTTGATGGTTTGAAAACATATTTTGCAGGTTCAAAATTATTTTATTTTGAGCAAGTTATGATTTTATCAAATTTAAATGAATTAAACAAGTATTAAATTATTTAGGCAATTTAAATTATGCAAACCATGAAACAAAATTTATGTTTGAAAAGGTTATTCAAAATGGTATGGAAAACATATTTCATTTGTTGAAATTGGATTTAAAATGAGCAAGTTATTATTTTGGCAATTTTAAATGCATTAATTAAGAAACAGTTGTTTTCAGCAATTTAAATTATTCAAAACAGCAAAAAAAAATTATATTTGGAAAGTACATGAAAATTTGATTGGAAAACATATTTGGTTTGTTGAATTTGGAATTTTTATGAACAAGTTATGAATTTTGCAAATTTAAGTGAATTTGACAAGTTTTCAAATATTGCACCAATTTAAAATATTCAAAACAGTAAACAAATTTTATATTTGGATAGAACATTTAATTTGGGACAGAAAACATATTTAAAAAGTCAAAATTGGAGTTACCATGATTTTCTTATGCAATTTACAAGATATAGTGCAAATCTGCCATTTTTAATCCATTAGGGACTTAGGAAAAATTATTTCAGGGGTCTAGATTTAATTTACAGGGCCTAGTTGTGATTCTTTGAAATTGCTGTGACCAAAACATTGCAAAATAAAATGTGCTTTTATTCTGCAGGGGGTGGGATTCGATCCCCCCACCTCCTGGACGCGCAAAGGGGACAGTACCACTAGGCTGATGCTCGAGTTGTGACAGTAGAGGGGGTCGGGGGGGTATCAGCTGTGGCTGCGGCCTGTTTTTCTGAATTGACTGAACCCGAACAGGTACCCATCTGTACCACGACAGAACAGATCGATGGGGATCGCCGGCAACGGCTGCTCGCCGTGGGCTCGCCGGAGAGGGGGCGGGCGCCGTGCGGGCGGCGGGAGGCAGTGGGTGGCGTGCGGTGCTGGTGAGAGGAGGGAGGCGAGAGGAAGGGGACCGAGGGGGTGCTCACCTCGGTCTGTTTGTCGAGGACGACTGCCGACGGGCAGTAGCATCGTGGCTTCTCTCCGGCGATGGCGCGGCGTCCACGAGGGCTCCCAGCAGCTGGCGAGGGGACGGGGAGATGGAGGGAAGCGCAGCGGTTCCATTTCACTCCTCAGAGGCTCCTCGAGGCGACCATGGCTATCGGTGGTGAGGGGAGGAGGTGGTTGTTCACGGTGGTGTTCGGTGGTGTGGTTGCAGGGTTCAGAGGAAGAAGAACTAGCAGAGAGGAGAATGGCGGCGATGGGAAGGAGGGGGGCTCTAGGGTTAGGGGCAGAGGGGGAGGTGTGGTGCTTTAAGGGGAAGAGGCCTTGTACGGCAGAGAATCGGGGAGGGGGATGAGAGATCGCACGGTGGTTTTGGTGTTCGTACAGGGTGACGTTGGTAGGAGGAAGAAGACAGAAAAGAGAGGGGGTATGGGCCAGAAGGTTTGGTGGGCTGGGAGAAAAATGAGAGGATGGGGTTGGGCTGGTTCCCTCTCCTCTCTTTGCTCTTATATTTTTTTTTCTTATTAGTTGATTGATTTTTTTTTGTATAAAGAATGAAAGAAGGAAAATGAATGGAATTTGGGGGGGTTTAGTTCATTAAATATTTTTATTACTTTCAAAACAGAAAAATGGAAGCAATGTTAGCATTATTCTCAAACTTGGAATTATTAGTTGGAATTTTAAAGTGATTAGTTGAATTTTCAAATAAGGTTTGTTTTGGGAATTTTGGAAATAAATAAATTCTATTTAATAAGCTCAAGAATTTTGCAAGCATTATTTACTTTACTTTGTTTGCAAAGATTTTGTTTAACTTGTGAACCCATACTGAGAAAGGATAAGTAGGTTTGAGTTGCTTTGAGATTTTGAATTGCCATTAGGGTTTTTAACAAAAGGGGGAAAAATTTATTAACAGGCAATTGGATTAAAACAACTTCAAAATATTGAAAAACAAATGAATTGGTTTTAGTTTGCAATTTTGGTTAATGTGGGAATGTTTAATTTGGTTTGAATCTTTGATTTGTTTTGCAAACATGATGCAATGCATATGATGCATGTGAGGCAATGCAACAACCAATTTTCTATCTAGGGTAACACCCCAGGTGTTACAGACGACACCACTAACAAGGGATTGCGCCCTCGCAATCCACCTGCTAACCCGGGAGGGGAAAGAAGTTCGACTATCGATTCTTCGTGCTTCCAGTTGATCTCCTCGACACCACTAACAAGGGATTCTTGCTCGGGCCGACGACGATGTTCTTCCACCATGAATCTTCCGATGATCGAACCTATTAGGTTAAGGGCTCAGAAAACGTCCACCCACGTAGGATCCTAACACTTTGAAAGATAGACAAGGGGGAGAAAACTCCAAAACAAATAAGATGGGAGGGGAAATAGAATAGGGATAAGGAGAAAACAAGAATCCTATTGAGATGTTTTTTCCAAAATAGTTTAGCAGACATAGTTTTTGACACTCTAGAAACAACGACCGTTAGCGAGGTTAACCTACAGGCTTTGCGGACCCGTTGCTTCGATAACCATTCGTATCGAAACAATCTCGGGAATCGGAACCAAGGCTCTGATACCATTTGTGACGCCCTGAGATCGGGCACTATGCAGATTTCAGCATTCCCGCCAAAATCCACATAATAACCGATTCCAGGTTGCCACTTGTGATAACATTACAATAGTTCACGAATAATCCACAATTACAACAGAAACAGATAGATACCAGATGACTCAAACGAGCCAGGGTTACAACTGATACATTACAAAGATCCAAATAACAGCGGAAGAAACAACATAGCGTCCGGCTACGGACAAGATCCAAATTTGGACTAAGAGTCCTGAAGATAACCGAGAGCGTCCAATCCCTGCCCAGGCCAAGCCGGAGGGATTCCCAAGCTAACGTCGTCAGACTTCAAACCTGTTGACTGCAATGTTGAATATGCAGCCACGAAAAGATTCGTGGGTCAGTACGGTTAAGTACTGGCAAGTGGAATAAAACCCATACTCACAAGATACCGGCGTAGCCAGTCATCACAAGATACAAATACTTTAGGATCAACGGAAAGGAAGGGGTTATTGCAAATAAGCGACAGCGGGCTGCACTAACCAACTACAGAGAGTTACTACAACTTCCGGCTAACAGAAAGAAGATAAGATCGAGTATTGTGACCAACTGAAAGATAACTTCAAACAAACCCATCCTGGATCTCGCCCCTTATCCAAAGAAGCAATCCGAGGATAACTCACACAGTTGGATTAATGATGGTTCAGATTATTGTGTCAATAAGCCTATTACTAGTCAAGTTGTTAATCATTGGGTGAAAGGTTGTTAATCATTAGGTTTAAGTTGTCCTGAGTACTTGTTAGCCAGTACTTTCACCAAGTAATCCATAACCGCGGAAAACACAGCTTCTCGAGAAGATTATCCCTGCAGGGTTGCACCAATTTAGCCGTACACGCAAGAATAACCCGCCAGATGGGGAGCTAACCCACCAAGCAAGGTACTCTACACAACTCAACTCTTCTTCGCATCAAGCCCAAAGCACCACGTGCTGTGCGTGCGCGGCTAATCGAGCCCCCACGAAGAAAAGCGGGACCCTCATAGCACTGGAAGACCACGCCGCCCTAAATGCCGACTACAAAAGTTCCACCCTGGCCTCGGGTTCGCACCTGCATATGCATGCATCAAATGGAAAGCCCGAACTAAGTGTGGCGATTTGGACGAGATGCGAATCGAGTCAAATTGAGGGGGGCGCCCATACTCGCTTCCCACATGCGGGTAGTGCGCTCATCATGGATCAGTAGACAAGACCCTTTTCCTATTAGGGTCGACACTAGCAGGCCTCAAAACCACAAGGGCCTCCTGCCGGTGCCTTATCATCAAATTTATTATTAAACAATTAACAGTAGCATGATTGATTGATTGATTAAACATCGAGCCCCCAGAACAATAATGAAATAATAACAGAAAGTAACGGGTAACAGACTCGAGCAAAACAACCTAAGCATGCTAGGTAAGACACGGGCAACAAGCAATGGTTATAGGTATGGAGGTGAGGCAATATCAAGGTTAAGGGATTCCTGTGATGGGTTCGTAACAGAAACAACTACTACTAAGGCTAGCAGAAAAGAACAACAGAAAGAATCGGTAACAAGTGATGAAAGGCAGCCATATGGCAGCAAGTGAGTATACTTGCCTGAGATCCCGCAAGGTAGCAGAACTTGTCGTTGCTCACATCATCTCAACGTCCTATCCGGGAAGAAGCAATGAACCTCGAACAAACACCGGATGCAACAATTACTACTACGGCAAAAGATCCAGCATGATCAAGATATGGATGCATGACAATTTAATGGATGCATAGAAATAAACTAGTTGACATGATAAACAGATTTAAATGGACCCATATGCAATTTGAGTTGCATATGAAAAGCCCATGAATTATGGTTGAAACAATTGTTTTCCAACTAATCATCAGGTGAAAGTGGTTTAGTATGATGCATGGATGAGGAAAACAACAAAATAACAACAATAGAACCAGTTGGAAATAAGGTTTACCAATTTTAGAAATTTATTTATTAAGTTAGAAAATTTTGGTTCCTTAAGGGTGTCACACAAACAATTGTTGTTTTCAGCAAGTTAAATTGTTCAAAACAGATAACAAAGTTCATATTTGATTAGAACACAAAATTTTGGGTGGATTACATGTTTCAAATATTGAAATTGGAATTAGGGTAATTTAATTATGAATTAAACAATATTAAACAAGTTTTAAATGAATTTAGAACAAGTTTGAATTTAATTGAAGTTTTATTTGTTCAAAACATAATTTCAAACTCACATTTGAAAAGTTCACACTTTGATGGTTTGAAAACATATTTTGCAGGTTCAAAATTATTTTATTTTGAGCAAGTTATGATTTTATCAAATTTAAATGAATTAAACAAGTATTAAATTATTTAGGCAATTTAAATTATGCAAACCATGAAACAAAATTTATGTTTGAAAAGGTTATTCAAAATGGTATGGAAAACATATTTCATTTGTTGAAATTGGATTTAAAATGAGCAAGTTATTATTTTGGCAATTTTAAATGCATTAATTAAGAAACAGTTGTTTTCAGCAATTTAAATTATTCAAAACAGCAAACAAAATTTATATTTGGAAAGTACATGAAAATTTGATTGGAAAACATATTTGGTTTGTTGAATTTGGAATTTTTATGAACAAGTTATGAATTTTGCAAATTTAAGTGAATTTGACAAGTTTTCAAATATTGCACCAATTTAAAATATTCAAAACAGTAAACAAATTTTATATTTGGATAGAACATTTAATTTGGGACAGAAAACATATTTAAAAAGTCAAAATTGGAGTTACCATGATTTTCTTATGCAATTTACAAGATATAGTGCAAATCTGCCATTTTTAATCCATTAGGGACTTAGGAAAAATTATTTCAGGGGTCTAGATTTAATTTACAGGGCCTAGTTGTGATTCTTTGAAATTGCTGTGACCAAAACATTGCAAAATAAAATGTGCTTTTATTCTGCAGGGGGTGGGATTCGATCCCCCCACCTCCTGGACGCGCAAAGGGGACAGTACCACTGGGCTGATGCTCGAGTTGTGACAGTAGAGGGGGTCGGGGGGGTATCAGCTGTGGCTGCGGCCTGTTTTTCTGAATTGACTGAACCCGAACAGGTACCCATCTGTACCACGACAGAACAGATCGATGGGGATCGCCGGCAACGGCTGCTCGCCGTGGGCTCGCCGGAGAGGGGGCGGGCGCCGTGCGGGCGGCGGGAGGCAGTGGGTGGCGTGCGGTGCTGGTGAGAGGAGGGAGGCGAGGGGAAGGGGACCGAGGGGGTGCTCACCTCGGTCTGTTTGTCGAGGACGACTGCCGACGGGCAGTAGCATCGTGGCTTCTCTCCGGCGATGGCGCGGCGTCCACGAGGGCTCCTAGCAGCTGGCGAGGGGACGGGGAGATGGAGGGAAGCGCAGCGGTTCCATTTCACTCCTCAGAGGCTCCTCGAGGCGACCATGGCTATCGGTGGTGAGGGGAGGAGGTGGTGGTTCACGGTGGTGTTCGGTGGTGTGGTTGCAGGGTTTAGAGGAAGAAGAACTAGCAGAGAGGAGAATGGCGGCGATGGGAAGGAGGGGGGCTCTAGGGTTAGGGGCAGAGGGGGAGGTGTGGTGCTTTAAGGGGAAGAGGCCTTGTACGGCAGAGAATCGGGGTGGGGGATGAGAGATCGCACGGTGGTTTTGGTGTTCGTACAGGGTGACGTTGGCAGGAGGAAGAAGACAGAAAAGAGAGGGGGTATGGGCCAGAAGGTTTGGTGGGCTGGGAGAAAAATGGGAGGATGGGGTTGGGCTGGTTCCCTCTCCTCTCTTTGCTCTTATATTTTTTTTTCTTATTAGTTGATTGATTTTTTTTTGTATAAAGAATGAAAGAGGGAAAAGGAATGGAATTTGGGGGGGTTTAGTTCATTAAATATTTTTATTACTTTCAAAACAGAAAAATGGAAGCAATGTTAGCATTATTCTCAAACTTGGAATTATTAGTTGGAATTTTAAAGTGGTTAGTTGAATTTTCAAATAAGGTTTGTTTTGGGAATTTTGGAAATAAATAAATTCTATTTAATAAGCTCAAGAATTTTGCAAGCATTATTTACTTTACTTTGTTTGCAAAGATTTTGTTTAACTTGTGAACCCATACTGAGAAAGGATAAGTAGGTTTGAGTTGCTTTGAGATTTTGAATTGCCATTAGGGTTTTTAACAAAAGGGGGAAAATTTATTAACAAGCAATTGGATTAAAACAACTTCAAAATATTGAAAAACAAATGAATTGGTTTTAGTTTGCAATTTTGGTTAATGTGGGAAAGTTTAATTTGGTTTGAATCTTTGATTTGTTTTGCAAACATGATGCAATGCATATGATGCATGTGAGGCAATGCAACAACCAATTTTCTATCTAGGGTAACACCCCAGGTGTTACAGGCTCTGATACCATTTGTCGCACCCGGACTTCTAAAGGATACTCGCCGTTCCGTTGAACAGTAGTAGATTGGATTACGGGGCTTACCGGCACCCGCGTCCTCTTACGAGTAGGCCAACACACGTATGTGTGACAACCAACCCCTATCTGTTCAGCGTCGACGTAAACTATCCCATAGAAATCAGGATACTACCATTGACGTACTTCATACCATACACACATGGTACGTCAACGGTTTGTAACAGAATGATAGCACAACATATCTCTAAGACACAAAAGATTGAAATAAGTTGCAAATAGCTCTCACTAGAGCAGAGATAGCAAATACAATCATCCAGAGGACACATGTCCCAACATAACATCATTACATCTCAGCGGAAGCATTCAAAGGGTCTGAGTACAGACAAATCCAAATAGGCTTAAGAAGCCGGAAACTGAAAGAAAGACGGAGCCCATCCACGTAGTCTCGGATCCTGCCCGGGTCCGCTACCTACTCGTCAGCAGCCTCGTCAAACTCCACGTAGTAGCCGTCACTGGGATCCTCGTAAGCGTAGTCTGCGGAAACCAAAGCCCCAAAGGGGTCAGTACATAAACGTACTGGCAAGCAAGACTCACAGTTCACCAAAGTGTAGCCCGTCAACACCAAGCACAGATGCCTTGGGTTCAACGGAAGAAAGGGGATATAAAAGATGCTGCAACTAGCTGCGCTAACCAACTACAGAAACACTACAACTTCCAGCTAACAGAAAGGGGATAAGGTAGCGTATTGTAACCAACTGAAAGATAACATCAAACAAACCCATCCTGGATCTCGCCCCTTATCCAAAGAAGCAATCCAAGGATAACTCACACAGTTGGATTAATGAAGGATGGATCAAGTTGTTGTGTCAATAAGTCTATTACTAGTCAAGTTATCAATAGTTAGGTGTAAGTTGTTCTGAGTACTTGTTAGCCAGTACTTTCACCAAGTCAACCATAACCGCGGAAAACACGGCTTCTCGAGAAGATTTATCCCTACAGGGTTGCACCAATTTGGCCGTACACGTAAGAATAACCCGCCAGATGGGATGCCTCCCACCAAGCGGGGTACTCAACACAACCCAACTCTTCTTCGCAACAAGCCCAAAGCACCTTGGGCGCACGGCTAATCAAGCCCCGAAGAAAAGGGACCCTCATAGCACTCTAAGACCGTGTCCCCCTATATGCCGACTACAAAAGTTCCACCCTGCGCTGGGCTCGCAAAAACATGCATGCGGAAAATGGAAAACACGAACTAAATGAGTCGATTTGGACGAGATGCGAATCGAATCAAATTGAGGGGGGCGCCCATACTCGCTTCCCACATGCGGGTAGTGCGCTCATCATGGATCAGTAGACAAGACCCTTTTCCTATTAGGGTCGACACTAGCAGGCCTCAAAACCACACAGGGCCTCCTGCCGGTGCCTTATCAGCATATTATTAATAACAGGTTGATTGATTAACATCGAGCCCCCAAAACATAATAGAATATAGTAACGGAAAGTAACGGGTAACAGACTCGAGCAAAACAACCTAAGCATGCTAGTAAGACACTGGCTCAAACAATGGGGTTGTAGGAGTGGAGGTGAGGCAATATCAGGGTTAAGGGATTCATGTGATAGGTTCGTAACAGAAACAACTACACATAGGGCTAGCAAAATAGACAACGGAAAGTATCGGTAACCAATGTTGAAAGGAACACAGTGGTTCATGTGAGTGATAACTTGCCTGCAAACTCAGCAGCCTGGTACTGAGCTAGATCCTCAGAAGGGGTGCTGTAAAGATCGTCTGTCTCAACGTCGTCGTCTATTCGAGAAGAAGCAAACAAACAAGATAGAAATATAAACAATCAATATCATGGCATAGTGCACGATCATGGGATGATGCATGTCAAGTTAAGGGATGCATCAAAATAAACTAGTGGACTTGGTAACACAACTTAAATGGACCCATATGCAATTTTGAGTTGCATATGAAAAGCCCATGAATTTTGGTTGAAACAATTGTTTTCCAATTAACCAACAGATGAAAGTGGATTAGTATGATGCATGGATGAGAAAAACAACAAAATAACAACAATAGACCAATTGGAAATAAGGTTTACCAATTTAGAAATTTATTTATTAAGTTAGGGAATTTTTTGGTTCCTTAAAGGGCTTACACAAATAGTTGTTGTTTTCACCAATTTAAATTGTGCAAAATAAATAACAAAATTCATATTTGAAAAGAATACAAAATTTTAGTTGGATTACATGTTTCAAATATTGAAATAGGAGTTAGGATGAATTTATTATGACTGAAACTATATTAAACAAGTTTTAAATGAATTTAAAACAAGTTTAAATATTATTTGAATTTTTATTTGTTCCAAACATAAATTCAAACTCACATTTGAAAAGTTTATACCTTGATGGTTTGAAAACATATTTTGCATGTTCAAAAATAATTTAATTTGAGCAAGTTATGGTTTTATTCAAATTTAAATGATTTAAACAAGGTTTAAATTATTTAAGCAATTTAAATTATTCAAAACATGAAACAAAATTTATATTTGAATAGGTTATTTGAAATAGCATGGAAAACATATTTTATTTTCATTATTTGGATTAAGAATGAATTAGTTATGGATTTTAGCAATTTGCAATTGAATTATTTGAATTCAAATTTGAAATGCATTTGGAAAATTCAAAACAGGAAACAAAAGCTATGATTAGATAGATAATTAAATTTGGGGCAGTGCACATATTTTATTTTTGTTATTTGGAATTATAAAACAAAAGTTATTTGCATTTTATGTTCAGGGACCAATCTGTAAATCAAAAGGGCTTATTTTGAAAACAGAAAAAGGCTAAAAACATTTGTTACCGCACACAGGGCTACCCTAGCCACTGCCAGTGGGCCTAGGGCCACTGTGTGCTTGCGTGGCCACACGAGTGGCTGACAGGGGGGCCACCCTGTCAGCGCACGGTCGAAAAAAGTGGGGATTTTCTCCCCGGGGAGAGCCAGGGATCGAACCCTGCTCTCGGGTGCGCGCGCAACATACTGAACCAGTGCGGTGTTTTGCGTTTGTTGTCAGTAAACGCAACGCAGACAGATTAAGGTGTTGGTCGTTAACTGAATTTAAACTGACGCGCGAAAGCTCTGAACTTTGACAGGGAGCTACCGGCGGCGATCACCGTGGCGTTGCCCGTGCTCGTGCTCGCGTGTGGATGCTGCGGTGATGTGCGTGTGCAAGCGTGCGAGGTGGAGCAGAGAGTGGACAGGGAGGAGGAGGAGAACACGGTGGCGTGCTCACCGGGAGGTTGCAGAGGTGGAGCTCGACGGCGACAGCGGCGTGGTCGTGGACGGCGGCGTGGAACCAGGCGATCCCGGGCCCAAGGAGGTGTCGAGGACGTCGAGGGAAGCACGGGGTTTCGATCCCCGTGGTCAGATCACGCCGAGGGGTACTACAGCGACGACGGCGAGCAGGGATTCAGAGGTGGCGTCGCGGTTGCAGCGCGGCTGCCGGAGACGTCGAGGACCGCGGCGTCGATTCAGAGGGTCACAGTGGCCGAGAAGGTGTCGTCGATGTAGAGGAAGGAGAGGTGGACGGATTTTGGTGGTTAGGTGGGGTGGTGGTGCGACGAGGTGGCGGTGGTAGCCATGGATTCAGGCGCGGAGCTCTCCGGTGAGGTTTAGAGGGAGGAGGAAAAGGGGCAGAGTTGGAGGAGACGGCGGCGATCGCGAGGGAAAGGAGGCAGCTAGGGTTAGGGCAGGCTAGGGAGGCTCGAGGGGGGTAGATATAGGGCCGCGGGAGCCCTCCTGGCCGTCTGCTCCGCCGTACGCCGACGTGGCAGTGGCGGATGCGCGCCGTACTGGAAACAGAAGGAGGCGCGGGGGTTGAACCGGTACCGGGCTGCGCGGGTAGGCTAGCTGGGCTGGGCTGGGTAGTTAGCTGCTGCGCGCGCGCTGTTTTTCCTTTTTCTTATTTTTGTTTTTATGTTTCTTTTTTTTTGCAGCAAAAGAAAATGGAAGAAATAGATAGGTTTTTTAGTTGATAAAAATTTGGAAAAATTCATGTGAGTTTATTAGGTCAACATCCACCAAATGTCAACTTTGGTTTTTGAAAAGTTCAAATTTATTTGCTGTTTTGTAATTGTTTGAAATTGGATGAATTTTGGGATTAAAATTGATTATTGCAACAAGATTTTAAATGGGGTTATCACATAACTTTAATTGGAAACAATGAGTATATTTGTTTTGGTATTTTCATAATTTTCAAATTAGGTGCTGTTTGATGATTTGATTTGAATTTGAATGCAACTTGGGATTAATTAATTGAAATAAAAACCACCATTTTATTAGTTGATCAAATATGGAATAAGTGAAACAAAAGGTTGTTTGAGTTGAACTTTTATTTGAAAATAAGATTGTAACATGACAAGTATGAAATAAAGTTGAATATTGTTTGGATTTCCATTATGAAAACAGAATAAAACAGATGCAAAACAAATAGTAAACAAATGCAAACAAGGAAATAAATATGATGACATGATGCAATACTTTAATAAACAAGAAATCAAACATTCTAGGGGTATTTTCATACTTGGGATGTTACAGTTTGTGGCCTCGTCCACAGATTCGGCTCCTTCGAGTTCGTCACCGACAACGCCGGCGATTTCGGCGGCAGGGCCATGCCGGAGGGCGGCTCGGTGCTCTCCTTCGGCTAGCATCTTGTCTATGTCGCCACCGTCATCGACCGCGAGTACCCCGAGCAAGTGCTCGACGCGGAGGATCCCCCTGCTGTCATCGCCGCCCGCGGGAGGCAGATTGGCCGCTCGGCGGACAGCGTGGAGGTGATGATGACTGGTCCTGCTGCTGACGCCGGAAAGGGCGCGGCTGCTGCCGCGGGCGTCATCGAGGATCTCGCTGGCTCGAGTGCCGGCAGGAAGACGCACAAGCCCTACGAGAAGGACTGCAACCTTCCCCCCTCCACTACTCCGACAATACTTGCGTCCGCCGTGCGGATGGGTATGCCGCCTCCCACTGATCTTGAGCTCTTGTCCATGAAGGCCCAGCTCGACCGGCAGCGCCAGGAGCTGCTCGTCGAGCAGGCGGAGTTGGAGAAGATTAGGCTAGAGCTTAGTCTAGATCAGAACGAGTACAACAAGGCTCACGGTTTTACACCAGTTGTTAAGAGAGCTAGCAAAGTAGGTGCTACGCGTCGCAACGTAGGCGCCGAGATGGCAACGGTCGTAGAGGCTCCTAGTCAGTCCGCCACCGCAAACACCTCCACCAGACCCAGATACAGTACCCCCGCCAAAACCCTTAGAGCTGCTGAGGCTGTAGCTGCAGAGTTGCCGCACCTCGATGGCGACGCGCGCGTTAGGCAGCAGGAGAGGCTCAATGAGCTGGTGCTAGAGGCTGCTAGGCAGAACGAGGAGTTCCGGAAAGCCAATCCGGGTGCTGGAGCTTCTCAGGTGGTGCACTCGCACGCGGCTAGATCTAACGATCAGGCTTCATCTCCGCATCCTAGCCGTGAGAGGGACCGAAGTGGGCATTCCGGCAGAGACAGGCAGATGCAGGTGTACGACCCGGCTGTCGCCGCGAAACAGCTCGCTGTGCCGCGACAGTCCGGTCAAAAACACAACACTGCAGGAGCAGGCTATCAAGCCCAAAAAGCTCACAGCCAGCCGCGGGATGGAGAGCGCCCAGGCCCTTCTCGGCATCAGGTTGCTCAGCCTACTCGGCAGAGGCCACAGCCGCGCGCAGTCGCGCCAGCCGCCAACCCGGTGGAGCAACCTGCGGCCGTGCAGGTGGACAGATATGATGATGGCTACTCGGCTATGGGGTTGGCTGGTTATGATATTCTGGATCCCGTGGGTGAACGTGTGCTGGAGCCCAGTGATGCGAGGCACAAGCTGGACCGGATCAGCTTGTCAGCGCATCTCGAGAGCAAGGGGCCGCCTGGCCCAGAATGCTTCGGTCCACGCATCATGACAGAGCCATCCGTGAAGCAGTTCCAGCTCGCTAGAGGGACCAAGTGTTATGACGGCAGCACCAAGCCGGAAGACTGGCTCAATGACTATGTTACGGCCGTGCACATCGCAGGCGGCAACCGGAGATGGGCTGTGCGGTGCATCCCGCAAATGCTCGAAGGACCGGCAAGGACTTGGCTCAACAACCTGCCCAAGCACAACATCAACTGCTGGCTTGACTTCGCGGAGGCCTTTGTCAGCAACTTCACCAGCACCTACCGGAGGCCGAATAAGCCACAGCAGCTATCCGCGTGCAGGCAGCGGGAAGAGGAGACGGACCGAGAGTATCTGACTCGGTGGAGCACTCTGAGGAACACCTGTGAAGGTGTGAACGAGGCGCAGGCCATCACTTGGTTTGCGCAGGGTTGCAGGCATGGTAGCATGTTGTGGCAAAGGCTGCTGAGGGAGATGCCGAGTACCCTCGCTGAGACCACCCGGATTGCGGATCAGTACGCACTCGGTGATCCAACTCAACCTCTTCTTGATGCCGCTGAGCCGAGAAGGAACTACAACATCAACACCAGCAAGCGCAATGAGTTCCGCAACAAGCGTAGAGGTGATCGGATCGATACTCGGTATGACCCAGAGGAGGTGAATGCTGTGGCTACCGGAGCTGGGAGTAGCCAGAGGCCGAAAACTGCTGGAGCTCCATACGGGCAGAACCAGAATCAGGGCCAAGGCAACAAGAAGCAGGGTAGCGGCAACTCGGGTCCTGCTCCAAACTTTGTGTTCAAGGACATGAAGGACGGACCATGCAGCTTCCATACTCGGCATCCCGCCAGACCCGCCAACCACACTACTCGGCAGTGCAGTTGGTGGGAAGAGATCAAGAACGAGGGCCTGCCTCCGCCTCCCCCTCTGCCAGCTGCGAATGCCGTTGTGCAGCCTGCCCGCGCACCTGCTGCTCTGCCTCCAGTGTTCCCGAGAAGAGAGAACGTGAACCAGGTGGCTTTAGGAGCCTCTGACCATGCATCCGAGATGGGTTGGGTGGGCGGGGAGCAAAGCCTGGAGAAGCTTGGGCGTATGGAGCCCGAGTGACAGCACCATTTGGCACCCAGATGTGGCGCTTCTGCGGAGGGGTGGTCATGTTGGAGGAGGAACCACCCTCACGCGAGTGCTTGCGAGAATCCTCGAACGCCTTGCGCCCATTTTCCTCATTGAGCGCGGTGTTCACAAGCTCCTCGAAGTCCTTGCACTTGATGTTGGTGAGTGCGTACTTGAGTTCCGGGTTAAAACCTCGGCGGAACCTTGCCATCTTCTTAGCCATTGTGGACACCTCATCACCAGCGTATCGAGCGACGCGATTGAACTCATTCTGATAGCCAATGACGTCCAGCTTGCCTTGCTTAAGAGAGCAAAACTCTTCACGCATCCTTTCCATGAGACCATATGGGATGTGGTGCTTCAGGAAGGCATCCTTGAAACATCCCCAGGTGATTGGGTATCCAGCTCTCATGGTCTGGTAGTTCTCCCACCAGGTAGTTGCCTGACCCTTCAGTAGGTAGGTGGCATACTTGACTTTGTCTTCCTCAGCAACGTGAGCAATGTCCAGAGCCCTGGCCATCTCCCGGATCCAGTCATCAGCATCCAGAGGCTCACGTGTTGCCACGAAAGCTCTCGGACCCATACTGAGGAACTCCTTGATGCTGACCCGTGGAGCATTCTGGTTGTTGTGCTGGTTAGCCTGGAACTGGGCCATCTGTGCCACGACCTGAGTCATCTGAGTCAACAGCTCCGTGATCGGAGGTGGCTCAGGCGGGTTGCACCTTGTTGGCGGCATCCTGAATAGACATGCATTTTAGCACAACAACAGAAAAGGATAGACTTGGTAACCAAAAGAGAGATTATTCCGACGCATGAATAGATAACCAACAGGTACATCATCACATGTTCAAACACATCAGAATATCCAACACACCAATACATGGTTCGAAAGCCAAAGGATAACTAAACATAGCTAGGAATGGATACATCGGTACTCCCATGCTCATCACGCAGGACGGCGGTGAGTAGTACGACGAGGGGTACGGTGAGGAGCACGCCCACGAAAGTAGGTAGAACGACGATCCACATAGATCTGACGTGGCCTGAGAGCGACTCTAGGTGTAAGGAAGTACATAGCATCGGATCCATGTGCTCCAAAGCGGGGAATCCCAGTGTATCCAGCACCGAGATTGAGTAGTGGACCTCTGATCGGCTCGTAACCTCCAGCATCTGGCAGACGATGACCAACTGGCTGATCGAAACGTGCAAAGCGCTCATCTCCAACAAAGTCTGTGGTGTACGTCGCCAGACGAGTCAAAGCAAGGTAGAGCTGCTCTCTGACTGAGGCCAACTCCTGAGAAAGTGTGGTGGCAACTGCGTCACTGTGCCTCACGAACTGAGCGGTGATGTGCAGCCTGGTGTTATCGTCCTCGTAGACATCCAGGTTGTCGTAGAGAGTGAAGTGAGCTCCCTCCGAAGTGATGTAACCACGGGGGATGTGGCGATAGATAGAATCGTCAAATCCCCAGTAGTCAGCACGAAGGACGGTGAGACTCACATAAGCTGCCTGCTGCACGGCCATATCCACTGTGGAACCTACTGCCTCGTAGCGGTGGACAACGCTCATGCCATCATCTGACAGGATGTAGACGATAGCCTGGTAGTAGGTCTGGTCAAACTCTCGCTGCTGCTCGTAGACCTGGTACTCTGGTGCCCAACGGAACCCCAGATAAGTGACCATGTCTCTCAGCATCTCCGGATAACCGGCAGTGCTCTCGCAACGAGTCATCCGAACCACCTGCGGGAAGAACCTGAGATCCATCTGCAGATGATCGGGGAATTTTTGATTAGACGCCGGTAGAGAACTGAAGTGGAAAGCAACGTACAACAAGGTTTCAACGGACGATAAGGATGTTTTTAAAGAACAGGATATTGAAGCAACATCGGGAAACACGAGACCAAAAACTCCTGAGGTACTACGGAGAACCCAGAACACGTGAAAACCTAACTTGAAAGTTTGGGTGAGAAGAGAAAACAACGTTGCACTTCCTTACCAGAAAAAGGTGGGTGGGTGGGGAAAGAAGAAAATTGGCATAATTCCTACTCTCACGTTTCATTTTTCCTATATAGCTACAAAATAGTTTCTAGACTCAACTGCGACCAGTAAAAAGGGATCCTACAGGCAGACAGGCTCTGATACCATTTGTCGCACCCGGACTTCTAAAGGATACTCGCCGTTCCGTTGAACAGTAGTAGATTGGATTACGGGGCTTACCGGCACCCGCGTCCTCTTACGAGTAGGCCAACACACGTATGTGTGACAACCAACCCCTATCTGTTCAGCGTCGACGTAAACTATCCCATAGAAATCAGGATACTACCATTGACGTACTTCATACCATACACACATGGTACGCCAACGGTTTGTAACAGAATGATAGCACAACATATCTCTAAGACACAAAAGATTGAAATAAGTTGCAAATAGCTCTCACTAGAGCAGAGATAGCAAATACAATCATCCAGAGGACACATGTCCCAACATAACATCATTACATCTCAGCGGAAGCATTCAAAGGGTCTGAGTACAGACAAATCCAAATAGGCTTAAGAAGCCGGAAACTGAAAGAAAGACGGAGCCCATCCACGTAGTCTCGGATCCTGCCCGGGTCCGCTACCTACTCGTCAGCAGCCTCGTCAAACTCCACGTAGTAGCCGTCACTGGGATCCTCGTAAGCGTAGTCTGCGGAAACCACAATCCCAAAGGGGTCAGTACATAAACGTACTGGCAAGCAAGACTCACAATTCACCAAAGTGTAGCCCGTCAACACCAAGCACAGATGCCTTGGGTTCAACGGAAGAAAGGGGATATAAAAGATGCTGCAACTAGCTGCGCTAACCAACTACAGAAACACTACAACTTCCAGCTAACAGAAAGGGGATAAGGTAGCGTATTGTAACCAACTGAAAGATAACATCAAACAAACCCATCCTGGATCTCGCCCCTTATCCAAAGAAGCAATCCGAGGATAACTCACACAGTTGGATTAATGAAGGATGGATCAAGTTGTTGTGTCAATAAGTCTATTACTAGTCAAGTTATCAATAGTTAGGTGTAAGTTGTTCTGAGTACTTGTTAGCCAGTACTTTCACCAAGTCAACCATAACCGCGGAAAACACGGCTTCTCGAGAAGATTTATCCCTGCAGGGTTGCACCAATTTGGCCGTACACGTAAGAATAACCCGCCAGATGGGATGCCTCCCACCAAGCGGGGTACTCAACACAACCCAACTCTTCTTCGCATCAAGCCCAAAGCACCTTGGGCGCACGGCTAATCAAGCCCCGAAGAAAAGGGACCCTCATAGCACTCTAAGACCGTGTCCCCCTATATGCCGACTACAAAAGTTCCACCCTGCGCTGGGCTCGCAAAAACATGCATGCGGCAAATGGAAAACACGAACTAAATGAGGCGATTTGGACGAGATGCGAATCGAATCAAATTGAGGGGGCGCCCATACTCGCTTCCCACATGCGGGTAGTGCGCTCATCATGGATCAATAGACAAGACCCTTTTCCTATTAGGGTCGACACTAGCAGGCCTCAAAACCACACAGGGCCTCCTGCCGGTGCCTTATCAGCATATTATTAAAAACAGGTTGATTGATTAACATCGAGCCCCCAGAACATAATAGAATATAGTAACGGAAAGTAACGGGTAACATACTCGAGCAAAACAACCTAAGCATGCTAGTAAGACACTGGCTCAAACAATGGGGTTGTAGGAGTGGAGGTGAGGCAATATCAGGGTTAAGGGATTCATGTGATAGGTTCGTAACAGAAACAACTACACATAGGGCTAGCAAAATAGACAACGGAAAGTATCGGTAACCAATGTTGAAAGGAACACAGTGGTTCATGTGAGTGATAACTTGCCTGCAAACTCAGCAGCCTGGTACTGAGCTAGATCCTCAGAAGGGGTGCTGTAAAGATCGTCTGTCTCAACGTCGTCGTCTATTCGAGAAGAAGCAAACAAACAAGACAGAAATATAAACAATCAATATCATGGCATAGTGCACGATCATGGGATGATGCATGTCAAGTTAAGGGATGCATCAAAATAAACTAGTGGACTTGGTAACACAACTTAAATGGACCCATATGCAATTTTGAGTTGCATATGAAAAGCCCATGAATTTTGGTTGAAACAATTGTTTTCCAATTAACCAACAGATGAAAGTGGATTAGTATGATGCATGGATGAGAAAAACAACAAAATAACAACAATAGAACCAATTGGAAATAAGGTTTACCAATTTAGAAATTTATTTATTAAGTTAGGGAATTTTTTGGTTCCTTAAAGGGCTTACACAAATAGTTGTTGTTTTCACCAATTTAAATTGTGCAAAATAAATAACAAAATTCATATTTGAAAAGAATACAAAATTTTATTTGGATTACATGTTTCAAATATTGAAATAGGAGTTAGGATGAATTTATTATGACTGAAACAATATTAAACAAGTTTTAAATGAATTTAAAACAAGTTTAAATATTATTTGAATTTTTATTTGTTCCAAACATAAATTCAAACTCACATTTGAAAAGTTTATACTTTGATGGTTTGAAAACATATTTTGCATGTTAAAAAATAATTTAATTTGAGCAAGTTATGGTTTTATTCAAATTTAAATGATTTAAACAAGGTTTAAATTATTTAAGCAATTTAAATTATTCAAAACATGAAACAAAATTTATATTTGAATAGGTTATTTGAAATAGCACGGAAAACATATTTTATTTTCATTATTTGGATTAAGAATGAATTAGTTATGGATTTTAGCAATTTGCAATTGAATTATTTGAATTCAAATTTGAAATGCATTTGGAAAATTCAAAACAGGAAACAAAAGCTATGATTAGATAGATAATTAAATTTGGGGCAGTGCATATATTTTATTTTTGTTATTTGGAATTATAAAACAAAATTTATTTGCATTTTATGTTCAGGGACCAATCTATAAATCAAAAGGGCTTATTTTGAAAACAGTTAAAGGCTAAAAACATTTGTTACCGCACACAGGGCTACCCTAGCCACTGCCAGTGGGCCTAGGGCCACTGTGTGCTTGCGTGGCCACACGGGTGGCTGACAGGGGGGCCACCCTGTCAGCGCACGGTCGAAAAAAGTGGGGATTTTCTCCCCGGGGAGAGCCAGGGATCGAACCCTGCTCTCGGGTGCGCGCGCAACGTACTGAACCAGTGCGGTGTTTTGTGTTTGTTGTCAGTAAACGCAACGCAGACAGGTTAAGGTGTTGGTCGTTAACTGAATTTAAACTGACGCGCGAAAGCTCTGAACTTTGACAGGGAGCTACCGGCGGCGATCACCGTGGCGTTGCCCGTGCTCGTGCTCGCGTGTGGATGATGCGGTGATGTGCGTGTGCAAGCGTGCGAGGTGGAGCAGAGAGTGGACAGGGAGGAGGAGGAGAACACGGTGGCGTGCTCACCGGGAGGTTGCAGAGGTGGAGCTCGACGGCGACAGCGGCGTGGTCGTGGACGGCGGCGTGGAACCAGGCGATCTCCGGGCCCAAGGAGGTGTCGAGGACGTCGAGGGAAGCACGGGGTTTCGATCCCCGTGGTCAGATCACGCCGAGGGGTACTGCAGCGACGACGGCGAGAAGGGATTCAGAGGTGGCGCCGCGGTTGCAGCGCGGCTGCCGGAGACGTCGAGGACTGCGGCGTCGATTCAGAGGGTCACAGTGGCCGAGAAGGTGTCGTCGAGCTAGAGGAAGGAGAGGTGGACGGATTTTGGTGGTTAGGTGGGGTGGTGGTGCGACGAGGTGGCGGTGGTAGCCATGGATTCAGGCGCGGAGCTCTCCGGTGAGGTTCAGAGGGAGGTGGAAAAGGGGCAGAGATGGAGGAGACGGCGGCGATCGCGAGGGAAAGTAGGCAGCTAGGGTTAGGGCAGGCTAGGGAGGCTCGAGGGGGTAGATATAGGGCCGCGGGAGCCCTCCTGGCCGTCTGCCCCTCCGTACGCCGACGTGGCGGCGGCGGATGCGCGCCGTACTGGAAACAGAAGGAGGCGCGGGGGTTGAACCGGTACCGGGCCGCGCGGGTAGGCTAGCTGGGCTGGGCTGGGTAGTTAGCTGCTGCGCGCGCGCTGTTTTTCCTTTTTCTTATTTTTGTTTTTCTGTTTATTTTTATTTTTGCAGCAAAAGAAAATGGAAGAAATAGATAGGTTTTTGAGTTGATAAAAATTTGGAAAAATTCATGTGAGTTTATTAGGTCAACATCCACCAAATGTCAACTTTGGTTTTTGAAAAGTTCAAATTTATTTGCTGTTTTGTAATTGTTTGAAATTGGATGAATTTTGGGATTAAAACTGATTATTGCAACAAGATTTTAAATGGGGTTATCACATAACTTTAATTGGAAACAATGAGTATATTTGTTTTGGTATTTTTCATAATTTTCAAATTAGGTGCTGTTTGATGATTTGATTTGAATTTGAATGCAACTTGGGATTAATTAATTGAAATAAAAACCACCATTTTATTAGTTGATCAAATATGGAATAATTGAAACAAAAGGTTGTTTGAGTTGAACTTTTATTTGAAAATAAGATTGTAACATGACAAGTATGAAATAAAGTTGAATATTGTTTGGATTTCCATTATGAAAACAGAATAAAACAGATGCAAAACAAATAGTAAACAAATGCAAACAAGGAAATAAATATGATGACATGATGCAATACTTTAATAAACAAGAAATCAAACATTCTAGGGGTATTTTCATACTTGGGATGTTACAGTTTGTGGCCTCGTCCATAGATTCGGCTCCTTCGACTTCGTCACTGACAACGGCGGCGATTTCGGCGGCAGGGCCATGCCGGAGGGCGGCTCGGTGCTCTCCTTCGGCTCGCATCTTGTCTACGTCGCCACCGTCATCGACCGCGAGTACCCCGAGCAAGTGCTCGACGCGGAGGATCCCCCTGCTGTCATCGCCGCCCGCGGGAGGAAGATTGGCCGCTCGGCGGACAGCGTGGAGGTGATGATGACTGGTCCTGCTGCTGACGCCGGAAAGGGTGCGGCTGCTGCCGCGGGCGTCATCGAGGATCTCGCTGGCTCAAGTGCCGGCAGGAAGACGCACAAGCCCTACGAGAAGGACTGCAACCTTCCCCCCTCCACTACTCCGACAATACCTGCGTCCGCCGTGCGGATGGGTATGCCGCCTCCCACTGATCTTGAGCTCTTGTCCATGAAGGCCCAGCTCGACCGGCAGCGCCAGGAGCTGCTCGTCGAGCAGGCGGAGTTGGAGAAGATTAGGCTAGAGCTTAGTCTACATCAGAACGAGTACAACAAGGCTCACGGTTTTACACCAGTTGTTAGGAGAGCTAGCAAAGTAGGTGCTACGCGTCGCAACGTAGGCGCCGAGATGGCAACGGTCGTAGAGGCTCCTAGTCAGTCCGCCACCGCAAACACCTCCACCAGACCCAGATACAGTACCCCCGCCAAAACCCTTAGAGCTGCTGAGGCTGTAGCTGCAGAGTTGCCGCACCTCGACGGCGACGCGCGCGTTAGGCAGCAGGAGAGGCTCAATGAGCTGGTGCTAGAGGCTGCTAGGCAGAACGAGGAGTTCCGGAAAGCCAATCTGGGTGCTGGAGCTTCTCAGGTGGTGCACTCGCACGCGGCTAGATCTAACGATCAGGCTTCATCTCCGCATCCTAGCCGTGAGAGGGACCGAAGTGGGCATTCCGGCAGAGACAGGCAGATGCAGGTGTACGACCCGGCTGTCGCCGCGAAACAGCTCGCTGTGCCGCGACAGTCCGGTCAAAAACACAACACTGCAGGAGCAGGCTATCAAGCCCAAAAAGCTCACAGCCAGCCGCGGGATGGAGAGCGCCCAGGCCCTTCTCGGCATCAGGTTGCTCAGCCTACTCGGCAGAGGCCACAGCCGCGCGCAGTCGCGCCAGCCGCCAACCCGGTGGAGCAACCTGCGGCCGTGCAGGTGGACAGATATGATGATGGCTACTTGGCTATGGGGTTGGCTGGCTATGATATTCTGGATCCCGTGGGTGAACGTGTGCTGGAGCCCAGTGATGCGAGGCACAAGCTGGACCGGATCAGCTTGTCAGCGCATCTCGAGAGCAAGGGGCCGCCTGGCCCAGAATGCTTCGGTCCACGCATCATGACGGAGCCATCCGTGAAGCAGTTCCAGCTTGCTAGAGGGACCAAGTGTTATGACGGCAACACCAAGCCGGAAGACTGGCTCAATGACTATGTTACGGCCGTGCACATCGCAGGCGGCAACCGGAGATGGGCCGTGCGGTACATCCCGCAAATGCTCGAAGGGCCGGCAAGGACTTGGCTCAACAACCTGCCCAAGCACAACATCAACTGCTGGCTTGACTTCGCGGAGGCCTTTGTCAGCAACTTCACCAGCACCTACCGGAGGCCGAATAGGCCACAGCAGCTATCCGCGTGCAGGCAGCGGGAAGAGGAGACGGACAGAGAGTATCTGACTCGGTGGAGCACTCTGAGGAACACATGTGAAGGTGTGAACGAGGCGCAGGCCATCACTTGGTTTGCGCAGGGTTGCAGGCATGGAAGCATGTTGTGGCAAAGGCTGCTGAGGGAGATGCCGAGTACCCTCGCTAAGACCATCCGGATTGCGGATCAGTACGCACTCGGTGATCCAACTCAACCTCTTCTTGATGCCGCTGAGCCGAGAAGGAACTACAACATCAACACCAGCAAGCGCAATGAGTTCCGCAACAAGCGTAGAGGTGATCGGATCGATACTCGGTATGACCCAGAGGAGGTGAATGATGTGGCTACCGGAGCTGGGAGTAGCCAGAGGCCAAAAACTGCTGGAGCTCCATACGGGCAGAACCAGAATCAGGGCCAAGGCAACAAGAAGCAGGGTAGCGGCAACTCGGGTCCTGCTCCAAACTTTGTGTTCAAGGACATGAAGGACGGACCATGCAGCTTCCATACTCGGCATCCCGCCAGACCCGCCAACCACACTACTCGGGAGTGCAGTTGGTGGGAAGAGATCAAGAACGAGGGCCTGCCTCCGCCTCCCCCTCTGCCAGCTGTGAATGTCGTTGTGCAGCATGCCCGCGCACCTGCTGCTCGGCCTCCAGTGTTCCCGAGAAGAGAGAACGTGAACCAGGTGGCTTTAGGAGCCAACCATCACTTCAACAACGATGGCTACCGCAACAACAACAACAACTACTACTACTACTACACCCGCAACAACAACAGAGGCAACAACAACCAAGGCAACAACAACAACGGCAACAATGGTGGTGGAGATCGCAACCGGTACCAAGAGCATCATGAGAGCTATATGATCTTCACCTCTGAGCCCGTCGACAAGCAGTCTCAGCACAGGCGTGCCATGGAGGTGAATGTTGTGATCCCTGCTGTTCCTCACTACATGCACTGGTGCAACCAAGAGATCACGTGGTCCAGAGCGGATCATCCTAAGGTGATGCCCAATCCGGGTAGCTACGCCTTGGTGCTGGATCCCACCTTCTTGGGCCCTCAGAAGAATGTGAAGTTCAGCAAGGTTCTGATCGACAACGGCAGCAGCATCAACATTGTGTACAGAGACACACTCGAGAAGCTCGGTTTGGCCGAGAACATGCTGCTACCTAGCAAGACCACTTTCCATGGCATCGTGCCGGGAGTTTCTTGCAATCCGATTGGCCGAGTATGGATAGACGTGCTATTCGGCACTACGGAGAACTTCCGCACAGAGAGCCTGCAGTTCGAGGTGGTTGATCACCAGAGCCCATATCACGCTCTACTCGGAAGGCCTGTTCTGAGCAAGTTTATGGCCTCTACTCATACTGCATATCTAAAGATGAAGATCCCTGGTCCCAATGGTGTGATCACCATCTCTGGAGACTACAAGAAATCTATGGAGTGCGCATCTGCTGGTTCTCAGTTGGCGGAGTCTATGGTGATTGCTGCCGAGAAGAAAAAGATGTACGAGGTGGTGGCTATGGCGCAATCCGCGCAAGCTGGTGCGCCAGGCGTGCCGAGTTCCCAGCACGGGACGACGTTCCAGGCATCTCAAGAGACAAAGAAGGTCCAGGTTGACCCTGAGTTCCCCGACCGCGTTGCCATCATTGGCTCCGGGTTGGCGGAGAAATAGGAAAGCGAGCTCATCCCCTTCCTCCGTGAGAATCGGGACGTGTTCGCCTGGTCCAATGAAGATTTACCAGGAGTCCCGAGGGAGTTGGTTGAGCACTCGCTACATGTGCGTCCTGACGCCAAACCCGTGAAGCAGGCTATGCGCCGCTTCGGAGATGAGAGAAGGAAGGCTATCGGTGATCAGATCACCAAGCTACTGATAAGCAATTTCATCATGGAGGTGCTGCATCCGGATTGGCTAGCCAACCCGGTCATGGTCGAGAAGAAGAAGGAAGATCCCAAGGCCGCTACCGCATGGCGCATGTGCGTCGACTACACCGACTTGAACAAGGCATGCCCCAAGGATGCTTTCCCGCTACCTCGCATCGATCAGGTGATCGATTCCGCTGCTGGTTGTGAGCTATTGTCTTTCATAGATGCCTACTCTGGTTTTCATCAGATAGCTCTCAACCCTGCTGATCAAATAAAGACTGCTTTCATTACCCCGTACGGGACTTATTGCTATCGTGTCATGTGTTTCGGGTTGCGGAATGAGGGTGCTACCTATCAGAGATGCATGCAGAGATGCCTGCATGATCAGCTCAGCAAAAATGTGCAGGTGTACGTAGATGACATTGTCATCAAAACGAATAAAACACATAATCTGCTAAGTGACCTTGAGGAAACTTTTGCCAATTTGCGCAAGTATAAGATGAAGCTGAACCCGAGTAAATGCACCTTTGGCGTCCCGGCTGGCAAGCTACTCAGCTTCTTGGTATCCAGTCGGGGCATTGAGGCTAATCCTTCAAAGATAAAAGCTATTGAGAGCATGTCTTTGCCGAGATCCCTGAAGGATGTGCAAAAATTCACTGGTTGCTTGGCATCACTGAGTTGGTTCTTGGGCAGAATGGGCGAGAAGGCCCTGCCTCTATACCAATTAATGAAGAAAAGCGACAAATTCGTCTAGACACCGCAAGCGGATGTGGCATTCAATGAGCTGAAGGCGATGTTGGGTAGCGCTCCCATCTTGGCTAGTCCGCTACCCAAGGAGCCTATGCTGCTATACATTGCTGCTACTAACCGGGTAGTCAGCGTGGTGATTGTGGTGGAACGAGAAGAGGAAGGCAAGAGTGTGCAGCGGCCTGTATATTATCTCAGTGAGGTGCTCTCCAGCTCCAAACAAAACTATCCACACTACCAGAAGATGACCTACGGCGTGTACCTAGGCGCCAAGAAGCTAAAGCATTATTTCCAAGAGCATCCCATCACTGTGGTGAGCTCAGCTCCCATCTCGGATATCATGGGCAACAAGGAAGCGAGTGGCAAAGTAGCCAAGTGGGCAATAGAGCTGGCCGCGTACGCTCCCGCGTATGAAAGAAGAGAAGCCATCAAGTCTCAGATTCTGGCGGAATTTCTTGTGGATTGGGCTGAGGTACAGTACGAGCCTCCTGCTCCAGTTTCCAATTACTGGAAGATGCACTTTGATGGCTCCAAAATGAAGGAAGGCCTTGGCGCTGGCGTAGTGCTTACGTCACCCAAGCGAGATCAACTCAAGTACGTGCTGCAAATTCACTTCAAGGCATCCAACAATGTAACAGAGTACGAGGCTGTGGTGCATGGTTTGAAGGTAGCAAAGGAAGTTGGTGTGCAGCGTATCATATGCTATGGCGACTCGGATCTGGTTGTGCAGCAAGTTTCTGGCACTTGGGATGCTTTGGATGCCAACATGGCGTCATACCGCTTCCTCGTGCAAACTTTGACTGGATTCTTTGAAGGCTGCGAGTTCCAGCACATCCACCGAGCAGAGAATGAGGCAGCTGATGAGCTGTCCAAGTTGGGTTCTTCTCGGCAGTACATCCCGGTTGGGATTGCCTTGGAGCACTTAAGAAAGTCATCCATCAAGCCATCCCCCAACTCGGAGTCCATTTTCGTTCATTCTCTGCCTAACGAAGAAGCAGTTCCAATGGAGATCGACTGGGAGAATGCAACAGGGAACCCGGGGACTAGCGCCTGCAACCCGGGGACTGCCCCTCCCTACTCGGGGACTGCCCTTCCCTACTCGGGGACTGTCTCTCCCTACTCGGGGACTGTCCCTCTCAGCTCGGGGACTGTCACATTCCTTGAAGAAGTCCTTGCAAATCGTTCAGGGCTGCAAAGAGTCAACCCCAACTCAGAAAAGGAGGCAGTGGAGGCTGTTCCAATGGAAGTGGACGAACCAGTGTTTCCCACCCGGGAGACACCGAGTTGGGCTATGCCTATATTATCCTTTCTAAAGGACGGCACCCTGCCAGAAGATGAGGTGACCGCAAGGCAGATTCAAAGAAGATCCAAGGGCTACACAATATTCAGAGATGTGCTGCACAAGAGAAGTGCCACTGGCGTGCTGCAACGATGTGTGGACCCGGAAGAAGGAGAAGAAATTCTGGTAGAGATACACCAAGGAGAATGCGGGCATCACGCCTCTTCTCGGGCTTTGGTCAAGAAGGCTTTTCGGCATGGCTTCTACTGGCTCACCGCTCTGCAGCAAGCTGAAGATATCGTGAGAAAGTGCAACGGTTGCCAGAGATTCGCAAGTAAGATCCACATGCCTGCTTCCGAGTTGAAAACCATTCCCATTACTTGGCCATTTGCTGTTTGGTGTTTGGATATGGTTGGTCCCTTCAAGCCGGCTAGAGGCAACATGACACACATCTTAGTCATGGTGGACAAGTTCACCAAGTGGATCGAAGTGAAACCTATTCGGAAATGTGATGGAGCCACAGCTGTGAAATTCTTAAAGGACGTGATCCTGAGATACGGCTACCCGCACGGTATCATCACGGATAACGGCACAAATTTTGCTGAGGGCGCCATGGTGAGATTCTGCAGAGATAAGCACATCCGGCTAGATGTCGCATCTGTCGTGCATCCCGCCGCCAATGGGCAGGTGGAACGAGCAAATGGCATGGTGCTGGCAGGTATAAAGCCAAGGCTGATTGAGCCATTGCTGAAAACACCTGGGTGTTGGCTAGACGAGTTGCCAGCGGTGTTGTGGAGTCTAAGGACTACCCCTAACCGGTCAACCGGCTACACGTCGTTCTTCTTGGTTTACGGGGCTGAGGCCGTATTGCCAATCGACCTAGAGCATGACTCCCCCCGAGTATCCCTCTACACTGAGGCGGAGGCGAGAGAAGCTCGAGAAGATGACGTTGACCTGCTGGAAGAAGCAAGAGAGCTTACTCTGTCACGTTCAGCTGTTTACCAGCTAAACTTGAGGCGTTATCACAGCCGGAAAGTGAACCCAAGGGTCTTCCGAGAAGGAGACATGGTCTGAGGCTTGTGCAGCGCATAGACGGGATGCACAAGTTATCCCCTCCGTGGGAAGGGCCATTCATTGTGAGCAAGGCTCTGCACAATGATGCCTATTATCTCGTGGACGTGCGTCCATCACAGGAGAACAGGGCGGATAAAGCTGGAGAGGAATCTAAGCGCCCCTGGAACGTGGCTCTACTTCGTCGCTTTCATTCATGAGCAAAAGTGTGTATGTACTCTCTTATCCGAGTAAAACTCCTACCCTGCAATCAAAAAATGAACTCGGGGACTGCCCTCGTCCGAAATTGTTCTAAGTGTTTCTACTATTGCTGTATCTTTGTCTACTCGGTTGCTATGTTTAGAATTTCAAAAGCATATAAAGTAGTGTGTTCACACTCACCGGACACTCTGCGACTCTGCTGCTGTCCGCAACCCGGCTTCATGGCAAGCCAGAGAACAAGCCAAAGAGTTAATGAGCACATGAAAAATTGTGAAGGAAAGAAAGTGTGTGGCAACCGAGTAGAGCGTTCTTTATTGCTTGTCTGTTAACTTTTTTTCAGCTAGGTGGTGAGTAGCGTTACTATGACTGTTTCTAAGTGGCTAAGTATTTGAAACTCCAACTTTTAACTCTTGTGACTCGAATACCAAAAAAGGAACAATTTGCAGGTAAGAGCTAAGATAAAAAGGAAGAGTGAATGAGAAATGCTCCTCGGGGACTCGCATAATAACGCAACCCGGCATCGAGCCAAGGCTGCTCAAATTACTAAGTATAAAACTTCAAATGGAATAAAAACTGAGTAGCAACGCAAAGGATAATTGTTTAGTACATCTGCACCCGGCATTCCGGGGATTTGATAAGAATCTCGAGCATAAGTGTTGCAGGACATAATCAGGTGGAGGTAGCAGCATCTTCGGTGTTGGGCTTGGTGGTATCAGCTTCGGAGTTGGCCTTGGCAGCAGCAGCTTCCGTGTTGGCGACATCAGTCTTCGCGGCATCCGCTTCTGGGTTGGTGGCAGCCTGATCAGAAGTGGCTGTGGCCACCGAGATGAGGTCCGTCGCCGAAGTGGAGGCAGCAGATTGGCTGCGGAGTAGCGCCGTGTCGTCGAGAGCCGCGCCTGATGAAGTGCCGAACTCAAGTGTCGCGGTGTCGATAGTCATCTTCTCGCTTTCGGCTTCCTCGTCGCTATCCGCGACGACCGTGCCCTTCCCCTTCCCGGACTTGGCATCAGCGCCAGGGCTATCGAAGAAGCTCAGCCCGTCTGACTCAGTGGCCTCCTCGTCATCATCTTCATCCCCGTCTTCGCCTGCGCCTTCCACATCCGTGTCGGGCTCGGTGAGGCCATCGATGAAGCGAGCGATATCCGCATAGGAGGTGACCTCGTACGCGACCGTCTGGCGGCGAGTCACGCAATCGGGGTCCTTCTCCCATTTCGAATCCTGCGTCATCTCAAGAATGGTGTTGAGGTTAAGGTTTTCGTACCAGCTACAGATGAAGAGGAGCAGCATTTTAGCGCCTGCCCGAGCTCCGGATGCTCGCCACTTCTTCAGCTCGGCTTTAACGCCATTCAGCTTCTCGGCAAGCGCGCGGATAGTTGAGGGCAAGGGCTCCTTGGGCCAGAACAAAGAGTGGAGAAGGTGGTAGACGTCAAATCTGTGCCCAATCCCTTATGGCGCTGAAGTTGTCCCTGCATATTCGTGAAGCTGTCTTCGATTGAAGCCTTGGTATCCATGGGCAGCCCCTTCTCTACTCGAACGTCTTGGGCCTTTGACAGGGCTGGTTTGCAAGCCGAGCAGAGGTCGGGGAAGATTTCTGAAAATGCTAATCCGAAAAGATTAGAAAAGAAAGCAGCAAAGAGATGCAAATCGGTCAACAGAGAAGAAGAAGGAAACAGGAAGGCACAAAGATGCGAGAACTTACTGTTCAGGTCGCAGAGTAGCGACTGCAGCTTCCTTTTCCATGACTCCTTGTCAGCAACGTGCCTTTCTTCGACTCTCCGGAACTGGGCCAGTCGGAGCATGAGATCCGAGTTGCTCTTCTTCAGCACCTCGTTCTCCATCTCTAGGGCCTTTTCCTTGGCTTTGGCTGCCGTCTCCAGCTTGTCCTTCTCGGCGGCTATGTCTATGGCGTCCTGAAGGGCAGCCTTTAGCTGGACCTGCAGCGGCTCCAGCTCGGTGGTGTGTTGGCCCTTGAGCTCTACGGCTTGGCTTTCCAATTGCTGCTGCACCTCGGCGGGCTTCACGCAGTCAAGATGCTCTTCACGAAATTTCTTGTAATCTTCTGCGGAGGAGAAGGGCATGGTCAGTAAATAGCAGAGAAGAAGAAGGAGAACAAGCCGAGAAGACGACATCTTACCTTCCAACTTCTTGATGGTGGTCTCGGCATTTTCAACAAAGACGTGACAGTGCTTGTGCTCATCTGTCAGCGCCGCGATCTTGCCTACAGAGTACAAGGAGTTAGAGAAGAAAGCAAAAACGGGCGTAAACACAAAACGCATGAACCGAATAGCTAGAAGCTTACTCTCGAGCTCGGAAAGTTGAAGGGTACGAGCTAGGGCCTCCTTCTCGGTCACGGCATCACTTTTGCGTTCTGCTTCTAGGGCTTCAAGGCGCCTTTTTGCAATACTGTGATTCCAGAGCAGATGCCGGTAGAGGGCCATTCTCTTCAAAAGGCTATTCTGAGAAGCAGAAAGAAAAGGAGTTAGACGATGTTTTGAAGATTTGACCCGAGAAGACGGCAACTCGGTTGAGTACCCGTCTACTCGGCCCGAATCTCGGGGACTGGGTGATGGATAAGAAGAAGAAGAAGAATAGAAGAGAAGAACAGTGCAACTCGGAACAGGCAAGCAAAACTTACCGCGTAGGTTTGCTCGAGGTCCTCTGCAGCTTTGCGGTGGACGACCAGCTTCGCGGCAAGAGTGCTGGTGGCGGACGAGATGGTCATGGGATTGTAGCCCATGTCCGCCTTGTTCCAGTCGGTGCGCCAGTGGTCCAGCTTGCCCAAGGCCAGGCCATTCCAGGACTCGTTGCCAAGGAACGCGCTATTCCACTCGGCGTCAATAAAACCTACCCGGTCAATCATCTGCTCGAGCCCCTGGGACTCCACCTCTGTCTCCTGGATCTCGTGCGAGAAGATCGAATGGGCCTTGTCCTTGGCCGGCAGCTTGGAATTCACAGCCTAGACTTGTTTGCCTTTCGTAAGAGCAAGCTGTTTCTCGGTCTTGTTCAGACCGATGCCGTACTGTTTGCTCATCTGCACCATGTAAGGCGGGTAGACAGGCGGGTCTTGAACGCTTGATCCCGCGGCTGTGCCTGCAGCGTTGCCGGAAGCACCGATGGTGAGCTGCCCACTCTTCATGGCAGGCTTCGCAGTTGGTTTAGGTGGCGGCATCATGGCAGAATCTTGAGCAGCGCCACGCGAGAGATTCCTGCGGACGGGGGCGTCTGGCTGGGCAGCTTGCTTCTCGGCAGCCTTCTTCTCGGCTGCTTGCTTCTCGACGGCTTTCTTCTCAACAGTCTTCTTCTCGGCAGCCTTCTTCTCGGCTACATCTTTCTTGCTAGTAGCATCAGAAGCAGTCTTCTTTGTGGTCTGCCTGGCTGGAGGGCTGGCTGTGGTCTTGGTCTTCTTCACGGGCGGGGAGCTCGGTGCGGTAGGCGGAGCGGCCTGCTGAGTAGGGGGCGCCAAGGCCTGGCTACCGGGCGCAGCGTCCGGCTGCGCGTGGCTTTGCAGGTCCGGCTCCACATCAGTTGTCTCAACCCGCTGCTCGGCAGCGGGGTCTTGAAGTACGTCGTCTTGTTCGTCTACCCGCGGCTGGGCCGCGGGGTCATCTCGGGCAGCAGCATCAGTGTCTTGCTGCTCATGATTCTCTTCCTGCCGCTCAAGGGCGGCATGATCTTGATGCTCGGCGGCTGGTTCTGTGTTCTCCCCAGCTGTGGCAGCTGTGGGAGAAGGCGGTCTCTCGTCGTGAGCAACATCCTGCGCTTGTTGTTCCGCGCGGGCCTGCTGCTCCTGCTCGGCGTCCTGGGTACCAGTGTCCATGCCCTGGACGTTGCTGTCGTCTTTGTCTTCACCCTTCACGGGAGAGGGTGCACGCGCCCCGTCCCGAGCCGTGGTCTCATCCTCATCGGAGAGACCGATGAGCGCATCGAGGTCAATGGAGGATCTCTTCTTGGACTTGGTGGGAGCGGCAGCAGCATCAGCGTCCAAGGGGGCGCTGAAGAGAAGAGAAAGCTCAGAACAGGGAAAAGGACAGAAGAAACTGAAAAGCAGTAGCGGAATAAGGAGTTCTGAAAAGGCAGCAACAGCGAAATGCAACTTGGAAGAAAGTAACTTACCCTGCATGGGAAGGGGGTAGACGTCTCCCGGGGACCTGCTTGGCCTTCTTCACGGCCTTCTTGGCCTTCTTGACAGGAGGCTCCTAAGCACCGCTACCCGCCCTCTTCCGGGTGGTGGGAGCAGCAACCGCAAGTGGATCGACGTCGAGGGCGTCCTCGCCCTCGTCCTCTTCCTCAGCGTCAGCATCACCATCATCTGCAGAGTAGAGGAGAAGAAAAGGCTTGAGAAACAGAAAGAAAGTTTGGGTTGCGCTACTCGCGACCAAAAAGGTGAACTTGGTCACCTTCGTCGTTGTCTTCGGACCAGTCCCGAATGGACGCATCGACATGATGCTTACCCGGCTGGACGGCATGAGGGATACAGAGGGTGTCCGCGGTGTCGTAGGAGACCTCGTCATCCTCCTTTCGATCTTCGTGCCGGTTGGCCTTGAAGCGCTCCTCGCTCTCAGCGAGCTGGCGAGCAAGGCGCTGGAGATATAAGCAAGCAACACGAATCAGATAAGCAGCGTAAGGGATTCTACCCGGAACGGAATGCAAGCACAAAGCATAATGGAGTAAGTGCCCTACTCAACGAGGCGTGCAAACAAAGAGCACCTGAAGCCTAACAAACAGTGGCAAGTGTTCTACTCGGTATATCGTGCAAACATAAAGCACATGAAGCCTAAAGAGATACGGCTAAGTGTTCTACTCGGCACAGAGTGCGAATACTAAGCACACTAAGCTAAGAAGGCTATCTACTCGGAGTCAATATGCAGGAAACAGGATGAGAAGTACTAACCCGCTTGATTGGCTTCGTGCGGCTGTACGGCACAAAGCCGTACTGCCAGTGGTCCTTGAGGCCGGTGCTCATGATGGAGCGCGCCCAGACGGCCACATCCGCGTTACTGAGCTCGAACGTGGTCGTCCGGGTGCAATCTCTGTTGCCGCCCATGTAGCACATGAGGTGTGCGCGGCGCTGCAACGGGAGCACTCGCCTGGAAATCCAGCAGGCGATGGGGTCGTCGTCCTTGAGCCCCTTTTCCTTCAGCTGGGCGAGGCGCGTGTTGATCTGCTTGATGTCACCTTCTAGCGCTGGCTTGAACCCCCAATTCTGCCCGGTAGGAGTCGAATTGGTCCACCGGGGGAGATTGATCTGGTCCACCGGGGGCTCGTCTTCCTTGGCAGAGATGTTCTTCACGTAGAAGAAAGTTCTCTACCATTTGCGCACGGAGTCAAGACCTTTGATGCGCGGGTGGTTGGTCCCGCCACGCTGCACCATCATGGCGCTGCCGGTCTCGGTCATGCCGCGGCTGCTATCCGCGCTACCTGGCTTGGCCTTGCTCTGCTTCCTGAAAAAGAAGTAGCGCGCCCAGGTCATCGGCGTGGGGCGCACGCCCAAGAACGCCTCGCATACCACGGCGTGGTATGCGAGCATCACCATCGCATTCGGCGGCAGGTGGTGCGACTGGATCCCGAAATGGTTGAGGAAGGAGCGGAAGAAATCTGATACTGGTAGCCCGAATCCCCGCGCGAAGTGCGCAAGGAACACCACGTGCTCGTCCGCCTCCGGAGTGGGACGAGCTCGCCATCGGGAGGCCGGCAGCGGACGCCGGAAGGAACTCGCCAGGTGTTCACCAGCCACTGGCACTCATCTGCCGTGACGTTGGATCCAGCCCACCCGGCGCGGGCGTCGTCGTCGCGAGCCATCGAGCAGGGGAGGAAGTTTGGTGGTGATTTGGTGGAACTTGGCGGAAAAGACTAGCCTTTCGGCGCTGTGAGATGCACGGCGGCGACGAGCTCGGTGGCGGCGGAGAAACGAAGGGGCAACGGGAGAATGAAGGCAGGAAGGTAAAGAAGGAGTTACCGAGGGGGTATTTATACCTCCCTCGGGTTGCCGTTACAATCGAAGGTAGTGGGATCAGTTACGCACAGAGATCGTGCGGCGTGGGGTGTGCGGGCCGGTTAGAAACGCACACAGCGCAGGACGCGCGCGTAACGGTCGCAATTGATCCCACGACGTGATCGTGGGCAATTACTGCGCTTGATGGGACATAACGGGCTAGTGGGCCCAGGCCGTGAAAACTGGGCGCGTGGCCTGTCAGATCCCGGGCACCGAGGCGTCGGGGGTGTGGTAGCATGACGCGTGCCCAGCTGCAGTGCGGAAAGCCAGATTTTGCTCTGCCACACAGAGATTCTGATTCGAGATTTCGCTAAGTCCTTCTACTCGGCGACAGAGAAGAGAAGTAGTTCTATTCGGGAGAGAAAAAATCCAAGACAAGATTAAGGGCTACTCGGAGGTCTACTCGGCCTCCCAAAGCTCAAATGACAATATTGGTTTTTAAGCTGGCAGAGCCCAGTGAACAAGTTCGCAGGACTCTACCAGCTTCGGGGACTAATGTCGGGGGGTTACCCCCGAGTAGGGTAAAGGCAAGTGCTAAGGGGAAAGATCAGAAGAGGTGTCCGGCAGAGTAGCTGGCTACCCGGTACTTGCTACCCGGTCGACCGTTACTCGGTCGTACATGTTGATGGCCAGAAGGAAGAATCAAGGAAGTTACATTCTTCCGAGTAGAAGAATTGGCCCGAGTAGAAATGGCGGCTTCCTACTCGGGCTAGAAGTCAAAGGAGCCGTTCTGACACAGGATCCCGCGTATCCTGGGTCCGTACTGAGGCACTGTTCATCTGCAGAGAGCGTGCCTGTCCATGTCAGGGTGTCAGCAGACCGTCACAGGTTAGGGGGGCCTACTCTGTGATGGTGGCAGTGATAACAGATCATCTTCTTGGTTTTGCACAACGACTTTCCACATCGGACAAACTAGGAAGCCAAAGCTGTCAGCGGGAAGCTGGAAGTACGCAGTGTGCACACAATGTCGACATCTGTTTGTACTTTTCCCTGTTGGCTGTATCCGTCTGGGCACCAGTATATAAGGTGCCCCGCCCCCTCCTGCGCGAGGGATCCCAGAATCGGTTCACATTCTTGACCTAGAACTCCACAGAGAGGAGAGTGGCTACTCGGCTGAAGGCCAAACTTGTACTGTGGCTACTCGGTGAGATAATAATACACAGAGAGGAAGGCAGGAGTAGGGGTTTTACCTCCACACGAGGGCCCTGAACATGGGTAGATCTTGTTGTTTGCAGTGCTAGTTTCATACTTCACGCGGCTACTCGCTGCGTGATCCCTCCCCAAACGCCTCCAGCGTCCATCGCCCCCACAACTTTAGCCATCCTATGGCATCTGCCGTGACACCACCACGACACCTACTGTGGTCGTTCTACAAGGCGTGCAGGCTCATTTGACATTGTGATCAAGGGGTGACAGCAACAAAGTGAATAAGTAGCATGTATTTTCAATTCTGTATCAATTATTTCTATGCAAATCTGTCTAACGAATTCATGATGATTTTGTATTTAATTTGCAGGTCATTCCTTGCTACTTCAGGGAAAGCTTGAACCACTTTGTTGAAGGGGAGTGGATGGTTGCCAGGAGCCCGAGGTTTCGCAAGTTTGATTTCCTACTTAGAAAGGAACCACTGAGGACTGCATTAACTGGGCCCTACTGGCTCTCTCTGACTAGGGTTTACAATGTTGTCGTTGGAGACATCGTTCATTTCCAGTTTAACAACACTGAAAACGTATTCGAGTTCACTGTCTACAATAGTCTTGGGGGTGTGAAAGATGCAGATACTAATGATTTTTGTAAGTTGCTAGTTTCATTGTCCATTGTTTCAAAGATGCAGATACTAATGATTCGAGTAGGTGAAGTAGTAGCAATGCAGGAAGTTTTCTTGCATTGCATTGCATTTTCAGTGTAATGATTTGTAGGTGCAATGATTATTCATTTACTTTTAAACTTGAAATTAGCAAATAGATGAGTAGGGGTGACTCTCGTAAGAAAGGGCATGGATGGCGACTCCCCCTCTAGGCGGCGCTCATGGCGACTCCTCTGAGATCTAGGGTTTTAGCCATTCTTCTCCGACAATCGTCACTCCGGCGTAGTCGGCATCCTCCCCTACGACATCTACCACTCCGGCAGTGTCGTCCACCCCTTTTCTTCAATGACCAAGGCAAAATCCCTTTTTGATCGCTCTTGTTGGCGGTGGAGGGCGATCTTCTCCACCGATGTGGATCTCCGGTTCAATCCCATCTATGTGGGTTTTGTTCTGTTAGATCCGAAGGACAAGCGGATCCAACTGGTAGATCAAGCGGGCTTTGTGCTTGATCAACGTTTTCTCAAGGTACGTGAAAGCATTCATCCTGGATCTGAGATCCAATTTGCTTGTCATCGTGCCAGGGTTCAGGATCATCTGGTTCCACGGAAGGGGTCTCTCCTGGATCATAACAATGCCATCGTTCCTATTCTGGACGTGGACTCTTTGGTGCCGCTTTTGGATCGGACTCCCATTGATCCTGCGGTGGGTTTAGTGCATGCAGACAAAGTCTTAGACCTGGATTTCTCTAGAGGTCTAGCTCTTGCTAAGGAAGTCCGCATTCTCTTCGGATCGGACGTTCACCCTTCTAAAAAATTCGGCGCTTTCAAAATGGTGGTATCTTTTGGCCGTGCTGCCTTCAAAATTGATGTTAATACTGTTGCTTTGGCTCTTGAGGCGGCGATTGGAGGATATTGTGGATCTTTGAATGTTACCTGTCTTCATGATCGGGTTTTCTCTTTTGATGTCGCTTCTAAGGAGGTTGGATTTCATATTATGAAGATTAAATGGTTTTCTTGCTTCCACTTCAAGTGCTTCTTTCATCTTTGGAGTTTCGGTGGTCCAAATTGGATGGCTGAATGGATAAAGTGGAACCACGATCAGATTAATGAGTGGACTGTTGTCACGAAGAAAAAGAAGGTAAAACCTAAACGGTACAAGCCTTTATTAAAACCTTCTGCTTCTCGTGCACCAACTGCTCCCCCCACGATTCCTAACAATATTGGTTCTGATATTGATCGTGAACTGCCTGCTATTAAGTTTGGATCTTTTAATGCTGATTCTATTGTTACTAAGTCTGTTACGGATCCTGTACCTGTACCCCCTACCGTGGACTCTATGCCTGTTGATGATGGCTTCGCAAAATTAATTGATAAAATGGCGGCCCATGTTTGGCCTTGCTCTAACTGCCTCTCAGCTAAACATGCAACGGAAGAGTGTACGGGCCGGATACGGTGCTGGTCTTGTTCACGTTCGGGCCATATCCGCAGAAACTGCCCGGGAATTAATGGAACTCTGCGCTGGGTAGTTAAATCGCCGAATATTGGAACTGAGGAGTCCCCTGCCTCAGCTCTTTCCCCTGCCCCTGCCACTGTTCCTGGAAAACCCTCGTCGGATTCGCCGCTCGAATCGCAACCTCCTCCAATGGCGAACTTCCCCTGTGATCCGACCAGGTTCGTCCCGGCGGGGATGCATGTCGAGGAGGTATGGGCGGCTGAGCAGCGGCCTGCTCGCCTGTTCATCACCTCCTCTGCGGCTCCACCTCGCCGCCATGAATCCTGGGCCATTGCTCAGTTGGTTCCGCGGCCACCGGTAGAAGAGCTTGACGACATCCTGCAGCAAATCGTCGATTACATCCTCCAGGAAGTACATCTGCAAGTTGTCTCCTTCTCGGAGAGCGCGGTGGGAGTTGGCATGTTCCGCATGGCGGATCAAGTGGCCAGAGATTGTTTGGTACACTCTCCTCCTTTTATCTTTCCTGATGGTAGGATGCTATCCTTCGTTAGGCATGATGAAGGAGATAATGTTAGAGCAACAACTTATTCAAGGACTGGGTGGATTATGATTCTGAATCTGCACTTGGACTATCGCACCGATGAGTTTCTTAGGGAGTTTGTTTCCAAATTTGGCAAGCTTCGGACCTGGTGGAGAGAGGACGCTTCTCCTGTTCGTACCTTGCTCAAGGTTACTTATGGGAGCGGTGCTGATATTCCTCGCTCACTTGTGATTAGGGAGGTTCAGCGTTACGGTGGTCACGTTGTTTCCTGGACCTGCCCTGTTTTTATTTTGGACAGTGATGCTGCTGATGCTATGCCGGGAGATGAAGATCTTCTTCCTCCTGGGGACAATCCACACCCAGCTTTCGGTGCTCCTGAGGCCCCAATTCCAGATGCTTGGGTTCCACCGGCTCAGCCTGAACCTCAGCAAGATGGCTGGGGAGACTGGAACAATGAGGAGCAGGGAGAGAATGCTGCGCCAGAGGAGCCTGTTGATCAGGAGCCGGAACCTGAGCAGGTGCAGTCTTCTGTATCTGTTCAATTTTCTGGCGCCTCCATTGATTCCATGAATGTTGCACGAGCTGAGGGCCCGGAACAATTTGTGGAGATGCAGCAACAGGTGGAACATAACCAGCTGGCTATGGTTCCTTTTGTTCCACCACCCCCTGAAATTGGTGCAGATCAGAACGCTGAAGTGCAGATTCTTCAAGTCCTGTTACCTGATCCTGTGGTGGAGTGGTCCAGATATTTCCTGGAGCACAAAGCTCGGGTTATTTTTGACAGAAGATTTGAATTTCTGTCATCTCTGCTGCCCATTGAGCTGCCAGTTTCCTCTGCTGTTCCTGTTCCTATGCTGCTGGATTCATGCCCTGCTACTGAACCGACGACTCCCCAGCCGGCCACCAAGAAGAGGACCAGGAAGGTGTCTACTCCACTTGTCCTTGAGGAGCGTAGAGTGACGCGTAGCCTGGCCAAGAATGCTGGGTTCAGGGTCCTGCCTGCATCAGACAAGCCGGAACCTAGGAAAAAGGCCAAGTCTGCTCGCCCTCAAGATTCTACAGGGGGAGTACCTCCTTTCACTCCTGTTGCTGTTCTGCAGAGGGCGGGAAACATACTCCAGATAGAAGATTCGGAATTAACGGTGGAGAAGCTTGAAGCTGCTCCAAAGAAGCCCACCACTCCATCTAGTTCTGATGATTAGTGGGCCTTCTTTATTTCTTTTGGGCCTGTTTGGTCCCTGGAGTTGTTGCTGGGTCTTTCTGTTACATTTTGTTATGTTACATGACATATGTACTACGCTATGGGTTTTATCTTTTGGACATCTACTGTGCTGGTATCTTATGATTATCAGCAATTTCCTTTACTATATTTTTTTCCATGGATAATAAGGCCCATCTAGTCTTGGATTGGATTGCTTTTGACTGGAATGTGAGAGGACTAAATGACAAAGCTAAAAGAGATGCAGTTTATAATAAAATTGAGGAAAGTCAGGCTTCTATCATTTGCTTACAAGAGACAAAATGCCAGGATTTTGATCACTCCTTTATTAGGTCCTTCTGCCCAAAAAGTTTGATCAATTTGTCTTTTCTCCCTCTGTGGGAGCTTCTGGAGGATTAATTGTGCTATGGAACAGTTCCATCTTCAGTGGGGAGTTGTTAGAAGTTCATCGCTCTGCCATTCACATTAAATTCACTTCTATTCACAATTCTACTTCTTGGAATTCGGTGAATGTTTATGGTCCCTGCAAAGGGGTGGAAAGAGATAATTTTGTTAATTGGTTATATAACCTTTCTATCCCGATTCATCAGAACTGGATGATCCTTGGTGATTTTAATTTCATTAGATCACTGGATAATCGAAATAAACCGGGGGCTGATCTAAATGATATGTTTATATTTAATGATATTATCAGCCATCTGGGTTTATTGGAGCTGCCAGTTAAGGGCAGGAATTTCACTTGGTCAAATATGCAGAGTGATCCACTTTTGGTTCAATTGGATTGGTTCTTTACTTCATGCCAGTGGACACTAGACTACCCTAATACTATGGTGTTACCCATGTCTAAAATAACCTCTGATCACTTGCCTTGTATGGTTAAAATTGGAACCAACATCCCAAAGGCAAAGATTTTTCGGTTTGAAAATCATTGGGTTAGGCAACCTGGTTTCATGGACCTTGTGACTAAGATTTGGAATACTCCTGTACTGGCCAAATCAATAACCTCCAAAATCACTGCTAAATTAAAAAACCTCAGATATGCTTTGAAGGACTGGGGAAGGAATTTATCACAGTTAAAGATTCTTATTGATATGAGTAGTAAGGTGATTTTATTTTTGGATCAATTGGAGGATTTGCGGCAGTTGAGTGTTCCTGAATTTAATTTCAGACTTATTGTAAAGAAGCATATCAAGAATTTGCTTGCTTTGCAATCTGATTACTGGAAGCAACGATGTACTATTCGTTGGGCTAGGCTTTCTGGGGAGAATACTAAATATTTTCATGCCAGAGCCACTGAGAGATTTAGGAGAAATTCTATTCCATCCATCTCGGATACTTCTGGGTATTTGTTGGTGGATCATAGGGATAAAGCTGCTGCTTTCTGGTCTTGCTTTAAGAACAGAATGGGTGTTTCCTGCCCACCCATGTCTGATTTTGACTTGTCTGTTTTTCTGCCTGTGGTTGATGGCCTAGAGATTTTGGCTAATCCTTTCACTGTTGAAGAGATTGAGGGTGTTGTAAAACACTTAAAACCTGACTGTGCGCCTGGACCAGATGGTTTTACAGGGCTTTTTATTAAACATTGCTGGAGTATAATAAAAGAGGACTTTGTCAAGCTTTGCAATGATTTTCACAGTGCTAAGATTTCTTTGGAGAGCATTAATGGATCTTTCATCACTCTGATTCCAAAGATTAATTCTCCTGAGACGGTGAATGATTTCAGACCTATTTCACTGACCAATACATGTTTGAAATTTATCACCAAAATTCTGGCTAATCGTTTTCAAGACAAAATTTTTGGATGCATACATGCCAATCAATATGGTTTCATAAAATCAAGAACTATTCAAGACTGTTTGGCTTGGTGTTTTGAATACATTCACCAATGTAAGGAATCTAAGCAGAGAGCGGTGATCTTCAAGATTGATTTTGAGAAAGCCTTTGATACTATTGAGCACTCTGCTATTCTGCAAATTTTGAAATTTAAGGGTTTCCCCCCCTTAGTAATCAAATGGGTTAAGGAAATCCTTGCTTCTGGATCTTCTTCGGTTCTCTTGAATGGGGTCCCAGGTAAACCTTTTGTTTGTAAAAGAGGTGTCAGGCAGGGGGATCCTTTGTCCCCAATCCTATATGTGTTGGGAGGGGATCTGTTGCAAAGTATTGTAAATCTGGCACTTAGAGAAGGAAGACTCAGATTGCCAATTCCAATTGGTGGAGACTTTCCTATTGTGCAATATGCTGATGACACTTTAGTCATTCTTCCTGCTGAACCGGCTCAGTTATTGGTTTTTAAGGACCTGCTTAATCTTTATGCTAGTCTCACTGGGCTAAAAGTGAATTATAATAAATCGTCGATGATACCGATCAATTTATCCCAGCAGGAAACTGTTAACTTGGCTTCTGTCCTAGATTGCACTGTGGCTTCTATGCCCTTTACTTATTTAGGCTTGCCTATGGGAACCACAAAACCGACTATCAAGGATTTTGCACCATTAATTGACAGAATTGAGAGGAGACTTTCGGCTACTGTCTCTTTCCTTTCTTATGGGGATAGTTTGGTTCTTGTGAATTCGGTTCTTTCCTCCTTGCCTTCCTATTACATGTGCACTCTTGTAATTCCTAAAGGTGTCATTGATATCTCTACCTAATAATAAAGGAAATAGTGCTTCCTTCGTTGGTTACTTCGTACGTCAAGTTCGTTTGTGCGCGCTCTGGACATATCCACTGTAGCCGAGGTGGTACTAAACGTTCGAGTTCATATGCGCGCTCTGGACATATCCACTGTAGCCGAGGTAGTCTTTTTCCTTTTCCATGCCCAGGCCACGTCAAACCTGATGCCACATGGCGGAGGGCCTCCATGCCCCTGCCTGGCGTGGCCCATCCTGCCCGACTATCCCTGCTTCAAGCGCCTCCATGGCTCCCGTCTGTGTGGATCCCTGCCATCGGCACCGTCCCACCACCTTCACGGACGAGCGATGCATCCAGTGCCGACGGGGACTCCGCCCTGCACCGCCGAGAGTACAGCCGCGCTTACACGACAGTCAAGTGCGCGATTCAAGGAGCCTGTTCTCCTTTTACTCCGACGACGACCTCCTTGGCCTATCCCCTCCCCTTTTCCCGATGCACAACCTCTCCATGTCCCACTAACCGCCCTTCTTGGACTGCCTCGAGGAGGATCCGGGCATCTTCTCCGCCGATAGGCCATTCACGCTGCCAGGGCACATTGTACACGTGGCGATGACGGCCACACTCAGATGCGCGCGGCGCCGCTCGTCTAGCGCTGGCTGCTTGCCCTCCGCCGCCAGCCATCAAGCTGTAACAAGGAGCAGGGTTCTCACCTTCTCCTCTTCGTCTCCTTCTCCTACCCGTGTATTCTTGTCATCATGGGTACTCCTTCTACAACTGACTGGTCGTCCGCTGCTGGCCTGCGGATCCTTCTATATCGAAGTACCGATAAAGCACCAAAATAAATTACACGGGAAAGAGCAGTAGTAGCAGACAACTTTCAAAACACTTGTGTATTTAAACTCTGAAACGGTGGTTTCAGTAGCAGACAACATTCAGCTATGAGCCTATTTTTGTAGGTTTTGGTTTCTCTGAAGCCTCCTGATGCTATACCAATGATTGAAATTTGAACTCTATGGATCTATTTTCAAAATCATAAATTTAAGTGTGCAACTACATGTGATCTCGTTCCTCACAGTTCATCCAAAACGTATTAAACGGATAGTAATTTTTTATCTCTCTCTAAGAGTTCAGATAGCATAGTCTCGCAAATCAGAAGTTTTTGTTCAGATATCATACTTGCACGTGTTGCACCAATCATAGGTCTTCAGTTAACTTTTCATGTTTTCTAGGAGAAGTCAGCTGAGCCTGCTTTTGGTCAGAGTTGCATCATTTGTTTAGATGTGCATTTCATATGTTCGATACTGCTAGCGGTTTTGAGAGAGCAAAAGACAGCATGATTCTGTCGTGAACACCATAAACAACAACAACCTTTGCCATTGGCAGAGCTGGTACACAACGATTGGATTCAAAAGAACCCAATAGTTTTACCTATTCCTTCATTAAATTAGTGCTGAAGTTTTAGTGAAAAATGATACAATAGAAAGTAGAGCTAAACGCAATGGTATTGTGCTCTAGCTGGCCTTGACATAGCCTGGCATATCAAGCACCACTAATTGTCCGAGTCAATGTTGGTGGCCGCCCTCAAGCGTTCTCCGAGTAAAGAGCCATCGTTGTCTGCAACTGGCAAAGGTTGACATTCGTCGTCCGCAACTGGCAAAGCGTTTTTCGAGTAAAGAGCCACCTCCTGATGCTAAACCAATGATTGAAATTTGAACTCTATGGATCTATTTTTAAACTTATAACTTTAAGTGTGCGACTACGTGTGATCTGGTTCCTCACAGTAAAGAGACATCGTCGTCTGCATCACCGTTACTGATCTAAACGTATGAACGGTATTTCATTTGATTTCGTCCGACACCGTAGCAACGCACGGGCTTTGTGCTAGTAATTGATAAAGCAAGGAGAAGATGTTTATGGAGGAAGGACAAGAATAAACAAAGAGTGAACTCTTTAGCTGCTTGGGATATGATATGTAGACCCAAAACCAAAGGAGGTTTAGGGATCATCAATATCCAGATTCAAAACAGAGCTCTGTTACTGAAGTTCCTGGCAAAACTCTATAATTCTGTGGATATCCCTTGGGTCCATTTAGTAAAGAATGCTTATTATTTCCAAACAGTACCGCATGCTGTCACCTCTTGTGGTTCGTTCTGGTGGAGAGGTGTTATGCAATTGGCAGAAACCTGGTGTTCCTTGTCCTCCTGTGTTTTGGGTAATGGTTTTACTGGGCTTTTCTGGAAGGATTCGTGGATGGGACAACCTTTGGCTATAAAATTCCCAAGGTTATTCTCTTTCGTCAACGATCCTCTGTCCTCTATAAGAGACATTCTTTCATTGGCAGACCTCTCAGATGCCTTTGTATTGCCGCTTTCAACTGAAGCCTTCCAGGAGTTTAATGATCTGAGTGGCATTCTAAATAATGTTCAGTTGAATGATACTGAGGACAGTTGGAGATGCAATTTCAATAAAGGGGTATACACCTCCAGGAAATTCTATCAGATGCAATTTGGTCATTTAAATCCTGATGGGCCTGCAAAGTGGATATGGAAATCCAAATGTATGTCAAAACATAAATTCTTTGCTTGGCTGATTCTCAAGGATAGGATTAATACAAAGGATATGTTCAAAAGGAGAAACTGGAAGATTGAAGGTACAGATCATTGTGTTCTTTGTTGTACACAGTGCAATGAGGACTGGATACATCTGTTCTTTCAATGTGTTTTTAGCTCTCGAATTTGGAATTATTTGCAAATCAGTTGGAGTGATGACACACTTGTGCAAAATCTTGCTGCTGCCAAAAAGTCCTTCAAGGGGCCATGTTTCACAGAGATTGTGATTCTTGCTTGCTGGAATATTTGGAAGCAGAGGAATGGAGTCATTTTTAAATCTGAAAGACATTCCTTTATGGGATGGAAAGTGGGCTTCATGTTGGATCTCCTTATGCTTAAGCATAGGTTGAGTGCTGCTATGGCTGCTGACTTAGCTTTATGGATTAATTCCTTAATTTAGTCTGGGATAGACTGTCTTAGTCTCATCTCATGTTTATTTGTACATATCTGTAACTGTAACGCTTGTGGTTGGTAATAAAGGGCTGTGGGGGACTCCCCTGCAGTAGAAAATGTTTCAAAAAAAAATAGATGAGTAGGTGCAGTAATTGGGTAGTGTGTCTTTTATTGACTGGATAGTTTCTTATTTGGACAGTTCTGGCTGATGTTCCATCAAGCATTCGCAGTATTCTACACAGGACCATTTTCTCTGATATTGGAGATATCACTGAAATGCACATGGCAGACATTCTGTTTGGCATATTCAAAAATGTGCACTCCCAGCAGAAGATTCTTTCTATGAACCAATTGCACAGAAGCAGTTTGGTGTGCATAGGATAAATGAGGAGAATGCACACTTTAATGCACTGGTTAGTTCTTCAGTGAAATCACAATATTATTATTTGTTGTACTGTGTTGATAGAATCCACAAAAGACTAACACATCCATTTGTTGTTCTCAAATGACAGTACATATCTGCAATGGCAGTCCAGGGCTATGGGTACAATGTCAATGGGACAACCCTACTTTATAGAGATGGACTAGTCTTTGAAGATGGAGATGAAGTTGAAGACATCATTGACTGCCTATACCACATCAAAGGCGACAACTACATTGCAATCACTGAAGGGTGGAATGACTTCAGCAATGCTGCGCACATAGGCGCAAGGTCTGTTCTGCTAGTCAAGGTGGAACCTCTTGCGCAGGAAATTGGTCTTAAGTTCATTGAAATCATCAACTAGGATGTGATGTAGTAGTATCGGATTAGGTATGATTCAAGATCATTCTACCATAGTTTGACGTTGAAGAACCAGCTTTGTTCCGTGTAATTTAATTCCTACACAAAATTATGATGCTTACTAAGTTTGTAAGGTTGATTTGGCTAATTTTGTTGCCACTAGCAAATTATGTTGTTTTCGGTAGTTGAAATTATGTTTCCTGAGCAACAACCATTTAGTGGCACTTTGGCAAAGTGCCACTAGATGTCCTAACCTATAGTGGCACATTGCAAAAGTACCATTAAACGGCATGACTTATAGTGGCACTTTGCCAAAGTGCCACTATAGGTTAGAACATTTAGTGGCACTTTGGCGAAGTGGCACTTTGGCGAAGTGCCACTATAGGTTAGGACATTTAGTGGAACTTTGCCAAAGTGCCACTATAGGTTAGGACATTTAGTGGCACTTTGCCAAAGTGCCACTGTAGGCATGTCATTTAGTGGCACTTTGGCAAAGTGCCACTATAGGTCATGCATATGGAGGGGATTAATGAAGAGGAAAAAGGTTTGCTTCGTGTCACTCTTGCCGAGGTAACTTGTTGACTCAACTTACAAAATCTCATTTACGATATTACGTGGGTTGCAGGTAGGGGGCTCACGAACCTATAATCGCGAAAGGTGGAAAAGATTGGACCAACCTGTTGCTTCCACTTCAGCCCGTAACAATTTTCACGTAATGTGTGTTCGTAACAATTTTCAGCCTGTTGCCGAGGCATGTCACGTCACAATTTTCACGAGTAGACAATACATGGTTTTGAGTGAGTTTGTGGTCCTGGCCACATCGGAATGTGTGTTCACGGATTGGTCTTTTGGATTAGCGGACAAGAGGTCACGAAGCAACGCGAGCATCATTCTCCTTATCTTAAATTTTTTAGTGGCACATTGGCAAAGTGCCACTATAGGCATGTCATTTAGTGGCACTTTGGCAAAGTGCCGATATAGGTCATGCATATAGTGGCACTTTGAAAAGGCCCTACCAAAGTGCCCCTAAATGTATACCGTGGTGTAGTGTAACAAAGCTACAAGGTTCGGTGATATGGGTTTCCACGAGAAAATGGAAGAAAGAACATATCACTTATAGCTCCTTGAGCGTATGGTTCTGCATCTTTCCGAAATAATAATTTCTGGTGGAGAATGTTGTACCAAATTTCTTTAAAAACCAGATTCCAAAATTCTTAATTAGTTAGACCAAAGACGGGGGAAACAATTCATAGGGGATCATATTCAAGCTCGAGTGTTTATTGTGGATGTCGTGTAGTGCTTGTGAACAATGCAGACAACAGACTAGACCGTTGCTCATCGCATTCACATGCATAAATATCCCACATATTATCTTTGGTGATCGATTTGATTACTATCGGAAATAAATTAGCATCCTAAACTGTCTGCAAAGCAAAAGATAAAATAAAACCAAGATCCGCACTTGTAGCGTTAAATTTTTCGTGGCCGAGCATAGAAATGTGTTCAGAGATTTGAAGGCATCTGCAAAATGAAGGAGATAAAACTTTCTAGAACCAATCTAGATCAAAGAATTGAAAGAAACCTAGAACACAAAGGGGATCAGATCAACAAAAGAGAGGGGTTTTGAGGATTACAGGATCTAGCATTTGTAGCCATCTTAGCCTGCTCGATGCAGGCTTGATCAACAGGGGACTTGGAGAAGGTTCTGATCCCCTCCGGTCTCCAACGACACTGTCTTGGCACGGGAGGGGTGTAGTTTGATCTTCATGTCGCTTATGAGTCTCTCTAGATCGGTAGAGTTATTAGGGATTTCGGGGAGAAGATTTGCATATGGTTAACTCGGGTAACCCTTGTTTCCAGCCTCCCCTATCCTTATATGGCGCCTGTGACGGGGGACCAAACCATCGATTGGTTTTGGCACCCCCGATCAGGGCGCGTGAGTTAGCGTACGAGGAGGCCCCGAACGTTGGTTCGTGGGCTTCCTCCTTAACGTTATCTTGACAGGGCCTCTTTAGCCTTTTATTTATTTCCTGTTAACTTCAAACTCACAGGTCAACCAACATTCTCCCCCTTGATCCGTTAGTTTTAACTTCATTCGCCCATTATGCATAGGAATAATATATCAAAGTGAGGTGTTACAAAGGCTAATGAAATTCAGTTGAAACTCAACACTTATGACTTACCAGCCTATCTCGAAATGTATAACTTTTTACTTGACGGGAGTGGTTCTTTTAGTGGTCCCATGCCGGCAACATGCTCACGAAAAATACTGGGTGGTAAGCCTTTTGTTAGCGGATCCGCAAGCATACGAGTCGTACTTATATGATTCACCTCAATTGTATGATCCTGGATTCTATCTTTCACAACATGATACTTAATGTCAATGTGCTTGGCAACAACACTTGACTTGTTGTTACTTGTATAGAAGACTGCAGGTTTGTTATCGCAGTATAGTACTAGTTGTTTCGAAATGTTGTCTACCACTTTAAGTGTGGGAATGAAATTCTTCAGCCATACAGCCTGCCTAGTGGCCTCAAAACATGCTATAAATTATGCCTGCATTGTATATGAAGCAGTTAACGTTTGTTTGGAGATTTTCCATGAATGGCTCCTCCGGCTAGTGTGAATACATAACCTGATATGGATTTCTTACTATCCACACAACCGACATAATCAGCATCTGAATAACCAACAACTTGCAAGTTATCATACTTCTTATATGTAAGCATGTAATATTTTGTGCCTTGCATATAATGCAAGACTTTATTTGCGGCCTTCCAGTGGTCTGGTCCTGGATTTTGTTGGAATCTTCCTAGCATTCCCGTTATAAAAGCCAAGTCAGGGCGTGTCACACCCCAGTTTTTGGATCCTTGTACTATATTTAAAGGAGACAAAAATGTGGGCCATCAATTTTTTTTTCTCTCAACATGTTTGTGTGGATCAACTTGTGTATGTTACAATAGTCATGTAAGCAATGCAAGAAATATTTTCTTTCAGAACAAATATTATTTTCCTTGATGAATACTATTGTTTCTATGATGTTTTCCATCTGTTGCTTTGATGAATTTTTGTCCCAAGTGTTGAACCAAGGTTGTTTTCAACTTAGCATTATTATTTGGCTTTGTTTGATTCAATAAAACAAAATGGCATTAGAAAATTTGGATGTTTTCTTTTGATGTTTCTATTGGGAATTATTTCTGAAAAAACTAGCCAAGTATCAATATCTAGCACTTGTTTTCAATATGTTAGAGAATCACATTTTATGTTTTCTTGGCATGAAAGTGTTCTATTATATATGGACTACAAAACTATAATCTTGGTTTGATTTGTGGAGTTGGAAAACAATCAATTGCATGTTTGTTTTTGTGAAAGAAAATAAGACAGAAAAATGGCTTTTTAGAAAAACAGAGAAAAACAGAAAGTAGCCCGTTTTCCACTTTGGTTTCAAAGCCTTCAAGGATATTCCAAATTTGTTTTGAAAAGATGTTTCTGAATGTAAAAAACTTTTTTAACAATCTACTGCTTAGAAAACAAAATTTGGAATTCATTTGACCCTTGAAAACAGAATCAACTTTTTGATGATTTCATCTGTTTCCAACACTTCGCAATTTTTGCTAAGTCTCTGTTAACTGAATTTTCTGAAACAGTGTTTTTACAAAACTTTGGCAGATGTTTTGATTTGGTTTTTATGCAAATTTGGAAGTGCAACCTTTCCCATCGTGTTGACATTGGTTTGTACTAGCATCGCTGCATAGGATGCCTTTTGTTCGATTTGTGCTTGAGAGAAGATGGAGAAAATCGAGAGGGAATTGGAGGAGTGGAAACAGGAGGGGCAGCCTAACTATGCACAGTGCATGCCATGCCTGGTGCATTGTGGCCTCTACTCGTCGTTTCCGTGCATCCCCTCGACGCCATTGAGTGTACCCGTGCCGAACGCGGCATGGCCGAGAGCACCGCACATTCCCGACTACGGCGCTGCAGGTACAAAGCACCTCCCATGCCACCACCTCGCCACTGCCCTCCCCATCCTCACCGCAACCGCCACGACCCTCCCAACCATCCCTTGAAGCCCCCGGTGAGCGCCACAAACGTATTTTTTGCCATCGGCCACCGCGGACAGAACAACAAGGTGGAGCTCACCCCGAGCCCTACCACCGCTCCATTTTGCCACCGTAGTGCTCTCCGTACAACATGCAACCTCCCTGACTTTTCCCCGTGGCCGTTTTCTTGCAGGGCGAGCACCGCCGGCGTCGTCACTGCCGCGGGCTAGAAGCTCGCCACCGCCGTTTGAGGCCATGCCAACAGTCGATTGCCGCACCCCTGCACTGCCCCGACGTCCTGCTACCGCCTCGACCCCGCGCCATCGATCCTCGTTGCCCCACTGTGAGAAATCGACCGAATCCGTGTCGTCGTTGAATTCCGGTGAAAGAAGAGGAGGGGAGAGGAAGGAACGGTCACGGACCGTAGATCGCTAGATCTATGGCTCCGCTTGAACCGGCCGCGTTCCCGCGCAGCACAGCGCAAGCGCGTGCGTTGGGCCGTTTTGGCCGCTCGATGGGCCACGCACGAGAGACCCAGCCCGTGCCTTATTTTGTTTATTTTCTGTTCGAAAATAACTTTGAAGTGCACCCTAGCTTTTGGCTTGGTAAAACTAGGAAACATGGGTTTTTATTCAAACAAAAATTCATGGGACTAGCTTACCTTTTTCTTAAACACATCCAAGTGGTAGATTTGGATTTGGTTGTTTATTATTGAGGTAGTATTTAAAATGCCAGAGGCTGTCTGTTAGACCATTTGGTGCATGACTTTAAAAATATGTATCCATTTGGGTCAAACCAAATTGTTTTGTTTAGCCCTTGAGTAGATCTATCAGTAGCACTTGACCTTGCATCAAGGAGATTGTCGATGGAAAATTCCATCCATTTTGGTTTTTGACCAGAGAGCATTTCTAGGACTTCTGTAGATAGTTCAAAATGATTTTTTTGATGTGGATCCAATTGGATGAGCTTGTGTGTGATTAGATATATGTAATCCTAGCTTGGCACAATTTTTAGAGCTCTAGATTATTTTTTGTGTGCATTTCTAGATTCAACACTTTTCTGTTTATTTTAAATCTTATGCAATTAGTTTTAAATAAATGTTTTTTTGTTAGAATCTTGTTTTCTAGCATGTGTAGATGTTTTGCTCTCTGTTAGAATGTTTTTTTCTTACAATACTATTATTTTAGGAAGTTTGGTCATGTTTGGGAACTAATAGAAATATAGAATAGTCTAGTATTGTTTTCTAGTATTTATATTGAATAGAATTTGTGAGCAAAGTATTGATAAGCTAACAGAGGTGATAACAACCACACTTCAATACCAAAATGTGTTGATTGTGTAGTGGAATGTTATTTTTTTCACAAGTGCAACCAGAGGAATTGTGACCCTCAAATGCCTTGAAAGACTAGTGGAACACCCAATGGTCCCTTTTTATTTTGGTGAGAAATATAATTTCTCCACCATAGGCATATTCCTAGTAGTCTAGTTTTTCTTATGTGTGTTGTTTACACTAATAGAAATATTTCCTAGTGTTGAGGATTGTGTGTGGATAGAAATTCACTTGAGTGGTTTAATTTTAGAAAGTGTTTGTTTGAACATGTAATGAGTGCATAGCTACTGGTTGTATGACATGATACTTTGATGCTTGTTATTTGGTTGTTATAAAAGCCTGGATTACTAGACTTGGTTGATTCTTGCTAAGTGGTTGTTTTCATAGAATTAGCTTTAGTATAATTACTTACTAGCATGTGTAAGGTGTATGTTCTGTTAGTGGGTATTTATACTCATGTGTTGCTTGTTTAGGAAAATGCATTCTTGTAGTATTGATTGCTTCTCTATTAATGTATTAGTGGTACCCCTAGATTTTATGAGTTGGTCTATTATTATTTCCTTCCTATTTTTTGGGTGTATGTTTAGCCTAACATGTTTAGCAGGTTTCTACTCATGTTATTAGGGCATAACTAAGTTTGATAGTTGTTATTGGTTGTGGAATGCACTATTTATTATGGAATGCTTCTGTAGTAATCCTTCATACTAGTATGCTATTAGTGAACCCCTATTATTATTCTATTGTCTATCTATGTTACCTCATGTAATGTTTGTGTTCTAGATTGTGTCTTATGACTTGTTACAATTGATTGAGCCACTGGTTTGTTTAGTTATATTTATGATTGAGTGATTCTTTAGTCTTTTGTAGACATGAGCATAGTCAGTAACTACCTTGTTCATCTGTGGTAAGCTTTGCTCGTTGGAATAATTCTGAGTGATGACTCTAGCATAAGTATTGTACTAGTGGTATGGTTGTGTTTAGTCTTATCTTGTTATCTATACATTGGGTTAGTGGTAAACTTATTTAGTGATGCTTGCTTGTGTTTAGCATCCTAAACATGCTAGTATAATCACACACTCATAAAATAAAAAGGCAACCACACTAGAGAAACTCAAACAATCTAGTGGTGGCGCTAGTTCATCACTAGAGATGCAATCAAGGCTACAAGGATGCATGATGCTAAACAAAAAACTCATGAACTTAAATACCTACTAACAGCACATACACCTTACACATGCTAGTAAACATAAATACTAAAATAATTCTATGAAAACATCTACTAAGCAAGCATCAATCTATTCTAGTAATACATGCTTTTCTAATTAATTAAATAGCAAGCAATCAAAGTGTAAACTACACAACCAGTAGCTATGCACTCAACACAAGACCAACTAAACACTTTCAAAAATCCAAACACTCAATGAAAATCATTCACAAATAATTTATCAATCACAAGGAAACATTATATTAGCGACCAATATTTAATTTACCAAACAATATGTCGGGGGGTTACCCCCGAGTAGGGTAAAGACAGGTGGTAAAGGGCGATTACAGAAGAGAGGTTTGGTCGAGTAGCCGACTACCGGGTACTCGCTACCCGGTCGACTGCTACTCGGTCTCACCTCAAGATGACCAGAAGGAGATATCGATCAAGTTCTGCCCTGACGAGTAGAAGGTTTGGCCCGAGTACAATTGGCGGGAACCTTTGGCGGGAAACTACTCGGGCAGGAAGTCAAAGGAGCCGTTCTGACACAGGATCCCGCGTATCCTGGGTCCGTACTTGGCAGCATTCGAACTACTGTTCACGTGGGGACGGCCTGCCTGACAGTGACAGCATGGAAGCAGGCCGTGGCAGGATAAGGGGGGCCTACTCTGTGCCTAGGTACAGTGATACCAGTCTGTCCCCTAGTTTTGCCCAACGACTTTACAGAAGCAGCCAAGATCAACGACCAAAGCTGTCAGCGGCTACTCGGAGAAAGGACGGTGTGCACACTATGTCGACACTTGTCTAGATTTGGACGTATCCGGCTGGGCACCATGTATATAAGGTGCCCCGCCGCCTCCTGCGCGAGGCATGCTCCCATAGACGCTAACGGTCACTCCCTGGAAACCCTAGAAACCCTAAGTTCTTGACCTAGCCCTACTCGGAGAGGAGAGAAAGGCTACTCGGTAGCGTTATCTTTTGTACTGTGGCTACTCGGAGAGACATCGTAATACATAGAGAAAGGCAGGAGTAGGGGTTTTACCTCCTCACGAGGGCCCTGAACCTGGGTACATCGTGTTGTTTGTGTTGTGTGGATCTTACCTCACGCGGCTACTCGTCGCGTGATCCCTCCCCGGACACCTCCAGCGTCCATCGTCCCCACATCTTTAGCCATCCCATGGCATCTGCCGTGACACCACCACGACAGTTGGCGCCCACCGTGGGGCAACCAGCGGCGCTGGCTGGAGTTTCTGTTCGGACGGGATCTTCATCGGCGGAGCGCGTAGTTTGTGGCCTTGTCCACAGATTCGGCTCCTTCGACTTCGTCACCGACAACGCCGGCTGTTTCGGCGGTATGGCCATGCCCGAGGGCGGCTCGGTGATCTCTTTCGGCTCGCATCTCGTCTACGTCGCCACCGTCGCCAACAGCGCCTACCCCGAGCTGGTGCAGGACGCGGAGGATCCTCCCGCGGTGGTTGCTGCTCGCGGAAGGCCTGCACGCAGCTCTGCATGCTGCGCTGAGGTGATGGTGACGGGCTTGGCAGCGAACGCTGGTGCAGCTGCTGCTGGCGCTGCGGCCATCGTCGAGGAGGTTGACGACCCGCCTGCTGGTGGCAGGAACCACCGGCCCTACGAGAAGGAGAGCAACCTGCCGCCTTCCACGTCTACGGTCATCCCCGCGTCTGCCGCGCGAACTGGTATGCCCACTCCCACCGACGTCGAGCTCCTAGCCGCAAGGGAGCAGCTCGAGCGGCAACGCCAGCAGCTGCTTGCCGAGCAGGCGGAGTTGGAGAAGATCAGGTTGGAGCTGAGCCTGGACCAGCTCGAGTACAACAAGGCTCACGGCTTCACGCCGGTTGCCAGGAGGCCCAGCAGGGTGGGCGCTACGCGGCGCAACCTGGGTGCCGAGATGGCGACAGTTGCGGAGGAGCCCGCGCAGTCCGCCACCGCGAACACCTTCACAAGGCCAAGGTACAGCACACCCGCCAAGACGCTCAGAGCCGCGCAGGCTGTGGCTGCCGAGTTGCCGCGCCTAGATGGAGAGGCGCGTCTCAGGCAGCAGGAGAGGCTCAACGAGTTGGTGCTGGAGGCCGCTAGGCAGAACGAGGAGTTCCGCAAGGCCAACCCGGGAGCTGGAGCCTCGCAGGTAGTTCACTCGCACGCGGCTAGATCTAACGATCAGGCCTCGTCACCGCATCCGAGCCGCGAGAAGAGCCGCAGCGGGCGTTCGGGTAGAGACAGGCAAATGCAGGTGTATGACCCGGCTGCTGCCGCGAAACAGACTGCTGTGCCGCAGCAGCCCGGGCAGGAACACAACGCTGCAAGAGCAGGCTCTCAAGCCCATCAAGCTCAAAGCCGTGTCCGAGAAGCCGCGCGTCCGGGTACTTCTCGGCAACCCGCAGCTCAGCCTACTCGGCAGAGGCAGCAGCCGCGCCCAGTGGCGCCAGTCGCCAACCCGGTGGAGCAGCCCGCAGCAATGCAGGTGGATAGGTATGATGATGGCTACTCGGCTATGGAGATGGCTGGTTATGACATTCATGACCGTGTTGGTGAGCGTGTGTTGGCGCCTGGAGATGCAAGGCACCAGTTGGACCGTCTCAGCTTGTCGGCGCGGCTTGAGAGCACGGGTCCTCCTGGCCCCGAGTGCTTTGGCCCGCGCATCATGAACGAGCCATCCGTGAAGGGCTTCCAGCTCGCAAGAGGCACCAAGAGCTACAATGGTAGCACCAAGCCTGAAGATTGGCTCAACGACTACGTCACCGCAGTCCATATTGCGGGTGGCAACAGGAGATGGGCGGTGTGCTACGTGCCGCAGATGCTAGAGGGTCCAGCTCGCACTTGGCTCAACAACTTGCCCAAGCACAGCATAAACTGCTGGCTGGACTTCTCGGACGCATTCGTCAGCAACTTCACCAACACCTACAAGAGGCCGAATAGGCCACAGCAGTTATCGGCTTGCCGGCAGCGAGAAGACGAGACGGACCGCGAGTACCTTACTCGGTGGAGCACCTTGAGGAACACCTGTGAGGGTGTGAATGAGGCACAGGCCATCACTTGGTTTGCGCAGGGTTGCCGACATGGCAGCATGCTTTGGCAAAGATTGCAGAGGGAGATGCCGAACACCTTGGCCGAGACCATCAAGATTGCGGATCAGTACGCACTCGGCGATCCCACTCAGCCATTGATGGATTCCTCTGAGCCGAGAAGAAACTTCAACAGCAGCAAGCGCAACGAGTTCCGCAACAAGCGCCGAGTAGATACTCGGTATGATCCCGAAGAGGTGAATGCAGTGAATGTCGGAGGCGGTGGTGGCCAAAGGCAGAAACCTGCTGGAGCCTACGGGCAGAACCAGAACCAGGGCCAAGGCAACAAGAAACCGTTCCGCACTGCGCAGCCGGGTAGCGGGAACTCCGAGCAGCCGAAGAAGTTTGTCTTCGATGACATGAAGGATGGTCCGTGTAGCTTTCACACTCATCATCCCTCGAGGCCTGCGAACCACACTACTCGGCAGTGCGAGTGGTGGGATGTGATCAAGAGTGATGGGCTTGCCTCCTCCTCCTCCTTTGCCAGCCGCCAATGCTACTGTTCAGCCTACTCGCGCTCCCGCAACTCGGCCGCCAGTCTATCCGAGAAGAGAGAATGTCAACCAGGTGGCTTTAGGAGCCAACCGGAACTTCAACAACGAGAGATACCGCAACAACAACAACAACTACAACCGCAACAACAACAACAGAGGCAACAACAACTATCAGGGCAACAACAACGGCAACAATGGCAACAATGGGGGCAATGGCTCCAACCAGTACCAAGAGCACCATGAGAGCTACATGATCTTCACTTCTGAGGCAGTCGACAAGCAGTCACAGCACAGGCGGGCCATGGAGGTCAATGCAGTGATTCCGGCTGTCCCGCACTACATGTATTGGTGTGACCAGGAGATCAGGTGGACTCGGGCAGATCACCCCAAGGTGATGCCCAATCCGGGTACCTATGCCTTGGTGCTGGATCCCACCTTCCTGGGTCCCGAGAAGAATGTGAGATTTAGTAAGGTGCTGATCGACAACGGCAGCAGCATCAACATTGTGTACAAGGACACACTCGAGAAGCTTGGCCTGGCCGAGAACATGATGCTGCCCAGCAAGACCACCTTCCATGGCATTGTGCCCGGGATCTCATGCAACCCGATTGGCCGAGTGTGGATTGATGTGCTATTCGGCACTCGGGAGAACTGCCGCACAGAGCGCCTGCAGTTTGAGGTGGTGGATCATCAGAGCCCCTATCACGCTCTACTCGGCAGGCCTGCTCTGAGCAAGTTCATGGCCTCTACTCATGTGGCTTATCTGAAGATGAAGATCCCCGGTCCCAATGGCATCATCACCATCTCGGGAGATTACAAGAAGTCCATGGAGTGTGCCTCTGCTAGCTCCCAGCTGGCGGAGTCAATGGTGATTGCTGCCGAGAAGAAGAAGATGTACGAGGTGGTGGCCATGGCTCAGTCCGCACAAGCTGGCGCACAAGGTGTGCCGAGTACTCAGCATGGTACTGCTTTCCAAGCTGCCAAGGAGACCAAGACAGTCCAGGTTGACCCCGAGTTCCCGGAGCGCGTGGCCATCATTGGTTCCGGGTTGGAGGAGAAATAGGAAAGCGCGCTCATCCACTTCCTCCGTGAGAATCGGGATGTTTTCGCCTGGACCAATGAAGATCTACCAGGAGTCCCGAGGGAGTTGGTTGAGCACTCTTTGCATGTGCGTCCTGACGCCAAGCCCGTGAAGCAGGCTTTGCGCCGTTTCGGGGATGAGAGAAGGAAGGCCATCGGTGATCAAATCACCAAGCTGCTGATCAGTAACTTCATCATGGAAGTGCTGCACCCGGACTGGTTAGCCAACCCGGTCATGGTCGAGAAGAAAAAGGAAGATCCCAAGGCTGCCACTGCATGGCGCATGTGTGTCGACTACACCGACTTGAACAAGGCATGCCCCAAGGATCCCTTCCCGCTACCTCGCATCGATCAGGTGATCGATTCCACTGCCGGCTGTGAGCTGTTGTCTTTCATAGATGCCTACTCTGGTTTCCACCAGATTGCACTCAACCCTGCTGATCAAATAAAGACTGCCTTCATTACCCCGTACGGGGCTTATTGCTATCGTGTCATGTGTTTTGGCCTGAGGAATGCGGGTGCAACCTATCAGAGATGCATGCAGAAATGCTTGCATGACCAGCTCGGCAAGAATGTGCAGGTGTACGTAGATGACATTGTCATCAAAACGAATAAAACACATACTCTGCTTGCCGACTTGGAGGAAACCTTTGCTAACCTACGCAGGTACAAAATGAAACTGAATCCGAGTAAGTGCACCTTCGGTGTACCAGCTGGAAAGCTACTCGGTTTTCTGGTTTCTAGTCGGGGCATTGAAGCCAATCCGTCTAAGATAAAGGCTATTGAGAGCATGTCTTTGCCGAGATCATTAAAGGATGTACAGAAATTCACGGGTTGTCTGGCATCTCTGAGCCGTTTTCTTGGCCGAATGGGCGAGAAGGCTCTGCCTCTGTACCAGCTGATGAAGAAGAGTGACAAGTTTGTCTGGACTCCACATGCGGATGTGGCATTCAATGAGCTGAAAGCAATGCTGGCTAGCGCTCCCGTCTTGGCTAGTCCGCTACCCAAGGAGCCTATGCTGCTGTACATTGCTGCGACTAACCGAGTAGTCAGCGTGGTGATAGTGGTGGAGCGAGAAGAAGAAGGCAAGAGTGTGCAGCGTCCAGTCTATTATCTCAGTGAAGTGCTGTCCAGTTCCAAGCAAAACTATCCGCACTACCAGAAGATGACCTATGGTGTGTACCTGGGCGCCAGGAAGCTGAAACATTACTTCCAGGAGCACCCCATCACTGTTGTGAGCTCTGCTCCCATCTCGGACATCATGGGAAACAAGGAAGCGAGTGGCAGAGTAGCCAAGTGGGCGATTGAGCTAGCCGCGTACGCTCCCGCGTATACGAGAAGAGAAGCAATCAAGTCTCAGGTCCTGGCGGAATTTCTTGTGGACTGGGCTGAGATGCAGTATGAACCTCCCGCTCCAGTTTCCAACTATTGGAAAATGCACTTTGATGGCTCAAAGGTGAAAGAAGGCCTTGGTGCTAGCGTTGTGCTTACATCACCCAAGCGGGATCAGCTCAAGTATGTGTTGCAGATTCATTTCAAGGCATCCAACAATGTAGCCGAGTACGAGGCAGTGGTGCATGGTTTGCGAGTAGCAAAGGAGGTTGGTGTGCAGCGCATTATATGCTATGGCGATTCGGATCTGGTGGTACAGCAAGTCTCGGGTACCTGGGACGCGTTGGATGCCAACTTGGCGTCGTATCGTTTCCTGGTGCAGTCAATGACTGGGTTTTTCGAAGGCTGTGAGTTCCAGCACATTCACCGAGCAGAGAACGAAGCCGCAGACGAGCTATCCAAGTTGGGATCTTCTCGGCAATCCATCCCGGCAGGGATTGCCTTGGAGCATTTGAGGAAGCCATCCATCAAGCCTTCCCCCAACTCGGAATCCATCTTTGTTCCTTCTCTGCCGAGTGAGGAATCTGACCCAATGGAGATTGACTGGGAGAGTGCTGCAGGGAACCCGGGGACTGCCGTCCTCTACTCGGGGACTGCCGTTCCCTACTCGGGGACTGCCATTCCTTACCCGGGGGCTGCCGTCCTCTACTCGGGGACTGCCGTTCCCTACTCGGGGACTGCCATTCCCTACTCGGGGACTGCCATTCCTTACTCGGGGACTGCCATTCCCTACTCGGGGACTGCCATTCCCTACTCGGGGACTGCCACTCCCAACTCGGGGACTGCCATTCCTTACTCGGGGACTGTCGCCCTCAACCCAGAAGCTGTTGCATTCATTGAAGAAGTTCTCGCCAATCGGTCTGGGCTGCAGAGAAGTGCTCCTACTCCTCCTGTGCAACCACCAGAGCCTGTCCCAATGGAAATGGACGAACCAGTGTTTCCCGTGCGGGAGACACCGAGTTGGGCAATGCCCATATTGTCCTTTCTAAGGGACGGCACTTTACCTGAAGATGAGGTGACTGCGAGGCAGATTCAGAGAAGGTCCAAGGGCTACACTATAGTCCGAGATGTGCTGCATAAGAGAAGTGCCACCGGCGTGCTGCAACGTTGTGTGAGCCCAGAAGAAGGAGAAGAAATCCTGGTGGAGATACATCAAGGGGAGTGTGGGCACCACGCCTCTTCTCGGGCTCTGGTCAAGAAAGCTTTTCGGCATGGCTTCTACTGGCTCACTGCACTGCAGCAAGCTGAAGATATTGTGAGGAAGTGCGCTGGCTGCCAGATGTTCGCAAGTAAGATTCACATGCCAGCTTCCGAGTTGAAAACAATTCCTATCACATGGCCATTTGCTGTTTGGTGCTTGGATATGGTTGGTCCTTTCAAGCCGGCTAAAGGCAATATGACACACATCTTGGTCATGGTGGACAAGTTCACCAAGTGGATTGAGGTGAAGCCTATTCGGAAGTGCGATGGGGTCACAGCCGTGAAGTTTGTGAAGGATGTGATCATGAGATATGGCTACCCGCACAGTATCATCACCGACAACGGCACCAACTTTGCAGAGGGGGCAAATGTGCGATTCTGCAGAGATAAGCATATCCGACTAGACGTTGCGTCAGTCGCGCACCCTGCCTCCAATGGGCAAGTTGAGAGAGCAAATGGGATGGTACTGGCAGGCATCAAGCCAAGGCTGATTGAGCCGTTGCTGAAAACACCTGGGTGTTGGCTAGAAGAGTTGCCAGCGGTGTTGTGGAGTCTAAGGACTACCCCTAACCGGTCAACCGGCTACACGCCATTCTTCTTGGTATACGGGGCTGAGGCCGTGTTGCCAATAGACCTAGAGCATGACTCCCCCCGAGTAGCCCTCTACACTGAGGTGGAGGCGAGAGAAGCTCGAGAAGACGACGTTGACCTGCTTGAAGAAGCAAGAGAGCTGACTCTGTCACGTTCGGCTATCTACCAGCAAAACCTGCGGCGTTATCATAGCCGAAAGGTGAACCCGAGGGTTTTCCGAGAAGGAGACATGGTCCTTAGGCTTGTGCAGCGCACGGCCGGGATGCACAAGTTGTCTCCTCCATGGGAAGGGCCTTTCATTGTGAGCAAAGCGCTGCACAATGATGCGTACTATCTTGTAGATGTGCGCCCATCGCAGGCGAACAGGGCAGATAAAGCTGGAGAGGAAACCAAGCGTCCCTGGAATGTAGCTCTACTTCGTCGTTTTCATTCGTAAGCAAAGATGTGTATGTACCCTCCTATCCGAGTTGAAATTCTACTCTGCAATCTAAAATTGTTCTCGGGGACTGCCCTCGTCCAAAATTGCTCTAAGTGTTTTTCCTACTCGGCTTGTTCCTTTGTCTATTCGGTTGCTCCACTTCAGAACTCAAAAGTGCATTGAGTACTGTGTTTAAACCTATATGCCAACTCTTCGACTTTGCTGCTGTCCGAAACCCGGCTTCATGGCAAGCAAGAGAACAAGCAAAAGGTCAATGAGCACACGAAAATCACTAAGGAAGAAAGAGTGCAGGAACCGAGTAGATTGTCAGTTACTTTTCGTTCCCCGTTTTCGTCTTCTCGGCTAGGTGGTGGGCTGCGTTACCATGATTGTTTCTAGCGGCTAAGTATTTGCAGCTCTGCTACTTGATTCTTGTGACTCGAATACCAAACAAGCGACAAGTCGCAGGTAGAGCAGAGATGAAAAGACAGGGTGAATAAGAAATGCTACTCGGGGACTCGCATGGAAACACAACTCGGCATTAAGCCAGTGTCGTTCAAATTGATTAATGTCAACATAAACAGAGTGGGCATAAAAACTGAGTAGCAAGCAAGATAAAGGTAGTCTATTACATCTGCTCCCGGCATCCCGGAGATCTGATAAGTGTTCAAGTTGATAGAAAGTGCAGGTTGCTTCAAGATGAGGAGGTGTTGTTCTCGGCGCTGGCCTTGGCTGATGTTTCCTCGGCGGCGGTCTTGGCAGCAGTTTCTTCAGTGGCGGTCGCGGTAGCTGTTCCTTCGGTGCCGGCTTGAGTGGCATCCGCTTCCGTCTGCACGGCGGCGGATTCCTCCATCTCGGCATCCTCCTGGGTGGCCGCCTGCTCGGAAGTGGCCGTGGCCACCGAGACGGGTCCTGGAGCCGAGGAGGAGCCTGAAGCGTGGCCTGGAGGAGGCACCGTGTCGTCGAGAGCAGCACCTGAGGAGGTGCCGAAGTCGAGTGGCTCGGAGTCGATGTGCGCCCCTTCGTCTTCGTCGCTACTCGCGACGACGGCGGCCTTTCCCTTCCCGGCCTTGCCCTTGGGAGATTCGAAGAAGTCACCAAGTTCTTCCTCTTCGTCATCATCTTCTTCGTCCTCGTACTCGGTGTCGGGTTCGGGGACGCCATCGATGTAGACCTCCGTCTCGGCGCACTCTGCGACCTCATACGCAATCTGCTTGCGCAAGGCCACGCTCTCGGCATCCGTCTCCCACTTGGAATTATTGCTCTTCCCGCGGATGCGCTGCATATCCAGGTTTTCATACCAAGATGCTATGCAGAGAAGCATCACGTCCGCACCAGCACGGGCTCCAGAGGTTCGCCATTTTTTCAGCTCGGCCTTCACGTTCTCCAGCTTGAGGGCGAGATCCCGCATGTTCCTTGGCTGGGGGTCATGGGGCCAGAACAGCCGGTGGAGCTCAAAGCCCACATGAATCAAGTCAGTTCCGACGCCGGCCAGCATTTCGAAGTAATCTTTGAGCACCAGCAAGCTGTCCTCGATATCAGCCCTGGTGTCAATTGGCTCACCCAGCGAAAGGCGAACTGCTCGGGCCTTGGCTACCGTAGGCGCAGAGGAAGACTCAAGACGAGGCCAGATATCTGAAATAGCGAGTAGCAAGATCAAAAACCGAGAAAGAAAAAAGGAGCCGGGAAGGAACAAGACCGAGAAGAAAAGGTGCAATGAAGAGAAAACTTACCGATCAGTTGGCGGCGCAGCTGCTGCAGCTTGGTTCTCCAGGATTCCTCGTTGCCAATGTGCTTTGATTGGATCTGGCGCAGGGTGTCCATCTGAGCGAAAAGATCAGCATTGGTCTTCTTCAGAGTCTCGCATTCAGCCTCGAGGGCCCTCTCCTTGGCCTTGAAAGTGGTCTCGGCCTTGGCCTTCTCGGCGATTGCCTTGTCCCTCTCGGCGCCAATCTTGACGGCATCTTGGAGTGCTTTCTGAAGCTGGACCTGCAGCTTCTCCATCTCGGTGGTGTGGTCCTTCACCAGAGTAATGGCCTGGTCGGATAGCTGTTTCTCCACCTCCGCTGGCTTGACGCAATCTTGGTGTGCCTCAGCAAATGACTTATGATCTTCTGCGAAGAGATAGATGAGGTCAGTAAATAAGCAGAGAAGAACCAAATTCAAGGTCACACCGAGTAAACAGCGATCCCGAGTAAACAGCGAACTCACCTTCAAGTTTCTTTATGGTGGCCTCGGCGTTCGCCACGAAAGTGCGGCATTTCTCATGCTCATCGGCCAAGGCCTTCAGTTTGTCTGCAGGGAAGGAAAGGTTAGCGCGTGAGAAAGCAGAAGCGGGCGTAAACATAAAACGCAGAAACCGCGTGGCTAAAGGCGTACCTTGCACTTCGGCCAGCTGTTGGGTGCTGTCGTTTGCATTTTTGCTCGCGGCCTCAGCAGCTATCTTTTCCTTCTCCAACGCAGCAATTCGCCTCCTGGCGATGGAGTGGTTCCACAGAAGGATGCGGTACAAGTGTGTCCGCTTAAGGACGCTATCCTGAGAAGCGCGAAGAAGCGAGTTAGAAAAAGCAGAGAAGATTCAACCCGAGTAGGAGGCTACTCGGAGAGTATCCATCTACTCGGCTAGAATCTCGGGGACTGGGGGTGATGGTAAAGAACAAGGAAGGCGAATAGAAGAGAAGGAATCTCAACTCGGAAAAGGCAAAAAAGACTTACTGCGTAGCTCTGTTCGATATCTTCGGCGTTCTTGCGGTGCAAGAACATCTTGGCTGCGAGGGTTGCGGTATCAGTGGAGACGGACATGGGCTGGTGTCCCAGATCAATCTTGTTCCAATCCACGCGGTAGTGGTCGATGGAGCCAAGGGTCAAGCCGTGCCATTTCTCCTCTCCGAGAACCCTGCTGTCCCACCTGGCGCTGATGTGGCCAACAGTGTCCAGTACCTGCTCAAGACCCTTGGAGGTTATTGGCTTGTCTTGGGCTCCCCGAGAAGCAATATTGACGGGTTTGTTTTGAGCTGGATCGAAGGGAGGAGTATTCCTGGCTACAGCTTTCCTTCCCTTCTGAATAGCTAAAGCTTTATCTTGGGGAGGGAAGCCGATGGTGTGCTGTTGGCTAACCTCGATCATGTACTCCGGGTAGCAAGGCTGGCCAGCAGCGCGAGCGTCCGCAGAGAGCGCAGCAGGAATGGGGCCGGACTCGCGGATCACGAGCGCTCCGCCTGTGGAGGCGCCTTGGTCTCTGGCCCTTTTCTTCGTTTGCTCCTTCTCGATTCTCTGCTTCTCGAGATCCTCAGGTTTCTTCCCGTCAGACTTGGCCTTCGTCTTCTCGGCGGCAGTCTTCTCGGCAACTTGCTTCTCGGCCTTCCTCTGCTCAGCCTCGGCTCTTTTCTGCTCAGCCTTGGCCTCCTCAGCAGCCTCCTTATCGGCAGTCTCCTTCTCAGAAAGGCCTTTATCGGAACAGTAATCCCTCAGAGCATCAAGGGCCTGTTGCCTGGCTACTCGCCCAGGAGGGCTGGATGTGTCCTTGCTCTGTGGCGACGAGGAGGAAGCTGGAGGTGTAGGGCCTTGCGCAGTTGGTGGCGTAGGGCCTTGCGCAGTTGGTGGAGCCGCAGATCCATCGCCCGGTGCAGCTCCTGGCTGAACACTACTCGGTGCGCCGCCTGGCAGTGGGTAGACATCGGCTATGGTAGCATCCGCGGCGGTGTCGTCTGTCACCAGCCGCTCGGCAGTGATGTTCTCTTGTGCAGCAGCCTCGGTGGTGGGCTGCTCCCGTTCTACTTCTGGCCGCTCAAGGGCGGCGGCGTCTTGCATTTCTTGTTCTTGGTTCTCCTTGGCGTTGCTAGCCGGAGGAGAAGGGGGTCTCTCTTCGTGAACGGTGGTATCTTGTGCTGCCGGCTCTGGTTCTGCTCCTCGAGCATCACTAGCCTGTGCGTTGGTGGCAGCAGCATTGGTGGCGTCGTTCTCGTCGTCAACAAGGTCGATCAGGGGTACTGCTGTCTCCCTGTCTTGGTCGGACGCAAAGGCTGCGTTCGCATCCATGGCAGGACTGCAGAGAAGAAAGAAATCAGGGATTGGAAGAAGATTTGGGAGAAAACAGTACTACGCAAGAAGGAGGGCAAACGAGAAGACAACTCACGCAGTGGTGGATTTAAGCTGTCGTCGGGGTTTCTTTACAGTAACCTTCTTTTTCTTCTCGGCGGCCTCCTCCTTCTCGGCGGGCTTCTTCTTCTTGGCTGGAGGTGCCTGTGCTCCGCTGCCGGTCCGCTTGCGGGTTTCGGGAGGGGCAGTAGACAGAGGTTGGACGACAAGGGGCGCATCGCCCTCGTTCTCGTCATCATCCTCATCGTCCTTCTCCGCAGCGGCCTCATCTGAGAAATTCAAAAGAGAAGAAGGAAGAATCAGAAACAACAATGCAAGGGGTTGGTGTTTCTCAGAAACAAACAAGATGAAAATAACAATACCGTGAGAGCCTTCATCCGACCAAGTGCGGAGAGCATCGCGCTTGTCAGGAACGGGGCTGCTCTGTTCCGCGTCATCAGAGGGCAGCATGTCATCCTCCTCGCGATCGTCGGACCAGTTCTCCTCAAAAACTTCGCGACTCTCAATCAACTGTCGAGTAAGAGTCTGAAAGACAGAGAAGGATCATAAGTCAACCGAGTATCAGGATGGAACTCTACTCGGATAGGCGTGCAAACACAAAGCACACTAAGCCTATGCAATTTTCTAAGTATTCTACTCGGATAGGCGTGCAGACACAAAGCACACTAAGCCTATGCAGGTTTCTAAGTGTTCTACCCGGATAGGCGTGCAAACACAAAGCATACTAAGCCTAAGCGCGAGTCGACTAAGTGCTCTACTCGGTGCACCAGATGATTGCTAGTCGGGGCGGAAAGGGAAGTTATCTACTCGGGAAGCAGAGGCGAAAACAGAGTAGGAACAGCGTACCCGGGCAATCGGTTGCGTGCGGCTGTACGGGACGAAACCATACCGCCACTTCTCGCTAAGGCTTGTCTTCAGAATGTTCTTGGCATGATAGGCAACGTCGACGTCGTCGATTTCGATGGTGGTGGTCCTGGTGCAGTCGCGGGGGCCTCCCATGTAACACATGAGATGGCAGCGCTCCTGCAGAGGGAGCACTCGGCGCTTGATCCAGCACACCACCGGGTCGTCGTTCTTGAGGCCCAGTTTCTTCAGCTCGCCGAGTCTATCTTCTATCTCGATGGCGATTTCGTCGATGGTGGGCTTCTCCTTCCAGTTTGACCCGAGTGGAGCACGATTCCTCCAGGCGGGCAGGTTGATTCGATCATCAACCGCACCCCCTTCCGTGGCGGGGACATTCTTGACATAGAAGAACGACTGCTGCCACATTCGGCAGGAATCCAGCCCCTGGATGCGGGGATGATTCGTCCCGGTCCGCTGCACCATCATGGCACAGCCCGTATCGGTGGCGCGGCCGATGCCTGCGGCGTCTTTCTTCCCGACTGACTGTTGGCGAAGATTAAAATACCTGAGCCATGTATCAGTCGTGGGCCTGATGCCGAGGAAAGCCTCGCAGACCACGGCATGGTAAGCGAGGAAGACGACCGCGTTGGGCGGCAGATGATGCATCTGCAGCCCGAAGTGGTCGAGGAACTTGCGCAGGAAGTTGGAGGCGGGCAGTCCAAAGCCGCGCTCGAAGTGCGACATAAAGACCACCCGCTCGCCGTCCCGTGGAGCTGGCACAACCTCGTCGTCGGGTGCCCGGCACTCCACGCCGGGGGGAACCCTTCTGCTGGTCACGAGCCAGGCGAGATTGGCCTTGGTGACGGAGGAACCCGCCCAGCTAGCCTTGGCCATCGTTGCGAGTGGGAGGAGTGGATGATTTTCGAGTGGAGTTGCTCGGTAGAGTGAGTCCGCGGCGGCGCGGAAGCTTGCGCGGCGGCGGAGGGCTCGGTGGCGAAGAAGAACAAGAGGCAGAAGGGGAAAAGTGCAGGGAAGGGGAAAAGGAAGTTACCGCGGGGGTATTTATATCTCCCTCGCGAGATTACCGTTACCACCGCGGAAGTGGGATCGACTGTGGCGTGTGGTGGGTCCTGTGGCCGGCTAGAAACGCACACAAGCGCGGGCTGCGCGCGTAACGGCCGCATTTGATCCCACCATCAGATCGTGGCCAGTAATTGCGCGTGATGGGACATGACGGCCGGTGGGCCCACAGCGTGAAAACTGGACACGTGGCGTCGTGTCCTGGGCAACCAAACGACGAGGTCGTGGATGCTTGACACGTGGGCAGTGCCTGCGTGAAGGGCTGGATGTTGCTCTGCGCTGCAGAGGCTCAGTTTGCGAATTTTCGCTAAGTCTTTTTACTCGGAAGCAGAGTAGAAAGCAAGTGCTACTCGGAAGAGAAGAAACTCAAGGTAATTTCCGGATAGCTACTCGGAGGTCCTACTCGGCATCTTGAGGTTCAAGGGCTGAGATGCAAAGGCTGGTTTTAAGCTGGCCGAGCCTAGTGAACAAGTTCGCAAGACTCAACCAGCTTCGGGGACTGCTGTCGGGGGGTTACCCCCGAGTAGGGTAAAGACAGGTGGTAAAGGGCGATTACAGAAGAGAGGTTTGGTCGAGTAGCCGACTACCGGGTACTCGCTACCCGGTCGACTGCTACTCGGTCTCACCTCAAGATGACCAGAAGGAGATATCGATCAAGTTCTGCCCTGACGAGTAGAAGGTTTGGCCCGAGTACAATTGGCGGGAACCTTTGGCGGGAAACTACTCGGGCAGGAAGTCAAAGGAGCCGTTCTGACACAGGATCCCGCGTATCCTGGGTCCGTACTTGGCAGCATTCGAACTACTGTTCACGTGGGGACGGCCTGCCTGACAGTGACAGCATGGAAGCAGGCCGTGGCAGGATAAGGGGGGCCTACTCTGTGCCTAGGTACAGTGATACCAGTCTGTCCCCTAGTTTTGCCCAACGACTTTACAGAAGCAGCCAAGATCAACGACCAAAGCTGTCAGCGGCTACTCGGAGAAAGGACGGTGTGCACACTATGTCGACACTTGTCTAGATTTGGACGTATCCGGCTGGGCACCATGTATATAAGGTGCCCCGCCGCCTCCTGCGCGAGGCATGCTCCCATAGACGCTAACGGTCACTCCCTGGAAACCCTAGAAACCCTAAGTTCTTGACCTAGCCCTACTCGGAGAGGAGAGAAAGGCTACTCGGTAGCGTTATCTTTTGTACTGTGGCTACTCGGAGAGACATCGTAATACATAGAGAAAGGCAGGAGTAGGGGTTTTACCTCCTCACGAGGGCCCTGAACCTGGGTACATCGTGTTGTTTGTGTTGTGTGGATCTTACCTCACGCGGCTACTCGTCGCGTGATCCCTCCCCGGACACCTCCAGCGTCCATCGTCCCCACATCTTTAGCCATCCCATGGCATCTGCCGTGACACCACCACGACACAATAGTCAAACATTCCTTAACATGATACCCCTAAGGGAATATTATGTTAACAAATGAACCACAACTAAACATACTAGGATTCACAAATAAATACTAAACACCTCACTTACATAAGTGAAATGACAACCATTTTCCTTGGTGGAAAATACTAGGCAAACATATAGGAATATATGCTACTAGCACATAAGTGTAGGGTAGGAGATTTGCATCCCTAACCACAATGTAATGGGACCATTGGGTTATGGGCCCACTAATACCAAGACAGAAGAGGTAATCAAGCCTCTGGTCACACTTGACAAAATTAATATAACAAGGCAATCAACACAAGGCTATTCATACTAGTGAGAACAATACTAGTGAAACAAATAACAAATGTTACACATGCTTCTCTATAAAATAACATGCAAGCTAACAGAGATAATAACATAGAAATAACAGTACCAAAATGGTACTGGACTCCACTCACACATATCACAAAACTAGGCTAAACAAATCTACCAAGATTTGGTCCACACAATAATCAAATAATAAAACTAGAAAACAACAAATGCTATTCTATTCCTATTAGACTTTCCAAACATGAACACACTTTCTAAGGTAGATGTATTGCAAGAAAACAACCTAATAACATGTGGTAACACCTCTACACATGCTAGGAAACAAGATTCAAACAATCACACACTTGTTTACAAACAAACACACAAGTAATAATGAAAACAGAAAAGCTGTTGTTTCTAGTTTTGCTCACCAAAATTAATATAGGGCGCCAAAAATTAATCCAAGCTATGATTAGATAGGTCTAGTCATAAGAAAACTCATCCAATTGGATTCAACTCAAAAATTATTTTTAAACTCCTTCTAAAAACCCTAGAAAAGCCTACTGGTCTTTTACCAAAATGGATGGCATTTCCATTTGGTAACTCACCTTGATGTGACGCAAAGTCCTAGTGATAGATCTAGTCCTCAACTATCCAAAACAATTTAGTTTGACCATTTTGGATACATATCCAAAAAGTTATGCCAAAAACATCTTTATAGACACCCTGTGGCAAAACAGATCTTGAGACAAAAATACAAGTCAAAACTTAGATCTATAAATTTTAGATGGTTAGGAAAACATATCTCTAGAGCCAAGATTTTCGGTTGATTTTATTTTGCAGTCTAGGTATTTTTCACAGAGCCAAAGAAAACAACAAGTTTCTGCTAAAGATGAAAAGTAAAAAACAAAAGGTAGCGTGGGCTGGCTTCCTCACAGCACGGCCCATCTAAGCGCCAAAGGCAGCCCACGCACAGCGCTAGCGCGGGAAACAGCGGGTTCAACGTGCGTCGTCGATCTCACGATCGACGGGCCACGGCTCTTCTTCCTCTTCCCATCACTTCTCTCTCTCACCGCGACGACGTGAAACGGCGATTGCGCGGTGGCTCACCGTGGGGCAACGGAGAGGACTGCCGCGGGCTCGGGGGGAGATGTACGGATGCAGGAGCGTCAAGGGGTGTAGGTTGCAGGTGCCGGCGTGGCTCCAGGCGGCGGCGCTCGGAAGGGCGCCCGCAGCGGTGAGCTGGATGGCGGCGGCGATTCCTGAGGGCATAGGGCGAGGGAAGATGTCAGGCGGGGTCAAGGGGGTACGGGGAGTCCATCCAGGGTGGTGGAAGGGAATGGGTTGGCACGGGGGAGGGGAGCACTACCTCGAGTTCCCGGCGGTGATCGTCGGGATCAAGGGCTCGAGGACGCCCTCAGGGGCCAGGGCAGGGCTTCCTTTTGCTTGGGAAGTGAGAGGGGATGTGGAGGAGGTCAGTGGTGCAATCGGAAGGCGAGGCATATAGCCCCAAGATTAAGGGCAATGGACAAGGGGTGGATCGGGATCATGCCATTTGATGGCATAGGAGGTGCACTAGGGCTTTTTGGTCACAGCACAAGCAACGCAACGAGTCCAAGGGGCAAGACCACGAAGGGGCAAGTCAAGAGCTGGCTTTTGGAGACAAGATAAACCAAGACCAAGACCAAATTGTCAAAGTATGGAGTCCCATACCATGCCACATCACCATGCCTCCCCTATCTTCTCTCACATGATTCCTTCTCACACAAGTCTTCTAGAAGGTCAGCCAGGCATCCAAAGTGGAGTGCAAACAGCAGGGATTTGAAAAGGCAAAGTGGTGTTTTCACTTTTGAACAAAAACTCAAAGAAAACAACTTACCAAAATGGTATTTAGCTCTATTCAAAAAATTCAGAAAATTCAGTTAAGGACTTAGAGAATTTTTGTAAGTGTTGAAATCTGTTAAAAACATCAGAAATTTCACACAGTTTTCAAGGGTCAAATAAATTCCAATTTTTGTTTTAAAAGAGGGAACTTGTTAACCATGTTTTAAACTTTCAGAAACACCTTTTGAAAACAAATATGAAATAGTTTAATGCTGTTAAAACAATGTGTGAAAAGGTATACTTTCTGTTTTCTCTGTTTTCCAAAAATGCCTATTTCTGCCTTATTTTTATACCACAAAGACAACAAGCAAAAGATCATTTTTATTAATCCAAAAATAAAACCAAGATTATGTATTTGTAGTCCATATATCAAGGAACAAATAAAATTCAGGAAAACATAAAATAACATTTTATAGCCTAGTGAAAACAAAGGTAGAAAACACGTACTTGGCTATATTTTCAGGAAATATTTTCTATAGAAAACTTCCATAAATCATTTTGAAATTTTGTTTTCTTGGATCCAACAAAGTTAAAAGTTTATTTTAAGATGCAAACAAGAATGATCCAAGTCTTGGAATGAAAATCCACTCAAGTATCATTAGGGAAAACATCAGGGAAAAATATAAAAGTGTTTTCAGAAAAAAATTGATATTGGTTTTATCAAGAAACAAAACTTGTGTTGCAAATATTATTAAGATCCTAAACACATATTAGTTCAAACAATCATGTTGTTAGAAAAAGAAAAAAATTGTTGGCCCTAATTTTTGTCTTCTTGATCACAGTACAAGAATCCAAACACTGGGGTGTGATAGTAAGCTTATGTTTCCATGGTCCAGGAGCCTTTCATGTGAAACGTTTCCAAGCGCTGCCCACCAAAGAAAATTAACAAAGTGAGTTATCAGAAAATGAATGAAAGTTGTCGATATAGTGTCATAAAGATTGAAATTACCACTGGATCACTTGCTGCATGTCGGCCCACAGCTCAAGGGGTTTATGTTTCGAGTCCATTATCAATACTTTTCCTTTGTCAGTTTCAAATATGAGCAGAATATAGTGGAAGCCGCGCAAACATAACTCATCAGTTATACACTTAACATCGACTAAGGAAAACATAATGTTTACAAGATAGTAACACTCACCCGAAGTTGTAAGGAAAAAGTATTTCCCTCTTGGTTTCGTGAAACCATAACACCATCACAATACTATCTTCTGTCTCCTTGGGTTTTGTCTCCGGAGTTTTTTCATTAACCCAATATGGGTCAATGAACCCAATGTCATGTATTTGTCCTCTTTTGCATTCGAGAATCTTCATTCTGCAATTATAATGTAGCGAGTGTTATTATAAATGCAATGAACAAGGTGAGCTAGCTAGATACTTAATTACAGTAATAATACTTAAAGACAATAGGCACTCAGGATATATTTGTCGAGGGCCTTATGTTGGAATAGCGGAAATAATTCTACAAATTGGATAAGGATAATCCTCTCTCCGTACCCGTGATGCTCGTTCCTAACTCCCATTGGTAGCCAGTCATCAGATTCCTGCGAGGCTTCCATGTACCAATTATGCACTCTACGCATTTTTGTTGGTAGATCATTTTCCTCCCCAGGTCTGACTAGAGGATACCCATGCCGGTATTGGTAGGCTAATACAGAATCAGAGAAGGTTGATAAGGTCAGGATATACTCCTAAATGGACAGACCCGCAGCAGCGGCCGCTTTTCCGTACAGTGCAATAAACTCTGGGTCAATTTGCTCGCCCGCACCTGTGCTCGGCCCCACTATGAGGGGGGGTGGATTGATTCTTCTATTGTCCGAGCTGGTCAACTGATTTCCCGCACTTCCCGCTTGAGCTACTTATCTTATTTGACCACACCGCTTCGTTGTGTGACTTCTGAATAGAGTAATTATAGTCTGATGACAGCCTCAGCTCGGGTTGATAAAGGGTCTTCACCATTTTCAACGCTCGGGCTTTGTCTTCTTCGGTGTTGGAAAAATCTGGCTCTTTCGGCGCCTTCTCCTTTAATTTCCATGCCTCGTATTTGTCCTGTGCGATCTCCTTGGTTTTCTCATCAGTATAGTGGTAAGGTAACTTGGGTAGATTCTGATGAGGAAATTTTGGTAGAGGCGGCAGTCGACGCTTCGGTGATGCGGTGGTTCTCCTCCGCTTTTGGCTGCCCTGAGACGTCGTGGGTGGAGACGGCTGACGCGGCGGCGTAGACGCACGCGCTGGAGATGGCGAGCGAGGCGGAGAGTACGAAGACGACTCTTGCGTTGGAGACTGGTCTTGAAGCGGCGGAGAAGGATTCTTTGGCTTCCAATTTGGAAGCATGATGTGTTCCTTTAGCCATACAATGGCCAAGTTCTTGGTGTCTCCAAGTTCAGTCACCTCCCCGTCTTCACCTTCAGGATAGTCAAGCTTCACCGGCTCGAAACCATTCATAACCTCATCCACCCCGACAACAGCGTAGCCCCGTCGAACGGGCCGACTATGGTGAGTAGGTTCAGGGACCTTTTGTTTCACATAGCCGAGCACTGCCTTAATGGTTCTGTTGACAACTTTCACATGCAGCTCACAAGGTGTCATCTCCGTCATATGATCCACCGGGTGCATCATCGGCGGTGCATCATCATCATTGATACGTCGAAAACGTATCTCCTTTTCTGAACACTTTTCTTATTGTTTTCCTCTAAACTTGTGAGTTCTGGATACCACTAACATGGACTAACGCTGTTTTCAACAGAATTACCTTGGTGTCCCATTTTTTTGCAGAAAAATTCAACTTTCGGGAAATTTCCCAGAAAGACCCCATTGGCCCTAAAATACCAGAAGACCCCGGGAGCCAGAAGGAGACCCGAGGGGCCAGGAGGTGGCCAAACCACCCCCCGACGCCCCTCTAGGCCGCACCACCTGGTGGTGTGGGACACCCCGAGACCCCTCGGACTCCCCTTTCGACTACATATTGAATTCAACCCTAAAATGCGAGGGGGCTCGTCATATTCCACAGAAACACAACAGAGCGTCGCCGCCACCCTGAACCTCGATTTGGGGATCAGAAGTTCCTATTCTGGCGCCCTGCCAGGACGGGGATTCGAAGGATATCATCGCCATCGACACCGCCACCTCTTCTCCATCAACCATCCATGTTTCCCCCGTCCATGTGTGAGTAAACACCGCTATAGGCTGAGAGGGATGGAAGGGATTGGATGAGATTGATCATGTAATAATGCCAGATTGTTAGGACATAGTGCCTAGTATCCATTGTTAGTGTTTTCTACCGTTGTTGCAACTTGTTATGCTTAATGCTTGTCACTAGGGCCCGAGTGCCATGATTTCAGATATGAACATTTTATTGTTTCATGAATATAATATTGTTTCCTGATCATATCTGCAAGTTGTTTTACACATGTCATTGTTCAGAACCCGAGGCCCCGAAGTGACAGAAATTGGGACAACTGGAGGGGATGGCTGTGATGTCAGGATCACATGTGTTCATGGAGTGTTAATGCTTTGCTCTGGTGCTTTATTAAAAGGAGCACCTTAATTACTCGTAATTTGCCTAGAGACCCTGCTGCCACGGGCTGGTAGGACAAAAGATGTTGTGCAAGTTTCTCACTCCGAGCACGTATGACTATATTGGAACACATGCCTATGGTTTGCCTACATGTTTGATGCTTTTTATTATTATCTGCAATGCCCCTGTTATATTATTAAATGACGTATGTTATCCATGCAACGCCCGTCCATCCATTCCCTATATTCCTACGGTACCTCCCATACTACTATTTTCCGTGATTGCTACTGCTGTTACTATTTACTACTTGTGTTATTTTATGTCTACTACTGCTATAAAACTGTTACCACTGATAAATTGTTGCGAGCAAGTCTAGATTCAGGTGCAGCTGAATTGACAACTCAGTTTTTAAAGCATATAAATATTCTTTGGCTCCCCTTGTGCCGAATCAATAAATTTGGGTTTTACTTCCCTTGAAGACTGTTGCGATCCCCTATACTTGTGGGTCATCAAGACTATTTTTGGCGGCGTTGCCGGGGAGCATAGCTTTATTTATTTGCTCACTTGATCGTGATATTTTTTGCTGCAAGCCATCCATCATGGGTAAGACTTGTGATGGAAAAGTTCCTATATTACCATCCACTACAAGAAGAGGTACAACTCTGAACACCTCTGCTGCTCTTGATTCACCGTCTGTTATGAGTAAGCTTCTTACTCCACCACATGTTACACGTACTGTTACTTCTGCTGAGTCTGAGAATGTTTCTGATACATTTGATGATGCTTCTGCTGTGCTTGATGATACTGGTTCTCTAGGTCCTTTCCTAGATGCTGCTATTGCTAGATCCAAAGAAATGAAAAATGCTGAAATTTCTTTGAAAATATTGGTACACCTGTTAATTCAACTAAGCTTATTGATGATCTTGATGAAACCTATATTGAACTGAGTGATGATTTTATTAAAGAAGCTTGTGCTACTAGTGGTGCAAGTGATCTTAAGAGCCTTCTTGCAAGACATGCTGTGAAATATAAATCTTCTCTTGATGCTAAGTTTGCCACATCTCCCATATACATTGTAGAGAAGGATTATGATTTCTCTTTACATTTATCTTTTATATCTATTGTTGAGAAGGGACCTTTTTGTGGAACTGAACGTGAAAGTGCTATGGAACACATGAATGAGCTTTTATCATTAAGTAGTTTATTTTCTGATGATACTAAGCTGCGTACTTATTTTGTTACCAAGATCTTCCCTTTCTCATTGAAATATGAAGCTAAAATTTGGTTTAGCAATATGTCACCTGGGTGTATTACTGATCATATGGATTTGGTTAATGCTTTCTTTCATAAATATTTTCCTGCTAGTGCCCAACATGCTGCTGTGCAGGACATCTTTAAGTTTAAGCAAACTAAAGGAGAAAAATTGCCTGGATCTTGGACAAGGTTTTGTTCTTTAATAAGAGCTAGCCTTGGATATACATTACCTAAAAATGAGCTCCTATATATATATTATAATGGACTTACTGTTAAATCTAGGACATACTTGGATAGTTGTGATGGTTGTGTTTTCAGGAAAAGAACTCCAGAAGAAGCTGAGGAATTAATGGCTAAAATAGCCAAAAACAATGATGATTGGAATATACCTGATCCGACAACTACACGAGAGCCTACACCAATACCAACACCCAAATAAGACAGGGATGATTGAATTAAATGATGAAGTGATGAAGGAATCCAAGAAATCTCTTAAACAGAGGGGTATTAAATCTAAAGATGTGAAGAATTTACCTCCTATAGAAGAATTATGTAAGTCTATTCCTCATCCATCAACTGTTGAGGTACACTCTCTCCAATATTTCGATAATAGAGATATTCCTTATTCTAAACCACCTGATCAATGCTTAGATGAATTTGATAATTATATTGTTAAACAAGACAACTTTAATAGGAGAGTGCAAAATCACCTTATGGAAAACTCTAGAGCTATTGATAATTTGCATTGTATTATTGAGAGAACCTCTAATGATGTTAAAATGCTTGTTAAACATTTTCAAATGGTTCAAACTAAAATTTATCAACTTAATAAAGTGCAGAGAGACATGTTAGCTAATGCTTCTAGCGATAAACATGTTTTTGAAATAATTACTAGAAGTAGTGTTTCTACTCAGGACCCCTTGTATCCTGAAGGACATCCTAAAAGAATTGAACAAGATTCTCAGCAACCTAAAAATAATAGTTCTCCTTCTAAGAAAAAGAAGAAGAGACATAAAAATGTTGTAGAATCTCCTGAACCTGCTAAAGATCCTAATAGTATATCTATTTCTTATGCTGAAACTAAAAGTGGTAATGATAAAAGTGATGCTTCTGATAAAGAAGAAACTGTAGCTGAACCGGAAAAGCAAACTAAAACTGCAAAGTATACTAAGGAGGATTTCATTGATAATAAACATGGTAAAGAAAGAGAGCCTTGGGTACAAAAAGCAATGCCTTTTCGTAATAAGAAACACAAATCAAAGGAAGAAGAACATTATAACAAGTTTTGTGAGTGGATGAAACATCTGTTTTTTGCAAATCCCTTTGACTGATGGTATTAAACTGCCTCCTTATTCTAAATATATGAAATATATTGTCTCCAACAAAAGGAAAATTCCTAATATGAAATTTACACTATGCTTGCTAATTATTATTTGAATGGCAAGGTTCCAAAGAAGCTAGGAGATTCTGGTATTCCTACTATCCCTTGTTCTATTAAAAATAATTATGTTAGAACTGCTTTATATGACTTGGGAGCTGCAGTTAGTGTTATGCCTTTATCTCTTTATAAGAGACTCTCTCTTGAAAAATTAATACATACTGATATATCTTTGCAAATGGCTAATAAATCTAATGCTATTCCTGTTGGTATATGTGAGAATGTTCATGTGCAAGTTGCTACTAATTGTATGATATTAACTGACTTTGTTGTGTTGGAAATGCCTGAAGATGATAATATGTCTATTATTCTTGGGAGACCTTTTCTTAATACTGCAGGGGTTGTTATTGATTGCAATAAAGCAAAAGTAACTTTTAATGTTAATTATAAAGAGCATACTGTTTATTTTCCCAACAAGATTGATAGAAGATATGGTTTAAATTCACTTGAAAATATTGATACCATAAAGATTGGAGAATTTTATTGTCCCATTCCAATACCACCAAAAGAATATGAAATCATTATGATTGGTACTATGTCTATCAAGGTTGAGGTAACATAATTATTTAGTGATTAGCAAAGTTTTGCTTCATATGAAAATTGTTCACGTAACAAGACTTCATCACCCTTGTTAACAAAATGATTTTGAATGAACAGGACAATGTTTTCACTTCGTTTTCACCTTGCCCATTATGTTTTCACGATGTTTAATTCTGTTATCACATTGATACTTGAGTACAATCATGTTTTCCCCCATACTTATGCATGTTTTCCTGATGTTTTCAGCCTGATTACTGTGGTTATGCATGTTTTCACCACTCGTACTTTTGTTTTCACCACTTTCACCTTTGTTTTATTTGGATAGTTTTTCCACTAGAGTGTCATAGAACCTCTATAGTGCTGATTTTGGTTTTGTTTTCCACCTTTTCACTTTCGTTTTCCTGGTTTTTTTAATTATTAAAATTCTGGAAATACCTCAAAAATAAAGTTTCTCGAAAAATTCCAGAAAAATTATAATAAATTTTTATGTCAAAAATGAGGCAGAGAGCCACCTGGGAGACCCCAGGGGGACCCACTAGTCAGGAACACCATGGGGTGACACGGCCTGCCCCTGGTGGCGCTAGCACATGGTGTGGGGCCCTCTGGCCCCCCACTAACTCTCTCCCCTGCCAAAGTCTTCGCTCTCACCCACCAACCTCAACACATTTCCTGGAACCCGAGTTCTTTCTGTTCTTCCTCGAAATTTTTTGATCTCTTTGCTCAGCCCATCTTTTGCGCTGAAATCTGGTGCACTTGCTCTCCGGTATGTGACTCTTCCGATGATCCAAGTAGAATTTTATTTAGTGAAGTATTTCTTGAGCATTTTGGTACTGTAGGCGATAGCTTATGTGAGTTTGTGTGCTTGATTTGAGTATAAATAATGTAGTTTTGATGTATGTTTAGCTCTCATATAAGTCCATATGGTAGTTTCCACCTTATAGTTGCTTGAAATTAATTTTTGTGATGATTGTTGAAAAATTTCAGCGACGGAGCACAATGTTCATAAACTAAACCTGCATGAGCTGGAGTTGCATGAGGTCATGCCCGTGCACCACGAAGAGAGAGTGTTCCCATCAATTTATCCGTGTCAAGAATTCATGAGGATTACGGGAATTTTGCAGGATTTCAACACTCTTGTGCATAATGCAGGCTTGGACCGTTTCATTGAGGATGAACCTATCCAACATGTGAAACTAACTATGTATGTGGTGCAGAATTTTTGTTTTAAATGGTCCTCAACTAACCCAATGGTCCACTACAAAATTTACAATAAAGTTGTAAACTTGCCTTTCACTGATTTTTGTGCGGCTATCAAGGTACCAAAATGGGGTTCTTGTGAGAAGATAAGAGGGCATCCTAAACCACTGCTGGAATTATATGAGGATTTTTGCCAAGGCAGAAGCTTCACTGGCGAGAGTGGTAAAATTCGAGAAATTCAACTCCCTAGCATTCGATACTTTACCTATTTTATTTCTAAATGTGTGTTAGCTAGAAAAACTGCCAACAATCTATCTGTCTATGATTTGGCGTTTATTGCAGCTGACTTAAGATGTGATAGGTCTTATAACTTTGGTGCTTTGATTGCGTACCGTCTCTCACATAACCGTGAGAAGGGCGGATTTTGTGGAGGTCTTATTGCCTCGCGCTTGCTAGCTTTGCATCGTGTGGAGCCACACCCTCTAGACCTGCAGTTTCCTATAGAGTGGCTTGATATTGTTTCCATGGTTCAACATAAGTTTCTTTCTACCCATGCTCACTTACATAATTTATCTTTTTAATTAACTTTCTCCAAACAATCCGGGTGGAGAGTTACTAAAACTATTAGGAAAGTACTTTTGGCTGCACCTCTTTTGTTTAATCTTAATAGCAGGCAAGGATGGATGCTTTCTGAGAGTGAGCTGGACACATACCTTGCGCATCACCCCCAGCAAGGGGAGGATGCCGGAGAGGGGGCGATGGTGATTTCATCTATCCCTACGACGTCACGCCGGTTATGACTATGCGCCCGCTGCTTCAACTTCCTCTTGGGCGCTCGAGTACGACCACGCGAGGGACGACCCACCACAGTGGAGATATTTCCCGCGCCATGATTGATCTCCACTTAGGCCAAAATCCTAAGCTTGGGGGAGGTATACCGACATCACACACATTTATATATCATGTTCGGTCGGTCCTTTGTATATCCATGTTTTTGTTTCGTTCGTTTGTTTTCGTTTCTTTCATTTCTTTTTGCTTTTACTATTTTGTTCTTGTTTTCCAAAACACAAAACGACTAAAAAATATTTCTATTGGTTCTCTTTGTTTGCTTCTTTAGTTTCTTTATTTGGTTTGCTTTCTTTTCTCGTTTTGGTTTAGTATTCAAAAATCCAAAAACATATTTCTTTATTTGCTTGCTTCTTTCTGTCCTTGTTTTAAATCGAAAACCCAAAAATATTTGTTGTTCTTCTTTGTTTTTGTAAAAAAAATTTGCAGAGTTCACCGGACTTCCGTGTCTCCATTGGAGCTTGATTATCATTCTATATTATTCAATCCAAAAGTGAAGATCAGTCATGATGATTTACAACAATCCGAGTTGTGGTGAGAGGTTGGTATGAACTATATTTGTTTTATTTTTGTACACATACTCATTGTGTGAACATGCTTAGTCCGTTCATGTAGGGTGTATGTTATTTAATTGATGCTTGGTAGTTCGTGCTCTCGCGTGTTAGTTCCAATTTATTAATATAAGATAGCATGTCGTATGAATGTTTGCTTGCATTGTCTTATTCATAGAAGGGTATGGCATTGTGGTATCTCCCTCTGATTGTTTTGCTTGAATCGACTTGGAACATGCTCACGCATGCTATGACTAAAAAAAAGTCGCTTAAGCCTTGCTGATTTATTTTGCCTCAGAGTATGTGTATCATTTTTATGCCCTTGTTAATTTTGTTTCGCTCAAGCATGATTATGACAGGTGTTGCTCTCTTGATTGTCGCTCCCCGTCTATTCCTAGCCTCCACATGTACTGAGTATGAGCTCTACTCGTGCATCCAACTCCCAAAAACCAAACTTTGCCAAATGTGTCCACCATACCTACCTATATATGTGGTATTTAACTGCCACTCCAATTAAATTTCTCGTGTGCTACCTTTAAAACTTGCTAAAAATTATTCATGTTTTGTGCCCCTGTTTTAGCTCATGAGGACGTAAATAGAGAATCTTTATCTCACTTGTTGATTGGATTTCACAGCCTGGACTAGTGGCTTCATCCGCTTATCCAATGATAGAAGAGACGGCAGCGGGGTGCCCAGCGCCAAATTAATAACTCAAATTCTCTTCACTCTTTTTGCCCCTGATTTATCACTCAAAGCATAATTGTGTAAGCAAAATAGAAAGAGGGATGACCTTCTACCCAGATGCATCCTTCTGTGGGAGCCGCTCTTGTGAAGTCGAGTTGGCTTGTGACGTACTGTATTGTCTGTTTACCATTCATTGACATAAGCATACACCTCTCTCAAAAATGTTTTCAATACCTCTATTTAATAAAATAAAAAGCTCTAGCACATGAGTAAATCCCTGCTTCCCTCTACGAAGGGCCTTTCTTTTACTTTTATGTTGAGTGTTCACCTTCTCAATTTATGCACCTTCTTGAGAGCATGGCTGTTATTCTTAGTGTAATGTGCTTGTCCCAAAACACGGTTGATAGTGGTATAACTTTGATGCTTGTATCTTTGATATATATATTTCTAGTCTTTATTTGAACTTCAGAGGTGCCCTAGCATTTATGTTTTGCTCCACTATTAAGGGCAAGCGATTACACTTTATCATACCCTATTATGAGCATTGCAATCTTGTAGATTGAAGTACTTCATGTTGCCTATTATTAGTGTGTCGGCATCTCTTCATGGTTTCCATAACTGCTGGGTGACTTTTATTTTCCATATATCTTATTATGAATTTCCTCTGCACTTGATCATATAGTGAGAATATTTACATCATATGAAACAAATGTGTTCGTAAAAGTCTTTTATCGCACTCAGTTGTCACTGAATTTCTTGAGGACAAGCAATAAGCTAAGCTTGGGGGAGTTGATACGTCGAAAACGTATCTCCTTTTCCGAACACTTTTCTTATTGTTTTCCTCTAAACTTGCGAGTTTTGATACCACTAACACGGGCTAACGCTGTTTTCAGCAGAATTACCTTAGTGTCTCGTTTTTGTGCAGAAAAATCAACTTTCGGAAAATTGCCCAGAAAAGACCCCATTGGCCCTAAACACAAGAAGCCCCTGGGAGCCAGAAGGAGACCCGGAGATGGGCCAGGAGGTGGCCAAACCACCCCCGGTGCCCCCTCCCCCCTAGGCTGCGCCACCTTGTGGTGTGGGCCACCCGGGGACCCCCTCGGACTCCCCTTTCGACTACATATTTCCTTCAACCCTAAAACGCAAGGGGGTTTGCAATATTCCACAGAAACACAATAGAGCGCCGCCGCCACCCCGAACCTCGATTCGGGGATCAGAAGTTCCTGTTCTGGCGCCCTGCCGGGACGGGAATTTGAAGGAGATCAACACCATCGACACTGCCACCTCTTCTCCATCAACTATCCATGTTTCCATCGTCCATGTGTGAGGAAACACCGCTGTAGGCTGAGAGGGATGGAAGGGATTGGATGAGATAGATCATGTAATAATGCCATATTGTTAGGGCATAGTGCCTAGTATCCATTGTTAGTGTTTTCTACCGTTGTTGCAACTTGTTATGCTTAATGCTTCTCACTAGGGCCCGAGTGCCATGATTTCAGATCTGGACATGGTATTGTTTCATGAATATAATATTGTTTCTTGATCATATCTGCAAGTTGTTTTAAACATGTCATTGTCCGGAACCCGAGGCCCCGAAGTAACGGAAATTGGGACAACCGGAGGGGATGGCTGTGATGTAAGGATCACATGTGTTCACGGAGTGTTAACGCTTTGCTCCGGTGCTTTATTTAAAGGAGCACCTTAATTACCAGTAGTTTCCCTAGAGGCCCCGCTGCCACGGGCTAGTATGACAAAATATGTGTTGCAAGTTTCTCATTGCGAGCACGTATGACTATATTGGAACACATGCCTATGGTTTTCCTACATGTTTGATGCTTTTTATTATTATATGCAATGCCCCTGTTAGATTATTACATGACCTATGTTACGCATGCAACACCCGTCCATCCATTCCCTCTACGCCTACGGTACCTCCCATACTGTTGTTTTCCGTGATTGCTACTGTTGTTACTGTTTTGCTACTTCTGTTATTTTATTTCTAGTGTTGCTATAAAACTGTTACCACTGATAAATTGTTGCGAGCAAGTCTACTTTAAGGTATAGCTGAATTGACAACTCAGTTGTTAAGGCATATAAATATTCTTTGGCTCCCTTTGTGTCGAATCAATAAATTCGGGTTTTACTTCCCTCGAAGACTGTTACGATCCCCTATACTTGTGGGTTATCAATCATCACCCTGGATCTGCGTGGAAGCAACGCTACTTTTCTGATTTGATGGTGCGACGCCGGTACTATCGAATGCACAGTCTACCATATGTGGGGCAGTACTTTGCTGTTGGGTCAGTCTGTCAAATTGTTCCTGCTACCGCTCTCCTCGCTCCCGATGCCGCGTTAATTCTTCGTCTATTTGCTGCCATCGGTCTACCTGACTCTGGGCTTCAGCTTCGAGCAAATCCTTTCTCATCTGACGGCTTCTATCTGGATATATCTTCTTCTCTTCGGAAAACCCAAGTTTCCACGGAACAGACCCTATTGTGGTTCGTGTCCGTCCATAGTGTTCCTTATTCCCAAGTGCACGTGTGATCTCGTCTTTCTCTCTATCTAGCTGGAAGTTTCCCTCTTTAACAACCTTTATTGCTTCTCTCAGCCTTTCGATGGGTAGAGGATTTTCTTCATGTCTTACATTATATATGCACTTACCTCCTGAGTCCAACGTGCCCCCATGCGCGAAAAACCAAGACCTTGTCCGTCCGTCCCAGGAGAGTGTCTCTGGAACGATTTCCTGAGCCAGCCGGTCGTCCTCAAGTTTATCCCACTTAGACATTCTACCCGTGTAGCCAGCTTGCCCCATATTATGGGGATAGATCTTTTAGCGGTGTTTGCCGCATTTCTTTTAGATCTTGTCAGAGCTTCTTTGGACTTCTTGTACGCAACAAATTTTGCCCAGAAAGATTTTATCTTCTAATACGTCCCAGTGAAATCCGGAGTCTTATCTTTCTTGATAAAGGTAAGGTGCAAATTTTCCTTCCTTAAAGTGAACGCCTTGACCAGTTGCACTAAGGCTTCTTCCTTTCGTTGTAAGATCACTTCAGGATCCTCCTCATTCTCATCCACCTGATCATCCTGACACACCTCCGGCGTCGGTAGGGTGAAATTAGCCATCATCTTTTTGAAAAGACCTTTTTGGCTTTGTCGCCGACATATGAGATTCCGGCGGCCTCACGTGGCATATTCCACTCCCGAACAAGCACTCTGCATTGCTTCACATATTTTTGGGCAACTTCTTTGGGAAGCTCTGGTGCGCCGTCTATAGCGATCTTTTCGATCCTATACCTTTCATGCTCCTTCAACATCTTCGATGCACCTTGTTTAGTATTCTTTCCGGTGGATTTGCTAGATACAGATGGCTAAAATAAGAAGGAGTGTTAATACATATATATAGAAAACAAATGCTTCATTTAATTAACATATATATATATATATATGTATGCACCTCGTTGGAGTGTGTAATTTCTAAGGTTGGACTGGAACCGTCGGCTTCTCCATCACCGTCTCCCTCGACGATGTTGTAAGCTACTCCCTCAACGGAGCCGTCAGTTCGGGCGAGCTCCGGATCTACCTCACCGGAGGCATCTGTTCGACCGAGATCCGGATCTCGCTCACCAAAGTTATTCATCCACTAGGCGACATCAGGGTCTTCCCCGCCCCCGCGGATAAAATTCGCGAGTATGTCTTCCGCGGCTTCAAATCTGATGTTTGGGTCCATACTTTATGCAAATTAAAAACTACAAGTAAAATGACTTAACAGTTTAAAAAATAGAAAAATAGTTTGGAATTGATTTGCTATTTATTTGTAGCCTCTACTTTTCACTGGTTTTAGCAGAAAAATGACTTAGCAATTTTTTTAGAAAAACAGGAAAACAGTTTCATCATCCATTCTAATAACTATGTTTTCGATGCCTAAACCATTTGTTTCAAAATAATAAAAATGGTAAAACGAAAGTAGATACTACAATATTTAATCTCACATTTGAATTTATCAATTTCGAATTGATTTTCTATTTATTTGCATCCCCTACATTTCACTCGGTTTGGCAGAAAAATGACTTAGCAGTTTTTTAGAAAAACATCAAAATAGTTTCATCATCCATTCTAATAACCATGTTTTCCATGCCTATACCATTTGTTTAAAAATATTAAAATGGTAAAATGAAAATACATACTTCAATCTTTAAAATCTCACATTTGAATTTGTCAATTTGGAATTGATTTGCTATTTATTTGTAGCCCCTACTTTTCACTACTTTTACCTAATGGTAAAATTACTTAGCAGTTTTTTAGAAAAACAGTTTCATCGTCATCCATTCTAATAAACAGCAAAAGACATAAAATAACACATGTAATAACACATAGAAATAACACATAGAATAACACATAAAATTACATAAACACATAGAATAACACACGTTTTCTAATAGGGAGTGGATAAGTAGATGGAAAACAATGGTACTAGTGTTTGAACCTCCTAAGGACTAAGCCTTGGTCCAAAATAGCCACATCACATGAAACCATGTATGCAAAATATTTTCTAAGACAAGGGTAACATGATGTGAAACATATGTGTGAAAATTTGGCCAAGTCTTCATGGAAATAGTTCTAGTATGGTCAAGTGGTTGGGGTACTGGTCTCTATGGTATAAGGTTCCCAAATGGAGAAACTTTGCTTCAGAAAACATTTTCTAATTATTTATAGAATTCAAATTATGTCTAAGTACCCAAATGGCCATCTAAAATCTAAAACACTTCAAAATAACTAAAAAAAAATTGGGCAGTGGGTACTATTAGTACACATTCTAAGGAACCCAAAGAAATTTGGTTTGCTTAAATTGGATTTACATAATTTGAATTATGTCAAATTTCATCAAACAAGCATATCTAAGTTTGTTAAATTTGGAGGTTGTGGTTGAAAAGTTATAAGGTTTCTAAGTTGCAGGGACTTTTCTGCATATTTGTTATTCTCTTATTATTCTAGCCGGCAACATTTAGTTATCTGCCGCGCAGTGCGACAGATAGCTGGCACAGTTATGCGCTGCGCCGAGCGAGAAATAACAAAAAACCGCGAGTCACTAACAACACGGGCCCACCGTGACGTCATCATGGCATCACCGTTTCTTCCGTCGGGCTCGCCGCCGTTCGCAGTTTTGCTCGCCGCCGGGCTGCATCGTGTCGCTCCTCGTTCTCGCGGGGGCCTCCCGAACCTAATGCTGGCGGTACTCACCGGAATACCTCGTCGGAGAGCCGCCTCCAACAGGGAAACGACCGCGCGGCCGTGGGAGAGAGAGGGAGAGGGCGCAGGCACAAGGGACATACCTCTGCGCGCATGCACGGCGGCCGAGGTGTCATGCGGGGCGATGACGACGATGAGCGGGGGGCGGACGGCGGCCGGGCGACGACGGTGGCGCGGGGCAGCCTGGCGGCGTCGTTCTCTGTCCCTCGTCCGTGCGCGTTCCTTTGCGAAATGGCTAAGTCTCGGGCAGAGGAGGTAGGTGAAACTGCTAAGTGGAGGGGCATTCATCCCGGTTATTGCTAACAACCGGGATGAATGAACCATTCGTCCCGGTTGTTAGCAATAACCGGAATGAATGCCCCCCCCCCCATTTATCCCGGTTATTGCTAATAACCGGGACGAATGCTCTGGTCGTTGGACGGCGCGAAGAGGGGCATTCGTCCCGGTTATTAGCAATAACCGGGATAAATGCCATGTTTTTCTTTTTTTTTCATATTTGCAAACTTTCCCGCCCTATTTAAGTTTTGAATTTGTATATCTGCTAGTTTAATAATCATAAAAATATGAACAAGATACCAAAACATTTAGAAAATTATAAACTAACTAAATATATTACTTTCAAACATATTTGGTGAAGTTCAAAATTTTGAATTATTTGAATTTGAATAAAAGATAAATGAAACTCACTTATGATGTTTTAGAACTCATTTGGGTGACCGATAAGGTGGACTTTTCTCCAGCGGGGCTAGGGTTACGCCGCGGAGGGGCTCCGGAGCGTCGGGATGGCACCAAAAGCTAGTAGTTGGAGCGGGGGGCGGACGGCGGCCGGGCGACGACGGTGGCGCGGGGCAGCCTGGCGGCGTCGTTCTCTGTCCCTCGTCCGTGCGCGTTCCTTTGCGAAATGGCTAAGTCTCGGGCAGAGGAGGTAGGTGAAACTGCTAAGTGGAGGGGCATTCATCCCGGTTATTGCTAACAACCGGGATGAATGAACCATTCGTCCCGGTTGTTAGCAATAACCGGAATGAATGCCCCCCCCCCATTTATCCCGGTTATTGCTAATAACCGGGACGAATGCTCTGGTCGTTGGACGGCGCGAAGAGGGGCATTCGTCCCGGTTATTAGCAATAACCGGGATAAATGCCATGTTTTTCTTTTTTTTTCATATTTGCAAACTTTCCCGCCCTATTTAAGTTTTGAATTTGTATATCTGCTAGTTTAATAATCATAAAAATATGAACAAGATACCAAAACATTTAGAAAATTATAAACTAACTAAATATATTACTTTCAAACATATTTGGTGAAGTTCAAAATTTTGAATTATTTGAATTTGAATAAAAGATAAATGAAACTCACTTATGATGTTTTAGAACTCATTTGGGTGACCGATAAGGTGGACTTTTCTCCAGCGGGGCTAGGGTTACGCCGCGGAGGGGCTCCGGAGCGTCGGGATGGCACCAAAAGCTAGTAGTTGGCATACCAAGTGTTTACATGTGTTCTCAGGGTTGTACAAGCCAAATATTCACTCACTCTTTGTGTTGGGTCTTCATCGGCATCGATTCCTCTCTCCGAGTCTAAGTACTTATAGGCTGAATGTCCCGGAACCAACGGATGGGAGGGAATCTTGTGTAGAGGTGGTTCATGCCATTGTTTTGGGAATTCATAGGGTCCACCCTAACACAACCAAAAAAATATTTGCACAATGGTACCCACTCCGGGCTCCGGTCAAAGTTGTAGACCGATAAGGTGGACTTTTCTCCAGCGGGGCTAGGGTTTCGCCGCGGAGGGGCTCCAGAGCGTTGGGATGGCACCAAAATCTAGTAGGTGTCATACCAAGACTTTACATGTGTTATCAGGGTTGTAAATGCCAAATATTCACCCACTCTTTGAGTTGGGTCTTCACCGGCATCGATTCCTCTCTCCGAGTCTAAGTACTTATAGGCTGAAAGTCCGGGAACAGATAGACGGGAGGGAATATTGTGTAGAGGTGGTTCATGCCTTTTTTTGGGACTTCCTAGCGTCCACCCTAACACAACAAAGTAAAGAGTTGCACGATGGTACCCAGTCCGGGCTCCGGTCAAAGCTGTAGACCGATAAGGTGGACTTTTCTCCAACAGCACTAGGGTTTTGCCGCGGAGGGGCTCCGAGCGTCGGGATGGAACCAAAAGCTAGTAGTTGGAATTCCAAGTGTTTACATGTGTTTTCAGGGTTGTACATGCCAAATATTCACTCACTCTTTGTGTTTGGTGTTCACTGACATCGATTCCTCTCTCCGAGTCTAAGTACTTATAGGCTAAAAGTTCTAGAACCGACAGACAGGACAGAATCTCGTGTAGAGATGGTTCATGCCATTGTTTTGGGACTTCCTAGGATCCACCCTAACACAACCAAGCAAAGAGTTGCACAATGGTATCCACTGCAGGCTCCGGTCAAAGTTGTAGACCGATAAGGTGGACTTCTCTCCAGCGGGGCTAGGGTTTCACCGCGGAGGGGCTCCGGAGCATCGGGATGGCACCAAAAGATACTAGTTGGCATACCAAGAGTTTACATGTGTTCTCAGGGTTGTACATGCCAAATATTCACTCACTCTTTGTGTTGGGTCTTCACCGGCATCGATTCCTCTCTCCGAGTCTAAGTACTTATAGGATGAAAGTCCCGGAACCGATGGACGGGAGGGAATCTGGTGTAGAGGTGGTTCATGCCATTGTTTTGGTATTTCCAAGGGTCCATCCTAACACAACCAAGAAAATAGTTGCACAATGGTACCCACTCCATGCTCCGGTCAAAGTTGTAGACCGATAAGGTGGACTTTTCTCAGGCGGGGCTAGGGTTTCGCCTCAGAGGGGCTCCGGAGCGTCGGGATGGCACCAAAAGCTAGTAGTTGGCATAACAAGTGTTTGCATGTGTTATAAGGGTTGTAAATGCCAAATATTCACTCACTCTTTGTGTTGGGTCCTCACCGGCATCGATTCCTCTCTCCGAGTCTAAGTACTTATAGGCTGAAAGTCCCGGAACCGACGGACGGGAGGGAATCTTCTGTAGAGGTGGTTCATGCCATTATTTTGGGATTTCGTAGGGTCCACCCTAACACAACCAATAAAAGAGTTGCACAATGGTACCCACTTCAGGCTCCGGTCAAAGTTGTAGACCAATAAGGTGGACTTTTCTCTAGCGGGGCTAGGGTTTCGCCACGGAGGGGCTCGGAGCATCGGGATGGCACCAAAAGCAAGTAGTTGGCATAACAAGTGTTTACATGTGTTCTCAGGGTTGTACATGCCAAATATTCACTCACTTTTTGTGTTGGGTCTTCACCGACATCGATTCCTCTCTCCGAGTCTAAGTACTTATTCGATGAAAGTCCCGGAACCGTCGGACGGTAGGGAATCTTGTGTAGAGGTGGTTCATGCCATTGTTTTGGTCCTTCCAAGGGTCCACCCTAACACAACCAAGCAAAGAGTTGCACAATGGTACCCACTCCATGCTCCGGTTTAAGTTGTAGACCGATAAGGTGGACTTTTTTTCGGCGGGGCTAGGGTTTCGCCGCAGAGGGGCTCCGGAGCGTCGGGATGGCACAAAAAGCTAGTAGTTGGCATACCAAGTGTTTGCATGTGTTCTCAGGGATGTAAATGCCAAATATTCACTCACTCTTTGTGTTGGGTCTTCACCGGCATCGATTCCTCTCTCCGAGCCTAAGTACTTATAGGCTGAAAGTCCCGGAACCGACGGATGGAACGGAATCTTGTGTAGAGGTGGTTCATGCCATTGTTTTAATACTTCCTAGGGTCTACCCTAACACAACCAAGCAAATAGTTGCACAATGGTACCCGCTCCAGGCTCCGGTCAAAGCTGTAGACCGATAAGGTGGACTTCTCTCCAGCGGGGCTAGGGTTTCGCCCTGGAGGGGCTCCGCAGCGTTGGGATGGCACCAAAAGCTAGTACTTGGCATAACAAGTTTCTCCATGTGTTATCAGGGTTGTACATGCCAAATATTCACTCAGTCTTTGTGTTGGGTCTTCACCGGCATCGATTCCTCTCTCCGAGTCTAAGTACTTATAGGCTGAAAGTCTCGGAACCGACGGACGGGAGGGAATCTTCTGTAGAGGTGGTTCATGCCATTGTTTTGGGATTTCGTAGGGTCCACCCTAACACAACCAATAAAAGAGTTGCACAACGGTACCCACTTCAGGCTCCGGTCAAAGTTGTAGACCAATAAGGTGGTTTTCTCTAGCGGGGCTAGGGTTTCAACACGGAGGGGCTCGGAGCGTCGTATGGCACCAAAAGCAAGTAGTTGGCATACCAAGTGTTTACATGTGTTCTCAGGGTTGTACATGCCAAATATTCACTCCCTCTTTGTGTTGGGTCTTCACCGACTTTTCTCCAACGGGCTACGGTTTCGCCGCAGAGGGGCTCCGCGGCGTCGGGATGGTTACGGCCGAGGCGATCATAAGCGGAGGTAGAACTGAACTGAATGACGTATCAAAACTTTTGTCAAACCTTTTATGCCATAGGTAGAACAAAACAATCAGTATCGCCAGCATACAGCCCAGCCGTGGCTCCTGAGTGCATATATGCATATCAAATGCACGGTCGGACGTATGCTGGCAAATCCGGATGATTTGTATTCGGTCGATGAACTGAATGATGTATCAAACTTTTTGTCAAAACTTTAATGGGGATGTATAACAAAACACTCGGTATCGCCAGCATACAGCCCCACCGTGGCTCTTGAGTGCATATATGCATATCAAATGCATGGTAGGACGTATGCTGGCGAATCCGGATGATTTGTATTCGATCGATGAACTGAATGATGTATGAAGGGAATCCGAGAGGTGGGCTATATATAGGGTCATCTGGCTCACAAAGTGTTGTTATATGGTTTCGACCCAACGGTTAAGAAGCGCTCGAAAGAAACACCCCTGATATAACTGCTCACAAGCCCTCGAACGAAACACACCATACCCCTGATCGTACGGCTCACAAGAGCTCGAAAGGAACACACCCCTGATCCAACAACTCAGAAACGCTTGAAAGAAACACACGGTCCGTGTGATTCTTTCTGATTGGTCCCAACGAAACCCTAACCATTTAGTCCCGGAAGGTAAAACAGGTCGGGACTAAAGGGCCTGTTTCTTCTCACTATATATATGTATGCATTGCCACCATTGTCATAATAACATATAAACTCACAACTGCAACCTCGCCACTCTCCCATGGCTTCTACCATACCCACTCTAACCTTCCTGCAGGCGGAGGCGCTTTTCCGCCTCGAACTACCCCTGCCCGCCCGGCTACAGCGTCCCCGCCGGTTGGATGATGAGCGCCGGAGGAGTGTCGGTCCCTTCTGTTCCTCAAGGTCTTGCACGTCGGGCAGCCATCACGAACTACTAATACCACGAGCTCACGCCGTAGCAGCGGAGGGATCCCCATTGGAATCCCGATTACCGCCCTACTTGGGACGCCTTCTTCATTAATCGACGTGAGAGCGCGCTCGCCAAGTACAAGGAGAATGGCCCACCTCCTTCGAACTTCAACAAGGTCGATCGTCAGCTATGGTGGGCGAAGGACATACTCTTCAGAGCGTCATGAACTACATAAGGACCGGCGATAACCCCCGCCTGCGCTACCCTCACGCCCAGTACAGGCATCCTGATCCTCCGAGGGTCACTCCCCGAGCACCATCCGACGATAGTGACGACAACGGCGGCGACTACGACGACTACAATTCAGAGTACTATAGGCCTAGGCAGGAGTATGACTAGATCTATGCTCTCCGTTTAGGTTTAGATCCACTCTTGCCATTATGTATTTCCTTGTTTATCTAAAACTATGCTCTCCGTTTAGGTTTAGATCCACTCTTGTCATTATGTATCTCCTTGTTTATCTATCTAGATGTACCGGCCTCCTCCCTAATGTTAGCTCTATATTCTGGTTTCGGTGTAAATGACGGGTGTTCTGGCCAAATGACTGGTGTGTTTCTTTATCTAACTCTTCTGAGTCATTCGATCAGTGGTTCTCGAGCATCTGAATCCCACCAATCACGAAGAATCACAGGGATCGTGTGTTTCTTTCTAACTCTTGTGAGCGGTTGGATCAGGGGTGTGTTTCTTTCTAACTCTTCTGAGCCGTTCGATCAGTGGTTCTCGAGCGTCTGAATCCCACCAATCTGGAAGAATCACACGGATCGTGTGTTTCTTTCTAGCTCTTTTGAGTCGTTGGATCAGGGGTGTGTTTCTTTCTAACTCTTCTGAGCCGTTGGATCAGTGGTTCTCGAGCGTCTGAATCCCACACATCTGGAAGAATCACACGGGTCGTGTGTTTCTTTCTAACTCTTGTGAGCCGTTGGATCAGGGGTGTGTTTCTTTCTAACTCTTCTGAGCCGTTCGATCAGTGGTTCTCGAGCGTCTGAATCCCACCAATCAAAAAGAATCACATGGATCGTGTGTTTCTTTCTAGCTCGTGTGAGTCCTTTGATCAGGGGTGTGTCTCTTTCCACCTCTTGTGAGCCGTTGTATCCATGGTTCGCAAGCGTCTGAATCCCACCAATCCGGAAGAATGACACGGATCGTGTGTTTCTTTCTAGCTCGTGTGAGTCGTTGGATCATGGGTGTGTTTCTTTATAGCTCTTGTGAGTCGTTGGATCGATACTAGCACTCTCACTTTGTGAGCCACGCGGCTCTATATATAGCCCACCTCTCGGCTTCCCTGCATACATCTTTCAGTTCATCGACCGAATGACACCGCCATGCCTCCGAGGAGGAACAGCACCACCGGCTACCGCGGCGTCCGAGCAAGGCAAAACGGGACGTTCTCCGCAGACATCCATTACGGGGACAAACGCATCCCCCTTGGCTCGTTTGCAACGGCGGCGGAGGCCGCCCGTGCCTGGGACGCGACGGCCTGGTGGCTCAAGCGCCCGCGGACGTTGATGAACTTCACCGACTGCCGCAACCTCCGGGAAGCGGAGGCCAGGGCGCCGACGCTGCAAATCGTCACCGCCACCGACCGCCATCTCCGCCACCGCACGGTTCAGGGCCTCGTCGCCGCCAGGGACGAGCGCGCTGTCCTCAAGTACTACCGCAACAATCCGGAGGAGCAGCGCACCGATGATCAGCTCTGGGCGACCCGCGCGGCTGAGCGGGCGGAGCGCCGCCTCGAACGCCACCTCGCGTTAGAGGATTCCCGGGAGGCGAGGACGAAGGTGCTGCAAGAGCTCCACCGGGGCGACCACGCTGGCGAAGTCTGGGCCTCCGACGATCCGAGGTGGGAGCCTATCTCCGACACGATATCGTGTACCTCTGACGACGACGAGGAGGTCACCGACGAGTTCACCTCCTCCGATGACGGGTAGTAATAACGCTTGTTTTCATGTGTTTGTCTGTTTTGAATTTCTGTTTTTTAAATCTTTGTTGAACTTCTAGATCCGGCGAACTGCGGCGCGCTAGTTATAGCGCGTCTATTAAATCAAATATTTCTAGCGCCCTAATTTCTAACTTTAGCGCGTCCGAATTCGTACGATACAACTTCTTTTTTGTGAACAGTTTTTCAACACAACTGTCGTATTCCAAGTTTATTATTACACATCACCAACAACATCCCTATCTAGTCTTCTGAATTTTCGTCGTGTAGAGATGGTCCATGAACCCTATGTCCCTTACTTATGATCCCTTCGGCCGTAATCATGGAGCATCTTCATTATTTAACGGGATGGTTGGGTCAGCTTTCACAGTGAAGGGCGTAATTTCATCTAACTTATTATAATCTTCTGACATGTCTGTCTTGTCCTCGACTCCCACGATGTTTCTTTTCCCTGAAAGAACTATGTGACGCTTTGTCTCATCGTATGATGTGTTTGTTTGCTTATTTTTTCTTTTTTCGGTCTGGAGGATATGTCCTTCAAATAGAAGACCTGTGCCACATCATTGGCTAGGACGAATGGTTCGTCATTGTAACCAATATTGTTGACATCCACTGTTGTCATTCCGTACAGCGGGTCTACCTTTACCCCTTCTCCATTCAGGTTGACCCATTTACACTTAAACAAAGGGACCTTAAAAGAAGGTCCATAATCAAGTTCCCATATCTCCTCTATGTAACCATAGTATGTCTCCTTTTTCCCATTGTCGTTTGTTGTATCAAAGCGGATACCACTGTTTTGGTTTGTGCTCTTCTTATCTTGGGCGATCGTGTAAAATATATTCTCATTTATCTCGTACCCTTGAAAACTCCCAATAGTCAAAGATGGTGACCCGTCCAACATGTACAGCTGATCTTCAACAGTGGTGTCATTTATAAGATGTGTTTGCAACCAACTTACGAAAGTCTCCATGTGTTTGTGTTTAATCCATGAGTCATCCTTCCCCGAGTTTGTGGAGCGTACAATATTCGTGTGTTCCTCGAGATTCGGAGCTACGAAGGTGGAATTTTATAGAACTGTGTAGTGTGATCTAGTGAAAGAATGCCCGTCCCTAGGTATCATTGTTTTCTTTCCCAGCGTTCATTTTCCTCTCAGTCTCCCCTCATGGCGCGATTCGGGAACACCAATCGTCTTAAGGTCAGGATAAAGTCAACACAGAACCCAATGACCTCCTCTCTTCCATAGCCCTTCGATATGCTTACTTCTAGCCTAGCACGGTTATGAACATATTTCTTCAAGACTCCCATGAATCTCTTAAAGGGTAACATATTGTGTAGAAATACCAGACCGAGAATATGGATGTCTTCACATAAGTGAACGAGGAGATGCGTCATAATGTTGAAGAAGGATGGTGGGAACACCAACTCAATACTAACAAGACACTAGACTACATCCCTCTGTAATCTTGCCAGACTTTCTGGATCGATTACCTTCTGAGATATTGCATTGAGGAATGCACACAACTTCACAATGGGTACTCGAAAAATTTCCGGTAGAAGCCCACTCAATGCAATCGGAAGGAACTGCGTCATAATCACGTGGCAGTCATGAGACTTCAGGTTTTGGAAATTTTTCTCTGCCATATTTATTATCCCCTTTATATTCGACGAGAAGCCAGACGGCACCTTCATACTGTAAAGGACTTCAACAAATATTTCCTTCTCTGCTTTGGTAAGAGTGTAGCAGCTTAAGTAATGGCGCCCTATATCCGTGTGCTTGTTGCTTGGTTCTTTTGTACGTTGCTGGTCCTCCCGTGCTTCTGGCGTATCTTTTGACTTCCCATACATGCCCAGGAAGTATAGCAGGTTGACGCAGAGACTCTTCGTCACGTGCATCACGTTGATTGAAGAGCAGACCTATAGGACTTTCCAATAAGGTAGCTCCCAAAATATAGATTTATTCTTCCACATAGGGTGCGCGCTTATCAAGGCCGTTCGGAACAGGTTGGCTGCCATCACCCTTCCCAAAAATTACTTTTAGGTCCTTGACCATATCGAATACATCATTACCACTACGGAGGTCAGGCTTGTTTCGGGTATCTGCATCACCTCCGAAATGCTTTCCTCCTTTCTTTCTTACGGGATGCTTGATCGGAAGAAATCTACGATGCCCCAGGTATACAACCTTCTTACATTTATCCAAATATACACCGTCAGTCTTATTTAAATAGTATGTGCATGCATTGTATCCCTTGTTTGTATGTCCAGAAATGTTACTAAGAGCAGGCCAATCATTGATGGTTACAAAAAGCAACGCCCGTAGGTCAAATGGCTTTTGTTCGTTCTCATCCCACACACTACACTTGGTTTGCCTCAGAACTGTAAGAGTTCTTCCACTAATGGCCTTAGGTACACATCAAAGTCGTTGCCGGTTGCCTTGGACCCTAGATGAGCACTGGCATCATAATGAACTTGCGCTTCATGCACAACCAAGGAGGAAGGTTGTAGATACATAGAGTCACGGGCCAGGTGCTATGACTGGAGCTCTGCTCCCCGAAAGGATTAAATCCATCTATACTTAGGCCAAACCATAACTTTCTTGCCTCTCCTATAAAGTCCGGGAAGTCTCTCTCGATTTTTCTCCACTTCGACCCATCAGCGGGTGTCTCAACTTTCCGTCTTTCTTACGGTCTTCTTTGTGTCATCGCAACAACCTGGCATGCTCTTTGTTTCTAAACAGTCATTTCAACCGTGGTATTATAGGAGCATACCACATCACCTTTGCAGGAATCCTCTTACGGGGTGGCTCGCCGTCAACATCGCCAGGGTCATCTGGTCTCATCTTATACCGCGGTGCAGTTCATACCTGTCGGATATATACTGATTAGGGGTATATCCGGCATTGGTCTAAAGAGCCGGATTACCAGGGTGGCCTGTTGGTAATGGATTACAGCCCATTAGGCGGCCAAGTAAGCTGATGTGCAGGAAGCCGGATTCTAGAAGAACCCGGACCACGGCCTAAAGTGGTGTGGCTTGGAGGAGAAGATGGATTCCTTACTTTCCAAGTTAGATACTTTCCGTAGTATTCTAGGTTTCTTTTCTGTAAGCCCTAACCCGACTATCTATATAAAGCCGGACGGGAGATACGAAAGATGCAGACAACTAGCTAGAAGCCAGCTCGCCGAGAAGTTGATCCTCGCCGATTTAGCGAAACCCTACTCACATTGTACTTTGTATACTTCATGCTTCAGCCCTGATTTAGTGAGATTGCAGGAGTAGGAACGTCGCCTAGTTGCGCCGTACCGAACTTGGTAAACTTGGTGTTCTCGATTGTCGTACTACCACGTGCCCCCACGTCTCTACCCGTAGGCTCATGGAACCCCCGTCTATGATCCTTACTACGATGTCTCGACAGTTGGCGCCCACCGTGGGGACAGCGACGTCATGCGCTATGTTTCAATCGGGGATACTCGCCCGAATCGGCAGTACCATAACTATCGGAAGCCTGTAATTCGACAACGACGTCGGGCGCTTCCTCAACGACGGATCATACATGCCAGCACGGAATCATCTGGTATGTGCCTGCGTTTTACCAATTGGATCTGCAAACATTTTTATTGTATTAACTGCAGAGGCAATGGGATTCTATGATTGAAGAAAACTATGATACCGGATTCTGCTCAGATCGCCAAAACCCTGAATTTGCTGCCTCTTCGGAGGTGCCTGCAATCATACCTCACTTCATTGGCATGGTGCAGTCCGAGGTCACTGAAAACACGGAAATAAGCAATCCCGTGGAAGAAGCAGAAAACAACAATCCCACAGAACAAGTGGAAGATCTAACACCCGTCAATGAAACGACGAACTCGAAAGCCGACTCTGTACTAGCTGCCATAGAAGCAAGATTGGATTCGGAACCTGGATCAGAAGACATAGATTCAGAAGACGAAGATGAAGATGCTTTCGAAAGAAAGGTCAAATCTATGCAGGGGAGCTTCCATGAAGTACTTATGGAAAAACCGACTGAAAACTAGGATGCTGAAGAAGATGAAGACCCCAGAACACCTCTACCAGATGAGGAAAGAGAGGATGGCGAAACCAGTCCCATCTATCCTAATGTCAAGGAGTTGACAGAAGAAGAACATGGGAAAAGCCTCCCTCTTCCAAGAAGAAAAAGAAGACAGCCAAGAAACTCTAGTACAAACTCCAGAACAAAAAAATTGCAGATACTGCTAACCAAAACCTGGAAGCAGGAGGAGGAAGCGGAGTCACACCTATGGAGAAGAAAAATAAAGAAATACATGTTTCCCAAATGTCAGAACGGGACGAGATCGATCTGATCAAAACCCCGGCTGGACCGTTCGAACCACCGGAAGTGCTGGAAGCCAGAAGGCAAGCCCTTATGCGGCAGCAGCAACAACTATTCCGATCTCAAGAAAATCTCCTCAAATCCCAAGCTATTGTAAAAAAAAACAAGAGGAAATTGAACAATTCGAAAGACGGAATATGTCTAGGGTAAAAACCCACGAGATTACCCAGAATCGCAAGGCCGGATGTGCTGCCAGCAAAAGAACGGTTGCAAAACCGTTCTTGGCAAAGACAGGTTGACGGCGTAAACGCTAAGGGCGAACGCATCTACAAAACCGCGGCTGAAAACATGGAAGCCGCGTTCGCCATCCTTAATGACGATATGTATTCCAAAGATGAAAAGCTTCAAGGAGTGTTTGCTTTTCTGGGAAAAGCACTACAACAGCAACAGCGAGGACAGGCAAGATCAGGGAAGTTGCACGACGACTCGGCTCAATGCAAAACTGCCAATTGCGCCGCTGGAGCACCTAGACCTGGCAAACCGGGAGATTCAGGTGATTCTAAAGAAAAGAAGGGAGATCCTAAGAAGGACAAGAAAATCCCGGATAATAGGGACGAAGCGTCCAGAACGGGATCCCATCTGCCGAAAGGTGGAAATAAACCCCATGATCACAAGGATCGGGAGGAACAAAACCGGAAAGACGGAAAAATTATGCCGCATTCGAGACACCCAGCTGAAAAAGACGGAAGATATGAAAATCCTCCCAAGCGTGAGAGATCTCGTACTCCTCCTAGGAACAAAGAAAGGCCAAGGAGTAGAACTCCACCTTATTACAAAGGACACGATAACGGACAAAATAGGGATGATCCCTGAAGAGCGCATTCGTGCAACAATGGGCCAGAAAGGAGCAGATCCCCCTCTGTCCATTCAGCCGGCAGATATTCCGCACACGTCGATAAGGCGGAAAGAGATGATCTATACTATGGACCTAAGTGTTTCACTGACAGGATCCGAAGAATAACCGTACATTCTTGCTTTGTCAAAATTGGTCCAACTTACCAAAAGTACACCGGAAATATAAACCCGAATACATGGCTCTCAGATTACTATACTGCCGTTCAGATCAACAAAGGGACAGACCTGGAAGCAGTGAAATTTCTCCCCCTAATGTTGCTAGATGGAGCCAGATATTGGGTCAACGGGCTTCTGTCAAGAACCATGGATAGCTGGGATGATATGGCTAGAGTATTCGCTCAACACTTTTGGGGTACGTACAAACGCTCTAAGAGCATCAAGTAGCTAAATCGTTGTGTCCAATTTGAAGATGAGTCGTATGTCGACTTTATATCAAGATGGACAACAATGAAGAACGGCTGCTCTGGAGTAAGTGATGTACAAGCAATGCATGCTTCCATCAATGGATTAAAACCCGGCCTTGTACCGTTCAGGGTTGGATGAAAGGAGCACAAAGATCTCGGATCTATGCTTACCACTGCCAAAGAACATGCAGCGGCTAAAGATGATATTAGAGCGAGAGGTGGAAATATTGACGCTTTGGTTCAGGCCAAAAAGGCACCACGTTATGAAAAGAAGGCTACTCTAGTGGCACAGATAAAATTCAAAGAAGTAAATGCAACCTTTAGAAAGGATAATGGCAGCAAATGGAAAGGAAGAAGCACAGAACCTATCTCCTACTCCAAGGAAGAGTGGGAAAAGATAAAGTCAGAAAACTGTGTCCATCATTCGCAATTTGGGAAGCTTACCCATACAAATGCGCAGTGCCACCTCAACAAGCATATGAAGGGCACTGCAGGATCCAGGAACAAAGCAAAGAACTCCAAGAGGAACTTCAACAAGCAAAAGCTGGAAGCTGAGAAAGAAGAAAGTGAATCGGACACTAATGATAAAATCCAGGAACAGTCGTGAAAAGGCGAGCCAAAATTCCCGAGAGTTGAAGGAGAATGTAACCATAACTTTCCTGGCAACTCCCTCAGCAAAGCATGCAAAAAGGACACTTCGAGAAATCAACGTGGTTGTTCCACCAACACCAAAGTACTTGAAGTATTCCAATACGCCAATTACCTGGGATCAGTTAGATCATTCCGGAAACATCCCAGAACCCGGCACGTATGCTTTGGTCGTAAGTTCTATTGTTCAAAATACTAGGCTCAAAAGAGTGTTGATGGATGGAGGATCTCGTATCAACATCATGTACCTTAGTACATTGAAATAGCTACATATTTCCAAGACTCAGCTCAGGCACAGCAATATACGGTTTCATGGTATTGTTCCTGGCTGGCAAGCACAATCCCTAGGAGAAATTTCCCTAGATGTAACCTTTGGAAGTAGAGAACATTTCAGCCAGGAAAAATTCTCATTCGAGGTGGTGTCGTTCGAAAGTGTATACCATGCAATACTCGGACGTCCAGCTGTCGCCAAGTTCATGACAAGATCATGTTATATCTATAATAAGCTGAAGATGCCAGGGCCAAAAGGCGGAGTAATTACCATAGCCGGAGATTACAAATTGGCGAACGAGTTGGAGAAAGGAAACGTCCTTTGTGCTGAGCAGGTCATCGCAAGGGAGGAATTGAAAGAGTTAGCTAAGGAAGTTTCGCCGATGGAAATACCGTCAGGAAAACAAAGTCGGAAGCCGGCAGATAGCTTCAAGGCCTCGGAAAACCCAAGACAGGTCATCCTAGATCCCAAAGATCCGACAAAATTTGTCGTAGTGGGAACCGGGATGACTGACAAATTGGAAGACGCGCTCATCAAGTTCCTCCGTGAGAACTGGGATATTTTTGCCTCGTGTCCTGCGGACATGCCGGGAGGACCCAGGGAACTTGCTGAGCATCAACTAAAAGTGATTCCATGTTCAAACCCGTCAAACAAGGTCTCTGTCATTTCGATGGAAGAAGACAGAAGGCTATAGGCAAGGAAATTATCCGGCTTTTAGCAGCTGATTTTATCCGGGAAGTCATACATACTGATTGGTCTGCGAACCCAGTGCTAGTCCCGAAGAAAGACCGTATTGTTCTTAGGATGTGTATAGATTACACCGGCTTGAACAAATTGTGCCCAAAAGATAGGTTCGCGTTACCGCGAATCGATCAAATAATAGATGCCACTGGTTGCTCTGAGCTTTTATGCTTTTTGGATGCTTATTCCGGGTACCATCAAATAGGTATGAAGGGGAAGGGTAAAGGAGATGGTCCCACAGGTGGGGAGAACTCCCTCAGAAGGGTTGCGCTTGACTCCAAAGCAATATTGCCAGAAGTCTAACCTAGGCTATATTCCTAAATACCCATAGAAAAGGGCTTGAAATCCGGCAAGATAGAGAATAGAGTTGGGAGGAAGATTGTGTGGTTGGATCTTGTAGTGGTCGAGGACTTGGAGAAAAAAGGCAGAAGGTGAGAAACCCATACCTCTGTTGATGTGAGAACCAAGGAGAACCCTTTCTCCGGTTTTTGGCAAAGGCTCAGGGTCATCCTCTTCGAACCGCCATTTACCCTTCAGCACGAATCCCTCCTTCTCCATTGCCGGAAGAAGGGACGAAGCCACGTTACAGTGGCTCTAGTTCCCAGAGTTTTCCTCCGCGTCATCTTCAACTCCGGTGGCGCCGGAGGCAGCGACCTCCTCGCCGCCGAGAATGGTGGTACCTTCCGCGGGCTCGGTGACGAGAGGCGCGGTAGACGACGACGGCACGTTCTCGGCCGCGACAGGTAGATCCCCACGACCCGAGTCGCCAGCGTTTCCCTCCGGCGTGCTTGCGGCGGCGCGGACGGGGGAGTCGAGTTGTGGGTCAAGATCATTGATGATTGATTCAAGGTCCATGGCGGTATTGGTTGCTTCTGTGGCGCGGGGAAATTCTCCGTCGACCATTTTCGGGCGGCGCGGCTTAGAGCCGGATCCTCCGATGATCTCTTCCGGGGAAGGCCGGAAAGTTTGCTCTCAGCTCTCGCTCGCTCGAGCTCTGGTTCTGGCTATGGCGCTGGGGGCTTGAGGAAGGAGATGAAGCGGAAGGGTATCTGGAGGCTCCGAGGCGGCTATTTATAGCCGGAGGTGCACTGAGATTCGTTGAACCGGCTATTTTATCCGTTGGATCGCTGACGCGTGTCACGCCCGAGATTTCCGGGAAATGAAGGGATAGAGTGATAAGTGTTATCTCCTCCATTCCCGCAAGAATCTGTCACGAGATACGTTGCAGGGTTTTGACTGAACCCAAGCATCCGTGATGTCAGCACGATTGCATCGCTGACGTCACGAGGTTCCTTCTCCACGAAGGTTCGTGGAAGAAAAGCAGGGTTCTGGTAAATCTGATTTCTGAGTTAACAAACTCTGGAGAAAGAAGAATCAAGACCAAGCGCCAACGTTTATCGGAAAAGAATGCATATTAACGAAAGTAGGCAGAATGAAGTCTTAATCCTTCTTGAGAGCTACTGTCGGATATATACTGATTAGGGGTATATCCGGCATTGATCTAAAGAGCCGGATTACCAGGGTGGTTTGTTGGTAATGGATTACAGCCCATTAGGCGGCCCAGTAAGCTGATGCGCAGGAAGCCAGATTCTAGAAGAACCCGGACGACGGCCTAAAGTGGTGCGGCTTGGAGGAGAAGACGGATTCCTTACTTTTCAAGTTAGATACTTTCCGTAGTCTTCTAGGTTTCCTTTCTGTAATCCCTAACCCGGCTATATATATAAAGCCGGACGGGAGAGATGAAAGATACCGACAACTAGCTAGAAGCCAACTCGCCGATTTAGCGAAACCCTACTCACATTGTACTTTGTATACTTCAGGTTTTAGCCCTGATTTAGTGAGATTGCAGGAGTAGGAACGTCGCCAAGTTGCGCCGTACCAAACCTAGGTAAACTTGGTGTTCTCGATTGTCGTACTATCACGTACCCCCACGTCTCTACCCGTAGGCTCATGGCACCCCCGTCTATGATCCTTACTACGATGTCTCGACAATACCAGACATTTATCCAAATTATCGTACTTCTCACCGCGGTAGAGAATGCAGTTATTAATGCATGCATTTATCTTCTGCACATCTAATCCTAGAGGGAAGAGAGCCTTCTTTGCTTCGTACGTACTGTCAGGCAATTCGTTATCTTTTGGAAGCTTCGGCTTCATTATTTGAAGTGAACTCTCAAATGCCTTATCAGTCACACTGTTCTACGCCTTCCATTTCAGCAACTCCAGTATGGTACCGATCTTTGTGCTGCCATCTTCGCAATTTGGGTATAACAACTTTTGTGATCCTGTAACATGCCGTCCAACTTCAACCTCTCCAATTCACTTTCGCAGTCTTCCATTGCATCAGCAATAACTCGACCAAGATCATCATCGGGCTCATCTGATGTCCGTTCTTGATCACCTCATTCTTCTGCATTATCTTTCATTGCAGTATCACCGTATTGAGGGAAAATAGGATCCTCTTCTTTATAGCTGGGCATAAAACCTCTCTGAAGCAGGTAGCCATGAAGGACTCTCAAGGAAGAGTGATCCCTGACATTCCGACAGTCAACACATGGGCAACACATAAAGCCATTCTCTTTGTGAGCCTGAGCTACACTGAGAAATTCATCTAGGTCTCCCCTATACTCGGAAGTGCGTCGGTCACCGTACATCCATCGCTTCCGTGCATCCATCTGCATCGTATAATTAAGTTTATCAAAAAAACATTACAATAATATCTTCAATAGCGAAATGACCACACTACATCGACAAATATAACGTTTTGTATCAATTAAAGATGAAAAGGACAAGTTTGCTAACCTCGGTCGAAGATACCATTTTCTGTTAACTTAAGTGTAGCTCGGCTATTTCGTGGAACACCTCGTGTGCATAGTAAAAGAACACACACTAGCACCCACCTCTCTCACTCATCCAAGAAAAAAAGGGAAGTGGGGCTAGGAGGCAGTATATGTAGAAAAGGGTCATTTGTACCGGTTCCTGGCAAGAACCGGGACCAATGGCATGATAAGGCATTAGGCCCGGTTCATGCCAGAAAACGGGACGAATGCCTCTGGGGCGACATATGCTGCCCCGGCCACAAAAAAACCGGGACGAATGCACAGCATTGGTCCCATTTTTTGTGCAACCGGGACTAATGCCGTTTCTGGGGTAGAACGAAAGGTATGGTTTCTACTGATGCTTGTAGAGTTCACGGCCAAGCCCCTTAACGTCTTCTTGAGCCCTCGGCGCGTGCTCGTCGACCCAAATGACACCGCCAAAAAGCACGCACACCCCTACGTTACGGTATCGGTGACCGGGCAACCGAGGGCAGCCAGGTCCTGTAGGAATTTATGGCTTACAACATTTTGTATAGCTACTGCATTATCCGGAAATAAACTTCATGTGGAAGTATCATGGAAATAACATGGAATAATTGATGTGGAACTGTACTTAAGGAAATATACTTGAGGAAGCCGGTACGGCTATACTGGAACACAGTGTATATTAATACGCTGGAATTATACCCGGGAACAGTATAGAGTGGAATGCCAGGTTGTCCGTAGGATTGGCTCTATGGATTGTTAAAGCCTGCGAGTTTGATTTTGTATTCGAACTCGACGCATGACTCACACATGCGTGTTTGGGACCTAATTGCTTAACAGTAATAGGCTCGGTTACTGGTTGTTAATGATAGTGGTTGATTTAACAAGTCACGAGTCCTAACTGGAAACAGGTTTGTATATCTGGAATTTGGAGTCTATATATAAAGGTCCTTACCCTCTAGCCTCATTATGCATTGTGAGCGGCACCACCGATAAGGCAGAGGAATAGAGGGTAGGCCAAATAGCTCATAACCCTAATTTCTTACATTGGTATCAGTGCCGAAGGTTGTGCGGTAGCCGGAAATCTAATCCGCTGCAAAATCCACGGCGCCGCCGATCTCTACTCTGCCGTGGTGGGCGCCGCTGCACATCCGCTTGTACTATCGTCGCCTTGTTCCGCAATACACGAGTTTTCTCGGATCGATTGCGGTATCGCACCTCAGATCGCGGCTGCGAGTTTTCACGTTGTTCAGATTGCGTGTTCCGCACTTCCGCTGATGAAGTGATGATGGGTTGATTGCTCTTGCTCTCTGACGCCAAAGCCTGCACGTGGATCGGAAGAGGACAAGCTGCTCCTTCAATTCCTGGTTGCACCCTGCCGGAACGTCCGATCGGCAACACTTCGGTGCCGTCGTCACCTTTTCCGCTGCGCACTCGTCGTCTTGATCGAACAGCGTACAGTATATCTCGGCATGTTGCGTCTCGTCGATTGTTTGCTATTCGGATTGCTTGCTCCCGCCGGTACTGTGTTAATCTTGGATGATCCAAAAGCTCACACGTGAATTGGGTCGTCAAATTCTCCACGGCAAGTGCTACTCCTGGTTTGAAGTCGGTGGAATTTTTCTTTTTTAAAAGTTACGGTTGACTGATCGATCTGGAAAACAAAGTAGAGCTTTATGTTGCTGCACACGGATCGATAAGTATTGTATTTGTATTTGCAAGTTTGGTAGTACTTCTGCCAAACTAAGAACGCGAGGAAGCAAAGATGAGTATTGTATTTTTCTTTGCAAGCTTGGTAGTACTTCTGCCAAACTAATAACGCGAGGAAGCAAAGCAAAGGGAAACAATCACGGTAGACTGCTCCATGGATTAAAATCTTTGGCTGCAGGTCAAAGTTTCTACAGATCGGTAATACTTTCCTCTCCATATCGTTAAATATTGTTAACTTTGAGTGTGGTTCTAGTAAGTACACGGTTTGGAAAGAAAAATCGGTATTTATTTTCAGCTGTAAAAATGGTACTGTTATCGACATGTACAAACCGGAAAAGCCAAAGAAAAAAGGAAACCCATGGAATTTGGACTAAGGAAAATAAACTAGTTCAGATATTTATATTGAAATCAATGTTTGATGCTTTATCTCATGAATATGAGAGTGAACAGATTACGTGGAATATTTGCGTAACCTGGAGAATGATTTTTTGTCTTTTGACACACATATTCTATTGGATATCACCGGAGGAAATTGAAATGCACTCCGAGGAAATATTATTAAACTCATCATCGGATGGATTATTGTTTTGGTTTCACCGTGAATTTTTTGTATTGCTACTGGATCGACCTTGTCACCTAAATATATTTGGAACTCGTCGAAATACTCTGGAACATGTCTGAGTACATCATAATTGGTTGGAAGTCAATTGTGTAACAACGACGAGAAGATATGGATTACATTTATATTGGAATTGGCATTAATTATTTTTTGGAGGAAAAGGGAGAACACTCCATGGAAAGGAAATTAACAATGGTATGTCTTGTTCTTGAATACTTCTCTGTATATTTTGGATTTTGCTTGTACGTCATAAATTTTGATGGAATATAGTAGCATCTTCATCTATGTGGAAACAATTTCAAGTGGAAATATATATGTCTACTTAGGCATTATTGCTAAGCTGATATACTTGGAATTGGAAATTATGCTGATCAACTCCCTTGTGGAGGAATTTTGTTTCTTTTATAATACTATATATTGGGCTATAATGGAAGGAATTTATTTTATACTTCTTTATTTATTGGAATTTGTTGATAATGACATACTATTTGAAAAAGGAAGAGTGAAATTAATGCTCGGTGGAAACCTTGTTGCATTATGGAATTTAAACACAATGGTCTCATTTCTTTTGATAATCCATTGGAAGTTAGTCGACAAATTGTTTATTTGGTGAGGATAACTCCTTATGGAGGAATACTGATAATAGGAACACATGCTCGGAATTTTATTATTGATCGTATTTACGACTTGGAATAAAGGTACAAACATAATTATAAGGTTTGCAAAAAAAATGGAATTATAAATTTAAGTGGGAGACTATCAGTTATGGATTTTCTTTGTGGCATATGTGGTATTGTTGTTTTGACACTCCCACCAAAGGTCCAATTATGTCTTTTATCACACTTACGATTTGGTCTTATATCGAGGAACAGAATTATTGGATTATTAATTCTGGAATTCTAAACTTAAGTGGGAGGACTATGGTACTTCATCGGCATATTTTTATGGTATTGTTGGACACTCCTACTTGAGGTCATATTTATTTCATTCATGATTGCACATGGATTTATTCAATATATTTTATGGTCGTGGCGAGGATACAAACTTATGCTGACTCTTTTAGAAAGAGGAATCACATAGAAGGTAATATGTTTATTTTATTTATTACTAATATTTATTTTACCATGTATTTATGATGTAGGAAGCAATCACGAGTTAAATACTATTTATGTATAAAATATAATTACTTTGATGCATCCGAAGCATTGAAGGAAGCATATGGCTAAGGAAATTTCTTAGTAAATCTAAGGTCGTGGAAAGATCGCATCATAACATGTTCCTTTGTGATAATATGACTCCAAAAGTCACAAAGTTTATATGCAACATGATTGCATTGAAGGAAGGAATTATCACATACCATGCTAATTGTGTGGGAATTCATTTTGTTGAAATTAAATGTTTTCAGCCAAGTGGGAGATGTAGGAATTTATGGCTTACAACATTTTGTATAGCTACTGCATTATCCGGAAATAAACTTCATGTGGAAGTATCATGGAAATAACATGGAATAATTGATGTGGAACTGTACTTAAGGAAATATACTTGAGGAAGCCGGTACGGCTATACTGGAACACAGTGTATATTAATACGCTGAAATTATACCCGGTAACAGTATAGAGTGGAATGCCAGGTTGTCCGTAGGATTGGCTCTATGGATTGTTAAAGCCTGCGAGTTTGATTTTGTATTCGAACTCGACGCATGACTCACACATGCGTGTTTGGGACCTAATTGCTTAACAGTAATAGGCTCGGTTACTGGTTGTTAATGATAGTGGTTGATTTAACAAGTCACGAGTCCTAACTGGAAACAGGTTTGTATATCTGGAATTTGGAGTCTATATATAAAGGTCCTTACCCTCTAGCCTCATTATGCATTGTGAGCGGCACCACCGATAAGGCAGAGGAATAGAGGGTAGGCCAAATAGCTCCTAACCCTAATTTCTTACAGGTCCGCGCGCGAGGAAGCTGAGGAGCTGGGCATGGCGGCATGCATAGATGAACAACGGCGAGAACGCGACGTTGCGACTGCGTCCAGCGACGTTGATGGTGTCCCCGGGCCAGAGCAGTCTGGCCGTCACGGGATGCCTTGCCTATCGAGTCCGTTCGGTATTACTACAGTACTTTGGAGTTTGCATGACACCCGGACTGCTAGAGCTAAACCTGCACTAAACTTACATTGGATATGTTCCCGACCGTATCCCGTCCGATTCTCATGCATGATTTCCTTGTAGGACTCTAGCCCGATGGTATTACTTTTCTGCTTTTCTTTTTACATAATATATATAAGTAGACGACTAGACGTAACCTAGGGCAGACCAGCGGAGCATCCTAACGATCGTACGGCGTCTCCTGCTCAAGACTTTCCATGGCACCTTCAAGGAAAAACCAACCAGAAAAGACATGTCTGCCCGATACTCCGGTAGCGTGGAAGCTACCGACGGATCTCCTGCTCGAGATCGCTGGGCGCTTCCATCTTCGCACCCTCATCCGTTGTGCCGCCACCTGCAAGCTTCTTCGCCGTGACCTTCTTAGCCCGCATTGTATCCACCACGTTAGCCAAGCGGCCCCGTGCATCCTCGCCTATCTTGGTATCAACGGCAAAAGGCCGCTCACCTTGGTTTACCCAACTACCCCGGCCGCCTTGTACTTCTGCCACAACCACCTCTCACGCTTCATGTTACGCAAGGGTGTTGGGGCTCTCGACGGCAAATATGAACCCATGGCAACTCGTCGCGGCCTCGTCGTCCTCCGTCGTCCAAGCATCAAAATCCAATCCAAGTCTGACCGTTGCTTGGACATGTGCGTGTATGACCCTATGAGCGGCACGCATACATTCTTCTCCAACCCACCGGAGATCGGGAGCACTGAGAGCTACGAGCACAAGTACGTCATTCTCACGGCTGCCGATGGCATAAACTGCTCCTTAAAGTTGCTCGTCTTCGATATCTACCATTGGGGCATCAAAGTACATACCACCTCATCACATGGTACATGGGAGGTAATCATATTTGCTACCAGAACCGGCTTTCCTTGGTGGTCGCTCAAAAAGCACGGCGATCCTGCAATCCTCCAGGGAGGGATCATCCACTGGCTAGCGTGTCACGGCGAACAAATATTAAGCTACGATTTCGGCACAGGGAAGGTGAGCTCAGTGAAGCTCCCGTCCACATACTGTGAAGTTAACTTCGATGCCAACAACTTCTACTTGGCGACATCGCCGGATAGAAAACTGCTAAAATTGCTCGCCATTAAAAGGTTCATGATATTTGTGTGGCTACAACTCCCGGTCTCAACGACAGGTGGTGATAATGGTTGGTCGTTGGAGACCGTGATTGATATAGAGGAGAAGATGCGGTCGTTGGACCCTAATATAACTGACAGTTCAATTAAGTTTGATGGCTACGGGAAAAGTACCGGTGACGTGGTGTTTCTGAAGACAGAGGATGGTAAATCACTCATCGTCTTTGACTTGGAGACGAAAAAGGTGCATATGCAGAAGCGAGAGTTCTGGTTGTTGGAGATCGACCTACCCTCTCGGCTACAAACCATGAAAATGTTTTCCTAATTAGCTAGCCAAGTAAATGGCTACGACAAACGAAGTTTTACCATCCAGGATGGTTCATATCTACGTGGTATTTGAACCTTTTCTTTGTCATTTCATAAGTGATATATAATTTCTTTTATATTTACAAAGGTACTACGTGCATTTCATGCAAATTTGTGTCTTATTCATGTCCAAGGAAAAATGTATCCGAATTTTACTCGGCATTATTATTTGGAAACCGGTAGATTTTTAGTGGAATTTGAAAACGGATACCTAGTATAGAATTTTTTTTCCGAAAATGCGAACCATTCTAGTAATCATCAACAACGATACAAAGAATCTCAAAAGGAACAAAAATTACAAATAGTTCTTCGGACCACCTAGCGATGACTACAAACATTGAAGCGAGCCAAAAGCGCACCGCCGTCCTCACCCCTTCCTCACTGGAGCCGGGTAAATCTTGTCGTATTAGAGCTTGTCACGAGAACGAAAAGTATAAATGTAATTCCTATCTAAATGCATTTCATGAGGAGGATAAAATTAAGAGTAAAAGAGATATTCAAACTCCTTCCACTCCGAATGATGAGGATCATCTAGTAGCTCATACTACTCCCTTGCTTTGTCCTTAATTGACAATGAAAATAATTTCTTCATGACATTTTCTCTTGATAAACCTGCAACCTTAAACAACTCACAAACTTCTTTAAGTTTCAAAAAGTGACCACTTGGATGAACTGTTCCATCCCCTGCATAACGTTCATCTATTATATTTTCAACAATTCACAGAGGTATTTCGAAAGGAATACTTTTAGTTGGTGGATTTAAAATATCACAAGCATCATTAGAATTATCACATATGGGAGATAAATTATCATCAGAGCAAATTTTCTCCTCTAAAGCCGGGGGACCAAAAAGATCATTTTCATAAAAACTAGCTTCCCCAAGCTTAGACTTTTCCATAGGATTAGCAATAATGGTGTTCAAAGAATTCATATTAATAACATTACTACTAGCATGCAAATAAATATCCATAGGTTTCTTTTTATTTTCTCTTCAAACACTTCATGTCCTAACTCAAGATAAATATTATAAAACTCTCTCATATTTTTGTTGTTTTCCATTAAGCCTAACTAGTAAAAATAAAAACAAGAAACAAGTAAAAATAAGCTTAATTAGTGAAAATAAAAACAAGAAACAAAAAGATATAATTGCAGAATCTAAAGGAAATAACTTCGAGCGCTCACACACCAGCAACAGTACTAGGATGTGAGTACCTTTTACCTCCCCCCCCCCCCACCCAGCATAGGCGCCAGAAAAGGGCTTGATGTCTTCGCACGCTTCTATTCTTGTAGATATTGTTTGGCCTCCAAGTGCAGAGGTTTGTAGAACAGCAGCAAGTTTCCCTTAAGTGGATCACCCAAGGTTTATCGAACTCAGTGAGGTAGAGGTCAAAGATATCTCTCTCAAGCAACCCTGCAATTAAAATACAAGAAGTCTCTTGTGTCCCCAACACACCTAATACAATTTTCAGTTGCATAGGTGCACTAGTTTGGCGAAGAGATAGTGAAATACAAGTAATATGGATGATTATAAGTGGTAATTACAATCTGAAATAAAAATGGCAGCAAGCAAACATGTATCAGAACTGGTTGTAAACGGTGTTTCAATGCTTAGAAACAAGTCCTAGGGATCATACTTTCACTAAGGGACACTATCAACAATAATAATGTAATTGAATACATAAATATCCTCTCTTAACTATGCTACTCTCAACCACTCTCCGGTTGGATAACGAACACCAATTCACTGTGTACGGCTATAAAAGCACACCTTAAAGTTGCATTTTCCAGTAGGCAACCCCCACACTTTCACCTTGATCCATAGATGGTTCCAGACAAATACCATAATTTCATAGAGACGTCCAACACAAAATATAACTCATAATAAGCCACACACGGTGTGCACACTATCACCTTCACACCGTGGGACAAAGGTGTCTCCGGAGGTCACATTAATAAAACCACTAGAGTAGCATAATAGATGAATAGTAACATCTACATATTCAGCTAGATTACAAAGCTCATGATCATATAAAGATCACACCATGGGAGAGAGAGATAAACCACATAGCTACCGGTAGAGCCTTCGGCCTCGGGGGAGAACTACTCCCTCCTCATCATGGGAGTCAGCAACAACGATATAGATGGCATTGGAGTCGATGGAGATGGCTCCGGGGGCAATTCCACATCCCGGCAGGGTGCCAGAACAGAGATTTTGGTCCCCCAGATCTTATCTTAGATGGCGGCGGAGCTACGGAACTTTTCGTGGATGGAGGCTCATTGACTTAGGATTTTTGCGTTGGGGCAATAGATAGGCGAAAGGGCGATGTCGGTGGGCGCCCGGGGGACCACACCATGTGGTGGCGCGACCAGGGGAGCGTGCCACCCTATGGTGTGGCCACCCCGGTGCCCTCCTCCGTCTCTGCTTTGGAATCCGTTGATGTGTCGGGGAAAATAGGACCCTGGGCTTTCGTTTCCTCCAATTCCGAGAATATTTCCTTAAGTAGTTATCTAGAATAAAAAATAGCAGAAAACAGGAACTGGCACTGTGGCATCTTGTTAATAGGTTAGTCTTTGAAAACATCCGAAAAATGAAGGAAAACATGTGGAAAACATAAAGCCGTTGGTGAAGGGGTCGTTGCATAGAAAACAAAAAAATTCCTACGCGAGAGACACCCGAAAGGCCAAGATCTAATCTAGGAGAAGAAGTGCAACAGGCAAAGAGAGGGTTAGTTAGAACACATACCATCGAAGAAACAAAGCGTTACGAGATCAAATCTCGTTGTTGGCGTAGTCGTACTCACACCAATCCCGATAGCGAGAAGATGTGCACCGCAATCCGGCGGTGCCTCCATGATCGGTCACACGTACGGTTGATGACAACCTCCGTTCCCTCGTTCCAGTAGGGCGCGGAAGTAGAGGATCCCTCGAAACTCCAGCAGCACGACGGCGTGGTGTGGTGGAGAAAACTTCGTTCAGGGCTTCGCCAAGCGCATGAACAAGTGGTGGAGCAGCGGGAGGAGGGAGGAAGGGATGACACAAATGTGTGTGGGGGGGGAGAGGGAGCTTCCACCCCTCCTTATATAGGAGGGGATGGCAGACACGAATTTTTGGGTGTCTCCACCTCTCCCTCATCATGTGAGTGGAGTATCCACTCAACCCACTCATTCTTCCATTAATTCCCACTCAAAATACCAAGGGTTTTCTTTAATAAATAAATAAAAATTATTTCAATATTTTAATATTTGTTAATTCCATTAACAAACATTAACATATAACCCCTTGAGTTAGTTGTTAAATCTATTAACAACCATTTGATAAGAATCCCCTTGAACTATTTCAAAATTACCCGAAACAATTCCGGTGACTATTTCATTATTCCCCGAAACAATTTCGGTGCTGTCCAAACTTTTCTCCGATATTCCGTATCCTCTCAAACGCGTCATCAAACCTTAAGTGTGTCACCCTACGGTTCGCGGATAAGATAGACATGATCGAGACACCTCTCCGATCAATAATCATCAGCGGGATCTAGAGATCCGTGATGACTCCTATATATTCAACGATGACTCTCGTGATCGTGTGAACCATCAACGTCGTAACTAATTCCCTTTGTCTCGCGATATTTTACTTGTCCGAGATTCGATCATTGGTATCAACCATACCTTGTTTCAATCTAGTTACCGACAAGTACTCTTTTCTCGTTCCCATGATATAACATCCTTGTGATCATATCACGTGCTTGCAAGCGGTGTCGATGTGATATCACCGAGAGGGCCCAGAGTATATCTCTCCGTCATTTTGGATGGACAAGTCCCACTCTTGATCCATGATCCTCAACTAATACTTTCCGAATACCTAACGGCACCTTTATAGTCACCCTGTTACGGTGTGACGTTTGATGACATCAAAGCACCCTTCCGGTATCAGTGATTGACATGATCTCATGGTCTAAGGAATAAGTTACTTCGTATGCAAGATATAAAAATATAAACTAAATTACTTGATTGTATTGTTATCTTGATATTGGGTCTATGTTCATCACATCATTCTTCTAATGATATGGCCTCGTTATTAACAACATCCAATGTTCATGATCAGGAAACCTTGATCATCTATTAGTCAACGAGCTAGTTAAAAGAGAGGCTTTACTAGGAACCATTGTTTGTTTATTAAACACACATGTATCAATGTTTCCGGTTAATACAATTCTAGCATGAGAAATAAACATTTATCACAAACAAGGAATAAGATAATAACCACTTTATTATTGCCTCTCGGGCATATTCCCTTCAGTCTCCCACTTGCACTAGAGTCAATAATCTAGTCTGTAAGCACTTAACACATATGGTGTTCCAGTGTTATTACCATGCTTTGCATGTGGTAAACATTATCAAAAAGATCTTAATTGTTCAGGTCCTATTGTATTTGCATGTTCTTTGCGTCTACACGCATCACTCATTCTATAATGAGATGGCTTTGTATATATATGGTCAATCGGTGAAACCTTGATTCATGAGCTTAAACTAATGTCACTAACATTGTGAAAATGTAGCTTCATAGTGTTAGCATTCTTGGAAATTCACCAAGTTCCGGTGATACCTTAATTCCTCAGCTTAAACTAATGTTACTAACATTGTGAAAATGTAGCTTCATAGTGTCAGCATTCTTGGAATTTCACCAAGTTCAATAAAGAACTCCTTGACACAAAATACGCTTATTATCAGTTGTAAACACAACGATATACTTTACCCTTTGTTGTAGTATCTGTCACAATATTTTTAATTTTGAAACTCTTTCAAATCTAGCATGGAACTTTCTTCCAGTCTATTGTGCTACCCTTCATCACATATTTTAATTGAGATAAAATTACTTGAATAAATGACAAGACTATTAGTGTAACATATTACAACTAATATTTTTTCATTGCTACATAGGAAAACATATCCTTAGCATTTCTAAAATGACACAAGGATCTCTCCCACTGTTGTCTAATCATCATATGGACTATCCTGCTATAACATTTTATAGCATAGGACTCATCAGGTTGTGTACATAGCATGGAAACATGACTTAGAAATCTCAATTTCAATGATGCTCATCATGTGTCAAAACACTTGAATCTTGCTCAATTATTTTCCATGTGACAAGAACTCCTTCTTGTCATTTCGATATTGACTTACTTCAATATTTCATCTATGTAATTTGGCTTCAATCATATCAGGCGCTTCAGTCCATCTCTTATAGATATCGATGCCCAATATCTTCTAAGCATTTCATCAATATGAATTTCTTAACCGTGTTAATTTAAAATACATATTTTTCCAATCAACCATATGTCATCTACATAAAGTATTGGAATATGTCATAGCGCTCACACTTAATTTCTTGTAAGTCTACAAGCATATTTATCATTCATGATGGAATCAAACTCTTTTGATAACTTCATTAAGGTAAAGATCTCAACTTCGTTATGCTCACTTCAACCATTGAAGTGTGCATACCTTTCTAGCAACCTTTTGAATTTTACAAAACTCTCAGACTGTGTCAAGTACACATCCTTGATCAAACTTCCTCGAGAGGAGAGTTGGTTTTGTTATTCAATATCCATATCATAATATGTAACTTTGCTAGAACTTTCCGCAAAGACTAAGCATCACTACGGAAGATCAAAATCTTGTAGTAGTAAACTCTTTGAACTTCGTCGAAAACAACTTTTCGATAAGTACAACTTTCAAAGGATGTAAAAATCCATGTCTTTGTCGCTATATAGACCCTTTTGCTATCGTTAGGCATCAAGCCTATCGAAAGGACTACCAATTCACATACTTGATATTCATACAAGGATACTATGGCGGATATAATGACTCATAGTAAATTTTACGAAGTCAGGGCCCATCATTTGCTTCCTTTATAAGGTCCAGGTCCTTTTGTTGTCAAAACAACACTTTACTCTTGAACCACAAGTTGGTCTAAGTACAAAGTTTTAGGACTTTTGTGGTTCAGTACGCAAACTCATCTGAAGTATCTACAACACATGTAGTGTCATCTACTTTGTCAAAATAGCAATCCCCGGAACAACTTCCAGTGTTGCGCTACTCTTGACATGATAACAAAGATTCTCTAATCTCGTTGAGTTTGTACTGTGCTCCCACTCACTTATTTCGCAAGAACTACTTTCTCGAGAAATCAACCCTTTCGGACAAACAACATTTGTCTTTTGGTTTGGTGATAGGAGAAATACTCAATGTTTTATTTGGGATAACCTTATAAACATATATTTATCCTATTTTGGTTGTAAACATTTTACAAATGCTATGCATACCAAAACTTAAGAAAATGACAATTCGGGTCACTACCCAAACCATATCTTATATGTTGTCAATTTCAACGGATTATGATGGTGCTCTTTTCAGTGGAAAAGCGGTTGTCCTTAATGTATAAACTACAAAAATTATAATGGCAATTTTATTAATCTTACCATGTCAGACAAGGTTTGATTTTGTCTCTCGAACACTCCAAACTAATGTGGGGTAATTCGAGTAATATAAGTTGTAGAACAATTCTGCAACTTCTCAGATGTTTTGCTAAACTTGTAACTCAAACTTTACCCTTTATGATCCAATCATAAATACTTGATTATCTTGTTACAATGATTTTTACTTCATATTAACAACCATTTGAACCAATTCAAAATGTCAAACTCTGTTCTCTTTAAATAGATATACTCGCATATCTACTCAAATCATCGACAAAATTTTATGAAGGAAAAATTAATCCATCATACATGACTACACATAATGGACTATATACATCAATATGTATAATCTCCACTAAATTAGTCATCCATTCTACTTTGGCCTAAGAACGGAATTTGGAAGAGGTCTCACAAGCGTCAATTTATTAAAAACAAAATGACTCCGGAAGTCCATCAATATGGAGTTCCTTCATGTTTTCCTTTCCGATATGAACTAAGAAGGTGATGTCACAATTTAAGTGAAACTCTTTTACGTCTTGCAACGTTTAGAATTCGGTCTTATAGATGTTTACTTTACCAACATGATTTATATTAACATATCCATCAATTATGGAATATGGTCATAGTTTGAACAATCTCATTTGTTCTCACAAAAGACTAGAACCTAATAACAATCTATTAAGTTCTTAAAATAAATCCCGAATGTTTGATTCAATACGACAATGAACGCAATAACACTTTATTTCTGTTCTTGTCATAATCGATTGCACATCTATTACTAGTTTCTTTTAGGCCCTTGTATTTCTTGCATTGCGTTGCTTTGTATGACAACTCATACCAACCAATGTGGTATCAAAAATACCCAAAAATACTTTGTTAACTAGTAATACATATATAACTTGTATATCAAGCATATACTCTTGAGCTGGACTTTTCCAGTTATCTTCTTTTTCTGCCATATACCTTTTTGTAATTCTATTTTCAATATTCCCTTTCCTTTACAGAAGAATCATTCAACATCAAACAATTCTAGTCGTACTAGCTCATTTTCTTTGGTGTGTTAGTCATATACTATCACCCATTGAGTCATACTTTGAGTTTGATTGTCCTACTAATATCACCATATTAATAGTATTCTTCTAGATTCCACTCTTAGCAATCTCCAAGTAAGGTAAACGACTTTACCCATACTTTTAATACATCCCATTATAACAATTTTATGATTAAGCTACTATAGCTCGAAGGAAGGAATTTAGAGGATAATTTTTAGCGCCCAACTTCTTGGAATATTCAAACGCCTAGAGTCTTCAATCATTGCATATATTCAAATAATATAAGCATACATTGTCACGCTAAATTATACTCAGTCATGTTGCCACAAATAAGTTTCTAGATATCAGTATATATTTCACTTGATTGTTTCTGAAAACAACTCTTTTCAGTTCCTAAATCACCTTGATCAAGAAAACATTCTTTTGAAGATAAAGTAATATGGAAGCAACCATGACTCTAGATTCTAAGTAGGAATTGGTTGCTCTCTAGATCAATCAATCATTAATCATATGGATCTAGGTAGGAAATACCGAAAATCTAAAATAGGACTAATTTTTTTAATTTCACTAATACGGTACCAATCTTAAATGGTTTTACCAGATCATAACAGTTATATCTCAATTAACAATCTAAGTGTAAGGTAGTTTTGTGGATGCCAATGAATACTACAATTTGTGAACATTCACTTTGATTGGTTGTTAATGATAAATAAGTTTGAGTTAATTCAAAATTAAACCATGAACTCCCACTCAAAAACAACATTCCTCTTAGTCGTCTTTAGTGATTACACGAACCAAATTCACTACACCAAAACCGATCATCACGTGAGATGATGTAGCTTCAAAGGCGAACATCGACATGTTCATCATATCATCCATATGACTCATGCTTTACCTTTAGCTTACGTATTCCGAGGCCATGTCTGTACATGTTAGGCTCGCCAAGTAGAACCGTAGTATTGTGTGTGTTTCAAGGCCATGTCTGTACATGCTAGGCTTGAAAACACCCGTTGTATGCGAACGTTGAGTCTGTCACACCCGATCATCACGTTGTGTCTCGAAACGACGAACTTTCTTAACGGTGCATACTTAAGGAAGAACACATTATTATCTTGATATTAAGTGAGAGGGATCATCTTATAATGCTACCGTCACTATCTAAGCAAAACAAGATGCATAAAAGGATTAATCATCACAGACATCACATGTAAGGATAACGTGATATGATATGGTCCTCCTTGCACTTGATCTCCATCATGTGCATCATGGTATGATCTCCATCATTCCACCGGCGTGGTACCAAGTACCATGGCATCCCAATCTTGATTGTCCATCAATAATAAGACAATCATATGGATACCTTCCAGTATATCAATAATTTACCAAATAGATCATCTCATAATCAAATTTGTAACATTGACCATATCACATCACATGCCCAGCAAAAACTACTTAGACGCTTCTAATTTATTTTTGCATATTTTACGTGGCTTAGGGCTTTCGAGGATAGAACCGTTCATACCTACGAACATCAACCACAACATTGATAAACACATTTTTAACAACCCTTTGTAGATTATATCTTAACTATAGTAGGAGAAACAGACACCCGCAAGCCACTTATGCAATACAAGTTGCATGTCAGTTCTGGAACAAGTCTCATGTATGTGGACATGTAAGGTTAGTCCGGGCCGCTTCATCCCACTATGCCACTAAGATCATAAAATAATCAAGGATGTAATAAAATGATCATCAACACCCACATACACCTATGTTTTCTACCCGTACAAAACATCTACGCATAGATCCGGCTCTGATACCACTGAAGGGGTCGTTGCATAGAAAACAAAAAAATTCCTACGCGAGAGACACCCGAAAGGCCAAGATCTAATCTAGGAGACGAAGTGCAACGGGCAAAGAGAGGGTTAAGGAGAACACATACCCTCGAAGACACAAAGCGTTACGAGATCAAATCTCATTGTTGGTGTAGTCGTACTCACACCGATCCCGATAGCGAGAAGATGTGCACCGCAATCTAGCGGTGCCTCCGTGATCGGTCACACGTACGGTTGATGCCGATCTCCGTTCCCTCGTTCTAGCAGGGCGCGGAATTAGAGGATCCCTCCGAACTCCAGCAGCACGACGGCGTGGTGTGGTGGAGAAAACTTCGTTCAGGGCTTCGCCAAGCGCATGAACAAGTGGTGGAGCAGCGGGAGGAGTGAGGAAGAGATGACACAAGTGTGTGTGTGTGTGTGTGTGTGTGTGTGGGAGAGGGAGCTTCCACCCCTCCTTATATAGGAGGGGATGGCAGCCACGAATTTTTGGGTGTCTCCACCTCTCCCTCATCATGTGAGTGGAGTCTCCACTCAATCCACTCATTCTTCCATTAATTCCCACTCAAAATACCAAGGGTTTTCTTTAATAAATAAATAAAACAATTTTATTTCATTATTTTAATATTTGTTAATTCCATTAACAAACATTAACATATAACCCCTTGAGTTAGTTGTTAAATCTATTAACAACCATTTGATAAGAATCCCCTTGAACTATTTCAAAATTACCCGAAACAATTCCGGTGACTATTTCATTATTCCCCGAAACAATTTCGGTGTTGTCCAAACTTTTCTCCGATATTCCGTATCCTCTCAAACGCGTCATCAAACCTTAAGTGTGTCACCCTACGGTTCGTGAATAAGATAGACATTATCGAGACACCTCTTCGATCAATAATCATCAGCGGGATCTGGAGATCCGTGATGACTCCTATATATTCAACGATGACTCTCGTGATCGTGTGAACCATCAACGTCGTAACTAATTCCCTTTGTCCCGCGATATTTTACTTGTCCGAGGTTCGATCATTGGTATCAACCATACCTTGTTTCAATCTAGTTACCAACAAGTACTCTTTTCTTGTTCCCATGATATAACATCCTTGTGATCATATCATGTGCTTGCAAGCGGTGTCGATGTGATATCACCGAGAGGGCCCAGAGTATATCTCTCCGTCATTTTGGATGGACAAATCCCACTCTTGATCCATGATCCTCAACTAATACTTTTCGAATACCTAACGGAACCTTTATAGTCACCCTGTTACGGTGTGACGTTTGATGACATCAAAGCACCCTTCCGGTATCAGTGATTGACATGATCTCATGGTCTAAGGAATAAGTTACTTCGTATGCAAGATACAAAAATATAAACTAAATTACTTGATCGTATTGTTATATTGATATTGGGTCTATGTTCATCACATCATCCTTCTAATGATATGACCTCGTTATTAACAACATCCAATGTTCATGATCAGGAAACCTTGATCATCTATTAATCAACGAGTTAGTTAAAAGAGAGGCTTTACTAGGAATCATTGTTTGTTTATTAAACACACATGTATCAACGTTTCCGGTTAATACAATTCTAGCATGAGAAATAAACATTTATCATAAACAAGGAATAAGATAATAACCATTTTATTATTGCCTCTCGGGCATATTCCCTTTAGTTGGATAGAAAACAAGCATGGAGCATCAAAAATTATAGATACGTCTGAGACGTATCAACTGACAACCTTCTCAAAAAGTTGGGGACAAGAGAGAGTTCGTGTGTTGTGTGAAGGTTCCATGCTTGTTGACATGCCATATAACAAGCAACCTTCTCCAAGTCTTCGAAGTCTCACTGCTCTATAAACCCTGGTTCTGTAATTGGGGGAAATTTCCGCTAGACTACATCATTCCTTCCTCTTGGGGTAACCCATCGAACGTGTGATCACGTCTAAGAGCATCACAATCCCACAACCCTATCATAAGAAAGTTAAATATATAATGCATTCCTCTAGGTTTGAGGTGAATACCCAGGTAGTCCCACAAGGTGGCTGGACTCAAAGGACTTATTTCTTTGGGCCTACACGTGGACATACGAACCTTTCAGAAGACGGAGCGACCCATCATGGACTATAAGACTAAGTTAGTTATGTTAGTTTCCAACTTGGGCATAAAATCCTATAAGGAGTCTTAGTCGACATGTTTTAAGGCACTGCGAGTCACCATGTATATAAGGAAATCGAGGGACCAAGCCAAATCTGAGTTAAATCTCTTGACACAACTTGCAAAAGTGCAACATTGTAATCGATAGTATTTGACGTGGGGATGACTCCCGGGCCTATCGGATGAGCCTACCCGGTCTGAGGCCCATCACTAAAGCCTAGTACAAAGGGCTACCCCGTGGTTCTAGAAGGTCCAGCAGCGGCCCACCCGCAAAACTTGCGGGTCAAGATGGAAGGTTTCCACCGACTAGAACTAGGGTTTGTAACCCCCCACCCCCCCCCCCCCTCGGTACGGCTTGAGACCCAGTCACCTATTTAAGGGTTGGGAGAGCCACCCGAGGGGGGAGATCAAATCTAGGTTTTCACCATTGTAGCCGCAACTCGAGATCCAATCTCTCGACCTATGCACCCACCATTGTAAGCAATCATCATAATACAAAGACAACCAAGCAGGAGTAAGGGTATTACCTCTACGAGGGCCCCGAACCTGGGTAAATTGTGCCCCTTGTTAGCCGTCGTATCCGCTAGCGCCTATATCGTTCCTCTACCTGAAACCCTAACGGCTCACCCGAGGGATTTGTTGATATGAGTCATCGACAATTGGCGTTGTCTGTGGGAACGGCAGGCGCTAGATCCACGGCATCGCCGGCCTCATCTGCACCGAGCTTCAACTCGAGCCCGGAATCTTCGGCTCCTTCGGAGCCAATCTGCTTCGGGTCGTTCATCTACATGCCCCACTCGCTGGAATCTCGCTCGGCGTTCGGCGGTCTTCAGGAGAGCATCAACATGACGTTCGGCCACCTCCGCTTCCGCGCCAACAAGGAGGGGATCCTACGCTTCCCCGACTCAACCCCGCTCGACGGATCAGACACTGAGTCCGTCTTGAGCACGGCGACCCAAGAATCGCCACTCAGCGACACCGATCATACCTCGGAGTCTAGCGATGGCTCCGTCCGTCGCAACAGGCTCGACTTCCACACCATCGCGAGTGAAGAACCCGCCGAACTCGACGAGGGCTACTGGCTTGTGCCAAAGACTCACGAGCCATATCTGGCCCACGTCTACATGGCCGATCCAGTCGAAGAACCCGCTGAAATGGAGGCCAGCCTCACGGCGAGGCAACAGATCAAGGTTTCGCGAGCCGCCTGGAACAAAGCGAAGGCAGCAGTGGAAACAAGCCACCCGCTAGAGCCCGAGTCCTCCCAGGAAGACCTGATAGCATACCACTATCACCTATCGCTGAAAAGCTGTCAGATAACGAGCGCCCATAAAGAACTCGACGCGCGCTGATGCGCGGCAGAAGCTTCGAGTGCGCGTCGTGCAGATCTCTCCGGGACTCGCGACTCGACGGGGAATCAGCCCGTCAAGAAAGTAAAGTACGTCTAAAAGACCGCCCGTATGGACCAAGGGTCCCTCAGCAAGATCAGCAAAACCATCGAGACCTCCCTCATGCATGTCGACGATGAGGTCAACGTGCACCCGACAACTCCTGCCTCCGCGGTCTTGGTAGCTGCCACATACTTACAGGCAAACCAGCCGTCAGAAAACGACCCCCGTGCGGAACAACATCGCCAAGTCCAAAGGGGGCTAGGCATGGTCAGACGGCGATCACCGCCCAAACTTGCAAGAAAACATCCACCACCAAAGCGGACAAAACACCTCGAGCAGACAGAACACCTCGCAGACGCGAGAGTACATCACCCAGAAGAGGAGACAAGGAGTCGCCCCACCGCCACATGGACAAGGAAGCGAGACGCCGTGGAGACAGCCCGCGTAGTGACGATGACAGCCCGCGACACCGTGACGACGACAGCCCGCCACACCGTGACGACGACAGCCCACGACATCACGAAAGTCGCTCGCGACATCGCAGCAGGGAACCACGGCAAGGAGACAGTCGCGATCAAGCCCAATATGATGCACGAGGTGACATCGCCCAGAACAAGGTCAACAGGGCCCGTGCACGCAGGAACCGCGCCCGCTCATTATCTACCTCCTCCGACGAGGAAGCTTGCGGGGCAATGTGCTTCAGCAGCAGCATCCGCGAGGCACCGATGCCCAATAGATTCAAGCTCACCTCGGAGGTCCCAAAGTACGATGGCTCACAGGAACCTAGGACCTGGCTCTCAGACTACCTGACCCCGGTGAAGTGCCAACGCGGGAATAAAGTGACGGCCATGCAATACTTAAACCTCCACCTCGTCGGAGCTGCTCGAAGCTGGCTCGAAGGAAGGCAGCGCGCGTGTTATAGATCTTGGGACGATCTCACCCGCGACTTCGAGAAGAACTTCCAGTCGACATACAAGAGACTTGCGTCTGTCGAGGAATTGCAAGCCTGCAGATAGAAGAGCGGCGAATCAACTCGCGAATATATACAGAGATGGACTACGCTAAAAAATATGGTTGGAAATATATCATAGGAGATAGCGATCCAAGCTTTCACCAATGGCGCGCGACACGCAGCCTTGTGAGAAGAACTAGGACGATGCGCGCCCAAAACTATTGGTAAGTTGATGGCGATAGACGACAAATTGGCAAATGGCGAAGAATCCTTGCGCAATGAGAAACCTTCCTCACCCGTGATGGCGATGATCGCAACGGGGACCGCCGGAGGAGGAAGAGACGACACTACGACCAGGATGATCAGTCAGAGTTGGTAGCGGCTGAATTCACGAGAAATCGCGACGGCGGTTCCCGCGGAAATCGCGAGTCGAAGCCGAAACCAGACGACAAAACACCTAAGGAAGACATTGACGGATACTGCTCCCTGCATTTGTTCACAGATAAGCCCACGTGAAACTCAAGGCCCCTCATTTCCTCAAAGACTGCCGAAAATTTCAAGACATCCACGAGGCGTACACAAAGAAACATCGGATAGCCATCAATCAAGGATACCCGCAACTGCCGGGAGGAAATGCCGTCAACCAACCACCATCCCTACCTCCACCCGTTGGGTATCACAACATGGTGCTAGCCGCACTCCCAGCACGAGCTGACTCATGGCTCACGTTGGTAAACCTCAACAGAAAGGTTGTGTAGAGTGCAGCGACAAGTTTTCCCTCAGAAAAGAAACCTAGGTTGAATCGAACAGTAGGAGGACAAGCAACTTCGGAAGGTTGGTGCAGCTGAGATAGCAGGGCGCACTACCGGTTCAGCAGTAACGTGTAACCTACACAACACAATCAATTCACTTTGCCCCAACGAAGCAGTGAGGTTGTCAATCTCACCGGTTCTGTTGAACACAAAGATATTAAACGTATGGTGTGAAAAATAGTATGAGAACAATATGAAAACAAGAGTAGCAGTGTGAAAACAGTGGAAGCAGTGTGAAAACAGTGAAAGCACTGTGTGTATTATCAGTATGAGAAAATGGACCGGGGTTCACAGTTCACTAGAGGTGTCTCTCCATAAAAGATTGCTAACATGTGTGGTGAACAAATTACAGCTGGGCAATTGATAGATAATAAAACATGCATGACATGATGATTACTATGAGATTCATGCGGACATTACAACAAAATACATAGATTGTCATCCAATTGCATCTATGACTAATAATTCACCCTCCGAATATCATCCGAACAAACGTTGGGTATTAAGTTGCAAGCAACATGTTATCACAGTAAGAAAAGTGTGTAATATAAACAATGTAAACGAAGTAAACATCGTTGTTTTCTCCCTAATGGCAACAACACATCCTCCATCCGTCATGTTTCTGTCACTCGAGCATAGATACAAAGGAGGCATGAACCCGCTATCTAGCATAAATACTCCCTCTTGGGGTCACTAGCATCTACTTGGCTAGAGCATCCACTACGAAATTCCGTGCGATCCGGAACATTTTGATAACATCGTGTGGTTTCCGTCGCGGATGGCTGAAAAATGGAATTTGCTCTCGACTTTGCGGTCCATCTCGACGTTCCTTATATTTTTCGTCGCGGATTTTTGTTCCCGTCCCAATAGGCCCAGTTGGAGGCGAGTTTCGTTCCACGAGAACGTCGCAGATTAGTCAAATATATCCCTTTTCATTTCTGTCATTTATTTGTCCATATTGTCAAATCGAATTATCTGTTTGGTATATGTTTTTGCATCAGCATTAGTCTAATGTAACCCTTTTAACTTCTGTCACTTAGATCCATCGAAACTTCATTCATCTATTTCTCCATATTGTGAACTCGAATTATATCTATCTTGAGAAAATAAACATAGACTACATATTAATAGAAACCACCCAATACAACCAACGAGATTGTCGATCTAAACAGGACATCAGAAGCACGGGGGCAGCAGTAGGGGGCTAAAAGAGCATCAGTAGGGGGCCGCCAGCTCCTCCAATGGCACTGGATCCTCCGACGGGACTGAATCCTATGATGGCACTGGATCCTCCGACGACACTGGATCCTCCCTTTCATGGGGACTCACAGCTGCGAGGAGAGCGGTCAGAGTTTTCTGCTCTGCCAGGGCTAAACCGATCTTCAGTTCCCCAACCTGCGAGGTAAGTTCGAGGTTGTTGGCCATCATCTTGGACATATCATCCATCAACTTCCGATACGCTGAGAGGGAAGCTTCGCCCTGCTCCACCTGCTCCAACCTGGCATCACGTTCCTTCTTGAGATTGTAGTAGGCGAGCTTCAAGACCTTCTCAAGCTCAGCTTCTAGGATGGTTACCCTCTCCGCCAGATCGGCGAAGCTGACCCTCTGCTAGGCTTCATGTGTCATGTAGATAGTTGCATGATAGGAAGTTGATGTTAATCTAAAAGGAAAAATGGATCTGAGAAAGATGAAATCACGAGGAATTCAGAAACAGATCTAAGAAAGATGAAAGCACGAGGAATTCTGAAAAGGATCTAAGAAATACGAAATCACGAGGAATCTAGAAACGGATCAGAAGTACGTGAACGGAAATGGAAGCTACATGAGGGCAGCAGACCGCTTCGTCGGTGGAGCCATGGCCGCCCGGAGGAACGCTCGAGCAGCTACTACGTCAAAGGGTTTTCTCTTGAGGGGAGGCGGTGAGGCAGATAGAGGATGAACTGAAGAGTGCATCTATTTATACACTGGGAGGGGGAGTGGAACGGAGGAACCACATGCATGACGGAGCAATAACTGGCCGCTGGAACTAAAGCGACACGTTTCATGTTCACAATATCGTGACGAACTCGTGGTGTGCTGCATGCCAGGGTTACTGCGGTGAGTGGAAGAGCGGTTGTTTCCAGACTTGGGCCATGATGACACTTTCTTGGGCCCTCTCCTGTCAGGCCCTTTTTATTGGGCCTTATAGCACTCCGTAGCCCATAATTATCCTACTACTGTTGTAGCCCAAAATAAGAAGGAAGAAATGTTGAAACTTCAACGAACACATAAAATGTCAAAATTTATCATGGCATGCAAACCAAGGGAAAAAAGAGTGCTTATAATAGCATGTACGAATACAAATACTCAAATTGTATACACTACAAGGTACTATAGACACTCTCTTTGCCTTTATCATGGCCTAGTTTAAATCATCGGCATATAACGAGGACATTCAAGGCAAAGAAAATTGGAACAATGGAAACAAATGTAATACGAGCCTAATATATCATTGCTATGCAAACCAAGGGCAAAAGGAGTGCTTATAATAGCATGTACGAATACAGATACTCAAATTGTATACACTACAAGGTATTATAGACACTCCCTTTCCCTTTACCATGTCCTAGTTTAAATCATCGGCATATAACAAGAAGGACATTCAAGGCAAATAAAAGTGGAACAATGGAAACAAATGTAATACGAGCCTCATATATCATTGCCATGCAAGAAAAGTCAACAAGAGAGCATCAATAGCATGTACGGATACAAATACTCAAATTGTATACACTACAAGGTATTGTAGCCCTCTGTTTGCCTTTACCATGGTCTAGTTTAAATCATCGGCATATAACAAGGAGGACATTCAAGGCAAAGAAAAGTGGAACAATGGAAACTAATGTAAAACGAGCCTCATATATCATTGCCATGCAAACTAAGGCAAAAAGGAGTAATTACAATAGCATGTACGAATACAAATACTCAAATTGTATACACTACAAGGTATTCTAAACACTCTCTTTGCCTTTACCATGGCCTAGTTTAAATCATCGGCATATAACAAGGAGTACATTCAAGGCAAAGAAAAGTGGAACAATAGGAACAAATGTAATACGAGCCTCATATATCATTGTCATGCAAACAAAGGCAAGAAGAGAATTTCAATAGCATGTACGAATACAAATACTCAAATTGTATACACTACAAAGTATTGTAGCTCTCTGTTTGCCTTTACCATGGCCTAGTTTATATCATCGGCATATAACAAGGAGGACATTCATGGCAAAGAAAAGTGGAACAATAGAAACAAATGTAATACGAGCCTCGTATATCATTGCCAGGCAAACCAAGGCCAGGCGAGTGCCTATAATAGCATATACGAATACAAATACTCAAATTGTATACACTACAAGGTATTAAAGACACTCTCTTTGCCTTTACCATGGCCTAGTTTAATCATCGGAATATAACTAGGAGGATATTCAAGGCAAAGAAAAGTGGAACAGTAGAAACAAATGTAATACGAGTCTCATATATCATTGCCATACAAACCAAAGCCAAGAGAGTGCCTAAAATAGCATATACGAATACAAATACCCAAATTGTATACACTACAAGGTATTTTAGACACTCTCTTTTCCTTTACCATGGCCTAGTTTAATCATTGGCATATAACTAGGAGGACATTCATCATGTTGATAAATTAGGATACACAAAAGAAAAACAGGTGGAACAATGGAAAATTCACAGAAAAAATGAATCTGACCTCAGAATTTCTAAGTACAACAAGTATAGTCACTACTAGCACCTGGCCTCGGTAAATCATTAGCCAAAGTGTTAATAATTGGCCAAAATTGAAATAACCTTGCAAAAATACCAAATATAAGCCGTGAACCCAAAAAAAAGACCCAAATCTAAGCCTAATCTAACTGAAGCACCCAAATATGGTACGGTATTAAACCATAACCTATCGAAATCATGGTGGAAATAGATGAACTAAGCGTGCCGGATATCCCAAACTTAAGCCATAGAACAAAACCACGTCTACGGGAGAAAATACGAAGCAGAGACGCAGAATGAACGGTAGAAACATGTACATCTACCATGCATGTCGTGCTACGTAGAAAAATCGAGCTCAATCTACAGATCTACGATACATACAAGGGATAAGAGGGTTAGATATCATCATATCGCCATTGCCAAAGCCCTCTAAGATGACGGGATGATGCACGCGCTGATCTGAAAAAATCCCATGAAGATCATGCCTGCCTAGGGAGGAAGAGAAGGCCTGGCCTTCGTTTCCTGCCGAGGATGGTCGTCGCGGTGCTGTCGATGTCCCGGCGGAAGAAAACCCGCCGACGGAGAGAGGGGAAGCTCAGGAAGGCGGTGAGAGAGCTAGAGCGAGTGATATGACTAGAAGAGGGAGAGGGGAAGGTGAGCGCAATTAAAGGGCGCGCCTTCCCGAAGGGGTTGACGCTGCGTCTCCCGCGCAATAAAGGGTCGGCCTGGCGCCTGTTGCCGAAAACATTTCACAAAAGAGAAGAAAAATAATTTGAAATGGAAAGAAAAACAATTAATACAGAATAATAATAACTTAACCACAAAATACTCCATCCGTTTGATCTGACAGAATAAAAACAATTTCCCCGATTTTTTTGAAAGACAAAATGCAGATTCAATTTTATGAAAACCAAGCTTATCTGAATTGTGTTGATTATATAGTGATATCGTGCCTTTTTTTATAAATGATTATCTACTTGCTTGGATGTGTTAGGGTGGACACTGGAAAGTCCCAAGACAATGGTATGACCCAACTCTTCACAAGATTCCCTCCCGTTTCTCCGTTCCGGGATTTTCGGGCCAATAGGGCATGTAAATTCGAGAGAGAAACACAGAGAGAAAGAAGTCGGGCTCTAAGTAGTCCTGGAACCAGCAAGAGAGAACCTGACGCCGGTGGAGCCCTAACACACATGACACACTCTAACATACATGATATGTCATACCATGGGATTTGGTGGCATTCATACGATCCGGACCCCCCTCCGGAAAAACCGTGCATAGCTAGCCCCAGTGGGGAAAAAGGCGGAACTGTCGTTCTGGCCCCTCTACGTGAGCCGAAAGGGGGTAGCAAAGTGTAACCAACTGTTTGGTTGTGTTAGGTTAGGCCCAAGTAACACCCAAGAGAATGTTAGGGTCCACCTCTTGGCAAGATTCCTCTAGTTCCGTCAAATCCGGGAGTTTTGGGCTCTAAGTAGTCCTGGAAGCCGCTAGAGAGAATCCGACGCCGGTGAAGCCCTTAGAGAGCGAGGGGATCTTGGGAATCCCAGACCCATTCTACACTCTAGCACACATGGTATGGAGTGCAATGGGATTTGGTGGCATTCAGACGATCTGGAGCCACCTCTCCGGAGAAACCATAGCCTCGCTGGGGAAAAAGACGGAACTGGCATTCTGCCGCATCTACGTGAGCCGGAAGGGGGTAGCAAAGTGGAACTAACTGTTTGTTTTTGTTAGGTTAGGCCCAAGGAACACCCAAGAGAATGGTAGGGCACACCTCTTGGCAAGATTCCAACAGTTCCGTCACACCCAGGAGTTTCGGTCTCTCATTAATTAGTCCTGGAACCCGCGAGAGAGAATCCGACACCGGTGAAACCCTAACACAGAGAGCTAGTGAATCTTGGGCATCCAAGACCCATGCCACACTCTGGCACACATGGTATGGCGTGCAAATGGGATTTGGTGGCATTCAAACGATCTGGAGCCACCTCTCCGACGAAACCATAGCTCCGCTGGGGAAAAGACAGAACTGTCGTTCTGCCCCATCTACGTGAGCCGGAAGGGGGTAGAAATGTGGAACTAACTGTTTGGTTGTGTTAGTTTAGGCCCAAGGAACACCCAAGAGAATGGTAGGGAACACCTCTTGGAAAGATTCCCCCAGTTCCATCACACCCGGGAGTTTTGGACTCTCATTAATTAGTCCTGGAACCCGCGAGAGAGAATACGACACCGATGAAACCCTAACACAGAGAGCGAGGTAATCTCGGGTATCCAAGACCATTACACTCTAACACACATGGTATGTCATACCATGGGATTTGGTGGCATTCATACGATCCGGAGCCCCCCTCCGGAGAAACAATGCATAGCCCCGCTGGGGAAAAAGGTGGAACTGCCGTTCTGGCCCCTCTACGTGAGCCGAAAGGGGGTAGCAAAGTGAAACCAACTTTTTTGTTGTGTTAGGTTAGTCCCAAGGAACACCAAAGAAATTTTAGGGTCCACTTCTTGGCAAGATTCCCCTACTTCTGTCAAATCCGGGAGTTTCGGGCTCTAAGTAGTCCTAGAACCCGCTAGAAAGAATATGACACCGGTGAAGCCCTAACACAGAGAGGGAGGGACTCTTGGGCATAAAAGACCCATGAAACACTCTAACACACATTTTATGGTATACCATGGGATTTTGTGGCATTCAGACGATCCGGAGCCCCCTCCAGAGAAATCATAGCCCCGCTTGGGAAAAAGACGGAACTGTCGTTCTGCCCCATCTACGAGAGTCGAAAGGGGTAGCATAGTGGAACTAACTGCTTGGTTGTGTTAGGTTTGGCCCAAGGAACACCCAAGAGAATGGTAGGGCCCACCTCTTGGAAAAATTCCCCCAGTTCCATCACACTCAGGAGTTTCGGGCTCTCATTAATTAGTCTTGGAATCCGCGAGAGAGAATACGACACCGGTGAAACCCTAACACAGAGAGCGAGGCAATATTGGGCATCCAAGACCCATGCCACACTCTAGCTTACATGTTATGGATTGCAAATGGGATTTGGTGGCATTCAAACGATCTGGAGCCACCTCTCCGGAGAAACCATAGCCCCGCGGGGGGAAAAGACGGAACTGTCGTTCTGCCCCATCTACGTGAGCCAGAAAGGGGTAGAAAAGTGGAACTAACTGTTTGGTTGTGTTAGGTTAGGCCCAAGTAACACCCAATCGAATGGTAGGGCACACCTCTTGGCAAGATTCCCCCAGTTCCGTCACACCCGGGAGTTTCGGGCTCTCATTAATTAGTCCTGGAAACTACGAGCGAGAATAGGACACCGGTGAAACCCTAACACAGAGAGAGGTAATCTCGGGTATCCAAAACCATAACACACTCAAACACACATGGTATGTCACACCATGGGATTTGGTGGCATTCATACGATTCGGAGCCCCCCTCCGGAGAAACCATAGCCCCGTTGGGGAAAAAGGCGGGACTGTCGTTTTGGCCCCTCTACGTGAGCCGAAAGGGATAGCAAAGTCGAACCAACTGTTTGGTTGTGTTAGGTTAGGCCCAAGGAACACGAAATAAAATGTTAGGGTCCACCTTTTGGCAAGATTCTCCTAGTTCCGTTAAATCCGGGAGTTTCGGGTTGTAAGTAGTCCTAGAACCCGCTAGAGAGAATCCGACGCCGGTGAAACCCTTACAGAGCGAGGGAATCTTGGGCATCCCAGACCCATGCCACACTCTAGCACACGTGGTATGGCGTGCAATGCGATTTGGTGGCATTCAGACGGTCTGGAGCCACCTCTCCGGAGAAACCATACCCAAGCTGGGAAAAAGACGGAACTAACATTCTGCCCCATCTACGTGAGCCGGAAGGGGGAAGAAAAGTGAACTAGATGTTTGGTTGTGTTAAGTTAGGCCCAAGGAACACACAATAAATTTGTTAGGGCACACCTCTTGGCAAGATTCTCCCAGTTCTGTCACACCCAGAAGTTTCGGGCTCTCATTAATTAGTCCGGGAACCCGCAAGAGAGAATCCGACACCGGTGAAACCCTAACACTGAGAGAGAGTGAATCTTGGGCATCCAAGACCCATGCCACACTCTATCACATGTGGTGTGGCGTTTAGTGGGATTTGGTGGCATTCAGACGATCCGGAGCCCCCTCTCTGGATAAACCATAGCCCCGATGGGAATAAGATGGAATTGTCGTTTTGCCCCCATCTACATGAGCCGGAAGGGGGTAGCAAAGTGGAACCAATTTCTTGGTTGTGTTAGGTTAGTCTGAAGGAACACCCAATACAATGGTAGGGCCCACCTCTTGGAAAGATTCCCCCAGCTCCGTCAGATCCGGGAGTTTCGGGCTCTAAGTAGTCATGGAACACGCCAGAGAGAATCCGACGCCGGTGAAGCCCTAACACAGAGAGCGAGGTAATCTCGGGTATACAAGACCATGACACTCTCTAACACACATCGTATGTCATACCATGGGATTTGGTGGCATTCATACGATCCGGAGCCACCCTCCGGAGAAACCATAGCCCAGCTGGGGAAAAAGGCGGAGCTGCCGTTCTGGCCCCTCTACGTGAGCCAGAAGGGGGTAGAAAAGTGGAAGCAATTGTTTGGTTGTGTTAGGTTACGCACAAGGAACACTAAAGAAAATTTTATGGTCCACCTCTTTGCAATATTCCCCTAGTTCCGTCAAATCTGGGAGTTTCGGGCTCTAAGTAGTCTTGGAACCCGCTACAGAGAATCTGACGCTGGTGAAGCCCTAACACAGAGAGCGAGGGACTCTTGGTCATACCAGACCCATTACACACTCTAACACACATGGTATGGTATACCATGGGATTTGGTGGCATTCAGACGATTCGGAGCCCCCTCCGTAGAAACCTAGCCCCGATGTGGAAAAAGACGGACCTGTCGTTCTGCCCTATCTACGAGAGTCGGAAGGGGTAGCAAAGTGGAACTAACTGCTTGGTTGTGTTAGGTTAGGCCCAAGGAACACCCAAGAGAACTGTAGGGCCCACCTCTTAGCAAGATTCCCCCAGTTCCGTCACACCCGGGAGTTTCTGCCTCTCAATAATTAGTCCTGGAACCCGCGAGAGAGAATACGACACCGGTGAAACCCTAACAAAGTGAGCGAGGGAATCTTGGGCATCCAAGACCCATTCCACACTCTAGCACACATGGTATGTCATACCATGGGATTTTGTGGCATTCATACGATTCGGAGCCCCCCTCCGGAGAAACCATAGCCCCGTTGGGGAAAAAGGCGGGACTGTCGTTTTGGCCCCTCTACGTGAGCCGAAAGGGGTAGAAAAGTGGAACCAACTGTTTGGTTGTGTTAGGTTAGGCCCAAGGAACACGAAAGAAAATGTTAGGGTCCACCTTTTGGCAAGATTCTCCTAGTTCCGTTAAATCCGGGAGTTTCGGGCTCTAAGTAGTCGTAGAACCCGCTAGAGAGAATCTGACGCCGGTGAAACCCTTAGAGAGCAAGGGAATCTTGGGCATCCCATATCCATGCCACACCCTAGCACACGTGGTATGGCGTTCAATGGGATTTGGTGGCATTCAGACCATCTGGATCCACCTCTCCGGAGAAACCATACCCAAGCTGGGAAAAAGACGGAACTAACATTCTGCCCATCTACGTGAGCCGGAAGGGGGTAGAAAAGTGAACTAACTGTTTGGTTGTGTTAAGTTAGGCGCAAGGAACACCCAAGATAATGTTAGGGCACACCTCTTGGCAAGATTCCCCCAGTTCTGTCACACCCAGGAGTTTCGGGCTCTCATTAATTAGTCCAGGAACCCGCAAGAGAGAATCCGACACCGGTGAAACCCTAACAGAGAGAGAGAGAGAGAGTGAATCTTTGGCATCCAAGACCCATGCCACACTCTATCACACATTGTGTGGCGTGTAGTGTGATTTGGTGGCATTCAAACGATCCGGAGCCCCCTCTCTGGATAAACCATAGCCCCGATGGGAAAAAGACGGAATTGTCGTTTTGCCCCATCTACATGAGCCGGAAGGGAGTAGCAAAGTGGAACCAATTTCTTGGTTGTGTTAGGTTAGGCTGAAGGAACACCCAATACAATGGTAGGGCCCACCTCTTGGAAAGATTCCCCCAGCTCCGTCGGATCCGGGAGTTTCGGGCTCTAAGTAGTCATGGAACACGCCAGAGAGAATCTGATGCCGGTGAAGCCCTAACACAGAGAGCGAGGTAATCTCGAGTATACAAGACCATGAAACACTCTAACACACATGGTATTGAAGGGAATATGCCCGAGAGGCAATAATAAAATGGTTATTATCTTATTCCTTGTTTATGATGAATGTTTATTTCTCATGCTAGAATTGTATTAACCGGAAACGTTGATACATGTGTGCTTAATAAACAAACAATGGTTCCTAGTAAAGCCTCTCTTTTAACTAGCTCGTTGATTAATAGATGATCAAGGTTTCCTGATCATGAACATTGGATGTTATTAATAACGGGGTCATGTCATTAGAAGAATGATGTGATGAACATATACCCAAAGAGAATATAGCAATGCGATCAAGTCATTTAGTTTACATTGTTATATCAAACACACGAAGTAACTTATTCCTTATACCATGAGATCATGTCAATCACTGATACCGGAAGAGTGCTTTGATGGCATCAAACGTCACACCGTAACAGGGTGACTATAAAGGTGTCGTTGAGTATTCGGAAAGTATTAGTTGAGGATCATGGATCAAGAGTGGGATTTGTCCATCCAAATGACGGAGAGATATACTCTGGGCCCTCTCGGTGATATCACATCGAAACCGCTTGCAAGCATGTGATATGATCACAAAGGATGTTATATCACGGGAACGAGAAAAGAGTACTTGTCGGTAACGAGATTGAACAAGGTATGGTTGATACCAATGATCGAATCTCGGACAAGTAAAATATCGCGAGACAAAGGGAATAGTTCACGGCGTTGTTGGTTCACACGATCACGAGAGTCATCGTTGAATATATAGGAGTCATCACGGATCTCCAGATCCCGCTGTTGATTATTGATCGGAGAGTAGTCTCGATCATGTCTATCTTATTCGCGAACCGTAGGGTGACACACTTAAGGTTCGATGACGCATTTGAGAGGATACGGAATATCGAAGAAAAGTTTGGACAGCACCGAAATTGTTTCGGGGAATATTGAAATAGTCACCGAAATTGTTTCGAGTAATTTTGAAATAGTTCAAGGGGATTCTTATCAAATGGTTGTTAATAGATTTAACAACTAACTCAAGGGGTTATATGTTAATGTTTGTTAATGGAATTAACAAATATTAAAATAAAGAAATAAAATTGTTTTATTTATTTATTAAAGAAAACCCTTGGGATTTTGAGTGGGAATTCATGGAAGAATGAGTGGGTTGAGTGGAGACTCCACTCACATGATGAGGGAGAGGTGGAGGCAGCCAAAAATTCGTGGCTGCCATCCCCTCCTATAAAAGGAGGGGTGAGAGCTCCCTCTCCCCCACACACACACTTGTGTCATCTCTTCCTCCCTCCTGCCGCTGCTCCACCACTTGTTCGTGCGCTTGGCGAAGCCCTGAGCAATGTTTTTCTCCACCACACCACGCCGTCGTGCTGCTGGAGTTCCGAGGGATCCTCTACTTCCGCGCCCCGCTGGAACGAGGGAACGGAGGTCGTCATCAACCGTACGTGTGACCGATCACGGATGCACCGCCGGATTGCGGTGCCATCTTCTCGCTATCGGGATCGGTGTGAGTACGACTACGCCAACAACGAGATTTGATCTCGTACCACTTTGAGTCTTCGAGGGTATGTGTTCTCCTTAACCCTCTTGTTGCCCGTTGCACTTCGTCTCCTAGATTAGATCTTGGCCTTTCGGGTATCTCTCGCGTAGGAAAATTTTTGTTTTCTATGCTACGTTCCCCTTCAGTGGTATCAGAGCCGGATCTATGCGTAGATGTTTTGTACGGGTAGAACACATAGGTGTATGTGGGCGTTGATGATCATGTTATTACCTCCTTGACTATTTTATGATCTTAGTGGCATAGTGGGATGAAGCGGCCCGGACTAACCTTACATGTCCACGTACATGAGACTTGTTCCACAACTGACATGCAACTTGTATTGCATAAGTGGCTTGCGGGTGTCTGTTTCTCCTACTATAGTTAAGATCTAATCTATGAAGGGTTGTTAAAAATGTGTTTATCAACGTTGTGGTTGATGTTCGTAGGTATGAACGGTTCTATCCTCGAAAGCCCTAAGCCACGTAAAATATGCAAAAATAAATTAGAAGCGTCTAACTAGTTTTTGCTGGGCTTGCGATGTGATATGGTCAATATTACAAATTTGATTATGAGATGATCTATTTTGTAAATTATTGATATACCGGAAGGTATCCATATGGTTGTCTTCTTATTGATGGACAATCAAGTTTAGGGTACCGTGGTACTTGGTACCACGCCGGTGGAATGATTGAGATCATACCATAATGCACATGATGGAGATCAAGTGCAAGGAGGACCATATCATATCACGTTATCCTTACATGTGATGTTTGTGATGTTAATCTTTTTATGCATCTTGTTTTGCTTAGATAACGTTGGTAGCATTATAAGATGATCCCTCTCACTTAATATCAAGATAATAATGTGTTCTTCCTTAAGTATGCACCGTTAAGAAAGTTCGTCGTTTCGAGACACCACGTGATGATCGGGTGTGATAGACTCAACGTTCGCATACAACGGGTGTTTTCAAGCCTAGCATGTACAGACATGGCCTTGAAACACATGCAATACTACGGTTCTACTTGGCGAGCCTAGCATGTACAGACATGGCCTCGGAACACGTAACCGAAAGGTAAAGCATGAGTCATATGGATGATATGATGAACATGTCGATGTTCGCCTTTGAAGCTACATCATCTCACGTGATGATCGGTTTTGGTGTAGTGAATTTGGTTCGTGTAATCACTAAAGACGACTAAGAGGGATGTTGTTTTTGAGTGGGAGTTCATGGTTTAATTTTTGAATTAACTTGAACTTATTTATCATGAACAACAAATCAAAGTGAATTTGCACAAATTGTAGTATTCATTGGCATCCACATAACTACCTTACACTTAGATTGTTAATTGAGATATAACTGTTATGATCTGGTAAATACCATTTAAGATTGGTACCGTATTAGTGAAATTTAAAATTGAACCCTATTGTAGATTTTCGGTATTTCCTACCTAGCTCCATGTGATTAATGATTAATTAATCTAGAGAGCAAATAAATCCTACTTAGAATCCAGAGTCATGGTTGCTTCCGTATTACTTTATCTTCAAAAGAATGTTTTGTTGATCAAGGTGATTTAGGAACTGAAAAGAGTTGTTTTCAGAAACAATCAAGTGAAAGATATATTGATATCTAGAAACTTATTTGTGGCAACATGACTGAGTATAATTTAGCGTGACAATGTTTGCTTATATTATCTGAATATATGCAATGATTGAAGACGCTAGGCGTTTGAATATTCCAAGAAATTGGATGCTAAAAATTATCCTCTAAATTCCTTCCTTCGAGCTATAGTAGCTTAATCATAAAATTGTTATGATGGGATGGATTAGAAGTATGGGTAAAGTAGTTTACCTTACTTGGAGATTGCTAAGAGTGGAATCTAGAAGAATGCTATTAATATGGTGATATTAGTAGAACAATCAAACTAAAAGTATGACTCAATGGGTGATAGTATATGACTAACACGCCAAAGAAAATGATCTAGTACGGCTAGCATTGTTTGATGTTGAATGATTCTTCTATAAAGGAAAGGGGATATTGAAAATAGAATTACAAATAGATATATGGCAGAAAAGAAGATAACTGGAAAAGTCCAGCTCAGGAGTATATACTTGATATACAAGTTATAGATGTATTACTAGTTAACAAAGTATTTTTGGTATTTTGATACCACATTGGTTGGTATGAGTTGTCATACAAAGCAACGCAATGAAAGAAATACAAGGGCCTAAAAGGAACTAGTAATAGATGTGGAATCGATTATGACAAGAACATAAATAAAGTGTTATTGTGTTCATTGTCATATCGAACCAACCAGTCAAGATTTATTTGAAGAACTTAATAATTTGTTATTTTGTTCTAGTCTTTTGTGAGAACAAATGAGATTGTTCAAACGATGACCATATTCCATAATTGATGGATATGTTAATATAAATCATGTTGGTAAAGTAAACATCTATAAGACTGAATGCTAAACGTTGCAAGACGTAAAAGAGTTTCAATTAAATTGTGGCACCACCATTTTAGTTCATATCGGAAAGGAAAACATGAAGGAATTCCATATTGATGGACTTCCGGAGTCATTTTGTTTTGAATAAATTGATGCTTGTGAGACCTCTTCCAAAAGATGACTAGAATTCCGTTCTTAGGCCAAAGTAGAATGGACGACTAATTTAGTGGAGATTATACATATTGATGTATATAGTCCATTATGTGTAGTCATGTATGGTGGATTAATTTTTCCTTCATAAAATTCTGTCGATGATTTAAGTAGATATGTGAGTATATCTATTTAAAGGGAACAGAGTTTGACATTTTGAATTGGTTCAAAAGGTTGTTAATATGAAGTTAAAATCAATGTAACAAGATAATCAAGTATTTATGATTGGATCATAAAGGATAAAGTTTGAGTTACAAGTTTAGCAAAACATCTGAGAAGTTGCAGAATTGTTCTACAACTTATACTTCTCGAATACCCCACATTAGATTGGAGTATTCAAAAGACAAAATCAAACCCTGTTTGACATGGTAAGATTAATAAAATTGCCATTATAATTTTGTAGTTTATACATTAAGGACAACCGCTTTTACACTGAAAAGAGCACCATCATGATCCGTTGAAACTGACAACATATAAGATATGGTTTGGGTAATGACCCGAATTGTCATTTTTCTTAAGTTTTGGTATGCATAGCATGTGTAAAATGTTTACAACCAAAATAGGATAAATATATGTTTATAAGGTTATCCCAAATAAAACATTGGGTATTTCTCCTATCACCGAACCAAAAGACAAATGTTGTTTGTCAGAAAGGGTTGATTTCTCGAGAAAGTAGTTCTTGCGAAACAAGTGAGTGGGAGCACAGTACAAACTCAACGAGGTTAGAGAATCTTCGTTATCATGTCAAGAGTAGCGCAGCACTGGAAGTTGTTCCGAGGTTTACTATTTTGACTAAGTAGAAGACACTACAAATGTTGTAGATACTTCAAATGAGTTTGCGAACTGTACCAGAAAAGTCCAAAAACTTTGTACTTATAACAACTTGTGGTTTAAGTGTAAAGTGTTGTTTTGACAACAAAAGGACCTGGACCTTATAAAGGAAGCAAATGATGGGCCCTGGCTTCGTAAAATTGACTATGAGTCATTATATCCGCCATAGTATCCTTGTATGAATATCAAGTATGTGACTTGGTAGTCCTTTCGATAGGCATGATGCCTAGCGATAGCAAAAGGGTATATATAGCGACAAAGACATGGATTTTACATCTTACTAAAATTGTACTTATCGAAAAGTTGTTTTCGACGAAGTTCAAAGAGTTAACTACTACAAGATTTTGATCTTCCGTAGTGATGCTAGTCTTTGCGGATAGTTCTAGCAAAAGGTTGCATATTATGATATGGCAGTTGAATAACAAAACCAACTCTCCTCTCAAGGAAGTTTTATCAAGGATGTGTACTTGACACAGTCTGAGAGTTTTGTAAAATTCAAAAAGGTTGCTAGAAAGGTATGCACACTTCAATGGTTGAAGTGAGCATAACGAAGTTGAAATCTTTACCTTAATGAAGTTATCAAAAGAGTTTGATTCCATCATGAACGATAAAGATGCTTGTAAGGTTACAAGAAATTAAGTGGGAGCGCTATGACATATTTCCAATACTTTATGTAGATGACATATGGTTGATTGGAAAATATGTATTTTAAATTAACACGGTTAAGATTTTCGATTTCATATTGATGAAAGGCTTAGAAGATATTGGGCTTCGATATCTATAAGAGATGGATTGAAGCGCCTGATATGATTGAAGCCAAATTACATAGATGAAATATTGAAGTAAGTCAATATAAAAATGATAAGAAGGAGTTCTTGTCACATGGAAAATAATTGAGCAAGATTCATGTGTTTTGACATATGATGAGCATCATTGAAATTAAGATTTCTAAGTCATGTTTCCATGCTATGTACACAACCAGATGAGTCCTATGCTATAATATGTTATAGCAGGATAATTCATATGATGATTAGACAACAGTGGGAGAGATCCTTATGTCATTTTAGAAATGCTAAGGATATGTTTTCCTATGTAGTAATGACAAAATATTAGTTGTAATATGTTACACTAATAGTCTTGTCATTTATTCAAGAAGTTTTATCTCAATTAAAATGTGTGATGAAGGGTAGCACAATAGGATGGAAGAAAGTTCCATGCTGGATTTGAAAGAGTTTCAAAATTGAAATATTGTGACAGATACTACAACAAAGGCTAAAGTATATCGTTGTGTTGACAACTGATTATAAGCGTATTTTGTGTCAAGTAGTTCTTTATTGAACTTGGTGAATTTCCAAGAATGCTGAAACTATGAAGCTACATTTTCACAATGTTAGTAACATCAGTTTAAGCTGAGGAATTAAGGTACCACCGGAACTTGGTGAATTTCCAAGAATGCTAACACTATGAAGCTACATTTTCACAATGTTAGTGACATCAGTTTAAGCTGAGGAATTAAGTTTTCACAAATTGACCATATATATACAAAGCCATCTCATTAGAGAATGAGTGATGCGTGTAGACGCAAAGAACATGCAAATACAATAGGACCTGAACAGTTCAGATCTTTTTGATAATGTTTACCACATGCGAAGCATGGTAATAACACTGGAACGCCATATGTGTTAAGTGCTTACAGACTAGATTATTGACTCTAGTGCAAGTGGGAGACTGAAGGGAATATGCCCGAGAGGCAATAATAAAATGGTTATTATCTTATTCCTTGTTTATGATGAATGTTTATTTCTCATGCTAGAATTGTATTAACCGGAAACGTTGATACATGTGTGCTTAATAAACAAACAATGGTTCCTAGTAAAGCCTCTCTTTTAACTAGCTCGTTGATTAATAGATGATCAAGGTTTCCTGATCATGAACATTGGATGTTATTAATAACGGGGTCATGTCATTAGAAGAATGATGTGATGAACATATACCCAAAGAGAATATAGCAATGCGATCAAGTCATTTAGTTTACATTGTTATATCAAACACACGAAGTAACTTATTCCTTATACCATGAGATCATGTCAATCACTGATACCGGAAGAGTGCTTTGATGGCATCAAACGTCACACCGTAACAGGGTGACTATAAAGGTGTCGTTGAGTATTCGGAAAGTATTAGTTGAGGATCATGGATCAAGAGTGGGATTTGTCCATCCAAATGACGGAGAGATATACTCTGGGCCCTCTCGGTGATATCACATCGAAACCGCTTGCAAGCATGTGATATGATCACAAAGGATGTTATATCACGGGAACGAGAAAAGAGTACTTGTCGGTAACGAGATTGAACAAGGTATGGTTGATACCAATGATCGAATCTCGGACAAGTAAAATATCGCGAGACAAAGGGAATAGTTCACGGCGTTGTTGGTTCACACGATCACGAGAGTCATCGTTGAATATATAGGAGTCATCACGGATCTCCAGATCCCGCTGTTGATTATTGATCGGAGAGTAGTCTCGATCATGTCTATCTTATTCGCGAACCGTAGGGTGACACACTTAAGGTTCGATGACGCATTTGAGAGGATACGGAATATCGAAGAAAAGTTTGGACAGCACCGAAATTGTTTCGGGGAATATTGAAATAGTCACCGAAATTGTTTCGAGTAATTTTGAAATAGTTCAAGGGGATTCTTATCAAATGGTTGTTAATAGATTTAACAACTAACTCAAGGGGTTATATGTTAATGTTTGTTAATGGAATTAACAAATATTAAAATAAAGAAATAAAATTGTTTTATTTATTTATTAAAGAAAACCCTTGGGATTTTGAGTGGGAATTCATGGAAGAATGAGTGGGTTGAGTGGAGACTCCACTCACATGATGAGGGAGAGGTGGAGGCAGCCAAAAATTCGTGGCTGCCATCCCCTCCTATAAAAGGAGGGGTGAGAGCTCCCTCTCCCCCACACACACACTTGTGTCATCTCTTCCTCCCTCCTGCCGCTGCTCCACCACTTGTTCGTGCGCTTGGCGAAGCCCTGAGCAATGTTTTTCTCCACCACACCACGCCGTCGTGCTGCTGGAGTTCCGAGGGATCCTCTACTTCCGCGCCCCGCTGGAACGAGGGAACGGAGGTCGTCATCAACCGTACGTGTGACCGATCACGGATGCACCGCCGGATTGCGGTGCCATCTTCTCGCTATCGGGATCGGTGTGAGTACGACTACGCCAACAACGAGATTTGATCTCGTACCACTTTGAGTCTTAGAGGGTATGTGTTCTCCTTAACCCTCTTGTTGCCCGTTGCACTTCGTCTCCTAGATTAGATCTTGGCCTTTCGGGTATCTCTCGCGTAGGAAAATTTTTGTTTTCTATGCTACGTTCCCCTTCAGGTATGTCATAACATGGGATTTGGTGGCATTCATACGATCCGGAGCCACCCTCCAGAGAAACCATAGCCCCGCTGGGGAAAAAGGTGGAGCTGCCGTTCTGGCCCCTCTACGTGAGCCGGAAGGGGGTAGAAAAGTGGAACCAACTGTTTGGTTGTGTTAGATTAGGCACAAGGAATACGAAAGAAAATTTTATGGTCCACCTTTTGGCAATATTGCCCTAGTTCCGTCAAATCTGAGAGTTTCGGGCTCTAAGTAGTCTTGGAACCCGCTAGAGAGAATTTGACGTTGGTGAATCCCTAACACAGAGAGTGAGGGACTCTTGCGCATACCAGACCCATTACACACTCTAACACACACGGTATGGTATACCATGGGATTTTATGGCATTCAGACGATTCGGAGCCCCCTCCGTAGAAACCATAGCCCCGATGAGGAAAAAGACGGAACTGTCGTTCTGCCCTATCTATGAGAGTCGGAAGGGGTACCAAAGTGGAACTAACTGCTTGGTTGTGTTAGGTTAGGCCCAAGGAACACCCAAGAGAACTGTAGGGCCCACCTCTTGGCAAGATTCCCCCAGTTCCGTCACACCCGGATGTTTCGGGCTCTCATTAATTAGTCCTGGAACCCGCGAGAGAGAATACGACACCGGTGAAACCCTAACACAGAGAGAGAGGGAATCTTGGGCATCCAAGACCCATGCCACACTCTAGAAAAAAATGGTATGGAATGCAAATGGGATTTGGTGGCATTCAAACGATCTGGAACTACCTCTACGGAGAAACCATAGCCCCGCTCGGGAAAAAGATGGAACTGTCATTCTGCCCCATCTACGTGAGCCGGAAGGGGTAGAAAAGTGGAACTAACTGTTTGGTTGTGTTATGTTAGGCCCAATGAACACCCAAGATAATGGTAGGGCACACCTCTTGGCAAGATTCCCCCAGTTTTGTCATACCCGGGAGTTTCGGGCTCTCATTAATTAGTCCTGGAACCCGCGAGAGAGAATCCGACACCGGTGAAACCCTAACACAGAGAGCGAGGTAATCTCGGGTATCCAAGACCATGACACTCTAACACACATGGTATTTCATACAATGGGATTTGGTGGCATTCATACGATCCGGAGCCCCCCTCCGGAGAAACCATGCATAGCCCCGCTGGGGAAAAAGGTGGAACTGCCGTTCTGGCCCCTCTACGTGAGCCGAAAGGGTGTAGAAAAGTGGAACCAACTGTTTGATTGTGTTAGGTTAGGCCCAAGGAACACCAAAGAAAATGTTAGGGTCCACCTCTTGGCAAGATTCCCCTAGTTCCGTCAAATCCGGGAGTTTCGGGCTGTAAGTAGTCCTGGAACCCGCTAGAAAGAATCCGACGCCGGTGAAGCCCTAACACAAAGAGAGAGGGACTCTTGGGAATCCAAGACCCATGACACACTATAACACACATGTTATGTTATGTTATACCATGGGATTTGGCGGCATTCAGATGATCCGGAGCCCCCTCCGGAGAAACCATAGCCCCGCTGGGGAAAAAGACGGAACTGTCGTTCTGCCCCATCTACGAGAGTCGGAAGGGGGTAGAAAAGTGGAACTAACTGCTTGGTTGTGTTAGGATAGACCCAAGGAACACCCAAGAGAATGTTAGGGCCCACCTCTTGTCAAGATTCCCCCAGTTCCGTCACACCCAGGAGTTTCGGGCTCTCGTTAATTAGTCCTAGAATCCGCGAGAGAGAATATGACACCTGTGAAACCCTAACACAGAGAGTGAGGGAATCTTGGGCATCCAAGACCCATGCCACACTCTAGAACACATGTTATGGCGTGCAAATGGGATTTGGTGGCATTCAAACGATCTGGAGCCACCTCTCCGGAGAAACCATAGCCCCGCTGGGGGGAAACGACGGAACTGTCGTTCTGCCCCATCTACGTGAGCCGAAAGGGGGGTAGCCAAGTGGAACTAACTGTTTGGTTGTGTTAGGTTAGGCCCAAGGAACATCCAAGAGAATGGTATGGCACACCTCTTGGCAATATTCCCCCAGTTCCGTCACACCCGGGAGTTTCGGGCTCTCATTAATTAGTCGTGGAACCCGCGAGAGATAATCCGACACCGGTGAAAGACTAACACATAGAGCAAGGTATTCTCGGGTACACAAGACCATGACTCACTCTAACACACATGTTATTCCATACCATGGTATTTTGTGGCATTCATACCATCCGGAGCCCCCCTCCGGAGAAACCATAGCCCCGCTGGGGAAAAAGGCGGAACTACCGTTTTGGCCCCTCTACTTGAGCCGGACGAGGGTCGAAAAGTGGAAACAATTGTTTGGTTGTGTTAGGTTAGGCAGAAGGAACTCTAAAGAAAATTTTAGGTTCCACCTCTTGGCAAGATTCCCCTAGTTCCATCAAATCCGGGAGTTCCGGGCTCTAAGTAGTCCCGGAACCCGCTATAGAGAATCTGACGCCGGTGAAGCCCTAACACAGAGAGCGAGGGACTCTTGGGCATCCCAGACCCATTAAACACTCTAACACATATGGTATGGTATACCATGGGATTTGGTGTCATTCAGACGATCCGGAGTCCCCTCCGGAGAAACCATAGCCCCGATGGGGAAAAAGACGGAACTGTCATTCTGCCCCATATACGAGAGTCGGAAGGGGGTAGCAAAGTGGAACTAACTGCTTGGTTGTGTTAGGTAAGGCCCAAGGAACACCCAAGAGAACTGTAGGGCCCACCTCTTGGCAATATTCCCCCAGTTCCGTCACACCCGGGAGTTTCGGGTTCTCGTTAATTAGTCCTGGAACCCGCGAGAGAGAATACGACACCGGTGAAACCCTAACACAGAGAGCGAGGGAATCTTGTGAATCCAAGACCCATGCCACACTCTAGCACACATTGTATGGCGTGCAAATGGAATTTGGTGGCATTCAAACGGTCAGGAGGCACCTCTACGGAGAAACCATAGCCCCGCTGGGGAAAAAGAACGGAACTGTCGTTTTGCCCCATTTGCGTGAGCCGGAAGGGGTAGAAAAGTGGAACTAACTGTTTTGTTGTGTTAGGTTAGGCCCAAGGAACACCCAAGATAATGGTAGGGCACACCTCTTGGTAAGATTCCCCCAGTTCCGTCACACCCGGGAGTTTCGGGTTCTCATTAATTAGTCTTGGAACCCGCAAGAGAATCCGACACAGGTGAAACCCTAACACAGAGAGCGAGGTAGTCTCGGGTATACAAGACCATGACACTCTAAAACACATCGTATGTCATATCATGGGATTTGGTGTCATTCATACGATCCGGATCCCCCCTCCGGAGAAACCATGCATAGCCCCGCTGGGGAAAAAGGCGGAACTGCCGTTCTGGGCCCTCTACGTGAGCCGAAAGGGGGTAGAAAACTGGAACCAACTGTTTTGTTGTGTTAGGTTATGCCCAAGGAACACCAAATAAAATTTTAGGGTCCACCTCTTGGCAAGATTCCCCTAGTTCCGTCAAATCCGGGAGTTTCGGGCTCTAAGTAGTCCTGGAACCCGCTAGAAAGAATCTGACGCCGGTGAAGCCCTAACACAGAGAGAGAGAGAGGGACTCGTGGGCATATAAGACCCATTACACACTCTAACACACATGGTATGGTATACCATGGGATTTTTTAGCATTCAGATGATCCAGAGACCCCTCCGGAGAAACCATAGCCCCATTGGGGAAAAGACGGAATTGTCGTTCTGCCCCATCTACGAGAGTCAGAAGGGGGTAGTAAAGTGGAACTAACTGCTTGGTTGTGTTAGGTTAGGCCCAATGAACACCAAAGATAATTTTAGGGCCCACCTCTTGGCAAGATTCCCCCAGTTCCGTCACACCTGGGAGTTTCGGGCTCTCATTAATTAGTCCTGGAATCCGCGATAGAGAATACTACACCGGTGAAACTCTAACACAAAGAGCGAGGGAATATTGGGCATCCAAGACCCATTCCACACTCTAGCACACATAGTATGGCGTTGATGCATGTAAAATGCATAGATGAATTTTGCATATTTTCACATGGTTTTCTATTCCATATTGCATCATATAAGGGTATAATTCAATGTTTTATAGTATTTTGGGGTTAAATTACAAAGTCCCCCAACTTTTATGGAATTAACCCTGCCTGTCAGAAACCCCGTTTTCTATATTTTTGACGTTTCAGGGGGCAAACTTCCGCGAAATCACCTGAAATCTGCGGGGGGTCATTTTCTTGGAAGGAGAAGACTTGCGGGAGAAGGATCCACGAGAATTGGGCAAGGAGGCCCAAAAGAGGACCCTCCACGCGGCCATATTCCTTGGCCGCGTGAGAGGCCCCCTTTTGGCCCATGTGGCCCCAATTCCTTCCATCTTCGACTTACCGACTCCGTCTTGACCTAAAACCGACTATAAAAAGGGTCCCCCGTACCCTTACGGAGAGGAGCGTCGCCGAAACACCGAAACAGAGACCAGAAGTTCCAGATTGGATTGGCAAAAATCCGGCGGGGCGCCGCCGGTGTGATCTCCTAACCCTCCAACGTCATCTCCATCGACATCTCCATGAAGAGGGAGTAGTCCACCCCAGGGCTATGGGTTTGTGGAAGTAGCACTTGTATCTCTCTCTCTATGTGCTTCACTAATTAGATCCGTATGAGCTGCCTCACATGATTACGGGCACCATTGTAATTCCTATGTGGTGGATCTTTTCTATGAGTTATTGAATCTGAGATTGCAATTGTTTCTCTTGAGTTATTTGAGTATATGTATCTTATGTACCCCGTTCTTATTTGCTAGCTTTGATCAATCTAGTTCTTGAGAGCGGGTGTGGGGTGATGGGTGCATTAGTTGGAGTAACAGGGGGTGGCTAGTGCTGTGAAAGTGACAGAAGTTCAGCGATCCACTTAGGTTTTGTTAAACCTTTCTTAGTTACCTCACTAGGGATAAAAAGGAGTACCTTGTTACCGGGGATTTGAAGTGACACTAATCAATCTCCATGATTAGATCTAGCAAGTTCTTACTTCAACTTCATGTCACATTGCTTAAAGCTATACTCCGGTTTTTCCTTAATTATCGAGGTGTTATGATTTATTTCGCATCTTGGTGGAGTATAAGAGGGATCAATATGACCGTAGAGGTCTCTATGCTAGGACGTGATGCCCATATGAAAGTACTCAATGTTAAACATGTTATTGTAATCTCACATGTAATTCTTTATGACACCGTCTACTACTTTATTTGAGAGAATGCAAGTGTGAAACCATGAACCCCGGTCCTATTTTAAATATAAGAAAACACTCTAGTTAATTTGCTGCAATTTACTTTACTTGCACTTTACTTTACTTGCATCTCCAATTCGAATTTACATTATCTCCATCACCACTTGCATCACAAAAATACAAAAACAATCCATTGCATATTTATTTTCTCATTTGCATTTAGTAGTAGATTTAATTATTGCACATTTACTTTCAGTTTTGCATTGCAATTTAGAAGTCTCACACCTTGTGCTCGACAACCACTTGGTGAGGTTGAGGGCACAAAATTCTATACTTGTTTTGCAGGATCCTGGAGGAAGCTTGGAAGACAACTGCTGAAATACTGGCTCCCCAAGAGTTCGATTTAACCCTCGAGTCACCCTCGTGGGGAAGAAGGCTTGCCACTAGCTACACACTCTGCACTTGGAGTCTCAACCTAGCCATCAAGCGTTTTTCTGGCGCCGTTGTCGGGGAGCCATTGGTCAAGGAGTTGTCCAAGGGACCTCACAAGAAGTCTTCATCACCAACAAGGTGTGCAAACACCTAAGCTTGGGGAGGTTGCACCTACGTGAGTACCGTCCTTTCTATCTCCGCCTTCTTTCAAGTAGATTATTTTGTTTCTTGTCTTGTTTTTGTTTTTGTTTTGTTTTTGTTCTTGTTTTTGTTTTGTCTTGCATATTTTATTTTAGTTTGGATTTTAGTTTTGCATTTAGTTATCTAGTTTATTTTAGTATTTCGAATTTGCCTAGTTACTTTACTTTTCAGTTTTGCATAAAAAATTAAAAACTACATAAAAACTGTTAAAATGGGTGATAGAACTAAATTAAGTGACTACACAAATACACCCAATGACCAATTCATTGCTAGGCCAATTACTACACCTGAAATACAAGCTGAAAGCTATGAAGTAAGTCCTAGTTTATTGAATTTAATTACTAGAGAGCAATTTGGTGGTAGTGCTATGGAGGATGCCTCTATGCATCTTCATGATTTCATGGAAATATGTGATATGCAAAAATTTAAAAATGTGGAAAGTACTGTTTTAAAACTGAAATTATTTACTTTTCACTTAGAGGAAAGGCTAAAGAATGGTTACTTTCACTACCTACAGCTAGTATAAAGTCTTGGGATGATTTAAAAGAAGCTTTCATTAAGAAATATTATCCTCCCGTTAAATTTTTGCAAAATAGGAATAATATCCTCTCATTTAGGCAAAATGATAATGAACATGTAGCCATGGAATGGGATAGAATTAAATTAATGCTTAGAACATGCCCATCACATGGAGTAAATGAATGCACCATACTACACTCTTTTTATAATGGTCTAAACTACATGTCTAGAAATATACTTGATTCTGCTGCTGGAGGTGCCTTTATGAGTAAAACTGTAGGTGAGGCTAAGAGCATATTAGAAAGCATATTGCAAAAATTATAGTCAATGGAATACTGAAAGAGCAACCAATACCACTAAGAAAATAAACTCAATTGAAGAAACCAATGATTTGTCTTCTAAAATGGACACTATTCTTGCTTTTATTAATAAACAAAATATGGAGAATGTGCCTTTGCAGGAGCTAGTTGGTAGTAATTCTGAAAGTGTGGATGTTAATTTTGTTAGGAATTATGGTAGCAATGGTTTTGGTAATGCTTACAATTCATATAGTAAGCCTCCTTATGTGCCAAATAAACCTTTTGTTCCATATCCTAATGCTAATGAAAATAAGTGGAAGCCTTCTAGTGAAATTTCTGAATTTAATAAATTGCTTATGGAACAAGTTTCTAGTCACAATTCTATGATAAATGAGTTAAATAAGTATATTGCATCCATTAATAGTGATATTAAAGGATTGCAACTTCAATCTTCGAATTTAGATAAAGCATTGTCAAAATTAGCTGATAATCAAGCAACTCTATTAAGCATGTCAGCAGGAAAGCCACAAGCACAACCTAGTGTAGGAATGAATTCTATTACTATTGCTGCTCCTATTATTGAAAATATTGATCATATTGCTGAGAATACAAGTGAGCATGTCCCTACTAGCTTAGAAGAAACTTTGAAGGAAATAGTGAAGTACCCTGAATATTTACTTCCATATATGTCTTATCTTGCTAGCAAAGATGAAATTAGTCCTCATGAATCAAGCATGCTAGATAAATTAGAGAGTAAAGTAGAGGAAATTATGATGCTTACTGAAATTAAGGATCCATTTCTTGATTTAGAAAAAAGTAGCTTGCAAGAACTTATTGCTACTCTACAAAAATTTGCTAGTGATCCCACTATAAATGTTAATCAACCTGGATTTGGATCTTATATTGCTAATCATGTCTTGCAAGAAAAAAATGCTAGGTACAAGAATGAGGCCATGATACCTCCTAAGCTTGGGGATGCATGGATCCCCAAGGTGCTAGTTTCAATTGGAAAAGAAATTCAACATGCTATGTTAGATCTAGGTTCTAGTGTATCGGTACTCTCTAAAGAATTATATGAATTGCTAGAACTAGAAAATTTAGAAAAGTGCTCAAGTGAATTTTTCCTTACTGATAACTCTACTAAACATGCTGTAGGACAAGTAAAAGATGTTATGATTGAATTGCACATGACGTTCATACCCGTTGATTTCATTATTATGGATATGGGGGATAAATCCCCTAGTCCTATTATTTTGGGTAGACCTTTTCTTCGTACTACAGGTGCAATCATAGACTCCAAGGAAGGGAATGTCAAGTTTCAGTTCCCTCACAATAAAATCATGGAGCACTTCCCAATGAAGAGGGTCACGCTGAAGAACAAGCTCCCTCATGAGCTTTATCCCTCTTGATTATCAAGTAAATCCTAGCTATATGGCTATAAAGAAAGCGCTTTACGGGAGGCAACCCGGTTGTTTTTGTTTGGATTTTCCTAGTTTCCTCTTGCTGTCTCAAGATATTAGTTTTTTTGTTTTAATTCTGGAGTTTTCAATAAAGATTCAAGTCAAACCCATTTGGACTTATAAGTTGCTATCCTAGTGCATGAAATTTCTGTTTCAGCGCGAGTCTGCTCACCGTATGATTTTAGGTTTTTTATTGGTATGTCGGCTTGAGCTAATTTTTTACTATGTTCTGAAACTTTTCGTCCTCTGTAAGCACAAAAATTGGCTTAATGTTTTGACGGGTCTAGCTTAGGGAAAAACGTTCATTTTGCTGATGCTGCTTTTCTGGACAGATTCTGCCTTCTTTTGTTTTATGCACTCTTTGGGTTTGGGAATCCAATTTCCATGATTCTTTCAAGCAAGAGAGTGAACATACAGCATAATGAACCTTATTATCTATCTACTGGAGCATTTGATTTGGAATTTTGCACAGCAAGCATGTCATTTGTTTGTCCTTGCTAATCTCACCCCACAGAAAAAGAATGAGAGAAACATGTTTTGTGAAGTTTTTTTCACAAGGAATAGAGGAGCTGCGCCTCAAGACATCCAAGAATGGTGAAAGCCATAATCTTGGGTATGTGATGAACACCCCACTGGAGATACACTCTTTTGGTTAGCACACGTCTACTTTCTGTTTTTCTAAGCAAAGCATTTATCGTAGAGACTTGAAGCGTCTAGTTTTTGTTTTTATTTTTGTTTTGATAAGACCACCACCATCATTTTATATGAGATTGAGCTACTGTAGTTTGGGGTTGGAATGTATTGGATGCTAGTATTATGACTTGTAATAGGGATGCCATGGTTGATTTGAAGAGCTACATATGTTTGCATGATTTATAGGCTTTTTATGTGTAGAAATTTGCAATAATGTTGTCTTGACCTATCTCTTATTCATGTCCTTGATGTTAATTGCTGGTTTATTTAGTTTGTAATGAAATGAGTAGTTCTATGGACATATGCATGCATAGTAGCTGGTCAACTATCTCCCTCTTGCTAGCCCAAAAATTGAAAAATTCCAACAAGTAAAAACTTGTTTCGAACACTCCTTAGCCAAGTATTTCCAGTGAGTCCACCATATCTTCCCATTAGCTTCATTGCTATTCCGAGTATGTTCACCATGTTATTGTGTTATTTATGTTCTAAATTAAGATATTCACTTTATTAATTGTCATGGGTTGAACTTGGGATAGGACTCTCACGAACTTTTGAAGGCACACTTTACTTTTTATGCATCTAATAAACATGACCCAATAATGGAGCCACAAGTTTTGCGTTTGACAAGTGTGTGGTTGGGAGCTAGCTATAAACGTGTATCACCGGAAAGCTTTCAACATTGCACAAAAAAATTTACATTTGGTTGATATCATGTAGTTTTGTTTTTGGACTCCTGCCATGCCGAAATGAAATGGAGGAATAGTAAGTTTTGATGACTAGAGAAACGCATTGGGCCGCTAACCCAAGCCATGCTTTATCATGGTGGAAATTTACTTACAGCTTGAGTGACTCTACAACACATCCTATAATAAAATAAGAATCTATGCATAATAGTGAATGAAAATAAAAAGGATGATGAGTCTACTCTGTTTGTTCATCTTGTCATTGTAACATGGTCTTGTTTCCATGTCATGGGGCAAGAGGTACCTCTTTGCGGTTCTCTATGATGTCATTAATACTTATTATGATTGTACAAAGCTTATTAGGAATCTTAAGTTGAGTAAAAATGGAGTAGGTTTTCACACTCATGGGGCATGAGGATTTCAACCACCTTGTCATTCTCATTACTTCAATACTCACAATTTTAAGATGCTAGTGATAAAGGGGCAATGAGAGTCCTAGATCAATGGATACCACATTTCAATTAGTAATTTTAGTTGAATAATTTAGAGGCTAAATAAGACTTGATCATGTTTTACCTCTACTCAATTTTCTCCAAAGTGTCCACCATATTTTCTATTCTCCATTATGCTATTCTTTGACCAATATAGGATTTTATTTTGCATTTTGTGTATGCATTTGGTCCATAGTGCTTTTATTTCATTATACACTTTGTGAACTTTCATGAAGCATCTTTGCTTGCATATTTGATATTTCTTACAACATGAATTGTATATTGCTACTCATTTCTAGTATTAATCATTTGATTATATGTAGCATGAATAATCCTCCTTCATATCACATGATTGTTTCAATATGCAAAACCCATCTTAGTTTTATCACCTTCATACTCGAGGACGAGCATGGGTTAAGCTTGGGGATGTTCATGCATGTAAAATGCATAGATGAATTTTGCATATTTTCACATGGTTTTCTATTACATATTGCATCATATAAGGGTATAATTCAATGTTTTATAGTATTTTGGGGTTAAATTACAAAGTCCCCCAACTTTTATGGAATTAACCCTGCCTGTCAGAAACCCCGTTTTCTATATTTTTGACGTTTCAGGGGGCAAACTTCCGCGAAATCACCTGAAAATCTGCGGGGGTCATTTTCTTGGAAGGAGAAGACTTGCGGGCGAAGGATCCACGAGAATTGGGCAAGGAGGCCCAAAAGAGGACCCTCCGTGCGGCCAGATTCCTTGGCCGCGTGAGAGGCCCCCTTTTGGCCCCTGTGGCCCCAATTCCTTCCATCTTCGACTTACCGACTCCGTCTTGACCTAAAACCGACTATAAAAAGGGTGCCCCGTACCCTTACGGAGAGGAGCGCCGCCGAAACACCGAAACACCAATACAGAGACCAGAAGTTCCAGATTGGAGAGGGAAAACTCCGGCGGGGCGCCGCCGGTGTGATCTCCTACCCCTCCAACGTCATCTCCATCGACATCTCCATGAAGAGGGAGAAGTCCACCCCAGGGCTATGGGTTTGTGGAAGTAGCACTTGTATCTCTCTGTCTATGTGCTTCACTAATTAGATCCGTATGAGCTGCCTCACATGATTACAGGCACCGTTGTAATTCCTATGTGGTGGATCTTTTCTATGAGTTATTGAATCTGAGATTGCAATTGTTTCTCTTGAGTTATTTGAGTAGATGTATCTTATGTACCCCGTTCTTATTTGCTAGCTTTGATCAATCTAGTTCTTGAGAGCGTGTGTGGGGTGATGGGTGCATTAGTTGGAGTAATGGGGGGTGGCTAGTGCTGTGAAACTGACAGAAGTTCAGCGATCCACTTAGGTTTTGTTAAACCTTTCTTAGTTACCTCACTAGGGATAAAAAGGAGTACCTTGTTACCGGGGATTTGAAGTGACACTAATCAATCTCCATGACTAGATCTAGCAAGTTCTTACTTCAACTTCATGTCACATTGCTTAAAGCTATACTCTGTTTTTTCCTTAATTATCGAGGTGTTATGATTTATTTCGCATCTTGGTGGAGTATAAGAGGGATCAATATGACCGTAGAGATCTCTATGCTAGGACGTGATGCCCATATGAAAGTACTCAATGTTAAACATGTTATTGTAATCTCACATGTAATTCTTTATGTCCACCGTCTACTACTTTATTTGAGAGAATGCAAGTCTGAAACCATGAACCCCGGTCCTATTTTACATATAAGAAAACACTCTAGTTACTTTGCTGCAATTTACTTTACTTGCAATTTACTTTACTTGCACTTTACCTTACTTGCATCTCCAATTCGAATTTACATTATCTCCATCACCACTTGCATCATAAAAATACAAAAACAATCCATTGCATATTTATTTTCTCATTTGCATTTAGTAGTAGATTTAATTATTGCACATTTACTTTCAGTTTTGCATTGCAATTTAGAAGTCTCACACCTTGTGCTTGACAACCACTTGGTGAGGTTGAGGGCACAAAATTCTCTACTTGTTTGCAGGATCCTGGAGGAAGCTTTGAAGACAACTGCTGAAATACTGGCTCCCCAAGAGTTCGATATAAACCCTCGAGTCACCCTTGTGGGGAAGAAGGCTTGCCACTAGCTGTTTGGTTAGGCCCAAGGAACACCCAAGATAATGGTAGGGCACACCTCTTGGCAAGATTTCCCCGGTTCCGCCACACCCGGGAGTTTCGGGCTCTCATTAATTAGTCCTGGAACCCGCGAGAGAGAATAGGACACCGGTGAAACCCTAACAAAGAGAGCCAGGTAATCTCGGGTATCCAAGACCATGAAACACTATAACACACATGGTATGTCATACCATGGGATTTGGTGGCTTTCATACGATCCGGAGCCCCCCTCCGGAGAAACAATGCATAGCCTCGCTGGGAAAAAGGCGGAACTGCCATTCTGGCCCCTCTACGTGAGGCGAAAGGGGGTAGCAAAGTGTAACCAACTGTTTGGTTGTGTTAGGTTAGGCCCAAGGAACCTAAAAGAAAATTTTAGGGTCCACCTCTTGTCAATATTCCCCTAGTTCCGTCCAATCCGGGAGTTTTGGGCTCTAAGTAGTCCTGGAACCCGCTAGAGAGAATCCGACGCCGGTGAAGCCCTTAAACAGAGAGCGAGGGACTTTTGGGAATCCAAGACCCATTACACACTCTAACAAACATGCTATGGTATACCATGGGATTTGGTGGCATTCAGACGATCTGGAGCCACCTCTCCGGAGAAACCATAGCCCCGCTGGGGAAAAAACGGAACTGTCGTTCTGCCCCATCTACGAGAGCCGGAAGGGGGTAGAAAAGTGGAACTAATTTCTTGGTTGTGTTATTTTATGCCTAAGGAACACCCAAGAGAATTGTAGGGCCCACCTCTTGGTAAGATCCCCACAGTTCCGTCACACCCCGGGAGTTTCGGGCTCTCATTAATTAGTCCTGGAACCCGCGAGAGAGAATCCGACGGCGGTGAAACCCTAGAACAGAGAGTGAGGTAATCTTAGGCATACAAGACACATTCCACACTCTATCAAACATGGTATGGCGTGCAATGGGATTTGGTGGCATTCAGACGATCTTGAGCCACCTCTCCGGAGAAACCATAGCCAAGTTGGGGAAAAAGATGGAACTAACATTCTGCCCCATCTACGTGAGCCGGAAGGGGGTAGCAAAGTAGAACTAACTGTTTGGTTGTGTTAAGTTAGGCCCAAGGAACACCCAAGAGAATGTTAGGGAACACCTCTTGGCGAGATTTCCCCAGTTCTGTCACACCCAGGAGTTTCAGGCTCTCATTAATTAGTCCAGGAACCCGCGAGAGAGAATCCGACACTGGTGAAACCCTACCACATGCCTATGGTTACTTAGTGCTTGGATGCTTTATCTTATTTATCTCCAGTGCCAATGTCTTGATTATTATATGAACTATCTTATCCATGCAATGCTTGTTCATCTATCCCTATGCCTACAGTATTTAATCTCGCTATTTACTTCAAACACTGATGCTGTTGTTTTCATTTCACTGCTGCTATTATTTCACTACTGCTGCTACTATATAACTGTTACTACTGATAAACCACTGCGAACAAAAGTACTTTCAGGTGCAGGTGAATTGACAACTCACTTGTTAAGCCTCACAAATATTCTTTGGCTCCCCTTGTGTCGAATCAATAAATTTGGGTTTTATTTCCCTCGAAGACTGTTGCGATCCCCTATACTTGTGGGTCCTCAAAGGTCATCCCTCTTTCTCTTTTGTATACACAATTATGCTTTGACTGATAAATCGGGGGTAAAAATAGTGAAGAGATTTTGTGTGTATTAATTTGGGGCTGGGCACCCCGCTACGAGCTCTTCTATAAATTCGATAAGCGTGTGAAGCCAGTAGTCGAGGGTGTGAAATCCAATCAACAAGTAAGATAAAGATTCTCTATTTACGTCCTCATGAGCAAAAACAGGAACACAAAGTAGGAGTAATTTTGAAGGTTTTAAAGGTAACACATGAGCAATTTACTTGGAGTGAGTTAAATACCACATGTAGGTAGGTATGGTGGACACAATGGGAAAACTTGGTTTTAGGGAGTTGGATGCACGAGTAGAATTCCATACTCCGTACAGGTGGAGGCTAGCAAAACACTGGGAGCGACAAATCAAGAGAGCATAAGAGACATAATCATGCATAGCGACATAAACATCATTAATTAAACCATAAATGGTATCGCACGTTCAAAAATTAAATGATCATAGAGGATATTAGTGACTGGTTCATAGTCATAAACATGGTGTGAGCATGCACCAAGTCAACCAAATAAAACATTCAAAAGAGAATACCACAAATTTATGCTTCAATATGACAAGAACAACTCATGAATCTTTCAATGGCACATTAAACACTCTAAGATATTTGAGGCTAATCATGCTACTTAATAACCACAAAGCTTTAAAACTAAAATAACATCTAGCATGATACGAAAAAGTTCTAGCCACAGTCTATACAAGCTTCTACTTGCACCATTAAAAATTCTACTTTAAATAGCAGTTTCTTTTCCCAACAAACACCATACAAGATATGTTTTAACAAAAATACTTTACATGATACAACAAGCAAACATGAGCGCACTCACATAACACTACTAAAACTAACAGCTCTTAGATAAGAGATGCATGCAAAACAAGAGCTAAATAAATGCATCAGCCAGACAAAGATTAAGAACATAAAGTATTCCCATGAAAAAGAGGGGAGCGTGTCACTCTCCAATAAAAGAATGTTGGGGTCCAACCAAGCTTATTGCAAAAATAAAAATAAACTGAAAGCAAAAAAATAAAAGACGCTCCAAGTAAATCACATAAGATGTAACCGAATAAAAATATAGTTTCACTAGAAGTGACCTGGTAATTTGTCGATGAAGAAGGGAATGCCTTGTGCATACCCAAGATTAGATGCTTGAGTATTCTTGGAATTTGCTGGGATGTACCTCCGGGGCAGCCCCAAGCTTAGTCTTTTCACTCTTCTTGATCATGTCATATCATCCTCTTCTCTTGACCCTTGAAAACTTCCTTCACGCCAAACTTCTCACAATCTTCATTAGCAACGTTAGTGCAATCGAAATAATAAATTCACATGGTTCGGTTTCAACATAAGCCTAACACTCATAAACACATTAGCTATTGTCAAAACTTCTTTTAAAACTCTTTTTCTCAAACGAACACCAAAAGAAAGAGATTAAGATGCAAATGCAATTATTGGCAGAAATCTGTCAAAACAGGATAGCGGGTAAAGATGATTTTCCCAAAAATCTTCTGTTGCTCAAATCAAAAAGTGTTCAACTAAGAAAAGTTGCGTATATAGCCCAAGATTACGCACAAAAAACTCAGGTCATTTTGAATTCTCTGTGATTTTATACGAATTTAACAGTGGACAGCAGAAATCTGTTTCCTGCGCAGAAATCCGAAATATAGTCTCAACTTTCCACTAGAGGCTTTACTTGGCTCAACAAAGACACAAAAGAAAAGATACAGCGGGATTGCTAAGTAAATAGACAACACCCAGGTGCAAAGAAAACAAAAGGAAACGACGGAAAACGGGTTGAAAACGGAGAAATAAAACGGGTTGTCTCCCGGTAGCGCTTTTCTTTAACGCCTTCTAGCTGGGCATAGAAAAGTGGAATCAAGTAGATGCTCACATAATAAATATGAATTAAGAAAAAGAGAGCATCAAGTAGCAAGTATAAAACAAATTTAAGTCTAACCCACTTCCTATGCATAGGAATCTTGTAAAGAAATAAATTAAAGAAGCTCAAACTAGAAATCAAGGGAAGGTAGAACAAGAGCAACTTCAAAAATTTCAACAAAAAGAGAAGCGTTTTAGTAACATGAAAATTCCTACAACCATATTTTCCTCTCTCATAATAATTTTAAGTAGCATCATGAACAAACTCAACAACATAATTATCACATAAAGCATGTTTGTCATGGTCTAAAAGCACACAATTCATATCAAGCTCAAAAACAGTGGATCAAAATTTAAAATCAGCTCTTCTTTTCTCCCACTTTTAGCAATAGAAAAACAAGATAATTGATCACTCTTAGAAGGTATAGGACACATTATAGCGAGCCTATTTTCAGTAGCATTATGATTTATAACATCAAGTAACATAGGACCATTATCAAGAGCATTATCATAAGATTTATCCAAGTAGCATGGATTATCATAAATAACAGTAGAAATATCATTCTCACAAGTTTCATTCATAGTAGTATCAAGGTCACAAGTATATCAAGTATCAATTTCATCAAATAATGTATGAGTTAAAGAGTTACTATCATTGGGAGGTAGACATGGGTAGCTCCATTCTTCCTCCTCTTGATCACTCTCCTCCTCTTTTTCATCCAATGAGCTTCCAGATTCATCAATTTCTTCTTCCATAGGTTCCTGCAAGGCACTAGTCTCTTTCTTAGGTTGAGATCATTTATTAAGGTATTCCATTATGTAGTAATTACAATCCTTGTAATTATCAAAGCAATATTCAAGTATAGCATAAATCACATATTTATAAGGTGCATCATCAATACTTTCAAGCAAATAGGCAATTCCGAATGCACCTTTCCAAGCAATAAATTCTTCAATTTGTTCCACATCATATAATTCATAATTTCCCTTAACATAAGAAGATATGGTAACATCATCATTATACTCGCATTGAAAAGGGAGGTGTTTATACCTCCTACAGCAGCAAGATTTATCAAAGCAATAAGTAACATTATAAGTAGAGCACAAGTTTTTAGCATAGTCATGCAATTTATTAATTTGCTCCCATAAGTGTATTCCTTTTTGTGACAAGCGGTGTTCCTTATAATATTTTTGTTGTTCATCTGTGAACCCACCTTGCCTAAAAGATCTAGTCACAAAGACATCAAACATTGATAGCAAGCATGATAAAGCAAAAAATAACAACTAGAATAAGAACTAATTTTTTTGTGTTTTTGATAAAGAGAAGCAAACAAGACAAAATAAAATAAACTAAGCAAAACAAAAACAAAGTAAAGAGATTGGAAGTGAGAGACTCCCCTTGCAGAAGACTTCTTTCTCCCCGGCAATGGCGCCAGAAATTCTTGATGCAAACGTTGATGATGCCTTGACGGGGAAACTTCTTGATGATGATTAAATCCCCGGCAATGGCACCAGAAATTCTTTGCTACACCAGAAATTCTTGTTGTTATAGATGGTGTGTTGGGAACCCCAAGAGGAGGGTGTGATGAGTGCAGCGGTAAGAATTTCCCTCAGTTAAGAACCAAGGTTATCAATCCAGTAGGAGAAAGAGGATCTTCGGAAGGTTGATGCCACTGACGGTGGTGATGGCGCCTCACCGGTGTCAGCAGCAGCGCGGAACCTGCACACAACACAACCAAAATACTTTGTCCCAACGGTACAGTGAGGTTCTCAATCTCACCGGTCTTGCTGAAAACAAAGATTAGACGTATAGTGTGGAAAATGGTGTATGCTTGCAGTAACTAAAGAAAGCAGGGGATTGTAGTGGTTTGTTTAACAGTGTAGGAAAATGGACCGGGGTTCATAGGTTCACTAGTGGTGTCTCTACATAAAAGATATCATGTTGGGTGAACAAATTACAGCTGGGCAATTGACAAATAAAGGTTGCACCGTAGTGCACATTTATGACATGATGACTACTATGATATTTAGTGCGGGCATTACAACAATATACATAGACCGTAATCCAACTTCATCTATGACAAATAATCCACCCTCAGGTTTCATCCGAACCCCCTTAGGTATTAAGTTGCAAGCAACAGATAATCGCATTAAGCAATGTGTGTAATGTAAGCAATGATTGTGCACGCGGGCACTCACACCGTTGTTTTCTCCCTAGTGGTAACATCACATCCTCCCCCATCACATTTCTTTCACTCGAGCATAGGCGAAAAAGAGGCATGAACCCAACTATCAAGGATAAATACTCCCTCTTAGAGTCACTAGCAACTAATTGGCCAGAGCAACCACTAGCAATGGAAAGCATGCAAGATCACAAATAACATATGCAATAAAAACTATAATCAACTTGGCATAAGTTCAATATTCATCGGATCCCAGCAAACACAGCACATAGAATTACATAAGAACAATCTCGATCATGTTAGGCAGCTCACGAGATCTAAACATTGAGGCATAGGAGGAGAAGACAACCATCTAGCTACTTCTATGGACACGTAGTCCAAGGATGAACTACTCACGCATCACTCCGGAGGCAGGCATGGTGATGAAGAGGCCTCCGGTGATGATCTCCTCTCCGGCAGGGTGCCGGGAGACAGCTTCAGAACCCCCCCGATCCAGGGTTGACAACGACGGCAGCTGCGGAACTTTTCAGCGATTTTTATCAGGTGCTTACGGTTTTCCTTCGGAGGGGAATACATAGGTGAAAGGGTAAAGGTGTTGGAGCCCTGGGGGACCCACACCACCCCCCCCCCCCCGGTGCGGCCAAGGGGGGCGCGCCGCCCTATGGTGTGGGCCCCCTTCGGGTCTCTTCGCGACTCCGTGGAACCTTCGGGAATTCTAAGACTTCCGGGCTTCGAATTTTCCAATTCCGAGAATATTTCCGGAACAACTTTTCTGAAACTAAAAACAACATAAAACAGGGAACTGGCTCTGTGGCATCTTGTCAATAGGTTAGTCTGAAAAATCGATAAAAATGACATAAAGAAGGTAGAAAACATGTAGCAATTGGCAAAATATCATCATGGCACATCGGAAATTATAGATACGTTGGAGACGTATCAAAGCGCTGGCCACATCTTTGCCGGAAGTCGCGGTCGCGGCGCATTTGTTCTTCTCTGGCGCCATTGGAGCTCGTTCTCGCGGAGGAAGGTGGGCTCTCTAGAGGAGGAAGGAGATAAATGGAGCCGGGGAAAGTAACTTTTCCCTAAGGCCCACTCTTTATACTGTCACCGGGCCACTGTGAGACGTTGATCTGCACACGTGGCGCGCATCCCGGCTGCCACGCACCAAACTGAAACGAAGAGGTGGAGGGCGGTTACCCCGCACGATCTTTAACGCAAGATCGTGCATAATTACTGCACGTCCAGCGGAAAAACCGGCGCACCACGGCACGTCTCCGGTCAAAAGCTGACAAAATGGGCCCTACGCGCCCTGCCCCACTATGTCATGTCCCATCGGGAGCAGGCGAGTGCGTGGTGACGTCATCGCACACCTCATAACACGAAATTTCTTTCGTATGCACCGAGAAGAAAAGCTCGCTTCGCTCGAGGATTGTAAAAGGGAAACAGTGGCACTCGCCATTATCAAGGACAAAAGGCAGTACTCGCCATGCATCTATGAGAGAATCGCGAGTACGCGGCTTCCGCAAATACCGCAACTCCACACTACGATGTATGAACACATCACACGACAAATCCCGGGTTGATCGGCCATCGAGGCACATACGGATGCCGTATTCTTCGAGTACGAAGGTAAGACCCAAGGATCTATCATGTGGGCCTAGAATCGCACTCGAGCTGCGTCCTCCAGTAAACTTTCTGTGTCAACGACACGAAGAAAAATCCTAGCGGACGCGCCGGGTATCCCTTTGAGGTTAAATCCGACTCAATAAGTCCTCCACGGCCCAGCCGCAATGATCATCTTGTCGGATTCGAGTCGGAGGTCTCGAGTCCGTGTAGGCCAGAACTGTTTTTGCCCCAGAGAAATTAATTGAACCTGATCTCTCGGGAGAGCCAAGCGACTGAGCCATACCCTTCTGTGAAAAAAAGCCGACGTGAGGCGCATTTACCGCTTGATACTCGAGTACATTCCATACAGGGTACACACCCTTTAAATCAAACGCTTGACCGCTCAGTCGCAAGATCCAGAAAAACGTTTTTGAGTGCTTACTCGACTATTCTCAGTCGAACAAACACTCAGGGGCTACTGACATGGGGATGACTCCCGGGCCTATCGGATGAGCCTACCCGGTCTGAGGCCCATCACTAAAGCCCAATACAAAGGGCTACCCTGTGGTTCTAGAAGGTCCAGCAGCCGCCCACCCGCAAAACTTGCGGGTCAAGATGGAAGGTTTCCACCGACTAGAACTAGGGTTTGTAACCCCCCGGGTATGGCTTGAGACCCAGCCACCTATTTAGGACTGGGAGAGCCACCCGAGGGGGGCATCCAATCTAGGTTTTCACCATTGTAGCCACAACTCGAGATCCAATCTCTCGACCTGTGCACCCACCATTGTAAGCAATCATCATAATACAAAGACACGCAAGCAGGAGTAAGGGTATTACCTCTACGAGAGCCCCGAACCTGGATAAATTATGCCCCATGGTAGCCTTCATATCCGCCAGCGCCTATATCGTTCCTCTACCTGAAACCCTACCGTATCACCCGAGTGATTTGTTGATATGAGTCATCGACATTATTATTAACAAAGATCAAGATAGGAAGTATGTCTTTATCTCATACCGAGGGCCCTAACCAGGGTGTATCATTCGGATCAAAACATCATCATGGAACGGATTGTAACACCAACACCACTTCATAAAATTAATCATGTTAGCAAATGTTGGTAAACCAAATTACCAACAAAATCCTGCAAAATGTCTTCTATTCATCATGAAAAGCTTACTGCTAATAACCCACCAGTGTAGGGATCGCAAGAGTCTTCATGAGTAAATATAGCCCAATTTATTGATTCGGCAAAAGGGGAGCCAAACAATACTTATAAGCCTTAACAATTGAGGTGTCAATTCAGCTGCACCTGGAAAATAACTTGCTCGATACAATTTATTAGTAGTAACAGTAATATGGTGGCAGGAGTAGTGTGATAGTAACAACAACAATAAAATAACAGTAGCAATAGTAACAATGAATGTAAACGGAGTGGACAACAGTGCTAAATCATAGGAGAAGGGATGTATGTATCGGTGTTGCATGAATGAGATAAACCATGTAATATACTTAACATAGGGAAGCACACATATATAAGAGAGCATCCAATTCACTAACTATCATAGGCATGTATCCCGGAACTAGTTAGGAGTGCTTGCAATAAGAACTTGCACAACATCTTATGTCCAACCATCCCGTTGTTGCAGGGACAATTTGGAACTAATGTTAATTAAGGTACTTGTTTCACCAATTACCGGATCAAAGCATTAGCACTCAATGGATATATGTAATCCTCAAACTAAAATCCATCCCCTCTCATACCATAACCTGTCACCTTGGGGTCTCGGGTTCCGGACAATAATAGGTGCATACTACTCGCAGATATGATCGAAAACAACATTTATATTCATGAAAAACAACATTTCAGATATGAAATCATGGCACTCGGGCCCTAAGTGACAAAGCATTAAGCACTCCAAGTTGCAACAACGATAACTAACAACAATAGTGGCTACTAGGCATCATGCCCTATCAATCTCATGGACTATTACATGATCAATATCATCCAATCCCTACCACTCCCTCTGCCTCATGGAGGGTTGATGGAGAGGCGTTGGTAATGACGATGGCGACGATCTCCCCCGAATCCCCATCCCGACAGGGTGCCCGAACATGAATTTCTATCCCCAAACTAGGGTTCCGGGTGGCGGCGGAGCTGTGAATCGTATTTAGGAAAATCCTTCGGGGGTTCTCCATTTCGGGGACGAAGCAACGTAAATACCAAAAGGAGAGGCCTGGAGTGGTCCTAGGCCATGAGGTGATCTGTAGGCGTGGACTAGTGGGGCGCGCCTGGCACCCCCTGGTGGCCCTAGGCCCCACCTCCAGCAGCCCTTCTGGCTCCACGAGTATTCCGATGAAAAATAGTTTTCGTGAATTTTTGGGAATTTTCCGGGAAAGTTGATTTCTGCACAAAAATAGACACCAAGGGTAATTTTGCTAAAAACAGCGTTATTTTGTATTAGTTTGATTCAAATCATGCAAATTAGATTAAAAAACATCAACAAAAGTGATTGGAAAAGTAGATACGTTTGGAACATATTGATGGCGTGTGAACACACATTCGTTGGGAGACCGCAAGAGGAAGGTATGATGAGTACAACATCAAGATTTTTTCTCACTAAGAAACCAAGATTTAATGACGCCAGTAGGATAAAGAAATTACTTCTGAAGGTTGTTGACAGCTAATGTTGGCAGGGCACACTATCAGGCTCAGCAGCAACGTGGAATCTGCACACAACACAACCAAGATACTTAGCCCCAACGAAAGCGTGAGGTTGTCAATCTCACCGGTCTTGCTGAAAACAAAAGATTAGACGTTTAGTGTGGAAAATTATGTTTGTTTGCAGTGAATGAAATGAGAACAGTGTTTGTAGTGAACAAGAACAGTGTTTGTAGTAGGTTGTATTATCAGTGTAAAATAATAGACCGGGGTCAACAGTTCACTAGTGGTGTCTCTCCATAACAGATAAATAACATGTTGGGTGAACAAATTACAGCTGGGCAATTGACAAAATAGAGGATGCACCGTAATGCATATACATGACATGATGACTACTATGATATTCATTTGGGCATTACAACAAGATACATAGACCATTATCCAACTGTATCTATGACTAATAATCCACCCTCAGGACGTCATACGAGCAAACTTTGGGTATTAAGTTGCAAGCAATAAATTATTGCATTAAGTAACATGCGTAATGTAAACAACACAATTATTCTTAGACAAAGCATTGGTGTTTTACCCCTAGTGGCAATAACACATCCACAATCTTAGAAGTTATTGTCACTCTCCCAGATTACTGGAGGCATGAACCCACTATCTAGCATAAATACTCCCTCTTGGAGTCATAAGCATCTACTTGGCCAGAGCATCTACTAGCAACTGAGAGCATGCAAGATCACAAATAACATATATGATAGATCTATAATCAACTTGACATAGTATTCAATATTCATCGGATCCCAGCAAACACAACATGTAGCATTACAATAATATGATCTTGATCATGTTAGGAAGCTCACAAGATCGAAACATGATGGCACACAATTGGAGAAGACAACCATCTAGCTATTGCTATGGATCCGTAGTCCAAGGATGAACTACTCACGCATCACTCCGGAGGCAAGCATGGTGATGAAGAGCCCTCCGGTGATGATTCCCCTCTCCGGCAGGGTGCCGGGAAGAGCTTCAGAACCCTCCGAATTAGGGTTGACGACGGCAGAAGCTACATAACTTTTCGTGGATGGAGGCTCGGGTACTTAGGATTTTCCTGAGGGAGGCAATATATATAGGCGGAAGAGCGATGTCGGTGGGCACCCAGGGGGCCCATACCACGTGGTGGCGCGGCCAGGGGGGTCGCACCACCCTATGGTGTGGCTGCCTCCCTGGCCCCCTTCGGGTCTCTTTCGGACTCCGTGTACGTGACAGAAAAATAGGGACTTCGGGTTTTGTTTCGTCCAATTCCGAGAATATTTCCAGAACAACTTTTATGAAATACAAAAACAACAGAAAACAGGAACTGGCACTGTGGCATCTTGTTAATAGTTAGTCCCAGAAAAATGCATAAAAATGCTATGAAGTGTATAGAAAACATGTAGCAATTGGCATAATATCGACATGGAACATCAGAAATTATAGATACGTTGGAGACGGATCAAGCATCCCCAAGCTTAGTTCTACTCGTCCTCGAGTAGGTAAAACGGTAACAACAAAATAATTTCTGAGGTGACATGCTACCAACACAATCTTTGATAAACATTATTGTAAAAGCATTGCAAGATGAGATCAAAGTACTCTAAACATAGGCATGATAGATATAATTCCAATAATGTAACTTAGAAACCATGTTACAACATGAAAAGTAACAGAAAAAAAAAGATCATGAATAATAATCCACTGAAAGTTATACGTTTGTTTCGAGCATAGAGAAAACATAGGAAAGTGGTATTCAGCGTGTCCTTTATGGAATAGCAAAACATAAATGCCAGGACACCTTCAGGTTGAAGTGGTGACTAGATACAAATAATTTGCGAACAAGTAATAACAAAATCATGAATCATCAATAATAAATTTTGGGTCTATGCACATTATACTCAGAATGACAACTATACTATCTTAATTGGTGCATAAAGTTAGAATATGAAGACTCAACATAGAAGTAAAAGAAAATCCATTCGCAGAGGGAAGCAGGGATTACTCATGTGCTAGAGCTTTTTATTTAAATAAAACAGAGGTTTTGAAAACAATTTTGAGAGGGGTGTATGTCTATGTCAACGAATGGTAATGAAAAACTTATCATAATCCATGTCAAGCAAAGTGTTTAGACTTTTGAGAGCGGTTTCCGTTTTTTATTAGTGTGGCACTTCCCCCACCTTTCTTTTCACAAACCAGGGCTAGCCGTGTTCACGGATACCCACCAGCTTTCATCAAACCATGGGGAAGTGCCTTTTTGTTATTATTTGGCACCAGCACTCTGCAAATTTAAATGAGTACAAATTCCATACTCGTTGGGTGAAAGAAGGAAGAAGAACTTTGCTTGACACAAACCATAATAAAATTTAAACTACTTCCTCGTGAGCTAAAACAAGAACACAAAATGGGTTATAATTTTGAAGATTTAAAGGTAGCACATGAGAAATTTACTTGGAGTGGCGATTAAATACCACATATAGGTAGATATGGTGGACACATTTGGCAAACTTTGGTTTTTGGGAGTTGGATGCACGAGTAGAGCTCATACTCAGTACAGGTGAAGGCTAGCAAGAGACTGGGAGGGACTAACTAAGAGAGAAATAACGGCCATAATCATGCATAGCGACAAAACATTATTAACAAAGCATAAATGATATTACAAGTCAAAAACTAAATAATCATAGAGGCTAGAGGTGTTTGGTTTATAGTCATAACATGGTGTATGAGCATCAAAGGAGAATACCACAATATTATGCTTCGATATGGTAAAAACAACTCATGATTTCTTTCAATGGCACATTAAGCACTCTCAGATATTTGAGAAAATTCATTCTACATCAATAACTACTAAGCATATAATTAAAATAATATCTAACATGACATGTTAAAGTCTAAGCCACGGTCTAAACAAGCTTCCTATTGCACAATTATAAGTATGAAATATTTTATTCTTCTCCAACACCAATCAATTTATTTCAACACAAAATCTTCAAATAATTTATCAATGAAACAAAATAGTACTACTCTACAAGAACTAACTGCTCTGAATAAGAGATACATGAAAAACAGGAGCTAAAAGAACTGCAGCAGCTAGACAATAAATGAAGAATACAAATATTCATATAAAAAAGCGGAGCGTGTCTCTCTCCCACACAAGAATGCTAGGATCCAAGCAATTTTATTACATAAAATAAAAACAAACAGACGCTCCAAGTAAAGTACATAAAATGTGAACGAATAAAAATATAGTTTCGCCAGAAATGAACTGATGAGTTGTTGATGAAGAAGGGGATGCCTTGGGCATCCCCAAGCTTAGACGCTTGAGTTTTCTTGAAATTTGCTGGTATGATCCACGGGGGAATCCCCAAGCTTTGGTGTTTCACTATTTTTTATCAAATTATATCATCCTCTTCTCTTGACCCTTCAAAACTTCCTTCACACCAAACTCGAAGTAATTATCATTAGAGGGTTAGTGCATAATTAAAAACTCATATGTTCTGCATGGACACAAGAATTACCAATACTTTCTAAACATTAGCTACAGCCACTGATGTTTTGTGGAGCAAAGAAATGCACTCGACATAGTTAAATAGATAATGCAAAATAAAAGGCAGAATCTGTCAAAACTAGAACAGTCTGTAAAGACGAATTTTTTCGAGGCACTTATGTTGCTCAGATCAGAAAACCCAGAACTAAGAAAATTTGCGTACATATCTAAGGATCACGCACAAAACTTGTCAGGATGTTTCGATTCTTCTGGAACTTATTATGAATTAAACGGTGGACAACAATAATCTGTTCCTACGCAGAAATCTGAATTTAGCATCAACTTTCCACTAGAGACTTTACTTGGCGCAATAATTCGAAAAAGTAAATATACAAAGGAGTTGTTACAAAAGTAAAAAACACCTTGAATCAAAGAAAACAAAAGAAAAGTTACAGAAATAAAACATGGGTTATCTCCCAAGAGTGGTTTTCTTTAAAGGCTTTCATCTAGGCATAGAAAGCAAGAATCAAGTATTTTCAAGTGAAGAAGCAACAACATCATAAATTGTTCTAATAATAGAATCAAAAGGTAGCTTCATTCTGTTCATAGGAAATTGTTCCATACCTTTCTTGAATGGGAATTGATATTTAATATTCCCCTCTTTCATATCAATAACAACACCAACAGTTCTAAAAAAATGTCTTCCCAAAGCAATAGGACAAGAAGCATTGCATTAAATATTCATAACAACAAAATCAACGGGGACAAGGTTATTGTTAACCACCATAACAACAAAATCAACGGGGACAAGGTTATTTCCTGAAAATGGCTATGGTTATGGAGGACTTTTAAGATAACAAATATGTTGCTAAGCAATATTAAACAAGACAATTCCTACAGAACAACCGATCCATAAAAATCTATATGCTATATACCATCTTGTGAAACAGAGTATGGATCGCAAATCATAAGAGGAGAACAAAATGAAAGAGAAGAAATCTAGAAACATCAAGCAAGAGAAAATAATAGTGTTGCCTCACGCGGCCTGGTTAGCGTCGTCGAGAGCTGCAAGCTGTCACAGCCAGGACTGACTTAGGCGACGCGGGCAGCACCCTAGCTTCCATGACGATGCGATCTAAATCCATGACTGTGAGCATAGCTGGCACCGGTCAGATCCAACACCTTCTGAGTCTCATCTCTGACCGCATGGCTCAGCGGCAAACTGGACTGGTTTGGGCTTAGCCAAATTATAGTATAAATCAGCATATACCAGAAATCCATCACAAAGTAGATCAACAAAAAAATACGGTAATTAATCAGCTGAAATCATGGGGGGCAAACATGACATGTAGCCCACCTTTTGATCGGATGTAAAAAGCATCAGACTTCTTCCACGGAAATCAGCCTATCGTCCACCTATTTTCCGAAAAGTAGTACTAATTAAAATAGAGCGATGAATCAGAGCAATGAATCAACACCACGAATCATGAAAAATCATCGCGCACGCGCAACAGAAAATCAGGAAAAATAGGAAAAAGCAACGACTAAAACTTGCAGGGGAGCTTGCATGGTGGGGTGCAGAGGAGCTTGGCGACTGTCCTGAAGCACTACATGTCCATAAGGTGGCAGAGCTTGGAGACAGGTGCACCGGGGAGATAGAAAGAGCCAGAGCTGGGCGTCAGGAAGTCAGACCGCGGGTCTCAGCGACAGGAAGCTAGCCGGGCCGTCGCCTGAACCGAGTCAGATGGCGAATCTGGAATTGACGTACGGATCACTTGTGGTAGGGAAGGGCGGTGCCGTGCTGGAGGACCAGGCGGAGGCCAGAGACCAGAAACAGTTGGGGAGTCAGCAACCTTCGCTTGAGCCTTCAACGACGGTGATCCCGTCTGCTGCCTCTACCACCACCACACCATTGGAGCAGGAGAAACGGACCGCCGGTGCATCTAGAGGCACGGAAGGGGAGGAACGCGTGAGGGAAACCAAGGGGCGGCGCGTTGGGATGGATGATCGCGTCGGAACTGGGTGGTCGCCGGAGGCAGGGCGCTGCAGTTTTAATTGGTCGGGGGAGCGAGTCGTGTGGCGAGGGAGTGCGAACATAGAGAGAACACAGGGCGACATAGTAAAAAAGAACATAAACGAACCGGTATGATGGAACTTTTTCAGTATTATTATGCGGATTGGTGAGAGGGTAAAACGGTAAAACTAATGTTGGACCGGAAGAAAGCTTTCTCTCTTTATTATTAGGTAAAGATGAGGCATAACCTTTATTTTCAGAAGATCAACATCAATAGCAAGACTATCAACTTTAGAAGCAAGAACATCAATTTTGCCAAACTTTTCCTCAACGGATTTATTAAAAGCAGTTTGTGTACTAATAAAGTCCTTAAGCATGATTTCAAGATCAGGGGGTACACTTCTATTGCTGTTGTAGGAATTACCATAGGAATTGACATAACCATTACCACTATTAGAAGGATAGGGCTTATAATTTCTACTACCAAAATTATTTCTATAAGCATTGTTGTTGAAATTATTGTTTTTAATGAAGTTCACATCAACATGCTCTTCTTGAGCAACCAAAGAGGCTAAAGGAACATTATTTGGGTCAACATGAGTTTTACCATTCACAAGTATAGACATAATAGTATCAAGCCTATCACTCAAGGAAGAGGTTTCTTCAACAAAATTTACCTTCTTACCTTGTGGAGCTCTCTCAGTGTGCCATTCAGAATAATTTATCATCATATCATCAAGAAGCTTTGTTGCAACACCCAAAGTGATGGGCATAAAGGTACCTCCAGCAGCTGAATCCAGAAGGTTTCATGAAAAAAAATTCAGACGTACATAAAAGGTTTGGATGATCATCCAAGTAGTCAGTCCATGGGTGGGACAATTCTTTACCAAAGATTTCATTCTTTTCCAAGCTTAAGCAACATGCTCATTATCAAATTGTTTAAAATTCATAATGCTACTTCTTAAAGATATAACCTTAGCAGGAGGATAATATTTTCCAACGAAAGCATCTTTACATTTAGTCCAAGAATCAATACTATTTCTAGACAAAGATAGCAACCATTCTTTAGCTCTTCCTCTCAAATAGAAAGGAAACAATTTCTGTTTAATAATATCTCCATCTATATCCTTATACTTTTGCATCTCACAAAGTTCAACAAAATCATTAAGGTGAGCAGCAGCATCATCAGTACTAATAGCAGAAAATTGCCCTCTCATAACAAGATTTAACAGGGCAGGCTTAATTTCATAAAAATCTGCATTAGGAGCAAGTGGAGCAATAGGTGTACAAATAAAATCATTGTTGTTTGTGCTAGTAAAGTCACACAACTTAGTGTTCTCAGGGTTACTTATTTTAGCAATATTAAAACAGGATAACAAAAATAACAACTCTAATAGGAACTATTTTTTTGTGTGTTTTTGATATAAAGAAGCAAACAAGACAAAATAAAAATAAAACTAAGCAAAACAATAACAAAGTAAAAAGATTGGATGTGAGAGACTCCCCTTGCAGAAATCCTCTTCCTCTCCGGCAACGACGCGAGAAAAGAGCTTGATGGCGTGTGAACACACGTTCGTTGGGAGACCCCAAGAGGAAGGTATGATGAGTACAGGAGCAAGACTTTCCCTCAGTAAGAAACCAAGGTTTAATCGGACCAGTAGGAGAAAGAAATCACTTCTGAAGGTTGTTGACAACTGATGTTGGCAGAGCGCACTACCAGTCTCATCAGCAACGTGGAATATGCAAACGACACAACCAAGATACTTTTCCCGAACGAAATAGTGAGGTTGTTAATCAAACCGGTCTTACTGAAAACAAAGGATTAGACGTATAGTGTGGAAAATGATGTTTGTTTGCAGTGAATGAAATGAGAACAATGTTTGTAGTAGGTTGTATTATCAATGTAAAAGAATGGACCGGGGTCCACAGTTCACTAGTGGTGTCTCTCCATAACAGATAAATAACATGCTGGGTGAATAGAGGATGCACCGTAATGCATATACATGACATGATGACTACTATAATATTCATTTGGGCATTACAACATGATACATATACCGTTATCCAACTGCATCTATGACTAACAATCCACCCTCGGGACGTCATCTGAGCAAACTTTGGGTATTACGTTGCAAGCAACAGATTATTGCATTAAGTAAAGTGCGTAATGTAAACAACACAATTATCCTTACACAAAGCATTGTTGTTTTACTCCTAGTGGCACCAGCACATCCACAATCTTAGAAGTTATTGTCAGTCTCCCATATTACTGGAGGCATGAACCCACTATCTATCATAAATACTCCCTCTTGGAGTCACAAGGACAGAGCATCTACTAGCAATGGAGAGCACGCACGATCACAAATAACATATATGATAGATCTATAATCAACTTGACATAGTATTCAATATTCATCGGATCCCAGCAAACACAATATGTAGCATTACAATAAGATGATCTTGATCATGTTAGGCAGCTCACAAGATCTAAACATGATGGAAAAAATTGGAGAAGACAACCATCTAGCTACTGCTATGGACCCGTAGTCTAATGATGAACTACTTACGCATCACTCCGAAGGCAGGCATGGTGATGAAGAGCCCTCCGGTGATGATTATCCTCTCTGGCAGGGTGGCGGGAAGAGATTCAGGACCCTCCCGACCTAGGGTTGACGACGGCGGCGGCTATGAAACTTTTCGTGGATGGAGGCTCGGGTACTTAGGGTTTCCCAAGGAAGGCAATATATATATAGGCAGAAGGGCGATGTCGGTGGGCGCCCAGGGGGACCATACCACGTGGTGGCGCGGCAAGGGGGCACCCTATGGTGTGGCTGCCTCCCTGGCCCCCTTCGGACTCCGTGTACGTGACAGAAAATAGGGACTTCGGGTTTTGTTTCGTTCAATTCCGAGAATATTTCCAGAACAACTTTTCTGAAATAAAAAAAAATAGCGGAAAACAGGAACTAGCACTATGGCATCTTGTCAATAGGTTAGTCCCAGAAAATGTATAAAAATGCTATAAAGTGTAGAGAAAACATGTAGAAATTGGCATAATATCGACATGGAACATCAGAAATTATAAATATGTTGGAGACGTATCACATATCAACTACAAATCCTATCACCATAATGAAAAATATTCTTGCGTTTCGGATAATTTAGTTTTGCTGATTTTTTATCTACAACATGTATAATAAATTGATGATGGAAAGAACCAAAACTTTCTAAAAGAAAAACAAATTGAATCATCTTTCCAATAGCCCATCCAAGCCATCCCCATTCGCGAGCCTATGTTTCGCCCACCGGTTGAATTCTCACACCACAATATTTGTCATGTGTCGTGGTAGGTGCTTCGGTTGTGCCTTTGCTTGCGCTGAATTGGGTCATCGACTGAGCAATTATGGAATCAACGCTCCAGTAGCAAAACAATAAAACAAAGGTCTTTGCGAATGTATGTGCATGATCAAGTGCCCATGTTTAACTGTTTAATAGTGTCCACTATAACTGAAAAATGTTGCTTGCCAAACTCTTCCAGTGTTCAAAGAACTGTCAGAAAGTAAACCTAAACACCTATTTTTACTTGAAATTTAATACATATTGTAATATAAGTACATGTGTAGTATAGAACGTAGTATAGAACGAGGCTCTGTATTCCTATGTATGGTTCGTTTGCTTGACATGCAGACCTAAAAGATTAATTGCCTCCATATGGTGAGGTATGAAGGTATCCTCTCTATGAAAATGCACTCTCAAAGCAAATGATCATGACTTGGAATATGGACGCAAAGGTATAATTCCTTTTACTAGTTGAGGGGTTCAGTCGAGATACTTCTACTTTTTTGTGACCAAAAGAAAACAACAACAAAAAGGTAACTTCTCGTTCATCTTATTTCTACAAATTTCCAAGAAAATATTCATGGCAATATCACGAGGTTGTATTTTCTTACAATACCTGAAATTCAGTTGACCACTTGAATGTAGATTCTTAAAGTTTGTATTGCGGTGTTGTATTTGGTTGGAACCAGGTGAAAGCTGAGTTTTTTTGCTTGGATTAAGCGGGATGGAAGATGCTTTCTGATGTTTATATTTCAACTGAAAAACCTAATGAATATCCTTTCAAGGTAAAATTTTGTTTCACTGTTTGTCCTTTGGATGTTCTTTTCTGTCCTCCTAATACTCATGTATTTGTCCTGTGTCGTGGTAGGTGATGTTAGAATATAAATATATTGCACAACCCTTTCCATCAGTTCAGACTATTTTAGTCCTTAGCGTGGGTTTGGTGCGGGCCGCAGAATCTTTTTTCTTTTGTTTTTAATACTGCATGAGCAGGTCTTGAACTCAAGACCTCGTGGCTCTGATACCATATAGAATTTTTGCACTAGCCAGTTATCCCAAAAGTCCGAACTGATGGAAAGGGGCTAGCCTTGTATTTATATTTCAACACTCCCCCTCACGTCTAGGTTATTTTAGTCCTTAGCGTGGGATTGGTGCGGGCCGCAGAATCTTTTTTCTTTTTTCTTTTAATACCGCGTGAGCAGAGTCTTGAACTCAAGACCTCGTGGCTCTGATACCATATAGAATTGTTGCACTAGCCAATTATCCCAAAAGTCTGAACTGATGGAAAGGGTTGTGCAATGTATTTATATTTCAACATGTGCTTCGGTTGTGCCTCTACCTGTGCTGAATTGGGTCATCAACTGAGCAATTGTGGAATCAACACTCCAGTAGCAAAACAAGAAAACAAGGGTCTCTGCGAATGTACGTGCATGATCAAGTGCCCATGTTTAAATGTTTAATAGTGGCCACTATAACTGAAAAAGGTTGCTTGCCAAACTCTTCTGGTGTTCAAAGAACTGTCAGAAAGTAAACCTAAACACCTATTTTTACTTGAAATCTAATACATATTGTAATATAAGTACATGTGTAGTATAGAACGAGGCTATGCATTCCCGTGTATATATCAAGGTTTCATGTCTCACGTCTGAGTTCGAGTAAACCAACTTAGTCCATAACAAACAATTTCAGGCAGTTATGTCTTCTCTGCTTCTCTATTCACACGAATGTTAATAAAATTAATTTTAGTTTACAAATTATAGCAAAGCTGCAAACTAACACAATCACCCACACCGCGCCGCACAAGCCTTACAATGATGTTTAGCTAATGTAACAGACTGTAAGATTGCCTAAGTGACCCTGAATATGTGGTGCGGGAAGTTTGTCTTACGTACCAAGTCATTTTTAATTTTTGATATATAATCCTTCTAACCACCCATTTTGTTTGCATAGGCTACATCAATTTGGTCATGTGTTTTGATTGACCTTTTGTATCTGTAGATAGAAAACATGGGGAATTAGAAAACCAATGCTTTCAACTCAAAAGCATCCTTTTAGCTACTCTCGGGCTGGATGATCTATGGGGCAATTGTTTCAGCACTTTCTGATTTGTAGGAATTGAGCTATTTTTTTAGTGAAACACTATTAATTCAACACTTACTAATGTTTTTTTTGGAGTTGTGGCTTTCTTATCGCAGTTGAAAATCATGTTGCTAGAGAAGCATAGAGGGATCTTGGATGCTGAAGTAGAGAAGGTTCTCTCCTTGGCTAGGAATCTCCAACTTCGTAGTAGTGGTGTCCGAAGAATTGATGTTTGCTTGCACCTATGCTTATATCCTATAGTTCGTTCCTGTCGTGAACTCTTTGTGCTGGAAAGTTTGAAATCTGTAATGGTTCTGCCTGGGTGTCTCCGCTTGCTCCTGTGTGGGCACTTATTATGTTCTACAATCTGTAAGAGCTTTGGGTGGTGTTTTTTACTTCCAAACTACTCCCTCCGTTCCTAAATGTAAGATGTTTTAGCCTTTTCCCACATTCATACATGTCTATATGTATCTAGACAATTTTTAGTGTATATGTTCACTCATATTAGTCCGCATCTAGACAATATGAACAATAGCTAGAACATCTTATATTTAGGAACAGAGGGAGTATTTCTTTTGTGTTTGATTTAGGAAATGACACCTTGAATCAAGTTTTGAGCAGCAGTTTTCCTGAGCATCCTAGTTAGAAATCTACAAGTAGATTGAACAAAAGGGGACAAAAGGAATCCCCTTGCCTCAGCCCTTTGCCACTTTTGATAATTCAGTTTCACCGATTTCGAATATGCAACATGTATTGCAAACCAACAAGGTGAAAATCACAAAAATGACCTTGAGAAGAAACTTCCGCACAAAATGAACCCAAAGCTAAACTATTTTCGGAACAAACCCTTTTGGGTAGCGCCCAACATGGCGGCGCGGTGGTTTGAAGGGTAACTCCAGGGAACCCAACGCAGTGGTCTGAAGGGTAATTCCACGGAACCCGGTGCAGTGCTCTTAAGTGTAACTCCACGGTACCCGGCGCGGTGCTTCAGCCACGTCGGCTAGGCTGGACCCATGCGCGGATATGTAGCGTCGCGGCACTCGGCGCGGTGCTGGAGGGTGTAGCGCCCCCGTACTCGGCGCGATGCTTCTAGGATGTGATGGCTAGTGCAGTAGCATGCGTTTTCTCCGAACGAATGCATATTCTAGGAACATTTTTCGTGTGGCTGGTACAACCCACTCGTACCAGTAGCCCTGCAACCCACGTCGTCTTGTTCCTGTATCTCTATCAACTATCGTGACTTCCAGCCAGAGGCGGAACCAAGATTTAGGTATAAAGGGCCAGTTGAATTTTTACTTTTTTACAAAGCCTTTGGCACATAATTAATTGTGCTACTTGACTTAATTCCAGTAGTTTCACGTGAAACTTGTCAATTTCTCTGTATATTGAAACTAATTGATAGAGAAACACCAAAGTCGGTATGTTAATGATATATACCCATAGAAGCTATAAGGGAATACAAATAAACACATACTTTGAGCTATCAATTATAATCTTCTGCAAATTAAAGTTTTGAACGAGAAAATAGTTTTATCGCATTATTATATGCATGTGTTTAACAGCCATGTAGATTCAGATTTCAACATAATAGAGTGATTCGCTTGTAAGATATTGATCGATTGCCATTCAAGATGTGCTCAGTGTCCTGATTAACTAGGCTATTAGGCCATAATCCATTACAAAATACTAGTGGTAGCACGTGTCTATTGTTTACCTTAAAATTAAGTGCTTGATCAACAAAGATGAATCTCCGTGGAACATAGTCTGTGGCTGGATCAGACACCATACAAGATCAACCAATCGGCTTGAATAATGGAAGCGTGTCTGTGCGCTTATCTGAGTGGTCTTCTAGGGGCCGTCCGACCGGAAACCATTTTCCCAACGAACGGATCGTGCAGCCAACCCTAGACCCTCCCGCGCCGCCACCCCAGGGTGCCGCCGGGGAGGAACCAACCCCACCGCCGTCTAGCCCCTCCCTCAACCGGTCAAGACTGCCGCCGTTGCCGCCGGCCAGGGCCGCGGTGGCGGCGGCACCCGGCACCATGCGTGCTTAGGGCAGGAGGATGTGGTGGCGACCCCCGGACGCGGCTGGGGCGCCTCGGGCAGGGCGCTGCGCACGACGGCCAGGGCGGATTCCTGGCTGTGAGACGGCAGGCGGCGGCACCTTGATGACCGGCGGCGTCAGCTTGGCTGCAGCGGCGGTTCCAGATGGGCGGCGGCGCTCAGCCCGAGATCTTTCGGCGGACGAGCGTGAGGAGACATGGTGGTGGCAGTTGGGGCTTCCATCTGCTCCTATTGGACTCAGATCTGGACTGACCCAACTGGGCTGCTATCTCCTCCGATGCCACCCCGCCGGAGGACAGCCGGGGCGGCGAGTTGGAGGTGGAAGGGAGGCTGTCTCACGGAGTGGCTTCTTCGACCGTCTTCGTTGCTGCTCCGTCCGGCGGCGTGGGGGCCTCCCGGTATGTTCAATAATGGCGGCGGTCCTAGGGTTCCAACTCGCGCGAGGACGACGATCTGCCTATTGTATGTTCCCTTTGATCAAGCCGGGGTGTCGACCGAAAGGCTCCGCCGGCGACTCCCATAGGCAACGCCTGGAGATTGCTGGATCGGCGGAATTTGGTCGCAATGCTCAGTCATCGAAGGTGAGATTGGAGGACTAACAACGGTGTTCGGAGTCTTTGCATCGAGGGGGAACTGGCTTGGAGTTACAAGATTCGTGGCATCTGTATGTCAGAGGGGGAGACAATATGCGTGGAGTCCAAAGTCCTACCTTCCAGGGTGAAAACCCAAGGTCTGGCCTTAATTGGTTGTGCCTGGCACTGGTCTTCTTAGAGCCGTTGTTTTGAGAGCGAGGATTATCTTCAGGGTCAAAACCCAAGGTCCGGCCTTAATTGGTTGTGCCTGACACCGTTCTTCTTGGAGACGTTGTTTTCGAAGAGTTGGACGTCAGCTGTTGTTTAGGTGGTGGTTGTGCGGATACCGCGAGGACTGTAACTCTGTAGCGGGACTTTTCTTCCTTTTTATTTCTTCTTTTTATTGTCTTTCGGCTGTGTGCATCCATTGCGTTGTTGCAGAGGCCGGGTGTAATTTGTATCTCCGCGATATTAATATACTTCCCTTTATCAAAAGGGGCCGTCCGACCGACAACTTTGCGAGATGGAGCAGCCAGACTGTGAGCGGCGCCGCCTTCTTAGAAAAACTGTCTTTTTTGGGTAAGTCGCCATAGGTAGATCAATACCATGTGCAGACGGGATGAGTTGTGTGTACTAAATGATCAACATGTTTGGTCCGTCGCCTATCCATGTGGCAACATTTATATGCATTTGTTCAGAGAAAACACATGCTACTGCACTAGCCATCACATTCTGGAAGCACCGCGCCGAGTATGGGGGCGCTACACCATGCAGCACCGCGCGGAGTGCGCGGCGCTACATATCCGCACCTGGGTCCAGCCTAGCCGACGTGGCTGAAGCACCGCGCCGGGTACCGTGGAGCTACAATTAAGAGCACCGCGCCGGGTTTCGTGTAGTTACCCTTCAGACCACCGCGCCGGTTCCGTGGAGTTACCCTTCAGACCACCGCACCGCCGTATTGGGCGCTACCCAAAAGGGTTAGTTCCGAAAATAGTTTAGTTTTGGGTTCATTTTGTGCTGAAGTTTGGCCGCAAAGTCATTTTTGTGATTTTTCACACCAACAAGAGAAGCACCAAAAGCTTGTAATAATAAACAGAAAAAACAAACGGAAAGGTGAAATCGTCACTTGGCACGAAGCCTACCGAAACATTTCCAAACATTTTTATGTAAAAGTTGCGAAAAATGCTCTGCAGCTTGCCCAAAACAAATTTGAACAAAATTTGTCACGGGTTTATTCTCCGTCGTCATCCGCGCGCAGCCTGCCGCTCTTGTCGTCTTCGCTCGCCACCTCCGCATTGCCGCCCGCGACTTCCCCCCGTCGCCGGAATCGGCCGCCCCTTTCGCTTTCACCCCCCCCCCCCCCCCATTTCCTAATCCTTCAACCACCTCCTCCTCCTTCCCTCTCTCGTCATGCCGTCCCAAGAGCCCCACTCTCCACTCACACGCGCCTCTTCTCCCCACTTAGCCTCCCCGCCCCGCCACCGCTGCCGCGATGCCGCCGTCCTCCTCATCCGCTCCCCGCCTCCTCCTGCTCGCCGTAGTCCTCGCTTGCGCCGCGTCGGCGGTCAGGTGCTCGGGCCCGCGGTTCGCGCACCTCGACCGCGTCCGCGAGCTCCAGCAGAGGGAGCGCCGGCCTGCCGCCGAGCAGGTCGACGCGGCGGTCGGGCTGCTCGCGCGCCTCCTCCCCTCCCACTCCGCTAGCTTCGAGTTCGGGGTCATCTCCACGGTACGCGTGCTTCAGTCCAGCGGAATTCTAGGGTTTTAGCGGTCAGAGTACCTGAGGGATTCAGTGCAGTGAGCAATTCGCTAGGTTCAGAAGCCAATTCAGAATTCACCAAGCATGTCTCGTGATCATGGAGTATTTGGTTGGTGTGGGAGCTGGTTGTTTTGGATGCTGGATGTGCAAATGAGGGTAGATTATGAGAAATGCAATGCCTAAACCATTTCAGTCATTTTGCAATTGGCATTCAGTGACTTCGAATTGTTAGAATTTAAGCTGCAGAAATTATTGACGTTGACCATGGGTCCTTTTGGTCTGAATTTCTAGCTAAGTTGTCTTAACTTTTTAGACTGGTATCTGTCAACAAGAAGTTATAATCTCTTTTCATTAACATTCTAACAGGAGCAGTGTGGCGGAACGGCATGTTTCGTCATCAACAACCATCCATCGTTTGATGGAGAAGGAACTCCTGAAATACTGTATGTTTCTTCCTTTTTTTCTACCATTCATTGTGAACTAGGTGAAAAATCTTTTGCAGCTGTAGAATGTTACCTTTAGCCTGATGACTCTTTTTATGTAACGGGCACCGTCAATGCATAATTGTTCAAGTGTTGTATGTTGCCAAAAATTACATGCTAAACAATCAACCTACGATTAACCTAAATATGTCTCCTACTCTGGAAACAACGAATTTGAATAACTGTTTTTTAGTTCCCTAAGTTACATTTACTCCCTATGAGTATATGGGCGTCGCTAGTATATACGACATTTCCCTGAACAAAACCTTCCACTATTTAAATGTGTTTAGTTATTCGCATTGTTCTGATTTTTGGATGTTATAATTATATATGTGTCCGTAGTGATGTTGCTTTCACATATATTTTTGGACACAACAAGGCCTGCTAGAATTATGTACCAGTCCTACTTGCTGTGGCAGTGTGGCTAGTGTACAGTTTAAACTATCAGTCGGCTATATTAAGAGTTACTTACACATGGTACAACATTTCTTTTTGGTCTTCTTGTTGTAAGTTTATGCCTCTAATTTCTTTGTAATAAAATCAGACAGAAGTCATCCACATTTGTTCTTGTCTTTTGGTCAGGATACTTGGAGTAACTGGGGTAGAAATTTCTGCTGGTCTTCATTGGTATTTGAAGCACTATTGCGCGGCACATATATCATGGGCTAAAACTGGTGGTGCACAATTATCATCTGTGCCATATCCTGGTTCACTACCTCGTGTTCCCGCTGGCGGAGTTTTGATTCGAAGAGCTGTTGACTGGAGCTACTACCAAAATGCAGTTACATCCAGTTGTAAGCTGATTTCTTATTTTGTGCACAACTCTGATACTTTCTCGTTTGCCATTCACTAAGCATGTTTTCTATTTACATGCATTAGAACCCTCGTGGAATTATATTTTGGAAGCTGTGTAGCTGATAGTGCTTTTTGAACCCCATTATGTGATATCCTGCTAATGTATGACTTCCCGCTATGTTAACAGAGACATATGATGGATATGCACAGCTTCTTTTATATGTCATATTATTTCCAGCTCTGTTATATACCATGGATGTTTTCAGGCGCTCTGTGAATATTCTGGATATGAATAGTGATGTCGTTCCTTCTCCCAAGAGCTCATGCTGGCTTTTATCTTTTGTTACATATGTATACCCATGTTTTGCTCAAGTTCTACCAGATGTCCCCTGCAAAAAGGAGTACTTGCCAGATTTTATTACCTCCTTTTGTTTTTTAGTTCATTTTGGTACTGTCTGGCGTCGTTTTTGGCTGATCGCGCTATTGAGCTTTTGGTTGTTGAGTCTGGCATTGATGATTAGAATTTTCCCATGCTGACTTAAAACAATTTTTCTTTTGTTGGTAATGATGTGTTTAATGATTACTTTCTTGCTTTTAAGATTCTTTTGCTTGGTATGATTGGGAGCGCTGGGAGAAGGAGATTGACTGGATGGCTCTTCAAGGAATCAATTTGCCTCTAGCTTTCACTGGACAAGAGACTATATGGCAGAAGGTTTTTCAGGTTTGTGTGTGTTCATTTTCGAAACAAACATACTCTTTACTGAATAATTTGAACGATGCATCTTGCTTTTTCTTAAACAGAAATTTTGGCAAAGAACAAAACATAATCTTAGTAGAAATATAAGCTCATGGTTGATGTAGAACAGAAAATGCTAGCATGAATACTAATCAAGAGGTATACTATTGAAACAATTTGGATAACCAAGCATGGAAGTGCCTCATCTCATTTCCATGTATGAAGCCATGTTGCAAACTTGGCATAGATGATTTAGGCTGGGTTCATGATTTTTAATATTGTTCGTTTGTGAAGTGCGGATGAGCTTCTGGGATCCCTGATAGAATAAATGTTTTTTTTTTACCAGAACTGATAGAATAAATGCTCCATGTTTTTTTTTGAAAGAAGTAAATGCTCCATGTTGGTACTCTGTTGTTTACGACATAATTGACTGATTTCGTAAAATACCAATGTGGCAATAATATCCTTTATCCTGTGTCCATTAGTAATTGTGTTAACTCATACTTTAATATGTTAAATGGTTTGCTTGTAATTTAAATTTCATCTCTCCTTACATACTTGCAGAGGTATAACATTAGTAAATCTGATTTGGATGATTTCTTTGGTGGGCCTTTCTTTCTTTCATGGTCTCGGATGGCCAATATGCATGCGTAAGTTAAGTGGTGCTTCATTTTTGCATTAGACCCTCCATCTAATTTATTTAACATTATGACTCTTAGTTGATCACATATTCGTTTGCATTATAAACAAGATATGATGTTAGTTTTTGATTCTTTTCATCTTCAACTTAAGTCTGACCCAAGTCTTGCAAGTTGCCAAGTTATGACTTTTGCTGTCTTAAATAAGACATTGTTTCCTCTTTAGTACTCGTCACAAAGGGATAATTGACAGCTACGTTATGCAGTCTTTTCTTAGTTCAGAGAACATATCATGAACACATTATTTGTTCAGGGTGGGTAGTCGACTAGTTTTAGTCAACGGAAGCGATTATCGCTAGTAGGAAGGACTTGTAAACTCGTTATTTTGTAAGAGTAGAGATGTAGACAAGATATTGTGTCAAATAGCATGATATACATTGATGTTCCGCTCTCAGTTCATATGTTAAGCAATTTTATCTTGAAGGAACTCATAAATAGATCGTAAACTTGATTTGTCAGATGGGGTGGGCCTCTTCCTCAGACTTGGCTTGATGATCAGTTAACCCTTCAGAAGAAAATCCTTTCTAGGATGTATGCTTTTGGCATGTCTCCAGGTGACGTTATACCAGAGTTATAATATTTCTAGTATATATTTATTTTTCATTTACATCTTTTTATTCTATCCGCCTCCCTTGCAGTCCTTCCAGCTTTTTCTGGTAACATACCTGCTGCACTGAAGTCAAAATTTCCCTCAGCTAGAGTTACCCACCTTGGAGACTGGTAAGAATGATATTCTAAACAAAACCTGCTGAGCATATTGTTGCTGTGATGAAATGTTTAGATATAACATATCGAGCCATGTTGCAGTTCTGGATACTGCTTAATTCCCAGCAACTTTATGTATTCGCATGTGCTCCAAGATTGTATTTCGATGATTCTCTATTCAAACATCTGAGTGTTTTGGCCCTTAGTTGTTCATGGAACCAATCTTGAATCATTCGACACATTGTAGCTTTTGATGCAACTAGCGATTGACACCTACGATTGGTAGCAAAGCTTCTGCTCTTGTGCTCTTATGTGTTCCTCACATTGGGTGCTTCTTCATATTAATATTTTTCAAAATCAACTGTACAAAAATATTGTTCACAGTCAAAAATAGACACTAAATTCTTAACGTATGCCAACTATTTGCACCAACCTCATAACACAGCTCAACTAATGTCAAGTAACCTTTTTTGCGAATCAAGTAATCAACTAATGTGAAGTAAAGTAAATTATCAGATATTATGCAGATATTTCTCTTTCTATAACTCTTTATAGTTATATTTAAGCTAATTCACTTATTTTATTCTCTTCTGTGATATTAAGGTTTACAGTTGACAGCAACCCACAGTGGTGTTGCACGTATCTTCTTGATGCATCCGATCCCTTATTTGTAGAAATCGGGAAGTCATTTATAGAAGAACAAATCAAAGGTAGGATGTCTTACTCAAATCTGAACTCCAATACTATGACGCATGGTATTTTAATAGGAACCTATAGTCAATGCTTTTTCGAGAATTATTACCACGATTGTAAAAACTAGTGATAAACCTAAGCTCTTTAATCCCCCTTCCCCTCCCCCGCAGTTGGTTGTATTTGTGAGTGAGGTAAGAATACCCGCAGATCATCCATGTATAATGGACATGTAAATTAGTTAGAGGACCTATCGTTTGGCCTTTTACCTGGTTTATATGCATTTTAGGAAAAAAAAGAGGGCCTAACTTTTATACAGCTGCTAGTTTTTCCTTCTATAAATGCATTTACATCGTTTATCAGAATAAAAAACAATCCTTAACACATTTGATGAGTTTCTTGTTCTTTGCACAGAATATGGTAGGACAAGTCATGTATACAACTGGTATGTTCTTTTGTATCATTCAAATTAATAAATTACTAGAAGTTCCCATTGGATGAACTCAGTGCCTCACTTAGTGATATTTTTTGTTCATCTAGTGATACTTTTGATGAGAACACCCCTCCGTTGAGTGATCCAAACTATATATCTTCGTTGGGTGCTGCAACATTCAGGGGAATGCAAAGTGGTGATGATGATGCTATTTGGTTAATGCAAGTGAGTTCTTTTGATGTGTTAAAATGTTGTTAGCACTATGCTAGATTGGTTTGTAAAATGCAGTTGCCAGGGTCGTAAGTTATGGGTGTTTTTGTTGATATGATACGCTTACTTTCTTTTTCTAGTCCAGCACTCCCTCTTCAGATGCATAGTTCTCTTTCTAGTTGACATTTTTTTTTGCTGTATGAAAACACACTTGAATATTCAAATATGAAACTCTCGCTAACATGCATTATCCTCTACAGGGTTGGTTGTTTACTTACGATCCTTTCTGGGAACCCCCACAAATGAAGGTGCAATCTCATGAAAGCTTGATAATATGTTAAGTAATGTTAGTTTTGTTAACCTTTTGCTCATTGTAGTGTTCTTGAAAAATGATATGGCAACTTTGACATGGTATGAAATCTGTATTTTTAGTGACATAAGTATTTTATGTGTAAGATTGCCGCCTTGATACTATTCAGTTGATGTTAATAATAATGTCCGCAGTGATATATTACTGCTTTTGGTAGAAAAAAGGTGTTAATGATAGACATAGGAGTTCGAACCTGGAAGCACAATCGATATATACTTAAGGTCCGTTTGGTTTAGCTTTAAAAACCAACTTGCACGGTGTAAAAGCAGAATCTCAACCAAATGACTAAATTATCGTAGCAGATTATCCCAACGCAGCTGCTTCCGCTAGTGTCATTTCCGCAGCAGGTTGACCCCTGCTTCCATCGCGGTGAGAATGAACTTTTGGTGGGAAATTACCCACTGCCACGCATAAGTCATACCGGTTCGGCTCTTCTTCTCCCTCGGCTCTAGCGACAGGGCAATTTCCCCTTTGCACACGCATCCACCGGAGAAACAAGATGCACATAGTGCTAGGATTCCCACCGCCACGCTCCTCCGACCGGCCCGCCGACCTCCACCTACGCTTGGCCTTCTTCCCCTCCCTCAAGCTGCACGCAGAACCTCCCTCAGAACCCGACCTGAATCGGCGCCCCTTCCCTGGCCGGCCTCTACCCGACTCTAACATCCTCTGCCAGAATTGCGCCGACAATACTCGTGCCCACTGCCGAACAGGCCTTCCAGCCGCCGCCTAAAGATCTGCTCGTCATAGTTAGATTGAGGCGCTGATGGCCAAGATTTTGATTTCTAGCGCTGGACTAGATCTCGGGAAGCCATCCGTCCTCAAGATCGGATGCTCGCAGCAGTGAGAACACGAGCTTCTGCCCGGTCGACGTTTGGAAGAACGCAGAATACAGTGGTCGCTGGCACCGCGTAAATGCTATCTGCTTGGAGCCGTGAATGTTCGAGTGTTCTGACTAGAGGCCTCCAGGGAGAGCAGATGATAGCTAGCACATAGATACACATTACGCTCAAGGTGCAGATAGCCGATTTTATAATATTTATTAGATATATCTTGATGTGGTCACGCGAACACGTGCAACGTGCTAATGTGAAGAATCGTAAATACATGATATATTTGATTTTGGTTCCATTTTCTCACTGTGATCCGAGATATATTAATGTTTGGAATAAACTGAAATGACATATTGTTATTCAAGTATTCGGTGCAAGTTTAAGTTTTAAAAAAGGGTATCATTAGACAACACCTCCAATCTTAGGGCATTACATACGATTTCTATTAAATCCATACTTCCACGGTTGTTCCAGCCAAACGACTTCTAACTTTCGCACAGTTCTCAGCTCACAGCAAGTTTTCCACAGCTCACAGTTCACAGCAGCTTTTATTGAATCTACAGCTGAACCAAACACACCCTTAATTCCACAACTGGGATACTCAACAACTGTTGCTGAGACCACAAACCATGTGTTTCTACTCATTAACTCTATCCTTATCTACTGAAGTCTTGTAAAGAAAAGACGGCTACTGGGTTACTCATCACCAAGTTTGGCGTTTTTTCTATTTGGTGTGTGCAGTTTCTATGTTATGCCATTTCTCTTTGTTTTTTAATATCGAATTCTGTGTTGGTTAGGCACTGCTGCATTCTGTTCCAGTTGGCCGAATGATTGTTCTTGATCTGTATGCTGAAGTGAAACCAGTATGGATCAATTCTGATCAGTTCTATGGTGTCCCCTACATCTGGAAAGTCATCTCTCCATTCCTGTCAACACACCATCTTATGTACCTTTTCCTTTTTGATAAAGTAATTGTTGCTATCCTTTCTTCAGGTGCATGCTTCATAATTTTGCTGCGGATTTTGAAATGTATGGTGTCTTGGATGTTGTTGCTTCTGGACCTATTGATGCTCGACTAAGTGAAAACTCCACAATGGTATACAGCTTAACCATTTTTTGCTGCTGCTGAACTAGCAAACATTCCATAATCCGATCTTTTACTTCAAACATCATTTGTTTTAGGTTGGAGTTGGCATGTCTATGGAAGGTATCGAGCAAAATCCTATCGTTTATGATCTAATGTCAGAAATGGCTTTTCATCATAGACAAGTGGATCTTCAGGTGAAGTTTCATAAACCATTTGAGAAGAGCTTTATATGTAATAAATGTACTCCCTCCGTCTCATATTAAGTGTCGCAAATTTTGATAAAAATGGATGTATCTAGACTAAAACATGTCTAGATACATCCATTTTTATCCACTCTTACGACACTTAATATGAGACGGAGGGAGTAGTTTTCTTTTATAACATGCGGTTGCAATGTAATACATTATTCAGTTTCTTAGAGATATTGCATATTCTGAGTTCAGTTTTTTTTATACATTTTCTGTTTGATATATGTAATAGAATTAACCAGTTTGTCAGAAGCCTGTGAGGTGTTTACACTTCAGTTTGCTGCAAATGCGGCATGCTTTATGTTGTGCACTTCTCTAATTTTCTTTTGCTTTGGTAGTTGCCTTAGAGGTAGCCAATGAGCGCAGCCATTATTTAGCTTGATCAGAATTCCACTGTTTCCAGGTATGGGTGGAGACATATCCAACAAGAAGATATGGGAAATCAGTTATGGGGTTGCAAGATGCTTGGCGAATTTTGCACCAAACTCTATATAACTGTACAGACGGTAAAAATGTAAGTTATTATATGTGCCATATGTAGCCATCATACCATTTATCCATTTTCATCCAGCCTAAGACGAGCATATACTAGGAATAGAAGATCGTGTGAAGTAACCAAACCATACATTTCCGATGTACATACTACTGTTAACAATTTGGACTGTTTGTGTATTTTTACACTGTTCTGTTCTTAACTTTTTTTCTACCTTTTGCTAATACTAGCGTAAAGCTTTGCTTGCATTTTCTATTGTTATTCTGCTCATAAATTTTATTATCGTAACAGGACAAAAACCGGGATGTGATAGTGGCATTCCCAGATGTTGAACCTTTTGTTATTCAAACACCAGGATTGTATACGGGTACTAGCAAACTTTCTTCTGCAATGTCAGCAAACAATTATGTAATGAAGGAGGCATCCGATGATGCATATGAACAACCACATATTTGGTATGATACCATTGCCGTTATACATGCCCTAAAGCTATTCCTTGAATATGGAGATGAGGTATCTGACAGCAGCACGTTCAGGTGAGTGCTCATGTTGCTTGATTTGTGGCATAGAATAGTACTCTTTTGGTTAATGTTTGAGTAATATGATATTGCAGTCTAGTTTGATTTAATTCTTATGAGAGCGCAAGATGAGTATGTCATCTGCAAGCCCAAGAAAGTGTTGTTATCTTCCATGGACTCTGTGCTAAACTGCTAATGCTAAGTACTACTAATGGAGGAAGTTAAAAACCTCAAGGAAGGACTTCTGTCCGACTATTTTCTTCCGACATTTCACAATCTTTGATAGTGTAGCAGTTTTTTGTTCCTTTCATGAATTGCCTTTACCTGAACTAGTGATATCAACCTTGCTGCTTTCGATTCAGCTAAGGTAATTTGAATTGAAACTAGAACATGGTCTGCTTGTACATATTTGAACGTGAGATGCAATTCATTGCTCCAAGTTCTTTTATTCATAAATAATGAGTCGTGCATATACATGTTTGGAGCATGAAGTGGTGATGCTGGATAAGTTAATTCAATCTTACATTGATTTAACAGGTATGACCTCGTGGATTTAACTCGTCAGGCTCTGGCCAAATATGCCAACCAAATATTTCTAGAGATCATCCAAGGCTACAAATCAAACAACATAAGCCAAGTAACCACCCTGTGTGAGCGCTTCCTAAACCTTGTTAATGATCTTGATATGCTGCTAGCCTCTCATGAGGGATTTCTGCTTGGGCCTTGGTTGGAAAGTGCGAAGGGCCTTGCACGAGACCAAGAACAAGAGAAACAGGTAATGCCCCGTTTAGCCTCCTTCCCCAGATAGACTTTGATCAAAACGAGTCAAAACTGCTAGGTAGACCCATCCTGTTATAGATCATTATGAGCAATAGGCCACTAAGTATTAAGCTTTGATTGTATCTTATATACAAGTCTTAGCATTCCAAAAGCTCATACATTATTGTTCATTGCTGACACATAACTGCTTTCAAATGAGTGCAGTATGAATGGAATGCCAGGACACAGATTACAATGTGGTTTGACAACACTGTAACAAAAGCAAGCTTACTACGTGATTACGGTGAGGCACATACTAATACAACCCGCTCACTTCGTACAGTGTCGCCGCATCTCTCTCATAACACGTTTCGATGCAGCAAACAAGTACTGGAGCGGCCTGCTGCGAGACTACTATGGGCCGAGGGCCGCCATCTACTTCAAGTACCTGATATCGAGCATGGAGAAGAGCGAACCCTTTGCGTTGGAAGAATGGAGGAGGGAATGGATTAGCCTCACCAACAACTGGCAGAGCGACAGGAAGTTCTTTGCGACCACAACCACCGGAGACGCCCTAAAAATCTCACGGTCGCTGTACGTGAAGTACCTGCGCGACGCTGGTTCATTTAAGCTAGAAGACATGTCCGTGAGCTTATAAGCTTTGGTTTGCGAAGAACATTTGGAGAGCCAGCTCAGATGTTTGAGCTCGAGTGCCTTTTACCAAGGTGGAGTGCGGTCAACCTTTCTAACAATTGCGTAGTAAAACATACAGTCCATGTTTTGGTTGCCTGGTGTGTGATCATAGGAATCAAATACCATATGTGTTTGCAGCCCATGTTTTGGTTGCCAAGCTACATATTTATGAACGAATTTGTGGTTACCTGGTGTGTGATCATAGGAATGGAATACCATCTCAGTTGTAAGACCTCTAAAATTTGTTTGCAATGTATAATCGAGACCAGCTTATAGTACATCTGAACGAATTTGTCTGCAACTTAAACTGGGTTCTGCCAGAGATGAAAATGCATAGCTCTTACCCTGTTACACATCTTGTAATTTAGTTTAGTAACTTCTGTAGAGTGGCGGGCATGACCTTTGCCCTTTGGGCACATTCATCAGACAGTGGTGACCCCAGATCCTTTGACACTCCGGTTCCATCGCCTCTATTTTTTTTAACTCAAACAAAATGTAGACAACAGATCTATGGCGGCACAAAGATTGACCATCATCATGACGCTAAGTTCTGAAGAAATTAGGAGTAAAAAACAGAGGTGTTAGACATCAAACTCATTATTAATAGCACTCTGTTCAACCAGAAGATGGATTAACAGAAATACCTAACCAAACCCACCAGCACCACGATAGAAATACGCATGAAAAGGTACAACCCTTATTCCAAAGACAACTAACTGTCATCTAGACCCCTGATCAAACAGCTAGCTACATCAAAATTGCACAACCCAGGTTCACGACCCCAAACATACATATGCCCGCCTAGAGCTTGAGGAAGACAAACTCCTCAATCGCTGGAATCTCCCCAATCTTGGTCAGCGTGGCCTTGCTAGGCTCCTCATCAACACCAATCGCCATGACAGCGCGCTTGCGGGGAGCTATCCTCCCGACGCTCATGAAGCTGACATTGACATTCTCCTCACCCAGGACGCTTCCGACCGACCCGATCATGCCGGGCTGGTCGACCTGCCTGCACAGGATCAGGCTGCCTTCCATGCTCACGTCCACCTCGAACGCTCCCACCTTTGTCAGGTGAGGCACGCTGTCCTTCACCTTACCCTCGACCGTGATCTCTCCAGACTCGGATATCGCGCTGGGGAACTTGGATTCCACATGGGCTATCTGAACCTTGATGTAATCCAGAGGTATGTCAGGCGAGCCGTCCATCAGGATTCTCTCCTCGCTGACACGGATGCCCCTCTGCTTCGCGGTGAAGTCGGCGTTGACCAGGTTGACGAAGACGTCGGAGATCGGCTCGATCACACCCTTGGTGATCATTGCACGGAGAAGTCTCGTGTCAAGATCATCAGGCGCCCTTGCAGATGCGTAGGTCACCTTCACAGACTTGATACCGCCGCCACCAGCAACTAGTTGGACAGCTAGGCGCCCAAGCTTTTCTGCAAGCACAACATAAGGCGCAAGCTCTGACAGCACCTGCATGAAACAAAAGAATATAATATAGATTCAAGTGCCGCAAGGAAAAAGTTGGATTCAACAGAGAAAGGTGTCACAAAGAATAAGTTGGATCAATACCTCAGCAGGAACCATCGGTGCATTGACAGCAGAAGCTGCAAGTTCTCCTTTCAAAGCTCCAGTGACAGCTTCAGCAATTTCAATAGCCACTCCCTCCTAAGAAATTTGAGATGCTTAGAATCTTTGGTAGGTTGGATAAAAGGACCTGAATGCAGTTAGAGGCCCACCCTCATTATTGTTATGCAAAAGCTCGGTCAGATTAACCGGACAACAGGAGAGGTTCCTAACCGAAGGCTACCACTACTTTTTTATTGTTCTTATGAAATGAAAACCCGCAGCATATTTCCCATTCAGGATAGGTCCTTGTGTTTCACTACTGTACTGTACAAGGATGGCATGGACCTCCTTTTTCTATGCATCTTTTGATTTAGCTTTTTCAATACCACATTTACTTCAAGTGCACCCCATTGCAACTAATGAATAATGAATTTGATGTCTTCTATCTTGGGCCAACACCGGGATTCACCACAACCCTTTGTTGTATTTTTTAAGTCAATCCGTAGCCATGAGTTCTGATTAAAGAAAGACAGCATTTCTGAGCCAATTCACCATACCTGTGCTTCCACTGTGCTGGCACCAAGATGTGGTGTCACAGTAACATTCTCATGGAGCACTAACTTGTTGTCTGCTGCTGGAGGCTCTTTAGTGAACACGTCAAGAGCAGCCTGGTGTAGACATAAATATATAAGCACAACTGAGGAAAACAACCGTTCAGCATTTTGTACAGCCTGAAATATCAAAGCGGAGAGAACCAAACAGACCTGTGCGACAATCCCTGCATCAAGAGCCCTGACTAGAGCATCTTCATCAATCACACCACCACGTGCAACATTTATAATCCTAACACCCTTCTTCATCTTAGCGAAGGCTTCATCATTGAGCATCTTGTTTGTTGCAGGGGTAAGGGGCATATGCAGTGAGATAAAGTCAGCAGTTGTCATGGCCTCTTCCATGCTCACTAGCTCAACCCCAATTGCGCGAGCACGGTCAGCAGAAGCATATGGATCGTGAGCGATCACGTGCATTCCTAGACCTTTAGCACGGCGTGCGACCTCTGAGCCAACCTTTCCAAACCCAAGGATGGCAAGAGTCTTGCCAACAAGGGATACACCAACATACTTGTTGCGTGCCCATTTACCTATACAAGAATCAAGTCAGCAAATGAATAGAAAAAATAAAAACATAATTGCTAGATAAACATCAGTGAGAAACTTCATACTTGTGAACAAAACAAAATGCATTACTAAGAGCCGTGAGAAGACCATCATTACAGCTACAATGTGTTACAGCTTTCACAAAGTTGGCATTCAGTAGACAGAATGTAGTATCCGCTGTTTCTATTTGTGAATAATGGTCAAACTATTGTTTAAAAGAGAGGATGTAGATTTAATCAGTTCCCCATTTGCAGAATTTCAGATCAGGATCTAGCCTGAGGTATTCTACTTAATTTGCCACCGTATGCAGAAATTAATTTCAGATGCACCACTATGATGGAATTATAATAGACAAGCATTAGCATAATGTCATTTAAACCTTCGGCATCTAAGAAACAATACTTATTACAACTCTACCAGACAAACACGACCGCACGTCTGCACGATACAGAGCAGGAGCGCGAGAACAGAGAAAGTATTGCCGAATTCAGATCGTAGCGTGTAATACTCACCGGCCTTGAGCGAGGCGTCGGCCTGGGCTACGTTCCTGGCCATGCCGCAGAGCAGCGCGATCCCGTGCTCGGCGGCGGCGATGGTGTTGGCGGTGGGCGCGTTGACGACGAGGCATCCATGCTCGGTGGCGGCGGCGAGATCGACGTTGTCGATCCCGACCCCGGCGCGGCCGACGACGCGGAGCCTGCCCCCGGAGGCCTCGAAGACGTCGCGGCCGACCTTGGTCCCGGAGCGCACGATGAGCGCGTCGCAGAGCGAGATCTTGGCGCGGAGCTCCTCGGGGGAGAGGCCGTAGGAGCAGTCGACGTTGGCGAACTCCTTGAGCAGCGCGAGCCCCGCGGCGCCGAGCTTCTCGGCGACGAGGACCGTGGGCTTTCCCTCGACGGCCACCGCAGCGGTTGCGGGCGGGGACGCGGTGGACGCGGCTGGGGCGGCGGCGGCGGCGCAGATGCGCGCGCCCTGGGCGGTGCGGGCGCGGACGGCGACGCGGAGCGCGGAGGGGGCGAGGGCGGTGCGGCGGTGGGTGGAGGCGGGGAGGAGGAGGCGGTGGTGGGTGGTGGTCGGGGACGGCGCCGCCATGGTGGGATCGAGGGGTTTGGGGTTTTGGAGAGGGGGCGAGGAGGGCGCTCTGCTGCTCAGCTGTCGTGACACTCGTGGTTTGGTGGGTTGGTGTGCGGCGCTTCTTCTTTATAGCGAGGTAGTGAGACCGTGATGCGCTCGAGAGAGTGGGGAATTGGTGCAGACACGGCCCACCTACCTACCTTTTTTTTTTAACACACACCTACCTACGTTGAAGAGGCGAAATGGCAAACTGCAACTGGTTCCCGGTTTGAACCGTTGCCAATGTAGTGCTTTTATTTTGCTATATACTACCTCCTGCCTCCATTCCTAATTGTAACTTGTAAGACCTTTTATACATACTCCCTCCGATCCATATTAATAGGTGGTGAAGTGGATGTATCTAGCAATAAAACATGTCTAAATACATCCACTTCAGCACCTATTAATATGGATCGGAGGGAGTAGTTAATTTGGTCTACCAAAACGTTTTATAATTTAGAACAGAAAAAGTATATGACTAGTATATAGTCTGTCTTTCAAATTATCAAGGAAGAATTGATCGTACTCTGTACAACTTACTACTCACTCCGTATCAAAATATAAAATGTTTTAACGTTTTCTAGACAAAACGTATCTAGACATGTTTTAGTGTGTGGATTCATGTGTATCATGCACTAAAACATGTCTAAATTCATTTTGTTTAGAAAACACTAAAACATCCTACATTTTGATACGGAGCGAGTATTACATGTTATAGTCTTGTCCAATAATTACGCTACAAAATTTTGAAATCCTTGATTTGTAATATATATATATATATATATATATAGGGTGTTTATATATAGCGTCGCGCTATTTGACACCCAGTGTGCAGAATAATTATTCTACATCCACCCTGTATCTTTTGAATCGTACATGATTTTTACGTCACGTAAATTTTGTTTTATTTCTTATGTCGAGTAGAATGTAATAAAACATATACGTGGCATAAACCTTTTATTTACGTGACGCTAAAAAAATGAAAATGTACACATTTTTACATTGTTTTCATGATTTTTATATTGTTATGACTCATATTTTTCAATTTTTATGCCAAGTATTCTCTTATGGATCAAACATGAACGTAAATAATTACATACGTAACATAAATTTTTGACTTGGAAACATAATAAAAAAATGTGGGTGCAAAATAAGTTTTCTACACCCAAGGTGCTGAATAGGGTATATATATAGCTACACCCACATCTCATATACTGCCGTATGGAGGTATGTGTCATACTTTTTCGGTCTGAGCATATTCACATACTATATCTAAGATACTCCAAAATAGTTTACGTGAAAATTATAAAAGTGAGCATGTAGTTTGCACTATATATTAAAAATACCGCTATTTATGTACATATAAAAGGAGTATGTAAAAATTTACACATACAGCCTAAAAAATAGTATATATACTGCCGAAATAGTAATATGTACTGCATACTACACGTACATACTCTCCGGTATGATAGATACTGCATACATCATACTGAACACATAGGGTCGCGCTATTTGACACCCAGGGTGCAGAATAGCTATTCTACACCCACCATGTATCTTTTGAACCGTACATGGTTTTTACGTCACGTAAATTTTGTCGTGTTCCTTATGTTGAATGGAACGTAAGAAAATATATACATGACATAAAAAAATTATTTACGTGACGGTACAAAAAAATGAAAAAATACACATTTGTTGTTGTTTTTATGACTTTTATTTATGTTGGTATGACTCATATTTTTATCGTATTTATGCCGAGTATTCTCTTATGGATCAAACATGAACGTAAGTAATTACATACATAACATAAATTTTTGACTTGGAAATATAAAATTAATTGTGGGTGCAAAATAAGTTTTCTGCGCCCAGGGTGCCAAATAAGGTGTCTATATATATATATATATATATATATATATATATATATATATATATATAGAGAGAGAGAGAGAGCGCGAGAGCGACAGCTAGAGGTGATGCGAAGAAGAACACGCGGGGTGGAGGAGGGTTGTAGATGCATGCGAAGATATGATGCCTCCAAGCTTAGTTTGATGGTCGTCGTCGTGACAACAACTAGATGGCCAGTGTTAGCAAGATTCTCTATGAGAACATCCATAGTTGTTGGGGCAGATCCAACAATGTTGGAGACACTAGAGATGAAGATTGCGGCAGCGCGGACTCTCTTGGGTGGATGTTGTCGGAATCAACCCTACCACATAACCGATAGCAAAGTAACAATCCATGCATGAAGAAAACTCGTAAATGGACGTAGGTAATTTGATCGCTCTTTTCCAAATTCAACGAGCATGTGCTTCGAAGTTCTAATATTTTGTGAAAAAAGCTTACATAAGTATTGGTTATAATACTAATACTTACATTTGATAATGTTATTTTTATCTAGCGGTCGACAACACTAGAGGTGGATTGTTGATTCCGAGCGATTCCTCAATGGCCTCGCTTTCTCACCCTCACGTAACCATGAATTTGGTCATGATGAGAGTTAGTTGTTGCAGGGGTTCAAAATGGTGGATGACCGATGTTTACGGTCCCCAAGGAGACAACGAAGAGGTCAAATTCATGCATGAGCTACAAGAGATTAGGGAGCTACATGTTCGAGTGTGGCTCCTTACATGGAATGGGAATAACTCCACTCATGTTTCTTTCTCTCTATGTTAAGCATGTAATTAAGTCTCTAGCCACCACCCTTTGTTGGACGATCTTGATGTTGAGATTTGCAAATGGTCGTTGTTTTTGTTTTCAAAGTATTTGGCCTAATGTTGTGGGCTCCCTTTTGAGGGTACAAGAAGTGTGGGACTCTGTCCCCTGGTGGATAACCCTTCTAGGGTTTTGGACTCCAAGCTCAGGGTAACGATGCGATGCTTGACAAGTTGGAGCGACAAGTGGATTGGCAAAATAAAAATTCATATCTTAGTTTCCTTGGAGGTTATTCTTCAGCTGGAAGTGGTGGCGGACATGTGATCGCTTTTTTTTTCATAGGAGCTAAGACCGCAAGTGCCTGATACGTCATAAACGTATCCTTAATTTCTGATGTTCCATGTTGTTTTCATGCTATATGCTACATGTTTTCCTTACACTTTATGTCATTTTTATCGATTTCCTGGGACTAACCTATTGACAAGATGCCATAGAGCCAGTTCATGTTTTCTGCTGTTTTTAGTTTCAGAAAAGTTGTTCCGGAAATATTCTCGGAATTGGAAAATTCGAAGCCCGAAAATCTTAGAATTCCCCAAGGTTCCACGGAGTCCTGAAGAGGCCCGGAGGGGGCCACAGGGGGGCCACACCGTGAGGCGGCGCGCCCCTGGCCACGCCATGGGGTGGTGTGGGCCCCTCGGGTGCCTACCGTCATCGTCAACCCGAGATCGGGAGGGTTCTGGAATTCTCCCCGGCACCCTGCCGGGAGGGGAAATCATCACCGGAGGGCTCTACACCACCATGCCCGCCTCTGGAGTGATGCGTGAGTAGTTCATCTTTGGACTACGGGTCCATAGCAGTAGCTAGATGGTTGTTCTCTCCTCTTTATGCCTCATGTTTAGATCTCGTGAGCTGCCCTACATGACCGAGATCATCTTATTGTAATGCTATATGTTGTGTTTGCTGGGATACGATGGTTATTAAATGTTATGTCTCTTGATTATCAATCTATCATGTTGTCATCATGTGTATGTTATTTATGATCTTGCATGGTCTCCGTTGTTAGTAGATGCTCTGGCCAAGTAGATACTAGTGACTCCAAGAGGGAGTATTTATGATCGATAGTGGGTTCATGCCTTCTTTGCATCTATGCTCGAGTGAGAAACGTGACGGATGGAGGATGTGTTGTCGCCATTAGGGAGAAAACAATGATGTTTACATTGTTTACATTACACACTTTGCTTGCTGCGATTATCTGTTGCTTGCAACTTAATACCCAATGTTTGTTCGGATGATATTCGGAGGGTGGATTATTAGTCATAGATGCAGTTGGATGACGATCTATGTATCTTGTTGTAATGCCCGCATGAATCTCGTAGTAATCATCATGACATGCATGTTTCATTATCTATCAATTGCCCAGCTGTAATTTGTTCACCACACTTGTTAGCTATCTTTTATGGGGAGACACCTCTAGTGAACTGTGGACCCCGGTCCATTTTCTCATACTGATAGTACAACCGATGCAATTACTATTTTCAAACCTCTTCCACTGTTTTCACACTGCTACTGTTGTTTTCATATTGTTCTCATACTATTTTCTACACCATACGTTTAACTTCTTTGTGTTCAGAAAAACCGGTGAGATTGACAACCTCACTGCTTCGTTGGGGAAAAGTGAATTGATTGTGTTATGTAGGTTCCACGTTGTTGCTGAACCGGTAGTGTGCCCTGCCACCTCAGCTGCATCAACCTTCGGAAGTTGCTTCTTTCTCCTACAAGTCGATTCAACCTTGGTTTCTTTTCTGAGGGAAACTTGCTGATGTGCTCATCAAACCTTCCTCTTGGAGTCTCCCAACAAACGTGTGTCTACACACATCAAGCACTTTTCTGGCGCCATTGCCGGGGAGGAAGAGAATTTCTGCAAGAGGAGTCTCTCACTTCCAATCTCTTTACTTTGTTGTTGTTTTGCTTGTTACTTGCTTTGTCATGCTTGCTATCAATGTTTGATGTCTTTGAAACTAGATCTTATTGGCAAGGTGGGTTCACAGATGAACAACAAAAATATTATAAGGAAGACCGCTTGTCACAAAAAGGGATACACTTATGGGAGCAAATTAATAAATTTCATAACTATGCTAAAAACGTGTGCTCTACTTATAATGTTACTTATTGCTTTGATAAAGCTTGTTGCTATAGGAAAACACCTCCCTTTTCAATGTGACTATAATGATAATGTTACCATATCTTCTTATGTTAAGGGAAATTATGACTTTTATGATGTGGAACAAATTGAGAAATTTAATGCTTGGAAGGGTGCATTCGAAATTGCCTACTTGCTTGAAAGTATTGATGACGCACCTTAAAAATACGAGATTTATGCTATACTTGAATATTGCTTTAATAATTACAAGGATTGTAATTACTACATAATTAAATATCTTAATAGATTCTCTCCCCCAAAGGGAGAGATTAATACCTTGCAGGAACCTTTGGATGAAGAAACTGCTGAATCTGGAAGCTCATTGGATGAAAAAGAGGAGGAGAGTGGTTATCAAGAGGAGGAAGAATGGATCTACCCATGTCTACCTCCCAATAATAGTAACTATTTAACTCATAGTTGTGATGATCCTATTGATTCTTTTGAAATATCCCTTTTTGATGAAGTTGATATTTGCTACGCTTGTGACCTTGATACTACTATGAATGAAACTTTTCAGAATGATATTGCTACTGTTATTTATGATACTCCATGCTACTTTGATAAAATCCTATGATAATCCTCTATTTATTCCAACTATTGATATGCATGATAATGAGGAAGTCTGTTTAGAAAATTTATATGATAATGCTCTTGATGATGGTCCTATGTTACTTGATGTTATAAATTATGATGCTACTGAAAATGGGATTGCTATTAGTAGTCACATACCTTTTATGAGTGATCAATCATCTTGTTTTGATATTGCTAAAAGTGGGGGGAAAGTGGAGCTGATTTTAAATTTTGATCCCACTGTGTCGGATATATACCAAATAGGGGTATAGAAAATGGTAGATAAAGTGCCGGATTACCAGGGTGGCCTAAGTGGTAGTGGGCTCAGGTCCATTAGGCGGCCCAGTAACCCGACGCACAGAAGCTGGATTCTAGAAGAACCCGGATCACGGCCCAGGTGATCTGGCTTGGAGGAGAAGACGGATTCCTTGCTTTCCAAGTTACAAGTTACCGTAGTCCTCTAGGTTTCCTATTCTGTAAGCCCTAATCCGGCTATTATATAAAGCCGGACGGGAGATAGATAAAACGGAGGAACGACTAACAGAGAAGCTCTACGCCAACTCGCCGAGAAGCTCATCCTCGTCGAGTAGCTTAGATCTAAACCCTCACATTGTAACCCTGTTTACAGGCTTTAGTCCTGATTAGTGAGAAGTGCAGGAGTAGGCACGTCGTACTGTCGCGACGTACCGAACCTGGGTAAATCCTGTGTTCTGTATTCACTACGCGATCCCGTTACCCCACGTCTCTACCGTAGTCTCATGGCACCCCCGTCTATGAAAACTACTACGATGTCTCGACAGTTGGCGCCCACCGTGGGGCAAACGACGTCAGGCGTGAAGTTCCGATCTGGGATACTTGGCGGAATCGGAAGATCAATCACTGTCGGAAGCTTGGAGTTCGACAACGACGTCGGGCGCTTCCTCGACAACGGATCCTACATACCGGCGCAAAACCACCTGGTAAGTGCCTGCGTGTTACCGATAGGATCTGCTAACATCTTTATCGGACTAACTGCAGAAGCAATGGGGTTTTGCGGTGGAAGCAAATTTATCCCACCCGCCCTATACCCCGTCGAAGATGACTATGATACCGGATTCTGCTCAGATCGCCGACAAAAAAGTGACTTACACTTTATCGGCATGGTGCAGTCCGCAGTCGCCGAAAACACGGATGACGGAAATCCCGTGCAAAAGGCAGACAATAATACACCCGTCACAGAGACGGAAGATCAGATACCTGTCACAAAGACGGAAGACCCCACACCCATGGAGGTGGAAGATCCGACATCCGTCAACAAGACGACAAACTCGGAAGCCGACTCAGTATTAGCCGCTATCGAGGCATGGTTAGAGTCGGAAACCGGATCGGACGACTTCGATTCCGAAGATGAGGACGACTTCGAAAGAAAAGTTAAGTCCTTTTAGGAGGGATTCCACGAAGTTCTAATGGCGAAACCGGCTGATACCACGGACGCCGGCAGCCAGGAAAGCCCTAAAACCCCTCCGCCAGAGGAAGAGAGAGAAGACGGAGAAACTTCTCCGGTATTCCCCAATGTCAAGGAGATGACAGAAGATGAACCTGTCAAAAAACCTCCCTCTTCCAAGAAAAAGCACCGTGCTGCTAAGAAACTCCAATACAAAATCCGGAAGAAAAAATCAGCTGATCTCGCTGATGAAAACCTGGAAGTAGGAGATGCTAGCAGAACGAAGCCTGCGGAGAAGAAATCCAAAGAAATCACTGCTCCGCCAATGACGGAACAGGAAGAGCAAGAGCTATTGCAAACACCAGTGGGACCAGATGAACCCCCTGAGATGCTGGAAGCCAGGAGACAAGCTTTCCAACGGCAACAGCAACATCTACTCAGATCTCGGCAACATCTCCAACAAACCCATAATGACATCAAGGTCATGAAGGAAGAAATAGAGGAGTACGAGAGAAAGAATAGATCCGCGTTAAAACCTACTAGTTTACCCGGAATCGCAAGACCGGAAGAACTGCCGCCAAAAGAAAGGTTCCATAACCTATCTTGGCAAAAGCAGGTAAACGGCAAAGATGCTAGGGGCGAACCAATATACAAGACCGCAGCAGAAAACGCGGAAGCAGCGTTCGCCATCCTCAACAACGATCTGTACTCCAACGGGGAAAAACTCCAAGGGGTGTATGCTTTCTTAGGAAAAGCATTGCAACAACAACAGCGCGCCCAAGAGCGATCAGGGAGGCTCCACGATAACTCCGCCCTATGCAAAACAGCTACTTGCGCTGCTGGAGCACCTGGACCGGAAGAACCCGGGGATTCAAACAATTCAAAGGATAAAAAAGAGGATACGAGAAAAGACAAGAAAAACCCCGACAACCGGGATGCAGCATCTAGGACCGGATCCCATCTCCCGAATGATGGACATAAACCCCATGATCGGGAAAACAAACACCGGGACGACGGCAAAATAATGCCACCTCCGAGAAACCCAGCTGAGAAAGCTGGAAGATATGATATACCTCACAGGCGTGAGAGATCCCGGACACCTCTTAAGGATAAAGAAAGGCACAGGAGTAGAACTCCGCCTAATACAAAAGGGCGTGACCATGGAAGAGATAGAAATAATCCCGGAAAAGCGCGTCCGCGCAACAATGGAAGAGAAAGGAGCAGATCCCCTTCTGTCCATTCAGCCGAAAGATATTCTGCACACATTGATAGAGCAGAAAAGGATGATCTATACTTTGGTCCTAAGTGTTTTACTGATAGGATTCGAACAATAACCCTGCATTCTGGCTTTGCCAAGGTCGGTCCAACGTACCAGAAGTACACCGGCAGCACAAACCCGGACACCTGGCTCTCAGACTACTATACAGCCGTCCAGATTAACAATGGGACAGACCTGGAAGCTGTCAAGTTTCTTCCCCTAATGTTGCTGGACGGAGCCAGAGATTGGATCAATGGATTACCATCAAGAACTGTCGACAGCTGGGATGATATGGCTAGAGTATTCACTCAGCATTTCCGGGGAACGTACAAACGCCCGAACAGCATCAACCAGCTAAACCGTTGCACCCAATTTGAGGATGAACCATACGTGGATTTCATCTCCAGATGGACAGCAATGAAGAATAGTTGCTCTGGAGTAACTGACGTACAAGCAATGCATGCTTTCGTCAATGGCCTAAAACCCGGACTCGTACCGTTCATGGTTGGTTCCAAAAAGCATAAAGATCTCGGATCTATGCTTACAACCGCCAATGAACACGCCGCAGCCGAAGACGACATCAGAGCAAGAGGAGGCAATATCGAATCACTGATACTTGCCAAGAAGACCCCTCGTTCTGACAAAAAAGGAACTCCAGAAACAACAACGAAACCCAAAGAGGTCAACATAGCCTTTGGAGGAGAAAAGGGTAACAAGTGGAAATGACGCAACCCAGATCCAATCAACTACACTCCAGAGGAGTGGGAAAGGATTAAGTCGGAACCTTGTGTCCACCACTCGCAATTTGGGAAACCCACCCATACAAACGCGCAATGCCGACTGAATAAGCACATGAAAGGCAGTGCAGGAGCCGGAAGTAAGGGGAAGGGTTCCAAAAGGAAACCCGCCAAACAAAAGCCATAAGCTGACAAAGAAGACAGTGAATCGGACACTGACGAAAAAATCCAGGAACAACAGCGAAAGGGCGAACCCAAATTTCCGAGAATTGATGGAGAAGCAATGCTAACTTTCTTAGCAACTCCGTCAGCAAAGGTGGCCAAAAGAACACTTCGAGAAATAAACGCGGTTGTTCCGGCAACCCCGAAATTCTTGAAGTACTCCAACACACCGATAATCAGGGATCAGTCTGATCATCCCGGAAATATCCCTGAACCCGGCACACAAGCTCTTGTTGTATGCCCTATTGTTCAAAACATTAGGCTAAGAAGAGTGTTGATGGATGGAGGATCCAGCATTAATATAATGTACCTGGATACACTGAAGCATCTGAAGATTTCCGAGTCTCAGCTCAACTACAGCAACATACGCTTCCATGGCATTGTTCCTGGCAGGCAAGCACGATCCCTAGGAGAAATTTCCCTAGATGTCACCTTCGGAGATAAAGATCACTTCCGGCAGGAAAAAGTATCCTTCGAAGTAGTGCCGTTCGAAAGCGTGTATCACGCAATACTCGGACGTCCAGCTTTCGCCAAATTCATGGCAAGATCTTGTTATATCTATAACAAGCTGAAGATGCCAAGACCCAAAGGAGGAGTAATCACTATTGTCGGTGATTTCAAGCTGGCGAACGAATTGGAGAAAGAAAACACCCTTTGCGCTCAGAGAGTTATAGCAAAGGAAAAATTGAAGGAATTAGCCAAAGAGGTATCGCCGACAGAAATGCCGGCAGGAAAAGAAACCCGGAAGCCAACAGACAGCTTCAAGGCGTCCGAGAATACAAGACAGGTAATCCTAGATCCCAAAGATCCGACAAAATTTGTCGTCGTAGGGACTGGGATGACTGACAAATAGGAAGGCGAGCTCATCAAGTTCCTCCGTGAGAACTGGGATATTTTTGCCTGGTGTCCAGCTGACATGCCAGGCGTACCCAGGGAACTTGCTGAGCACCAACTTAAGGTTATTCCTGGATCAAAACCCGTCAAACAAGGTCTCCGTCGATTTGACGGAAGAAGACGGAAGGCTATTGGCAAGGAAATTATCCGGCTTTTAGCGGCGGATTTCATCAAGGAAGTAATCCATACTGACTGGTCCGCAAATCCGGTATTAGTACCGAAGAAAGACACTACTGCTCTTAGAATGTGTATAGATTACACAGGTTTGAACAAGTTGTGTCCGAAAGATAGGTTCGCGCTACCGCGAATCGATCAAATAATAGACGCCACTGCAGGCTCCGAGCTTTTATGCTTTTTGGATGCATACTCCGGGTACCACCAAATATGCATGAAAAAGGAAGATCAAATCAAGACTTCTTTCATAACCCCGTACGGGACGTACTATTATGTAACCATGCCATTTGGCTTGAAGAACGCAGGTGCAACCTACCAGCGTTGCATGCAACGTTGTTTGCATAGCAGATTGGCAAAAATGTCCATGTTTACCTGGGCGATATTGCTGTCGTAACCAAGGAAAAAGATACACTCCTTGAGGATTTGCGAGAAACTTTCGAAAACTTGCGCACCTACAAGATGAAGTTGAATCCATCTAAGTGCGTATTCGGGGTTCCCTCAGGAAAACTTCTGGGTTTCATCGTTTCTCACAGAGGAATAGAAGTTAACCCGGAAAAGATCAAGGCAATCTTGAACATCACGAAACCTACGTGCGTCAAAGATGTCCAAAGATTGACGGGTTCTGCCGCAGCCGTCAGCAGATTTATTAGTCGACTGGGGGATAAAGCCTTACCACTCTACAAGCTGCTGAAGAAATCCGACAAAGTCAAGTGGATTGCGAAAGCCTGGGAACGTCTAGCAAGTTATGTCCCTTTCCGTACTTAGTTCAATTCTATGTAAACATCTTTTGAGATCATGAAATAAAGTTGTCGGAATTCTGATTACATGTTTTACAAGTTCAATAAGTGCAAAGCATGTCTCCGCCTCATCTATTTCCCAATGATCTTACAAATTACTCAATGTTAACCCGAATTGTGCTTGCGTACTCGGAGTTAAAAAACTGAATGATTTTTCAGCCTGCTAACGGCTAAAGGAAACTTGAATTGCCTGCGCGCCCAAGTTTCATTTAAAAAAAATCCTTGTTTCTCTAAGCATTATCTGATTGTGTATGTGTTGGGTTACTGGAACTAGTTAGTAAAAATGCCTTTAGCATGATCCATGTTTCCGAGTTTTAAACTGATTGGTTCGACCCAGTTACTCGGCATGACGATTCATTTTGCTATTTGAGCCATTTCAAACACTAAGGACAGTTAAAACGTATATACCAGAGAACTTAGAAGATAAAGGAATAATAAAATCCGAAAAAACTTGCAAAGAATTTCATAATTAAGACTGCAAAAGGCGGAGTTTTCATTTATACAGATAGAAGCATTACAATTCGAATTACATTATAAAAGTGCAGTAATGCTCCTATTGTCTGTTTTTGCTATCCAGGTTTAAAGAAACCCTTCAAGCATCCGATTCCTCCTCGTTGCTGTCGTCCTGGGGGCTTCAGGAACTTCTTCCTCCGGGTAATTAATGGAGAGATTCACCATGGAAGCAATCTGGGTAGCGTGGCCTTTGATTGCATCAAAGATCGCATTTCGTTGGGCTTCCGTGTACCCTTGAGGGACACCGGTGGCCACGCGCCAGGATTTTGCACCAGGGTAGTGCATACGCATTAAGACAAGAGCCATGCGTGCACCACCCCGTGCAGCGGAGCGAAGGAAGGATTCCCTGGACTCCGCCACCTCCATGATAGAACCCGGAAGTTTTTCAACTTCCGAGAACTCCCCAGTCTTGGAGGGAAGAAACTTGTTGATCAGTTGCATGCAAGCAACCCTGATCGAAGTCCAGGTCTTTTCAAAAACTCGGATTCTTTCAATCCGAGAAAGATCTGCATTATCTCCTGTTTGGTAGCAAAAAACAACCAAAAAGGTTAAGTACCAAAAAGGAAGAAAAAAGGCAAACTGAATGGTAAACGTATACTTAAACTTACCAACAAGTTTGTCAATTTCGGAGGTTTCCTCCTCACGCAGGCTGAGAGCAGCTTCCAGGCGCTCAATGGTGGCCCGGTCTTTCTCTGCTTGGGCGGAAGCCTGGGATTGAGAAACCCCAAGTGCTAAGTTGCTGGCTTCCAGATCTTCTTGTGCTTTCACAAGATCCTTGTGAAGCTCAACATTCTCCTTGCGGAGATATTCGACATTGCCAGAATCTTCAGTTGCTTGCTTAGCCTGAGCCAAAGCAGCTGAAAAGAAAGGAAAAATCCGAGTTAATAATATTCCCGAAAAAAGTACTTAGACAAATGCCTGAATCGGAGATTTCAGAGGAAAAATGATTACCTGTTGCTTCCGACAGTGCGAGCTGAGATGAAGCCAGCACCGCCTCTCTCTCCTCAAGAATAGAAAGAAGATTCCTAACTTCCTTGTTCTTGATCGAGAGCTTGTTGAAAACCGCCACGTTAATGGCTTCGGCAGTTTGCTAGAACACGGCAAGGAAAAGAATAATTAGAAAGCATCAAGGTAAAAAGCATGCATTTTATTTAATGCTTGGGGGCTAGAGATACATACCTGGCTCATGCGTTGCAAACCTGCCAAGTTCTCAGTGAACTCCTTTGCGTACTCCGCAAAGAGAGTTCCGGCCATGCTTAGACCGTCATTGATATGCTTGAAGTCCTTGTCGAATTTGGGAATTTCTTCGTCAAAAGACCGAGAAGATTTTCCCGCATCCGGAGCCGCCCTTTCCCTCGTGTCAGATTCCGACACAACGGGCTGGCTGGTCTCCAGTGGTTCGGTGGGGGGTGGGGGTGGCAGCGCGCTCTTCCGCCATTGAGGACGATGAGTCCAGAGGAATGGCAGAAGAAGGATGGGCGCCTCGGCTGGCCAAGGCCTTGTGTCTTTTCAGTTTCTTTGGCTTCAGATTGGAAGGAGCCAGGCTAAAAAACCAGAAACCCGGAAAACGTTAACTTTCCGAAGGCGAAAGAAAAACTTCGACAAGTAACAAAATAACCCGGATGAACTAACCTGGAAGTGGCGACGGGAACTCCGTCAAGGTTGATAACTTCCTCAGAGAAAGGAATCTTCTTTCGCTTACGCCCACCTGTAGCAGCGGTGCGAAGCGCGTCCAGCTCAGCCTCGGAGGCCAATTCCGAGTCTGGAAGTTCAGTAATCTATTAAAAAGAAAAATAAGAGTTCTGAGCGAGAAAATCCGAGAAAGAATGATAAAGTTTTACCCAAATGACGGAAACATACCTTGGGAGCCGGATTGTCGGCCGTATACATTGGCCGACTCGCTTCGTATTGGTCGCGTGATGCGACCAACTGATTGATGCGCCGTCGAAGCTCCTTTGCGGGCCAATCTTTGGTGGTTGTCCGCATTGGGTCCTTGGCTCCCGTGTAGTCGCAAAGAAGGCGACCACCATGGTTGGCCAACGGCTGAATCCGTCTATTCAACCAGCAAAAGACCGTGTCCATGCCGGTCAAAGGTGGAGTGGAGGAGGTGAGCTTAGCGATGCGCCGCTTGATCCTTAGAAGATCAGGCGGCAAAACCTGGACGGCTTCCGTTCCCCAGTTATCTTGGGGAATAGCCGCAGAGTTCGAGAAAGGAGGAACCCCGATGGCTTTCGTTGGAAAAGGCACATCGGGGTGGTAAAAGAAGGAACCCGTCCAAAATTTGACGGATTCCGACGTCTTGATCTTGGGGAACCAATCTTCTCTGAATCTCCGAAGAGTAAAAGAGATGGTTCCGCAAGTCGGGAGTGCGCCCTCCGAAGAGTTCCGCTTAACCCTGAAACAATACGTCCAAAAGTATAACCTAGGTTCTAAGCCTAAGTAACCTTCGAACAAAGCCTGGAAGCCGGCCATGTAGAGGATGGAATTGGGTGGCAGCTTATGGGGCTGGATGTTGTAATGGGAGAGAATTTGGAGGAAGAAGGCGGAAGGTGGAAGGCCCATACCTCGAAGGAGATGGGAGGAGAGAAGAACTCTTTCGCCGTCTTTCGGCATTGGTTCGTTCTCGTCCTCAGGAAGACGCCATTTCCCCTGAAGCACCAGGCCCTCCTTTTCCATGTTTGGAAGGAGAGCCGGAGGAATGCTGCAGGCAATCCAATTGCCTGCAGATTCCGCCTCTTCATCCGCTCCGGCGGTGGCGGAGGCGGCAGCTTCCGCGGCGGCGAGCTCGTCGCCGAGGAGCTGGATCTTCTCCTCCGCCGTTTCAGGGGCAAACGGCGGGGAAGCTGCGGAGCTCGCGCCCGCAACGTCCGCGGCGGCGGAAAGGTTCTCTCCGCCCGCCGCGAAGGCCGCGGTTTTCTCCGGCTCATCGCCGACGTGCTTGGGTGACCCTAGCTGTGGATCTAGGTCACCGATAAGGTTGTCAATGGCGGCGCGAGTGGGCGAGGACGGTGAGGCTGCCATTTCCTGGCGGCGCGTTGCGTTCCGGTGTGCTTTGGAGGCTAGGTGCGCTCGAGGCAGTGCTTCGCTCGAAGAGCTCGTTCGCGTCAATGGCGTGGACAGTGAAGAGTGCGGAAGGTTTTCGATGGGGACGAGGACGGCTATTTATAGCAAGAAATCCGTTAAGATACGTGCCAACGGCTATTTTGACCGTTGGATGATCAACGCGTGTCACTCGCCGGAAAATCCGGGAAATAAAACGACAGGGAAATAATGACTATCTCCTCGTTTCTCGTGAGAATCTGTCAGAGATACGTTGCAGGGTTTCCCGCGTGAAACCCAAACGTCCCTTGCGTCAGCATGATTTAGGCGCTGACGTAAGGAGTTCCTTTTCCGCGAAGGATCGTGAGAGAAAAGCCGGATTTTCAGGATTCCGAGTTTCATGTTACCATCTCTTTCAAAAGAAGAATAAGAAGAATCAAGACTGCTGAATCAATATTTCTCGGACAAAGTATATTTGGCGAAAGACGGAGAATCAGAGTTTTAATCCTTCTTGGGGGCTACTGTCGGATATATACCAAATAGGGGTATAGAAGATGGTAGATAAAGTGCCGGATTACCAGGGTGGCCTAAGTGGTAGTGGGCTCAGGTCCATTAGGCGGCCCAGTAACCCGACGCACAGAAGCTGGATTCTAGAAGAACCCGGATCACAGCCCAGGTGATCTGGCTTGGAGGAGAAGACGGATTCCTTGCTTTCCAAGTTACAAGTTACCGTAGTCCTCTAGGTTTCCTATTCTGTAAGCCCTAATCCGGCTATTATATAAAGCCGGACGTGAGATAGATAAAACGGAGGAACGAATAACAGAGAAGCTCTACGCCAACTCGCCGAGAAGCTCATCCTCGTCGAGTAGTTTAGATCTAAACCCTCACATTGTAACCCTGTTTACAGGCTTTAGTCCTGATTAGTGAGAAGTGCAGGAGTAGGCACGTCGTACTGTCGCGACGTACCGAACCTGGGTAAATCCTGTGTTCTGTATTCACTACGCGATCCCGTTACCCCACGTCTCTACCGTAGTCTTATGGCACCCCCGTCTATGAAAACTACTACGATGTCTCGACACACTGTTTTGGAGCTTGATATGAATTGTGTGCTTTTAGACCATGAAAAACATGATTTATGTGATAATTATGTTGTTGAGTTTGTTCACGATGCTACTGAAAATTATTATGAGAGAGGAAAATATAGTTGTAAGAATTTTCATGTTACTAAAACACCTCTCTTTTTGTTGAAAGTTTTGAAACTGCTCTTGTTCTACATTCCCATGATTTCTAGTTTGAGCTTCTTTAATTTATTTCTTTACAAGATTCCTATGTATAGGAAGTGGGTTAGACTTAAAAAAAATTATACTTTCTTCTTGATTCTCTATTTTTCTTAATTCATATTTCTTATGTGAGCATCTTCTTGCTTTCTGGGCCTAGCTAAAAGGCGTTAAAGAAAAACACTTTTTGGGAGATAACCCATGGTTTTATTTTTTGCTTTGTTTTTCCCTGTTTTCTTTGGGTCAAGGGGTTGTATACTTCTGTAAAAACTCCTTTGTATCTTTATTTTCATGTATTAGTTGTGTAAAGTTTCTAGCAAAAGTTGGAGTTCGGTTTGGAATTCTGCGCAGGAAACAGATTTATGTTGTCCACCGTAAAAAATCGTATAAATTACAGAAAGATTAAAATAACCTGAAACTTTTTGTGCTTATTCCTCAGATAATTCCAAAAAAATTTAATTCTTTATATTTTTCGATCTGAGCAATTTAAGTTCCCTGATTTTTTTTTGTCTTGACAGACTGTTTTGGTTTTGGCAGATTCTGCCATTTTTCTTGCATTTGCTCTTTTACTATGCCAAGTGGATTCCTTTTCTTCACGAAAAATCAGTGGCTGTAGCTTATGTTTAAAAGTATCAATAGCACTTGTTCCCTTGCATAACCTATGGATTTTTGATTGTTGCACTAACCCTCTAATGCGAATTACTTTGAGTGTGGTGTGAAGGAAGTTTTCAAGGGTCAAGAGAAGAGGGTGATATAATGTGATTAAGAAGAGTGCAAGGTCAAAGCTTGGGGATGCCCCGTGGTTCATCCCAGCAAATTCTAAGAATACTCAAGCGTCTAAGCTTGGGGATTCCCAAGGCATCCCCTTCTTCATCAACAATTTATCAGGTCACTTCTAGTGAAACTATTTTTTTATTCGGTCACATCATATGAAATTTACTTGGAGCATTTGTTTGTTTTTCTTTTGTTTTCTTTTGTTTTCCTTGATGCCATAATATTGTTGTAAACTAGCATTCTTTGTGTGGGAGAGAGACACGCTCCGTATTTTTGTTTGAATACTCGTTATGCTCGTATTCTTAGTTTTTCTTCTAGTTGCTGCAATTTTCTTGCATATCTTATCCAGAGCTGTTAGTTTTAGTAGAGTTATGTTAATTCTCTCTTATTTCATTGCTGCATGTCTTGGAGAGTTTTTGTTTAGTATAAAATGCTTGGTGTTGGAAAGTAGTAGCACAGTTTTCGTGCTTATAACGGTGCAAATAGAAGCTTGTATAGACTGTAGCTAGACTTTTTCATATCATGCTAGATGTTATTTTAATTCTAAAGCCTAGTGTTTATTTTTTTAGCATAATTTGTCTCAAATAGCTGAGTGTTTAATGTTCCTTTGAAATAATCATGAGTTGTTTTTGTCATATTGAAGCACAAATTTGTGGTGTTCTCCTTTAAATGCTTTATTTGGTTGACTTGGCGCATGCTTACACCATGTTTACAACTACAAAGCAGTCACTTATAGCCTCTATGATCATTTAGTTTTTGAAATTTTAGTACCACTTATGCTTTGATTAATGATGTTTTTGTCGCTGTGCATGATTATGGCCATTATTGCTCTCTTGATTTGTCGCTCACAGTCTTTTGCTAGCCCCCACCTGTACTGATTATGAGCTCTACTCGTGCATCCAACTCCCAAAAACCAAAGTTTGCCAAGCGTGTCCACCATACCTACCTACATGTGGTGTTTAACCGCCACTCCAAAGTAAATTGCTCGTGTGTTACCTTTAAAATCTTCAAAATTACTCCTGATTTGTGCTCCTGTTTTAGCTCATGAGGAGATAAATAGAGAATCTTTATCTCACTTGTTGATTGACTTTCACACCCTGGACTAGTTGATTCATCCGCTTATCCAATTTATAGAAGAGCTGGCAGCGGGGTGCCCAGCCCCAAACTAATACAATAAATTCTCTTCACTATTTTTGCCCCTGATTTATCAGTCAAAGTATAATTGTGTAAACAAAAGAGAAAACGGGATGACCTTCTACCCAGATGCGTCCTTCTATGGGAGCCGCTCTTGTGAAGTCTAGTTGGCTTGTGATGTACTGTAATTTCTATTTACCATTCGTTGACATAAGCATACACCTCTCTAAAAAAATGTTTTCAATACCTCTGTTTAATAAAATAAAAATCTCTAGCACATGAGTGATCCCTGCTCCCTCTGCGAAGGGCCTTTCTTTTACTTTTATGTTGAGTCTCCATCTTCTAGCTTTATGCACAGTTGAGAAAGCATAGTTTCCATTCTGAGTTTAATGTGCATTTGTCCCAGAAACATTATGAACTGATTCATGATGTGTTATTACTTGTTCTCAAATTATTTGTTCTAGTCTTCCTTTTAAACTTTGAAGGTTTCCTGACATTTATGTTTTGCCCCAATATGAAGGACAAGCGAAATATCACTTTGCTATGTTTTCTCTATGCTTGAAACAAACGTATAACTTTCGAGTGCATTATTATTCATGATCTTTTATTTGTGTTACTTTTCATGATGCAAAGTGATTGCTATGTTTCATTATTAAAATTATATCTATCATGCTTGTGTTTAAAGTACTTTGATCTCTGTTGTGCTTATGCTTTTACAATTTAGATGATCCAGTTTATGTTGGTAGCATGTCACCTCAGAAATTATGTGTTTTTATCGTTTACCTACTCGAGGACGAGTAGGAACTAAGCTTGGGGATGTTGATACGTCATAAACATATCCTTAATTTCTGATGTTCCTTGTTGTTTTCATGCTATATGCTACATGTTTTCCTTACACTTTATGTCATTTTTATCGATTTCCTGGGAGTAACCTATTGACAAGATGCCACAGAGCCAGTTCCTGTTTTCTGTTGTTTTTAGTTGCAGAAAAGTTGTTCTGGAAATATTCTCGAAATTGGAAAATTCGAAGCCCGAAAGTCTTAAAATTCCCGAAGGTTCCACGGAGTCCCGAAGAGGCCCGGAGGGGGGCCACACCATGAGGCGGCGCCCCTGGCCACGCCATGGGGTAGTGTGGGCCCCTCGGGCACCCACCGCCATCGCCCTTTTGCCTATTTATTACCCCGATGCGTGAACCCTAAAAATATGCCACTTTTCCACGAAAAACATCTGAGGCCGCCGTCATCGTCAACCCGAGACCGACAGGGTTCTGGAGTTCTCCCCGGCACCCTGCCGGGAGGGAAAATCATCAACGCACGACTCTACACCACCATGCCCGCCTCCAGAGTGATGCGTGAGTAGTTCATGCTTAGACTACATGTCCATAGCAGTAGCTAGAGGGTTGTTCACTCCTCTTTATGCCTCATGTTTAGATCTCGTGAGCTGCCCTACATGATCGAGATCATCTTATTGTAATGCTACATGTTGTGTTTGCTGAGATCCGATGATTATTGAATGCTATGTCTCTTGATTATCAATCTATCATGTTGTCTTCATGTGTATGTTATTTATGATCTTGCATGCTCTCTATTGTTAGTAGATGCTTTGGCCAAGTAGATACTAGTGACTCCAAGAGGGAGTATTTATGCTCGATAGTGGGTTCATGCCTACTTTGCATCTATGCTCGAGTGACAGAAACGCGACGGATGGAGGATGTGCTATTGCCATTAGGGAGAAAACAACGATGTTTACATTATTTATGTTACACACTTTGCTTACTGAGATTATCTGTTGCTTGCAACTTAATACCCAATGTTTGTTCGGATGATATTCAGAGGGTGGATTATTAGTCATAGATGTAGTTGGATACGGTCTATGTATCGTGTTGTAATGCCCCCATGAATCTCATAGTAATCATCATGTCATGCATGTTTCATTATCTATCAATTGCCTATTCCAATTTACATAGACTCGGCTAAAGAGTTTAGCGAGTCAGACTGACCCATATTGAGATGCAACAAGTAAGTCGTCATTTGCATGTCTCAATCAATGTAATCCTTATACCCGAGGTTGTCGCACAATCTGAGTTGTGGATCACCGACTTAGATTTTGTCAAACGTTGTTCTGTGACAGGGCAGTCATAAAGGCAGAGTCCGGGTCGAATCAGAATCAAGCTGCGTGATGTGGATAATCAAGATGGGATTTTGCCCCTTCGACTGGAGAGATATTCTCTGAGCCCCCTCGAGTGATATGATTCCGGAACCATGGTCATGCGCGATTCGGTTAAGTGTTAACCGGGTGGATTGACTAAGAGTTAGTCGGATGAATCATATATCACGGATCGAGAAGAGAGTTGAGCTATTTAAGGGATAACGATAATTCACCTATAGTTCGACAAGGTATAGCGTGAGGCAAAAGGGACTCAGATGAAAGTCATATTGTAAGGTATGTCGTCATGACTCTATGGAACTTGGGAGTCGGTACGTTCTGCTAGGAGCCGCTATCGATTGGGAGTCGGACTCCAATTGTGTCCAAGTTTCCATGAGCCTGCGGGGTCAGACACTTAAGAGCGGGAGAAAGTATTTTGGTTGGGTTGGACCGAACTAGAAATGGACTGAATTTGTGAGCTGAACTCATGAAGTGAATGGGACACAAGCGTTGTGCAACCAACTCGTACTCGCTATATAAGGAGGGGCGCAGGTTGCCCAAAGTGCATAGGTTTCCACTCCCATGCGTCGAGAACCCTAGCCCTATTTATTCCAGCTGCCGCACCGGACCTAGCAGTCCGCCGTCGGAGCTCCTTTTCGTACGTGTGGATACCGGCAGAGTGATGTACTTTCAGCACTTCGACGACCGCGGGATTGGATCGGCTAGATCAAATCATGAAACTACACTGCATCGACGTGGCTCATCGATAATCTGCACATGCGCGTGTAGTTGTAATCCTCGTGGCCTTCTACCTCGGCTAGATCTTGGGAGTTATGTGTAGAATTTTTTTGTTTATCTCCACGCGCTCCTACAAAATTTGCATCCTAAGGCCCTGTGTGGAACACAGGATAAAAAAATGCAGGAATTGAAAATACACAAGAATTGAAATGTCAGAGCCCAACAAACCTATGGGAATTTAAAACACATGAAAGAAAAATTATAGCCATTCGGGTTAAAGGATAAGAAAAACATAGCTTAAGCATGAGGTTATTCCAGAAACTCTTGTCATAAGCAACGCCTGATATATTTGTTTCATTATTTCCTTAACCATGCACAGACATAAAATACAAACTACTTTTGTCATGAGTAGTAAATTTTATCAAATCTGCTATTCTGGACGAAATCTTTGTCCATGCCGGTCGGCCGCTGCCTCTCATGTTATGCAGTGTTGGTAGGGAGTAAGTTGTAAGTTATAACAAAGGTAGTGCATTCTTTGATGTTGGGCGGGCCATTATGTGTGCTTTTTTTTGGCGCGCAAACGTCGGGAAATAAAGGTCAGAAGCGACTTGTCGGTCTCAACTTGCTCTTTTTCGGGCCAGGAAAGTTTCCAATAGAATGAACCAAATTTTTCTTTCGTGTGAAATGTAAAACATAGGAATCCAAACCCGTGGAATTACCATCCCTATTCCTAGGTTCCAAAAGGAACAAAGAAAATACTTCTTGTATAATCCCTACCCTTTGAAATTCCTGCGAAAATTCCGTGTTACAAACGGGCCCTGATTTGTATTTGCACATGATTGTATATGAGTGCAATGGCACCCGAGATTTTTGCAATTGCACATCAAAGTGGGTGACCCCAAGGTAAGTTAAGTCTCGGTTGACCAGGAGTTAGCCATGTCCAAAAACTATATTTATATAAATTTTGTTTTTAAGATCCCTTAAAATATGCGTGTAAATATGAGAATATGATGGCGCATGAACACATGTTCGTTGGACGACCCCAAGAAGGTATGATGAGTACAACAACAAGTTTTTCCCTTAGTAAGAAACCAAGGTTTAATTGGACCAGTAGGAGAAAGAAATCACTTCTGAAACTTGTTGACAGCTGATGTTAGCAGGTCGTACTACCAGGCTTAGCGGCAACGTGGAATCTGCACACAACAAACCAAGATACTTTGCCCCAACGAAACAGTGAGGTTGTTAATCTCACCGGTCCTGCTGAAAACAAAGAATTAGACGTATAGTGTGGAAAATGATGTTTGTTTGCAGTGAACTAAATGAGAACAATGTTTGCAGTGAAAAAGAACAGTGTTTGCAGTAGGTTGTATTATCAGTGTAAAAGAATGTACGGGGGTCCACAGTTCGCTAGTGGTGTCTATGCATAACAGATAAATAACATGCTGGGTGAACAAACTACAACTGACCAATTGAAAAATAGAGAATGCAGCGTAATGCATATACATGACATGATGAATACTATTATATTCATTTGGACATTACAACATGATACATAGACCGTTATCCAACTGCATCTATGACTAATAATCCACCCTCAGGACGTCATCCGAGCAAACTTTGGGTATTCAGTTGCAAGTAACAGATTATTGTATTAAGTAAAATGCTTAATGTAAACAACACAATTATCCGTAGACAAAGCATTGTTGTTTTACCCTAGTGGCAACAATACATCCACAATTTTAGAAGTTACTGTCACTCTCCCGGATTACTGGAAGCATGAATCAACTATCTAGTATAAATACTCCCTCTTGGAGTCACAGACATCTACTTGGCTAGAGCATCTACTAGCAACGGAGAGCATACAAGATCACAAATAACATATATGATGGATCTATAATAAACTTGACATAGTATTCAATATTCATCGGATCCCAACAAACACAACATGTAACATTACAATAATATGATCTCGATCACGTCAGGCAGCTCACAATATCTAAACATGATGGCACAAAACTGGAGAGGGCAACCATCTAGCTACTGCTATAGACCTGTAGTCCAAGGATGAACTACTCACGCATCACTCCGGAGGTAGGAATGGTGATGAAGAGCCCTCCGGTGATGATTCCCCTCTCCGGCAGGGTGTCGTGAAGAGCTTCAGAACCCTCCCGAACTAGGGTTGACGACGACGGCGGCTGCTAAACTTTTCGTGGATGGAGGCTCGTGTACTTAGGGTTTTCCTGAGGAAGGCAATATATAGGCGGAAGGGCGATGTCGGTGGACGATCAGGGGGCCCGTGCCACCACCTGGTGTGGCTGCCTCCCAGGCCTCCTTCGAGTCTCCTTCGGACTCCGTGTACGTGACAGAAAAATAGCGACTTTGGTTTTTGTTTCGTCCAATTCCGAGAATATTTCCAGAACAACTTTTCTAAAATACAAAAACAGCATAAAACAAGAACTGACACTGTGGCATCTTGTCAATAGGTTAGTCCCAGAAAATGCATAAAAGTTCTATGAAGTGTATAGAAAACATGTAGCAATTGGCATAATATCAACATGGAACATTAGAAATTATAGATACATTGGAGACGTATCAAGCATCCCCAAGCTTAGTTCTACTCATCCTCGAGTAGGTAAAACCATAGCAGAAAAATAATTTCTAAGGTGACATGCTACCACACAATCTTGATCAAATAATAATGTAAGCACAAGTCATGAATGAAGTGATCCAAGTCAATGATCTATAGTTTGCTAACAAATAGATAATGAGTAAAGAACTGAATCATATGAGCAAAAACTTTTCATGAATAGTAATTTCAAGACAAGCATCAAAAAGTTTGCACAAGAGTTAACTCATAAAGCAATAGATTCTAAATAAAAGACATCGATCAACACGTAGGAAGATTTAAGTTTCAGCACTAGCTTTCAACTTTCAACATATATATCTCATGGATATTTTCAACACAAAGAAATATAATAAGTGCAATAAACTAGCGTGTAAAAATCGTTGCACACAAAGTTGACACACGTGTTTGCTTCTGAGACAGAAGGAAGTAGGAAAACCGACTCAACATAAAAGTAAAATAAAGGCCCTTCGCAGAGGGAAGCAGGGATAAATCATGTGCTAGATCTTTTTAACGTTTTAAAAACATATAGAGAGTATAAAAATAAATTTTGAGAGAGGTGTCTTTCTATGTCAACGAATGGAGTCGAATGATTTATCATCCTTCCATGTTTAAAGGCTTCACGAGCGGCTCCCATAGAGAGAACAATAAAGTTCCTCTTCTCCTTTGTTTGAACAAGCTAAGTTCATGATTTCCTAAGCCCAAAGTGTTAAGAGATTTATTTGGTTATAAGTTGTAATTTATCTTTTAGGGGCTGGGCACTCGCTTGCTTGCTCTTTTTGCAATATTAGGGACTAGGACATTATGCATGCTAGTCAATGTGTGAAGCCAAATAAACATGAAAGAGACAATAAAGCAACCAATATTTCCTCATGAGCTAAACAGAGCACAAAACATGTTTAATAATTTTGAAGGTTTAAAGGTAGCACACGAAATATTTACTTGGAATGGCATGGAATACCACATAATAGGTAGGTATGGCGAACACAAATGGCATGGATTTTGGCTCAAGGTTTGGATGCACGAGAAGCATTCCCTCTCAGTACAGAGTTTAGGCTAGCAAGGTTGTTTGAAGCAAACAAAAAATATCAACTAATACAACAACACTTACATGAAAACAAATTGCAAGCATTATAAGACTCTATAATGTTCTCCTTGTTACTCAAACACCTTTTACCAGAAAAATATCTAGACCTTATAGATACCAATCATACAAACCAAATTACAACAAGCTCTACGGTAGTTCTCCACTAATAGATTTTAGCCACATGATACAAGAGCTTTAACATGAACTACTTGAAAGCTCAAAACAATTTCCAAGTATCAAATTATCCAAGATAGTGATCTACATGAATATGTAAGTCTTTTCCAATATACCATCTACCACATGTAACATTTTCTGTTTTCAACCAAACACCATCTAATTTATTTCAACACAAACTCTCCAAATAATTATCAATGAAGCAAGAGAGTACTACTCTACAAGAACTAACAACTCTGAATAAGAGATGCATGAAAAACATAAGCTAAAAGAATTGCAGCAGCTAGACAATAAATGAAGAATACGAGTATTCATATGAAAAAGCGGAGTGTGTCTCTCTCCCACACAAGAATTCTAGGATCCAACCAAGTTTATTATAGAAAATAAAAGAAAATAAAAGCAAACAGACGCTCCAAGTAAAGTACATAAGATGTGAATGAATAAAAATATAGTTTCACTAGAAATGACCCGATAAGTTGTTGATGAAGAAGGGGATGCCTTAGGCACCCCAAGCTTAGACGGTTGATTCTTCTTGAAATTTTCTGGGATGATCCACGGGAGCATCCTCAAGCTTAGGATTTTCACTCTTCTTGCTCAAATTATACCATCCTCTTCTCTTGACCCTTGAAAACTTCGTTCACACCAAACTCAAAGTAATTCTCATTAGAGGGTTAGTGCATAATCAAAAACTCACATGTTCTGCATGGACACAAGCATTACCAATACTTTCTAAACAATAGCTACAGCCACTGATGTTTTTTGGAGCAAATAAATCCACTCAACATAGTAAAAGAGAGAATGCAAAATAAAAGGCAAAATCTGTCAAAACCAGAACAGTCTGTAAAGAAGATTTTTTTCGAGGCATTTACATTGCCCAGATAAGAAAACCCAGAACTAAGAAAATTTGCGTACATATTCTAAGGATCACACACAATTTTTTTCATGATGTTTCAATTTTTCTAGAATTTATTATGAATTAAACGGTGGACAACAAAAAACTGTTCCTGAGCAGAAATCTAAATCTAGCATCAAATTTCCACTAGAGACTTTACTTGGCACAACAATTCGAAAAAGTAAAGTTACAAAGGAGTTTTTACATAAGTAAACAACACCTTGACTCAAAGAAAACAAAAGACAAATTACAGTAATAAAACATGGGTTATCTCCCAAGAGTGCTTTTCTTTAACGCCTTTCAGCTAGGATCAGAAAGTAAGAATCAAGTATTTTCAAGTGAAGAAGCATCCAAATCAAGACCAGAAACCTTCTCAACAATGCATCGCATTTTATCTATATAAGTTTCAAATGACACTCTCTCAACACTCTTGGGTTCACTAGTTTCATCAAATGGGTTTTCAGGAACAATCCAATCGAATTTTTTTCCAAAGCTTCATGCATTCCTACGAGTTAAAAAGGTATTGGTATTGTGATTTCTTTCCAAGTTTTAGGTTTGTTTTGTCCAATTTTTCAAGAGCACCAATAACATCTACACATGAGTCTAGCATCTTAAAACGATCAAAGACTTTACTAGCCTCTACAGTAACATCACCAAATTCTTTAAGAAAAGTTTTCAGAATAAAATCTCTCTTTTCAATATCCTCAACATCATTTAGGTTACGAAATATTTGCTGCATTGTGGGGTTAAGGTTAACAAACCTAGCCTCTAACATGTGAACTAAAGAAGCTGCAACAGTTTCATAATTCGGAGCAAGTTCTTCTAAGGATCTATGCTCAAATTTTTTATGCTTACTAACATGATTAAATAATTCTTCAATGTTATCCTTTCCAATTATAGAACCACTACATGTTGATAAGTCTTTTAGGGTGTACTTAGGGAGTAACATGATGAACAATAAACTAAATTAGGGTAGCAAAAATAGCAACTAGAAATAGAAACTAATTTTTTTCTTGTGTTTCTCATATAAAGAAGCAAACAAGACAAAATAAAATAAACTAGGCAAAACAATAACAAAGTAAAAAAGATTGGAGGTGAGAGACTCCCCTTGCAGAAATCCTCTTCCTCCCCAGCAACGAAGCCAGAAAAGAGCTTGATGGCGTGTGAACACACGTTCGCTGGGAGACCCCAAGAGGAAGGTATGATGAATACAACAGCAAGTTTTTCCCTCAGTAAGAAACCTAGGTTTAATCGGACCAGTAGGAGAAAGAAATCAGTTATGAAGGTTGTTGACAACTGATGTTGGCAGGATGCACTACCAGGCTCAGCAGCAACGTGGAATCTACACACAACACAACCAAGATACTTTGCCCTAACGAAATAGTGAGGTTGTCAATCTCACCGGTATTGCTGAAAACAAAGAATTAGACGTATAGTGTGGAAAATGATGTTTGTTTTCAGTGAATTAAACGAGAATAATGTTTGTAGTAAAAAAGAACAGTGTTTGCAGTAGGTTGTATTATCAGTGTAAAAGAATGGACCGGGGTCCATAGTTCACTAGTGGTGTCTCTCCATAACAGATAAATAACATGCTGGGTGAAAAAATTATACTTGGGCAATTGACAAATAGAGAATGCACCGTAATGCATATACATGACATGATGACTACTATGATATTCATTTGGGCATTACAATATGATACATAGACCGTTATCCAACTGCATCTACGACTAATAATCCACCCTCAGGACGTCATCCGGGAAAATTTGGGTATTAAGTTGCTAGCAACAGATTATTGCATTAAGTAAAGTGCGTAATGTAAATAATACAATTATCCTTATACAAAGCATTGTTGTTTTATCCTTTGTGGCAACAGCACATCCACAATCTTAGAAGTTATTGTCACTCTCCCAGATCACTGGAGGCATGGACCCACTATCTAGCGTAAATACTCCCTCTTGGAGTCACAAACATTTACTTGGCCAGAGCATCTACTAGCAACGGAGAGCATGCAAGATAACAAATAACATATATGATAGATCTATAATTAACTTGACATAGTGTGAACGCCCCGGGATCGGGCACTATGCAGATTTCGGCATTTCCACCCAAATCCGCATAATAACCGATTCCAGGTTGCCACTTGTGACGAATAATCCACAACAACAACAAAGGAGATATATACAAGACGACTCAAACGAGTCAAGGATACAACTGATACAATACAAAGATCCAAATAACAGCGGAAGAAACAACATAGTGTCCGACTACGGACAAGATACAAATTGGACTAAGAGTCCTGAAGATAACCGATGGCGTCCAATCCCTGCCCAGGCCAAGCCGGAGGGATTCCCAAGCTAACGTCGTCAGACTTCAAACCTGTTGACTGCAATGTGGAATATGCAGCCACGAAATGGATTCGTGGGTCAGTACTATTAAGTACTGGCAAGTGGATAAACCATACTCACAAGATACCAGCGTAACCAATCATCACAAGATACAAATACTTTGGGTACAACGGAAAGAAAGGGGGTAGTGCAAAGAAGCGGCAGCGGGCAGCACCAACAACTAGAGAGACACGCTACAACTTCCGGCTATTAGAGAGGGATAAGGGAGCGTATCAGAACCAACTACAACTACTCACCAAACAATACCCATCCAGTGTTACCCCCTACTAAGGAAGCAACCCAAGGAAACTCACACTGTTGATTAAGGTGACATTCATTTTTATGGTGAAGGTAATACTATATTACTAGTCAAGTTATTATCATTAGGTGTAGGTTGTCTGAGTACTTGTTAGCCAGCACTTTCACCAAGTCGTCACATAACCGCGGACAACACGGCTTCTCGAGAAGATTCATCCCTGCAGGGTGCGCTACAGTACCCGTACACACTCAAGCCACCAACTAAAACTCAGGTTGGCTCGACACGACCCAAACCGTCTCTACAACCTATCCTAGGAGCCACGGAGCTATAAGGTCCCAGCCACGCAGCCGAATACTCAGCGCAAGTGTGCAAAACTCCCACAGGACGCAACACCCCGGCAATACAGGCCTCGCCCTATATGCATCATCATCATCATCAAAAGTAACCATGGGGGGCCCACCCATTCATGCGTATGAGCAAATGGAACACCCGAACTAAGTGTGGCTCTTCGGACAAGCTGCAAATCAGGTCTAAGTCGAGGGGGTCCCATACTACCTCCCGGATGCGGTTAGCGCGCTCATCATGGATCAATGGACAAGACTCTTTTCCTAAGTTCGACACTAGCAGGCTCCAAAACCACGCCGGGCCTCCTGCCGGTGCCTTATCATCAAATTATTATTACCCCAAACATTAACATGTTGTTGGTTAAATTGAAACCCAACTATCAAACTAAACAGGTGATATGAAAAAGGACAACAAGACTCGAGCGCAAACAACACTAAGCATGCAACTACGACACGAGGGCCAACAAGGTAAACAAACAACAGTTAATAGGAAGTGGAAGGAAGGCTTTATCATGGCTGCAAGGTAAACATATGATAGGATCGAGACACAAGCATCGAAAATACTAGGCTAGCATAAAGACAAAGGAAAGAATCGGTAACAAGTGAGGAAAGGCAACATAGGTAGCAAGTGAGTATACTTGCCTGAGATCCAGCAAGTAGAGGTACATCCGAACTTGTCGTTGCTCACATCATCTCAACGTCCTATCCGCGAAGAAGCAACGAACTAGAACAAACACCGGATGCAACAATTACTACTACGGCAAAAGATCTAGCATGATCCTATTTTATATGCATGACAAGTTAAAGGGTGCATCAAAATAAATACAAGACATGATGAAACATTTTAAATGGGCCCAAATGCAAAGATAAGGTTGCATTTGGAAAATCCCAGGTGCATGCATAGTTATTTAAGTGAATTACAAGTAAACATTAGTTTGAAGTGATTAAATGGCATGGTGGATGATGAAAACAGAAAGTATACAACATTAGCTTCAATGTGAGATCTCATTTGCCAAATTTGGAATTTAAATATTTAGTTATGAATTTTTGCAATTTAAAAGGTTTAATTAAAGCATTGAATTATTGCACCACTTTTAATTAGGGAAAACAGTAAACAAATTGTATATTTGAAAAGTACAGAGAATTTTGATTGGAAAACATATTTTACTTTTCAAATTTGGAGTTAAAATGAATTAGTTATGATTTATGCAATTTTAAATGAATTAAATAAAGTACAGAAAATTGCACAAATTTTAATTGGTCAAAACATTAAACAAATTGCATATTTGGAAAATTCAGGAAATTTTGAGTAGAATACATATTTTACTTATTAAATTTGGATTTGAAATTCAAAAGATATGTGGGTGTGAATTTTAGGTACTTGATTGCAAAACAGAAATTTTCGGAAAAGGCCCAAAGAATTTTGTCACGCGGTGCAGATGTGCACTGGGTCACTGACCAGTGGGCCAGCACCCAGCTGGCGCCTGCGTGGCAAGTGTGCGGGTGCTTGCGTGGCCTCCACTGTCCATGACAGGTGGGGCCCGCGTGCCAGCGTGGAGAAAAGGAAATAAAAGGGGTTTTATTCCTGCGCGGAGGGGGACTCGAACCCACACCCTCGGGCGTGCGCGCGGACGGAGCGGAACCACTGGGCTAGGCTGCGGTTGGTGTTAGAATACGGATCTAAGACAGAAAGAGGTGTCTCGGCGCGGTTTACTGAACTGAACGGAGCAAGTTCAGTTTTCTGAACTTCGACGGAGGCGGACAACCACGACGAGCTTGGCAGCGCAGATGGTGGTGCCGCTCGACGGCGGGCACCCAGAGCAAGGAGGGAGACGGGGATAGAATCCAGCGAGGGAGTGCTCACCTTGGGGCACCGGTGGAGTGGACGGGCTCGAGGAGATAGCCACGGTGACGGGAAGCAGAGGATGGAGAACCGGGGTGGTCGTCGGGAAGATATCAACGATGCCGTCGATCTAGGCAGCTCTGGTCCTCGTGCTTCTGCGATGACGGAGAAGGTGGTGCGGCGGTTCGATTCCCGGCGTCGTGCATCCTTCTCGATGATCATGGCCACGGCTCATGGAGCTCCAATGTCCGGGCCATGGAGGCTCTCTCTCTCGGTAGCATAAAATTCAGAGGAAAAAAGAACAGAGAGGGGAAAGGAGAGGTGGCGGCGGAAGGAGAGAAGGAAAGCTAGGGTTTGGAGGGGGAGCCGGAGGGGGATTTATGGAGGGGACGCAAAGGAGGGGATGGAGCAGGTGAGGAGGGTGCGGTGGTGCTTGCTGTCGTCACCACCGTACGGAGGTGGAAGAAGAGGAGCTCGGCCGCGGGCTGGGCCTCCACTGGGGTGGTAGGTGGGCCGAGAGGCCTGCCTCCCCCAGCAGCTTGTTTTATTTCCTTTTCTCTTTCTTTTTTGTTTGTAGAAAAGAAAAGAGAAGGAAAAAGAAGGGGTTTTTTTGAGATCCAAAAATTATGGTGATAATTTTTATAAGTTCCTGATTGAAAAAGCCCAGGTGCATGACATTTTGTTTCCAAAAATTCAAATTGCACAACTTATTTGAAATTTGAATTTGAATTCAATTTATTGTTTCTTATAAAACCAATTTTTAAAACCAACCAATTTTAGTATTTCCAATTCAAATATGAATTACAATGTGAAAAGATTTGTTTTGCAATTTTAATTGAACCCATTTGGAACATGTTTGAATTTTTAAATTGGTTTGAAAAACAAAGGTGCATATGATGCATGAGGCAATGCATGCAAAAAGAAAACAAGCAATTCTATTTGAGGGAAATCCCCCGGGTGTTACACATAGTATTCAATATTCACTGGATCCCAGCAAACACAATATATAGCATTACAATAAGATGATCTTGATCATGTTAGCCAGCTCACAAGATCTAAACATGATGGCACAAAATTGGACAAGAAAACCATCTAGCTGCTGCTATGGACCCGTAGTCGAAGGATGAACTACTCACGCATCACTTCGGAGGGAAGCATGGTGATGAAGAGCCCTTCGGTGATGATTCCCCTCTTCGGCAGGGTGCCGGGAAGAGCTTCAGAACTCTCCCGAACTAGGGTTGACGATGGTGTCGGTTGCAGAACTTTTCGTGGATGGAGGCTCGGGTACTTAGGGTTTTCCCAAGGAAGGCAATTTATATGCGGAAGGGCGATGTCGGTGGGCGACCAGGGGCCCACACCATGTGGCCACGCGACCAAGGGGCGCCGCCACCTAGTGTGGCTTCCTCCCTGGTCTTCTTCGAGTCTCCTTCAGACCCTGTGTACGTGACAGAAAAACAGAGACTTTGGCTTTTGTTTCATCCAATTACGAGAATATTTCTAGAACAAATTTTCTGAAATACAAAAACAACAGAAAACAAGAACTGGCATTGTGGCATCCTATGAATAGGTTAGTCCCAGAAAATGCATAAAAATGCTATGAAGTGTATAGAAAATATGTAGCAATTGACATAATATCAACATGCAACATCAGAAATTGTAGATACGTTGGAGACGTATCAGAATGTTATAGTATAAGTCTCCAAAAATTAGGAGATCTGGTATTGTATCTACTTTATTTTTCACATATGTCGCAAATAGTTATAAGTTCTTATAAAGGAGTAGGTGCATGTCAACCTCAATACCGGTGCGCGTGATTTTCTTTTTCGAAACTGATGCACAATTTCGCTAATCTCTAAAAGTTAAGGTTCCATGTACACATGCTCGAAAAAAAAAAGTTTGGCTCCTGGCCGCTCCACCGCGGGAAATCTAGGGGCGAACACTCGCTTCCTAGGCCCGTGTCCTCTCTTCCCGCCGCCGCCGACGAGAGCCGTCGGGAAAATCCCCGGCGGTGCCGGTGGTGGAAGCCTTTCTCTTTTCGGTCAAGCACCCCCTCCCTCCCTTGTGAGGTACGGTTGGTCAGCGGAGGTGCACTTTGGGTGGTCTAATGTCTACGCACACTTCTATTCTTTTAGACAATGTTGGCCCTCCAAGTGCAGAGGTTTGTAGAACAACAACAAGTTTCCCTTAAGTGGATCACCCAAGGTTTATCGAACTCAGGGAGGTAGAGGTCAAAGATATCCCTCTCAAGCAACCCTGCAATTAAGATACAAGAAGTCTCTTGTGTCCCCAACACACCCAATATACTTGTCAGGTATATAGGTGCACTAGTTCAGCGAAGAGATAGTGAAATGCAAGTAATATGGATGGTTATAAGTAAGAATAGCAATCTAAAATAAATATGGCAGCAAGTAAACATGTAGAAGAATAGGCGGAAAACGGTGTTTCAATGCTTGGAAACAAGGCATAGGGATCCTACGTTCACTAGTGGACACTCTCAACAATGATCACATAATTGAATAACTAAATATCTTCTCTTCACTATGCTACTGTTAACCCTCTCCGGTTGGATAGCGAACACTAATCATTGCGTAGGGATGCAAAAAGCATTCCTTAAAGTAAGAATTCCCATGTCTAGTTAGCCCCACACTGTCAACTTGAGCGCCCTAGAAGGTACTAGACAAACACCACAATTCATAGAGGAGACACACACGATGTGCACACTGTCACCTTCACACCGCGGGACAAGGTGACTCCAAAGTTCATATTAATAAAACACTTGAGTAGCACAATAGATGAAGAGTAACATCTACTTGTACAACTAGATTACAAAGCTCACGATCACATATAGATCACACCATGGGAGAGAGAGATGAACCACATAGCTACTGGTAGAGCCCTCAACCTCGGGGGAGAACTACTCCCTCCTCATCATAGGAGACAGCAACGGCGATGGAGATGGTGGTGGAGTCGATGGAGATGGTTTCCGGGGGCACTTCCCTGTCCCGGCAGGGTGCCAGAACAGAGATCTGTCCCTCGAAACTTGGGTTGACGATGACGGCGGCCGCGGAAGGTTTCGTAGAATTTTGCCGATTATGTTAGGGTTTTCGGGAGGAAGGCCTTAAATAGGCGGAAGAGCAACGCCGGGAGGTCACCAGGGGCCCCTCACCACTCCTAGGTGTGCCCTAGGGTGGACCCGCGCCTGGGTATGGTGAGGTCCACCCGGTGACCGTCTTCGACTCTTCTTCAGACTTCCGGAAGTTTCATCCAATTTCGAGAATATTTCCAGAACAACTTTTCTGAAACTAAAAATAGCAGAAAACAGGAAACTGGCACCGGGCATCTTGTTAATAGGTTAGTCCCGGAAAACGTAGGAAAACATACGGAAAACATGTAGCAATTCGCATAATATCAACATGGAACATCAGAAATTATAGATACATTGGAGACGTATCAAGCATCCCCAAGCTTAGTTCCTACTCGTCCTCGAGTAGGTAAACGATAAAACAAAATAATTTCTGAGGTGACATGCTACCACACAATCTTGATCCTAATATGTAAAGCAGAGCATGTAAACTAGGATCAAATGAACTAAAGCTGTGATCTATATTTGATATCAACAAGTAATGCATAAACAAATAAGAAGAAAGAAGCAAAACTTTTAATGAATCAATACTAAAATACTATCAACCGTGCAAAGTTTATTAGAGATGATTTAAGATTTCAAGAACAACAATATCATGCACGTCAAACGATCTTCACAACCCCTGTTAGGATCAAGTCAAGGTTTCCACACGATGCAATGCTTGAATCTTAAACTATTTGCGCACTAAAAACAAGCAAGTGTTCTGCGTTGGTCCCTGGCACCGGGATGTTATGGCAAAGAGAACATTATGGGGGGTTTGGAAGGTCAATGGAAGAAAGGCTCACAAAGCTGAAAGTGGTCATTAGACAAGAGAAAGTCTTACAACCGAAGCTATGCAAGGAGTAGGGATTCCACACAACGGATGCACATAGAGCTATAAGTGTATGAAATCTCTCCAATGGAACTAGTGGGGGTGCATCCAACTTGCTTGCTCACAAAGACCTAGAGCTCATTTGAGGAGGCTCATCATTGGAATATACAAGCCAAGTTCCATAATGTAAAATTCCCCACATAGTTATGAATGAATGATAATATGAAAACTTTCTCCAAACTGAAGCATTGGTGCTAAACATGTAGCACAAGTGTGGTATAAAGAATAGTGATGCGCCCCCTCTCTCTTTATTCTCTCTTTGGCCATTTTTTTGGGCTTTTTCATTTTATTTTATTTTATATATCCTCACCGGTAGGGGCAACATCCTATATTACAATGAATCATCACACTTTTAGTACTCATAACTCATAATGGAATATCTCTGATGTATCCAACTACATGCTCCTGCCAGTGTAGCAGTATGCATAAATAACCATGAAGCTCATCATCAAGTAACATAATGGAGGTGGATGTTGTGCAGCAATATATCTCAGAATGGCTATGGAAATGACATGATAGGTAGGTATGGTGGCTTTTTTGAGGAAGAATATATGAGCTTATGCGTAGGAGAACAAAGTCCTCCCGCGGGATTTCGACGCACTGGCGAAGTTTGCACGAACTCTCAATGTGATAAAGGGCAATGCATAGTACCGAAGAGGCTAGAAAATATGGATGGTGGAAGTGCCAGGAACCTCAACATAGACTCACAAGTTAAAATATTACAGCAAGACAATCATCTTACAAGGCACAATGCAAATCACTCCAAGAGGGTCCGTGGCAGTGACAAGTCACTGTTAGCTACCCCGACCGTAGCGCGTAACAAAAGATCGATAAAAAATGTATCACTCGTAGAAATCATATACCATTGTTTCTATCAGCTGGTAATTTAAGTGTGGCACAGCTTCAAGTTTCTTAGACCAACCATTAAAATTTTCTACTTACTAGTCCTTCCCATTTATCCATTAAGCAAATTAATATCTCAAAACAACAACAATGATTCAAGTGAAGCAGTTTAGTGATCTACAAGACCATGCAATCTTTTCAACTATTCCAACTATCACAATAGAATTCCTATTTCCAAGAAAACACACATATGAGAACCACCTAACTACAAAATCTAACAGCTCTGAACAAAGGATGTATGCAAAACAAGAGCTGGAAGCACTAAAATATCTAAGCATGAATACTCAACAAATATAAGTGAAGCACAAGAGTATTCTAAAGAAAAAGCAGAGCGTGTCTCTCTCCCAAACAAATATGCTAGGATCCAACTATTTATTACAGCAAAGAAAACCAAATAAACTGAAAACAAAAATAAAAGACGCTCCAAGTAAAGCACATAAGATGTGACTGAATAAAAATATAGTTTCACTAGAAGTGACCTGATAAATTGTTGATGAAGAAGGGGATGCCTTGGGCATCCCCAAGATTAGATGCTTGAGTCTTCTTGGAATTTGCTGGGATGTACCACCGGGGTATCCCCAATCTTAGGCTTTTCACTCTTCTTGATCACATCATATCATCCTCTTCTCTTGACCCTTGAAAACTTCCTTCACACCAAACTTCTCACAATCTTGATTAGCAACGTTAGTGCAAATCGAAATAATAAATTCACATGGTTCAGTTTCAACACAAGAATAACACTCATAAACACATTAGCTACTGTCACAACTTCTTTTAAAACTCTTTTTCTCAAAAGAACACCAAAATAAAGAGATTAAGAGGCAAATGCAATTATTAGCAGAAATCTGTCAAAACAGAACAGCAGGTAAAGATTTTTTTTTTCGAAAATCCTATGTTGCTCAAATAAAAAAGTGGTAAACTAAGAAAATTTGCATATATAACCCAGGATGACGCACAAAAAAACGCAGGTCATTTTGAATTTTCTGTGATTTTATACGATTTTAACAGTGGACAGCAGAAATCTGTTTCCTGCACAGAAATCCGAAATATAGTCTCAACTTTCCACTAGAGGCTTTACTTGGCTCAACAAAGACACAAAAGAAAAGATACAACAGGGTTTCTAAGGAAATATACAACACCCAGGTGCAAAGAAAACACAAATAAACGACGGAAAACGGGTTGAAAACGGAGAAATAAAACGGGTTGTCTCCTGGAAGCGCTTTTCTTTTAGTGCCTTTCAGCTAGGCACAATGATTTTTAAAAGATTCTCACGTAAGAATAAGAGTTGAAGCACAATAAGAGAGCATCAAGAAGAAAATATAAAACACATTTAATTCTAACCCACTTCCTATGAAAAAGAATCTTGTAGAAAAACAAGTCAACGAAGCACAAAGTGACTAGCATAGGAAGACAGAATAAGTGCAACTTCAAAAATTTCAACATAAAGAGGGGAAACTTAATATTGTTGAGATGCATAAAACCATGTTTCTCTCTCTCATAATAATCTTCAGTAGCATCATGAATAAAATTAATATTATAGCTATCACATAAAACATTCTTATCATGAGCCACATGCATAAAAGAATTAATACTCTCCACATAAGCATAGTCATTCTTATTAATAACAACGGGAGTAGGATTATCATAAAGAACTTGAACATGATAGAAAAGTTGCATATTAAAGAGATGGTTTTGGGTAATCCCACCATAATTATGGCAAGTTTCATGAGGATGATTGTAATTATAGCCTATGTTATAACTTTCTTTATAATAATTATCAAAGAATGGAGGCATATTGAAATCATAATTAATTTTATCCTCAATAGTAGGTGGACTAAAAATGTCATATTCATCATGGCAATCATCATATATTGGAGGCATAGTATCATCACAAGCAATAAAATAGTTTTCTTCCAAAAGGTGTTCATTTGTAAACATATCATTATTTTTACTAGGAGGAGATGTATCAAGCATATAATCATTAATAGCAAAGGGATTTTCAAACACATCATCCACAAGTTTAGAGCTTTCTATATTATCATTGGAAGGAGCATGGATAGTACTAATAGTACAAAAATTATTAATATCATCATTTTCAGAATTGGTACCAAACAGATTTTCAATATCAAAAGTAGTGTGTTTCTCCCAATCATGATCACTTTCATAAATAACAGGCATAGGAAAATCATCGAGTTCGGACTCATCAGCAAAAGCTGTAATATGAGCAACATGCTTAGGGAGAGATACCGTTACCTCTCTCCTTTTACTCCTCTTTTTCTTCTTCTTCTTCCCATCTTAAGGAGGGAGAGGATTAAAAGGAAGCTTCTCCACATACCCTAGTTTACTGTCAGAAACAATAGAAAGAACTTTGGATGATTCCTCCACATCATTAATAAGAACAAAACTCATATTAGTCCTGTCATATTTTGGTAAAGTGTCCTCTTTTAGAATATTTTGTATGTAAGTATTTGCATGGCAATTTTCAACACAATAAAGATGGCATTCATGCAAGACACTATTCATATCAAAAGCACTCATATCAATCAAAGAAGTTTTTCTTAATAACTCTTCACACCCCAAAAATAATGTAAGTTCATCATGCTCATTAGGGTGATCATGTCATCACAATACAAACTTGCAGTACTCATAGTATTCGAAAGGATACTATCATGGCTTGAGCATTGAAAATTAAAATGACCCACTTTACAACAAAGTTCACAAATAAAAAGATAGAGGCCACAAACTTTTTCACCAAGATCATTTAGAGCCCTATCCCACATTTTAGTTTTTTCATTCCTACGATGGATACAATATTCTTCTTCGATTTGATTCTTTTCACAAGGTCTAAGTGCTCCACAGAAATTAACATGCTTATAAGAAATAGTACTTTCAGAAGTTTGAGCATGTTTATTGCGATCATCAATAAGAATTTCATTTTAATTTCATGCAAGTGTCTTTAAAAGGTTCATGATATACGTCCCTATTTTTAGGAAGATTAATATAAGAAGCAAAAGATCTACAACAACCGACAGCTATTTGAGGATCAAGACCATATTTAGCATTAAGCTCATGAAAATCAGCAGTTTCAGCAAAAGTCTTAATGCAATCATACTCATAGTTTATACCTGATTCTTTACCTTTGTTGTTATTCCAATCTTCACTATTGATTCGAATTCTCTAAAGAAGATCCCACTTAGCTTCAACCTTCTTACTACAAAAAGAACCCAATGAACAAACATCTAGATAATCATTCCAATGTCCTGAGGAAGCTCATGGTTACGACATTTGAGTATTAATGTTTTCAGTCCTCCCCAAACTTGGGCAATGCTTTCTCCATCATGAGGCAAAAAATTATAAATGTAATTACTATCTAAATATAGTTCATGAGAAGGATAAATTTAGAGTAAAAGAGAGATTCAAGTTCCTTCCACTCCAAATGATGAGGATCATCTAGTAGTTCATACCACTCCCTTGCTTTGTCCTTAAGTGACAAAGGGAATAGCATCCTCTTAACTTGGTCTGTTGAGATACCTGCACACTTGAATAACTCGCATAATTCATGCATAAAGTGTAAATGATCACTAGGATGGACAGTTCCATCTCCAAAATAACGGTTATCCATGACAAGTTCAACACTTTTATTGGGTAATTTAAAAGGAATGCTTCAGTAGGAGGATTTAAAATATCACAAGCATCATTAGGTTTATCACATATGGGAGATAAAGTATCATCAGAGCAAATTTTCTCCTCTAAAGCTAGAAAACTAAAAAGATCGTAAAAACTAGCTTCCCCAAGCTTATTCTTTTCCCTAGCATTAGGAACGATGGGGCGCAAATAAATAATGCTAATAACATTGCTATCACTATTATGCAAACAAACTTCCATAGGTTTTTTAATTTTCTATTCAAAAGCATCATGTCCTAATTCAAGATAAATATTATAAAGTTCTATCATATTTTTGTTGTTTTCCATTAAGACTACTAGTAAAAATAAAAACAAGAAGCGAGTAAAAATAAGCCTAACTAGTGAAAACAAGAAACAAAAGATAAAAATGCAGAATCTAAAGGAAATAACTCCGAGCACTCACACCCGAGGATGTGAGTACCTTTTACCTTACCTCCCCGACAACGGCGCCAGAAAAGAGCTTGATGTCTACGCACGCTTCTATTCTTGTAGATAGTGTTGGGCCTCCAAGTGCAGAGGTTTGTAGAACAACAACAAGTTTCCCTTAAGTGGATCACCCAAGGTTTATCGAACTCAGGGAGGTAGAGGTCAAAGATATCCCTCTCAAGCAACCCTGCAATTAAGATACAAGAAGTCTCTTGTGTCCCGAACACACCCAATATACTTGTCAGGTATATAGGTGCACTAGTTCGGCGAAGAGATAGTGAAATGCGAGTAATATGGATGGTTATAAGTAATAATAACAATCTGAAATGAATATGGCAGCAAGCAAACATGTAGAAAAATAGGCAGAAAACGGTGGTTCAATGCTTGGAAACAAGGCCTAGGGATCCTACTTTCACTAGAGGACACTCTCAACAATGATCACATAATTGAATAACTAAATATCTTCTCTTCACTATGCTACTCTTAACCCTCTCCGGTTGGATAACGAACACTAATCATTGCGTAGGGCTGCAAAAAACATTCCTTAAAGTAAGCATTCCCATGTCTAGTTAGCCCCACACTGTCAACTTGAGCGCCCTAGAAGGTACTAGACAAACACCACAATTCATAGAGGATACACACACCATGTGCACACCGTCACCTTCACACCACGGGACAAGGTGACTCCAAAGTTCATATTAATAAAACACTTGAATAGCACAATAGACGAAGAGTAACATCTACTTATTCAACTAAATTACAAAGCTCACCATCACATATAGATCACACCATGGGAGAGAGAGAGAGAGAGAGATGAACCACATAGCTACCGGTAGAGCCCTCAGCCTCGGGGGAGAACTAATCCCTCCTCATCATAGGAGACATCAACGGCGATGGAGATGGTGATGGAGTCAATGGAGATGGCTTCCGGGGGCACTTCCCCGTCCCGGCAGGGTGCCAGAACAGAGGTCTGTCCCCCGAAACTTGGGTTGACGATGACGGCGGCTGCGGAAGGTTTCGTGGAATTTCGCCGATTAGGTTAGGGATTTCGGGAGGAAGGACTTAAATAGGGGGAAGAGCAACACCGAGAGGTCACCAGGGGGCCTCACCACCCCAGACGCGCCCTAGGGTGGACCCGCGCCTGGGCATGGTGAGGTCCACCCGGTGACCGTCTTCGACTCTTCTTCAGACTTCCGGAAGCTTCGGAGAAAATAGGGACTTTGACTTTCGTGGCATCCAATTCCGAGAATATTTCCAGAACAACTTTTCTGAAACTAAAAACAACAGAAAACAGAGAACTGGCACTTGGCATCTTGTTAATAGGTTAGTTCCGGAAAACGTAAGAAAACGTATGAAAACATACGGAAAACATGTAGCAATTGGCATACTATCAACATGGAAAATCAGAAATTATAGATACGTTGGAGATGTATCATGGTCCTGATCTCAATCTCCGGTGTCAGTTAGCTATGACGGCAGCGGTCTGGCAGCAGGGTTGAGCCTCGGAGGCGGTGCGGGGCGGCCAGCGCGACATGCGATGAGCTGTTGGTCGGCGCGCCTTCCTCCAGGGAGGGCCCGATCTGGGCCAGGCGGCCCTGATCTGGGTCTGGTAGGCGGCGTTCTTCCCTTCCCTGGCTGGTGTCGGGCAGCCTCGATCCTGGCTGGGTGGCCGGGGGCGCGGTGCCTCTCCTGCTTGCCTAGGTTCGTTTGCGGGCTTCGGGCGATTTCAGCTCTCATCGATGGACGTAAGATGCCTGGCGAGGGTGGCGACGGTAGGGGTGGCAGTGGAACTTAGGAGGATGGTGACGATGGCCTTGACGCTGCAGCACGACAGTGGGGCTAGTCGGGCCTTATCTGGCCGGATCTGGCATGATCTGGCTGATGTGGGCCCGATAGGCCCTCCAGTTGCGTCCAGTCGGCGACCGTCTTTGGCGGTGGAGGTCGATGGATCGCCTCTGATTGGTTGCTGATACTGTCCATGAGGGTCTATTTGGTTGCCTTTCTACATCGCCCGATTCGTTGGCCTCATGGTGCTTTGTTTTCACCACCACGGGTTGAGGTCGTGGAAGCCGGGGCGGCGGCCCCAGAAGGTGGACTGCGCGGGTGTCTCTACAACGAGCGACGTGGCGTTGGTGATGGTCTCTTTCCTTGGCCGTGTGGATGGCGAGGAGCGGGCGGCGGGGTTCCTGGCTTTGGTGGCGGCAACTCTTAGGTCATGGTTTGGAGTCCATTCTCTGGGCTGATGGGCGTTTCTACTCTTTGAATGTGGTGCGTAGGTTTTTTTCGAGCGAAAGCTCTGCGCTCCGGCGCCAATGGAGGCAATGCCAGCGGGTATTATTACCCTCTTGGGGGGCGATGCTGTGGTTAACTTCATCGTGTAGGGCTCTGGGTGAAAAATCTTGACCACTTTGATCTCGATGACGACGATGTGCTACTTCGTTACCCTCTTTGGGGGCCTTGTCGTGAAGTCTCGAGCTTTGGGCTCGTCCTGGTGTCTTCATGGTAAGTTTGGGTCTCCTTGTTTTTTTTTTCTATTTTTAAACTGCTTTGTAAGAGATTTCCACCTCCATCACCTTGTATGAATTGGATTGTTGGTTTTTATTTATAAAACAGAGCGAAAAACAGTTTCAAGAGAGACTTAAACATGTTTCCAAAAAGCCCTCTCCACATAAGCGCACACAGATCATTCAGGTTGGAGCCGAAAAACACGACGAAAAGGATGAGAAGTCCATGCTGATTGATCCTACGCGATGCGTGAGCCTGACTAACTACGACTCATCACTCTCACAGTCTCACTCATGTTTACGTGATGCGGTGCCACGGTAGGTGGTCACAACTAGTGGGTAGCAATTAGCAAAGTAAACCAAAAGAATGAATAAAAATATTTGCGAAGCCTAGGTGTTGTCTCTGTTCCCTTAAAATGCAAGGTCCACTGAGCAGTATGGTCCCAACGTGTCAGCGTGCATAGGTCCCGAATAAAGTCGATCGGCAGCGGACAAAATCACCCATGATTAAACAGGTTTCGAGCGTGATTGGTGGCGGAGCTGACGTCATTGATGACTGATGAGTGTGATCAATTTGCCAAGTTGCGTCCGGTGCATTTGTTTAAGCCGTCAGAAGCACGGCCCTTGGATCCTTTGACAGGGATAGGGATCCGACGGTGGACCATACTGTCTTGCGCCGCACGCACACAGGCTACCGGTCAGGAAGGGTCCATTTGACAACATACTCTGTTATCACTCAACTTGCACTTGTATTATAAGAATAGTGCCGGAAACCTCGCCTCGAGAGAGGATCGATCTTGTTGTCTTGCGAAGGGAAGCTTCAATTGCATCAAATTGTGTAAATACGAGAATATTATAATACTGTACAAGTTACAAAGCAAATTTAAAACGGCTCCCATGCTCATATGCTTCTGGTTGAGTAAGAAATTTAACATTTGTGGTGTTGTGTGTGAAAAAAACATATCAGTGCACCAACATGGTATATAACAAATATTTTTTTAGAGCACTGATTATGTCTTTTCCACACGGATATTTGTTGTTCCCTATTCCAATTACATAAAAAAATGAGAAACAATTTCTTGCTAGTTTTCTAGACATGCAGATAATAGAGAATAATAAAAAATTGCATTGATCATTACATGGAATTCTCAAGATGTAGAAGAGGACTCAAGCAGGTTTGGTAATCTTTCTCTGATGTGTCCCCAGGACCCACTACCCTCGCTCCTAAAAGACCATGCGACTATCTCCATTCAAAAGGATCTCCGCTTGCTTAGTGCGGCTTATTTAAGTGTCCCCCGAATCACGGGACACTACATATGACATTTCATTACGAAAATTTGCAGTTATGTAGTAGAACAAATCAATATGTTTGTTGCCGCACTTTTTTTGAGATTTTTTTTAATGTTTTAACCTTTTCTACTTGGCCAGAAGCATATGAACTGCATTGCTGCTTGCTTGTCGCCCGGAAAGTAGCTTACCTTGTAATGTAAGCTACCTTATTTTTCACACACGTCGCAAATAGTTATAAGTTCTTATAAATGCAAGTCTACCTATTTTGTTCAAAAAATAGGTCCCGAATAAAGTCGATCGGCAGCGGACAAAACCACCCGTGATTAAACAGGTTTTGAGCGTACTTGGTGGCGGAGCTGACGTCATTGATGACTGATGAGTGTGATCAATTTGCCTGCGTCCACTGCATTTGTTTAGGCCGTCAGAAGCATGGGCCCTTTGGATCCTTTGACAGGGAAGCTGATCCGACGGCCGGGGATACTGTCTTGCACCACACTATCATAGTTTTGTGTGAACGGAACCAAACCAGTCAGGAAGTATCCATTTAACAACTTACTCAAGTTGCAATATTATTAGTGTCGGAAACCTCGCCCCCAGAGGAGAAGCTTCGGTTGCATCTATGTATCTAGCTATTCTAAAGTTGGCAACCTCCCCAGGCTGCTAACGTGCAGAGCTCAGCCCTGAACTCAACTGTAGGAAAGTATTATATGGATTAGAAATGCGAAAATTGGTATAGTTGTATTTGATGTTGCAAATTGTTTTATTTCATATATCTTTATACTAATTTTGTGAACATATTATTATAAGTATAAATTTTAGTCAAAACTTAAAACTGCTGACCAGCGGAAATCAAAATAGCCTTTCATTTTTGGGACGAAGGGAGAATTATATTATTATTAAATAGAAGATAAAAAAGCCACCACATTTATTCATATATGCTAAATATCGATTCGTTTGATTGTATGGTGCATGCTAATTATAATGGACGATACATAAATTCAAGTAAAATATGGCTCAGTGACATCATTGATGATGTCAGCAGACATAAATAATTTATCTCCGTACCACTTCTCTTCACCGCAAATTAGGAAAATCAAATATTTGTCTTGGTCAGCAATAATATGGTACTACACCTAACCAATTTATTATTGGTCAGAATTAGTTAAAAATATGGATGTATCACATATTAAAAATCAAAATAAAATAAATATACCGCATCAATTTACATACATGCTCTATATTTAGTTAAGTGAACAAAAGGTTCAACAAATTGTGTACACATCGATTGATTTAGTATATAATTTAATGCGTAAAGCTGAACCGTCGAACAAATAAAGTTGACCACTATTCATACATAAGCTTATCCTCGGGTAGTGGGGGAAGGTCCAAGCCACTGGAGACGAAGATAACTCTAGAGCGACAATCCCGAAGTATTGTGGATGTCATTGGAATTGGCCCTTCCTCGAGACTGATAATGAGCATTTTCCTTTTTGTTAAAGAACCACATCATTACGTTTGATATTGCCTAAAGAAAAGCCGACACACCTACATGATATGTGCCTTAGTTTTTCTATCAATTCCATTCAACCAATTGCCAAACATATTGATAATGCTAGTTGGAGGATATTGTTGGAGATATACTCTAGAGTCAATAATATTCAATTATTATTCTGTCTTCAAGTTAAGGAATTAAGTTCATGTCATCATGTTATAACCACTATAATATTTATTTAAAAAGCGAATTTTCAAAGGAAAACCTTTGTGCGGGTGTGAAGATATAAACAAACAAGAGTTCCTAGTCTTGTCTCTATGATTAGTAAATATAAAAGTTTATGGGGGGTTTCTCTGAGATGATCATGTTTATCTGATCATGGACTTTCATAAAGCCTAGTAAATATAAAAGTTTATTGTTAGGGTAACAATAGTACTAAACCGACCCAAGTATATGATCTTGCTAAGAGACTAACAATTCTAATGTATTGAACAAAGTACATATGAGGTTTTCATTGAATAGAATTCCTGTACTATGAGAATATCTATTGACCACACAATAGACTGTTATACTTTGGATGTCTTCAACCGTCCACCATAACAGGGCATCATAATGTTGACATCTGGGTATAACCTAGAGCATGTAATGGAACTGGGATCGTTCAAGAATAGTACTTAACTCCTCCAGATGACAAAGAGATAATACTCCGGGCCCGCTCAGTATCACAGATGTCAACTAATCGTCTGTCATACACAGTGTAATTTATCACAAGGATATCGGGGATATGGATGACAAAAGAGAACAATATTGGTACGAGTTTTTATATGTGTTATGATCAAATGGTTTGATCAGACTAGGGCATATTGTCTCACTTCATGATATTGTTGGTATCGTGAATTTAAGAGAATAAGTGCAACGAGTAACTTGAAGGTTCCCTCGTTCTTCGTGGCCATCGTGAGCGTCCACGGCCCCGCTGTTGGTTATTGTTCGATAAGTTTCCAAACATGTCTATGTGCTATGGAATCTTTACGGGTTACAGGCTTAAGCCGTGCCAACCTTTAATTGAGAGAATAAAGATGTTACAAATAGTTTTTATAATGTTCGATGTCGATACGATGTTAGAAATATAAGTCTGGTGTCGATGATAGGTGTTTCTTGCTATGAGAGAGAAATAATGCCGGGAGAAGGCATGATTTTGTAGAAGATAAAATAGAGGAAATGAGATGCCTTGGATGTTAGAAATATGTTTTTAACATCAGTAGGTAAGGTCCATGCTTTTATCTATTAGGATCACAGGGTTCCGGAAGATTTTTGGGGAAAAACCAAGGAGGGGGGGGGGGTGCTGGAGGGCGCAGAATTGCCCCATGGCCGCACCCAATTTAATTTTGGAGGATGTTGGGTGGGCCTAGGGATCCACACAAGGCGCACCACCCCATGGTTCCTTCCTTATTTGGGTTGAGAGATAAAATAAAACCAAAGGAGAATGGAGGAAAATGGAAGGAGGGGGGAATTGGACTCCCAAAGGGAGTCCAATCCTGGTTGCTCTAGGAGGCGGGGGTTGGTGCGGCCACCTCCCTTGGTGCGGATTGGGAAAGGAACTCCCTCCCCCCCAAGGAAACTCTCTCCCTTCCTCCACCTGTAAAAGGACCCCAAACACTTGAGGCAAAACATATCAATTGGCTCTCAAGCCCTCCTCTATCTCTAGTGGAATTAGAGCCTCTAATTAGACTATCTAACTAGAGCCCCTCTAATTGGATTAGGGCTTCTTCTAATTGGGGTTTTGATGTGTCCTCTCCCGATTAGACCTACCTCCAATCTCTCTTCTCTTTCAAGTGTTGAGAACTTTCAGAATCATATAGCTCTAATCACAGTTGATTAGATCTACCAAATAGCAACGCCGGATGGCTGTCTCTCTTCGTGGTGCCATGTCCTGACCGGCGGAGCGCTGTCAGATTAACACGAGCGTACGTGTGCACATCATAAGAGGGATTGTGCGTGTTATCCTTGACGAGGGAAGCTTAGCGACATGGTTGCAACTAGGCCTAGTTGTGAGGATCTATGATTGTTTAGAACTCTACTACGACTACATCAATCTTCCGCTGCTAGTGAGTCGTGGTTCCGGATATTTGCATGTATGGGCATGCGTCGTTATCTCTATAGTGATCTTGGCGGTTGCGAGCGATTTTTTTTTAAAATTCTGCAACGTACGCCAGTAGATATAGAGTAAATGCGAAGTTAATTGATCATCATATATTTCGAGCCAATGCACAAGATATAAACAAAACATCAACAAACTCATCCGCATCGTAGAACACACACTTTTTACGCCTGTCCATCTCCTTATAAGTAAATTATCCTTCGTTAATAGAACTTTGAGATTAAGAAACCATAAAAAGATTTTAATTTTCAGAGGTATTTTCAATTTTCACAAATACTTCCGCAAGAATCTCATGTTACCATTAAGAAAATGCACATAAAAAGACTTAACTGAAAACACTCACGCAAGAATCTCGTGTTACCATGCTGTTTTGCACCGCGCGCGCACACGCACTTAGCTTTTGTTTGAACGGAACCAACCGGCCAGGAAGGGTCCATTTAACAACTTACTCTGTTGTTACTCAAGTTGCACTTGTATTATAAGAATAGTGCCCGAAAACCTCGCCTCGAGGGAGAATCTTCTTGTCTTGCAAAGAGAAGTTTCAATCACATCAAATTGTGTAAATACGATAATATTATAATACAAGTTACAAAGCAAAATTTAAAACAGCTCCCGAGCTCATATGCTCCTGGTTGAGTAAGAAATTTAACAAAAAAAAAATCTGAAAAAATGGCAACAAATGTATCCAAGTGTTATACATACGTGTAAAGTTTCACAATGAACTACTAGATACATCCATTTTTGTCCAACTTTGAGACAATTATTTTGAGACGGAGGGAGTACTTGGCCAGAAGCATATGAACTGCATTGCTGCTTGTCGCCGGAAAGTAGCTTACCTTGTAATGTAAGCTACCTTATTTTTCACACACGTCGCAAATAGTTATAAGTTCTTATAAATGCAAGTCTACCTCAATACCGGTCTTGTGTGAGTTTTTTTGTTATTTCGAAACACAAAATGGCCGATCGCCAAAACTTAAGAAGCAGGTTGGATGCACACATGCTCCCAAAATTCGTTCCCCACACAAAGAGTGAACACAGAAGCCACTCAGCTCAGGTTGGAGCCGGGAAAAAACTCAGGAAAAGGACGCGAAGTCCCGGGTTGATTGACCCTGCGCGATGCGTGAGCCTGAGTGACTATGACCACTCCCACTGATGTTATGCCACGGTAGGTGGTCACATTGGCATGGCTGAGTAGTAGCAAAATAAACGTATAGAACCTTTCAAAAAAAGAAACGTATAGAATGAATACAGATATTTTGCACACGAGGTCAGGTGTCGGCTATGCTTGCTTAAAAAACGCCTTTATGACGAGGTCCCTCTGTCCAGGCACCCGGTAGTGTGGTCAGCGTAGAGCAAAGCCGGCAGCAGACAAAATCACCCGTGATTAAACAGGTTTGGAGCGTGCTTGGTGGCGGAGCTGACGGCATTGATGACTGATGAGTGTGATCAATTTGCCAAGTTGCGTCCACTGCATTTGTTTAGGCCGTCAGAAGCCCGGGGCCCTTGAATCCTCTTCCAGGGTTAGGGATCCGACGGCCAAGGTTTCTTTGAACGGAATCGACCGGTCAAGGAAGGGTCCAGTTAACAACTTACTCAAGTTGCACACTTGTATATAAGGATAGTGTCTCGAGAGGATCATGGATGTTGGCTTGCGAAGAGAAGCTTCAGTTGCAAACGTATCTAGGCCAGCTATTCTAAAGTTGGCACTTCCCCTAGCTGGGCACCTCATTCAAATAGAATAGGAGCCTTCGGGTGAGACGGCTCGTCGATGGACTCAAATATGCTCATCAAGCCCACTTTGGCGACTCGCATCTCTTGTGTATTCACACTTTTTTTTTGTTTGGGGTTGCTTACCACGTATATCAATTGGTTTGTGTATTCACACTTTGATCAGTTTTTTCTTTTCTTTTGCGGAACTGGCAAATGGCACGGTGATCGATCAGTTGCTACACCTTGAAAAGTTGCATCGTCCCCTTGTCCGAAAACAATGGACAGAAACAAGTTGCCGACGCTCAACACCGAAACTCTCGTCTATATATATTTTCCTTTTGAGCAAATGTACAAGCTTAACGGAGTTTCACGCTTGGGCATTTGATATCCGTTACTTTTGTGGTTGATCTTAAATGTAGGCCGGTTGGTTTTGTGGTCGGTTTGTGGTGTCAGGTTGGAGGCCTGAGAGCATGTTCAATCGTTCCGACGCAGTCCGTCTGTTAAAGCCATCCACGTCACGTACAGACTCCCGAGTAGACAGCCTATACAACAGAAAATATCTTTGGCCAACTGTAACAGTACGATAGCATGGTCGGTTGCGGTTTTGATTCCGTGCAAAACGGATCTAAATTGACCCACTACAGACAGCCCGCTCTGTACAACGGAAATCAACCCGGCGATAACCAACTATTTTCAGGCTAATAGATCGTCTGTATTTGTGCAGACGGATGTTGCCGTTTTTTCTATTCTCTCTCCCCACGTAATCTAATTTCCTACGTGGACTCTCTTATAGACAGCTGATTAGACACCGCTGTACATGCCCTGATAGACTTTTATCTGAGTTGGTTAGGTGTGGTTCTTTTGCTGTGGTTTCTAGTTCCTTAAGTGTTGGTCCTTTTTCGTTTTAAGTTGTAACTAAGACTTCTGTTCTGTTATGCTAATAATGGAACCCGGCTCTCCTTGTGGGAGGCGTATGTAAAAAAAAAAAAAATTGATATCCGTTACAACTTTAGCTATTTGACTTCGAGCTCGTTTGGCTCCCAGGTATTCCGGCAAAAATTGCGGAATTCATTTATGATTCCAGGAGGTGATGTGTTTGGCAGCCACGGAATTGGACAAAGAATTCAATTCCCAATTCCATTGAGGTCGTGCCATGCCTAATCTCTTTTCCGACTGGTAGGCCTGTCATTTCTCTGGATTTGCGGCAGCCTCTCTCTCTCCCGACCCAAATCCTCTCACTCCCGGATCCATCTCCTCGCCTCCACTTCGCCGCCATGGCGCCCTGTTTCCCGGCTGCCGGCGAGCATCCCCGTCGCCGGTGAACAAGAATCCACTCATGTAGTCCTCTCTACTCGTGATCCAGTCTCCGCCAAAAACCATGGGGAAAAGTTAGGTACGGTATGTGCGTGGCATGCGTGTCGTCGGCCGGGCCGTGCCAGCGGCTTCCGACTGTGGCGGCGCGATGATGCAGGTCGATGTGAGGATGCTACCCATCCAGAAACCATGGAATCTATACTTATTATAAAACAAAACCCCACTAACATGCATTAATTATTTTTCTATCTCAACATGCAAGCTAGTCACATCATCCATCCTATTAGCCAATCAATAGTCCATGTCATCTCCACTAATATTATTAATCATTACATACAACCTACACATCATTTATTTATTAAATCATCCAATTTTTTAAATTAACATTTTATAATGCATATTCATCGCATGTACATCATCCATCCTATTAGGCTATTAGCCAATCAATAGTCGATGTCATCTCCACTAATATTTATTAATCATTAGATACAACCTACACATCATTCATTTATTAAATCATCCTATTTTTTAAATTAACAATTTATAATGCATACTCATCACATGTCTATTGAAATTTACTATCTCGAGATCAACTGGGTTTTGCAATTTTCTTTAGACAACATAATATGTCATACATGTGTTTTTAGAAAATGACTTTGAGACCCCCGCCCTCTGCATTGAAATAGTGCATATGAAATTTTTTATAGTTCCTAAATGGACCCCGCTGCAACGCGTGGGGTATCTTTCTAGTAACGCATGGGGATGGTGGGTCATGGGTGCACGTACAACTCGCGTGCGTGCCGTCGGCCGGGCAGGCGCCTTCCGACTGTGGCGGTGCTATGATGCAGGTCGACGTGAGGATGCTACCCATCCAGAAACCATGGAAGAACGGCTGGGACGGTGGGTGCACGTACAGCTCCGACAGATCAAGTAAATGAGAGGTGCCAAACGAGCCCAGAGAACTTCGCTCGATTGCACGCTCAATTTTGTGGATATATTCAGAAGCAATTATGCAGGCTCGATTTGTTATTGTTTTCGGTTTAAGTGCACATGTGTAAGAGAAACTCTAGCAGATACTGAAAAAGACCCGAAACTGAAAAAATAACTGCCTCAGACGGTTTGTGGGTGAAAAAAAATAAGGGTCCAGACCAGAGCCCGTAAATGACGACGGTCGGTAAACGATCTCTCGGGCGACCGAGAATTCCGCCCTCCAACCTGTGTCGGCCACGACCCGAGGGTGCCTCCGGTGGGGAAGAACGGTTAGCGGGAGGGACATTTCAGCTCCGCTGCGCTCCCTCCCCCATTTCCCCCCAATTGCCGCTTCGCCCTACCCTGCCGCACCGCCAAGCTCCGTTCGAAATCCTAGCTAATCCTCCGCCGTCGGGAAGACGTCCCCGCGCCCAGATCCGCAGGAGCCCCAGACCCGCACATACATCCGCCGCCCCGGAATCCGTCGGTAAGGTCGTTTCCGCGCCTTTTCGTTCCGTCTTTGCTTTCGGCCGCTGCCGCCACCGTCTTTGTTTTCCGTCAAAACATAGTTCACTAGGAGCTGGATTTCGTTTTTGTAGATGGATTTTGTCGCACCCGGACTTCTAAAGGATACTCGCCGTTCCGTTGAACAGTAGTAGATTGGATTACGGGGCTTACCGGCACCCGCGTCCTCTTACGAGTAGGCCAACACACGTATGTGTGACAACCAACCCCTATCTGTTCAGCGTCGACGTAAACTATCCCATAGAAATCAGGATACTTCCATTGACGTACTTCAAAACATACACACATGGTACGTCAACGGCATTGGAACAGGTGATATCACAACAGATCTCTACGACACAAAAGAGTGAAATAAGTTGCAAATAGCTCTCACTAGAGCAGAGATAGCAAATACAATCATTCAGAGGACACATGTCCCAAAAATACATCATTACATCACAGCGGAAGCATTCAAAATGTCTGAGTACAGACAAGATCCAAATAGGCCTAAGAGGCCGGAAACGAAAAGACGGAGCCCATCCACGAAGTCTCGGATCCTGCCCGGGTCCGCTATCTACTCGTCAGCAGTCTCGTCGTACTCCACGTAGTAGCCACCATGTAGATCCTCGGAAACGTAGTCTGCGGAAACCACAGCCCCAAAGGGGTCAGTACATAAACGTACTGGCAAGTAAGACTCACAGTTCACCAAAGTGTAACCCGTCAACACCAAGCACAGATGCTTCGGGTTCAACGGAAGAAAGGGGATATGAAAGATGCTGCAACTGGCTGCGCTAACCAACTACAGAGAACTACAACTTCCAACTAACAGAAAGGGGATAAGATCGAGTATTGTAACCAACTGAAAGATAACTTCAAACAAACCCATCCTGGATCTCGCCCCTTATCCAAAGAAGCAATCCGAGGATAACTCACACAGTTGGATTAATGATGGTTCAGATTATTGTGTCAATAAGCCTATTACTAGTCAAGTTGTTAATCATAGGGTGTAAGGTTGTTAATCATTAGGTTTAAGTTGTCCTGAGTACTTGTTAGCCAGTACTTTCACCAAGTTAACCATAACCGCGGAAAACACGGCTTCTCGAGAAGATTATCCCTGCAGGGTTGCACCAATTTGGCCGTACACGCATGAATAACCCGCCAGGTGGAAAGGCCCTTCCACCCAGCGGGGCACTCAACACAACTCAACTCTTCTTCGCATCAAGCCCAAAGCACCTTGGGCGCACGGCTAATCGAGCCCAGAAGAAAATGGACCCTCATAGCACTCTAAGAACGTGTCCCCCTATATGCCGACTACGAAAGTTCCACCCTGGCCTGGGCTCGCAAAAACATGCATGCGGCAAATGGAAAACACGAACTAAATGAGGCGATTTGGACGAGATGCGAATCGAATCAAATTGAGGGGGGCGCCCATACTCGCTTCCCACATGCGGTTAGTGCGCTCATCATGGATCAGTAGACAAGACCCTTTTCCTATTAGGGTCGACACTAGCAGGCCTCAAAACCACACAGGGCCTCCTGCCGGTGCCTTATCATCGAATTATTATTTAACAGTAACATTAGCATGATTGATTGATTAAACATCGAGCCCCCAGAACATAATGAACTAGTAACAGAAAGTAACGGGTAACAGACTCGAGCAAAACAACCTAAGCATGCTAGTAAGACACGGGCAACAAGCAATGGTTATAGGTATGGAGGTGAGGCAAAAACAGGGTTAAAGGATACATGTGATAGGTTCGTAACAGAAACAACTACTACTAAGGCTAGCAGAAATAGACAACGGAAAGTATCGGTAACCAAGGTTGAAAGGAACACAGTGGTTCATGTGAGTGATAACTTGCCTGCAAACCCAGTAGCCTGGTACTGAGCTAACTCCTTAGAAGGGGTGTCGTAAGTATCGTCGGTCTCAACGTCGTCGTGTATCCGAGAAGAAGCAAACAAACAATGCAGAAAGATAAACAATCAATATCATGGCATAGTGCACAATCATGGGATGATGCATGTCAAGTTAATAGATGCATCAAAATAAACTACTTGACAAGATAACACAATTTAATTGGACCCATATGCAATGTGAATTGCATAGGGATGCAAATGGTTAAGGTGGAAGCAATGATCTACATTTGATTAACAAGTG